>JACBWW010000026.1:2292594-2342282 GCA_020086605.1 Lanius collurio
CATAATAATTTGACTTCAGACACCTGCACTTCTTGCCCTTAGGACTTTGGGAACAGCGCAGTAGCAGGTACTGCTCCTGCACATGCACGTGTTCAGCTGTGTGTGCACATCAAGAGTAAAACCCCAAGAAAGCTCCCCAAGTTTGTTATGGAGACTCTCTTACCTGACAGTCTTATGTAAATTAGTAAGATTGATGCTTGGTCAGCATGTAAAATAACCTGTCATCAGTACAGAACGTGATGTGCAGAATATCAGTGTAACTTGAAATTCATAGCATTTTAACACCTGTTTCCATAGCTACAGTGTAATCTAGACATCTGAGAAGCCAGCCTGCCTTTGCCAGCCCTGTCATTTCAAGGGAAATAAATTAAGGAAGCTGATCACAAGCCTGGATTATATAGCTTCTCTAAAGTATAGCAACCAGACCTGAAAACTAACCAGGAATGAACATCATTGGGACAGAATGGATAAAACCCATTTCCTGTAACCTTTGTAGGAAAACTTGAATGTAGCCTCCTCTATATTTTTTTCACTTCTCTCAAGCAATACTGTATGTTATACCTGGCAGTTATATTTGCAGGACCATATTTCTTGATTTTTGAGAAGTTGTACCATATTCTTAAATGAAGCTTTGAAAAAATAAACAGATGGAAAAATGGGAGGGAGCAGGCATAGGAAAGAGATACAGTTAAGTGAATACTAAAGGGCAAAGCTTCAGTGCCAGACAGTTATTTGCATATGCACAATATGTTTCTGTCTAGAGGCATATTTTCTCAAAGTCTGTGTGTGTATTTCTATGAGTCTATATTTGTCTGTATTACTGGCAACATATGTATGGCTATGAATAGAGTTGGGGTGTTTGCTGAATGATTTATGATGCTGCTTAATTTTTTTTCTTTAAATACACACTGGTTTTGAGAAATGATCTTCTATAGGTAGTGAAATTTGAAAGAAATATAGGCATCATTTATTAAATACAAAGCAGTGGAATCCACAGAACATCCTGTTATATACATATTTGTGCTTAGAGGGCAAATATATAATGGGTATGCATGCGTGTTTTCTAGGCCAATTCATTTGTAAAATGTTTAACAAGGAGATGAAAGCTGTCCTGGTATTTGCAGGATTGAGGAGCAAGGCTACACACTGCAAAAGGTAATTCTCTGTGGGCCAGATTTGACTGACAGAAGGGATCAGAGGTTTTTTTAAAAAATCATGTTTTGTATCCAACAGTTTGTGACATCCCAAGAGAGAGGGAAGAGAAAGCTGTATAAAGGTTTCATAGCTGCTATCTACTTTAGTTAACTGTCCTGGTATAGCACTACAAAGGGTCTATGTGGGTAAATATTTGCCATGATCCTAGAAGAGTGTCTGTATTACTGTGGTGTTTGGCAAATGGGAATACCAGGTATGTCTACAGTAGATAGTGGAAATGCAGTCCTGACTATTATGTAATTTATCAGCAAGTAATTTATAAAGCTACTTATATTACTTACATCAGTAAGTAATGAAATAAAGAAGAAAATTTTTGTGACTTTAAGTAAATAGAGCCTTGTGTCTATTATTTTCAAGACAAAATATTTGTTTAGTTTAGCTTCTATGGATAGGTCATTTTCCTTGTATTGGCTAATGCAAGTACATAGAATGGCACTGTAATACCATATTTGACTTTTCCTTCTATTTATAACACCTTACTGGTGAGACATGTCCTAATGAACTAAAATAATATAATTTAAGTCTGAAATATGGCTTAAATAATTGAAGGGCATAGTCAGACAAAATCAATCTTTCTGCTCTTGGGCATAGTGGTATTTTTTTTATTTTTTATTTTATTTTTTTCCTAGAGGTGGATATAAAAAGGCATGATACATTGACTTTGACCTGTCAGGCTGAAGCTATTACAGTCTGCCAAATCAGTGATCCATAGGCTAAAGTCTCTCAGTACAAGCCTTGACCCAATAAGCTGAAATGTCTTAGTAAGAATTGTCATGGAATTTTCAAAGAATAATAAAACGGATTCTTTGCAGTGCCTATGCAATTAATAATTCAGCAGTCTGAAAGGTCTCTGGAGATACTGCTCAAGAGTAGTAAGTAAATAATATGTTTTTAGACATCTTCTTATTTTTGTGGTTCTAAAGGTGTAGAGTTTCTTTTTATATTTCCTGGAAAGTTTCCAGGCAAAATAATGTCTCTGAAACTGCATTAGTTTGGTAGCAGTTCATAATTCATAACAGGAAAAGATAACCATTTATTAAATAAATGATTTGGAATATTCTTCCCCTTTTGTCCCTGAAAAAAAAATCTTAGATATGTCTCATATTACATAGCTAAATATATATTTGAGGCCTCATGGGGTTTCAAATTAGGTATTGGTAGAAAAAAACCAAGAGGAACAGACAGTCACAGTGTCTCTGTGTAATTGTTATACAAGTCTATTTTAGAGCAAGATACTAGTCCAGTAGTTGGGATGACATTATTTCTCATAAGAAACTAAGGAATGGGACAGCCAAGATAGGTCCAAGTGAAAGTGCTGACATTGTTAAAAAAGAAAACTGTTGGGTGTACTCTCCATCCAAATATTGCGTCTCTTCTTAACTTTTTCCTAGAAATATATACAATGAAATAATGAACTTGTGGGAACAGTGAATCATATTTGGAGACCAGTTTTATGACAAGGTGATAACATTAAAGAACACATGTAATATTTTAATCCACACTGATTAATAAATAAAAGTTCTGAAAAATATGAATTGGAAAATTTTAGTTAAATAACTGTTAAAATCACAGAGATAAGGAATATTCTGTGGCATTCTATGCACTTATCAAAAAAGATCAGAGGAGGTGATAGAGTATAAGTCCAAGAAAGGCATTAAACACAGGAACTCTCAAATCTCAGCTACAGTCACCAGAAAACATAAAGATCTTGTTTTATTTTTCCCTCTGTGACTGCTTCTACTTGCCAACAGATAGGATGCTAGGCTAGGTGGAGCCTTGTTACATTCTCATCTAGAAATTCTGACCATGTAATTTTTTATGTCTACATTATTTAGATTTGCACTGCCACAGAGAGAAGAACCTGGGTATATGAATGCATGAAAAAAAAAAAAAGTGGAAAAATGAGAGGAAAAAATAATTCTTTTTCATGCAATTAAGAACGAGGACAACAGAGATTTACTGCAAAATCAGATCCTAATGTATCATTATTCTTTAGAATCTATTAGACTCACCAGTTTACTTGAAACAGTTTTGAAACCCTAACTGTTGTGCAAGACTGAATGGACAGGGCTTTTAATTTTTCCCTAAAGAGAAAATGCTTATAAATGCTTGGATTATTGCATTGATTTGAATTAGGAGCACTTCCCAAATTTTGTGTTAGCACTCTAGGTAATTACATACTAAAGAATGTAGTATCCATTTAATGCCAAAAGAGAATTTTGAAAAGGAAGACACAAAGGAAAAACATATTGAATAAAGAGCGTATATTTTTCAGTTAAGACCTAATTGATAGAACCAAATAATTGTTTAGTTTGGAAAAGACATTTAAAATCCAACTTGAAATCCCATAACTGCCAAGCCCACCACTAAAAATGTCCTTAAGTACCAAGTCTGCCTGTCTTTTAAATGTTGCTAAGGATGGTGTCTCAATCACATCCCTGGACTGCTTGTTCCAGTGCTTGACAGCCCTTTCTCAGAGAAGAAATTTTTCCTAATATCAAATCTAAATCTTCTCTGGGGCACCTAGATGTTGTTTCCTGTTGTTCTATTGGTAGGGACAGTAGAACAGAACAGCAGAAAGAGAAGACACCTTCAGAGAAGTAGATAAAGTATGGAACCTAGGCAAGCAGGATGTCAGCTCAGCTCTGTAAGGCTGAAAAAGCAGGAGTCATGCCAAACAACAGTCTTGTATTCACTCAGGAGCTGGGGCCAAGGAATGACAACAGTGGATGCTGAAGACCACAAAAGAAGACCCCTGAAGACCACATAAGGACTTCCATCAAGGAGTGCAACTATGCAAAATAAAGTAATACATTTATGTACTTTTTTTTCTGTTATTTTTATCTGAAAAATAAAAGAAATATTATTCATTGTTCTGTAATAATATCAAGTAAGCAGGGATAGCTAATGAATATGTAATCAATGAGTATGATAAAACTGTTCACCTGATGCACTCAATTAGATGAAAGATACCAGTGAACTGTAATAAAGAATGCCTGCCATCCAATACTCAAAACTCTACTAGAAAGTTTCTATTAGACCAATTTTGTTATCTCTATTATTACTTGGGAGAAGAGACCGTCCTCCACCTCACTGCAACAAGGTACTTGTTTGTTATCTGTCCTTTCAGGTAGATGAAGAGAGTGATAAATGTCCCCTGAGTATCCTTTTCTCCAGGTTAAAAAATCCCCAGCTCCCTCGGCCTCTCCTCACTGGACTGATTTTGCAGACATTTTGCCAGCTCCATTGCCCTTCTTTGGACAAGCTCCAGCACCTCAGTGTACTTCTTGTTGTGAGGGGCCCAGAACTAACACAGGATTCAAGGTGAGGCCTCACCAGACCCAAGTACAAGTGGATGATCCCTTCCTTGGTCCTGTTGGCCACTCTGCTTTGGATAGCCAGGATGCCATTGGCCTTCTTGGCCACCGAAGCACATGCTGGCTCATGTTCAGCTGCTTTTAACCATCACCCCCAGGTCCTTTTCTCCCCAGGCATCTTTCCAGACTCTCTGCCCCAAGCCTGTAGCAGTAAATGGAGCTGTTGTGATCCAAGGGCAGGACCTGGCACTCTACCTTGTTAAACCTCACACAGAGGGGCTTGGACCATTGATCCTTTTCTCCAGGTCCTTTTCTCCCAGGTCCTTTTCTCCCAGGCATCTTTCCAGACTCTCTGCCCCAAGCCTGTAGCAGTAAATGGAGCTGTTGTGATCCAAGGGCAGGACCTGGCACTCTACCTTGTTAAACCTCACACAGAGGGGCTTGGACCATTGATCCAGCCTGTCCAGACCCCTCTTTAGAGCCTTCCTGATTTCCAAGAGATCAACACACTCACCCAACTCAGCATCTCCTGCAAACCAACTGAAGATGCACTTGGTTCCTCATCTAGTTTATTGAACAGAACTGTCTCTGACACAGAGCCTTGGGGAACAACACTGGTGACCAGCCACCAGGTGCACGCAATTCCATGCATCAGCACTCCCTGGGGCTGGCCATCCAGACAGCCTTTAAAACAGCAAGCAGTGCACTGGCCCAAGCCATGAGCACCCAGTTTGTCCAGGAGAATTCTGTGGGTAACAGTGTCAAAACCTTTACCAAAGTCCAGGCAGTCAAGATCCATAACCTTTTCCCTCATCCATTGAGGGGGTCACCTTGTCACAGATGGAGATCAGGTTGGTCAAGCAGGACCTGCCTTTCACAAACCCATGCTGCTGGGTCTGATCCCCTGGTTGTTCTGTATGTGATGCATGAATAATAAAATTAATTAAATCTCTAAAAATTAATTATGAACATTAAAAAACATTAATAGATCCAGGAATGGGCAAGAGTTATGAGGTTTTTTGGGGCAACAATGAGAATATTTACAGAATAAACCAAGCATCACTGTTATCAGAAGATTCATATCACAGTCTTCCTCAAATGTCATAACTGAATATGTAAGAACACTCTAACATTTTTTTGGAAACCTTCCTAGTTTAATCGTATCATAGCTTGATCTCATGATATTCAACCATGAAAACTAACAAATAATATACTGAAAAGTAAAAAATGGAAAACAACTCAGGTATTTCATTAAAACATTTGATTCCTCTATCTTGAGGGATGTTAATGAGTTGTTAGGGATCTACTTTCAGGAAAGAAACGTAGAAACCCCTTAATGTTAGGATGTTTAAGTGCTTATTTTTTAAAAAGATATAAGGTTGGGAAAACACATAAAAAAATCTACAGACTTCTGCTTTCACAGTGAATAGAAGACAGCTAAGTATTTAAAGATACATCTAGGTCTGGAAAGATGAAATTAGGTATGTCTTTCAGTTTGTAAATATTTAGCATACTTAGTCTCAATTCTTTGCTCCATATGAATTTTTCCAGTTCAGAAATGCCACCTCCCAACCCTTCAATATATTTCCAACACGAAAGCTTTCTCAGAAACATTTTACTTGTTGCAAGTGAAAGGTAGCTAAAATCTTAAAAATCATGCAGAATTTCCCATCTATTACACAATATTACTTAAATAAAATTAAAAGATATCCTGAATGTTTTGTCTTCTCTCCTCTGAAGGGCATCCTGAAGATAGACTCTACCTTATAACTTCAACATTTGATTTATAATTTCAACATTTGATCCCTTGGTATGTTGAAATACAAAATTACAGTATCTGACTTCTTTTACTGATGATTTTCTTTTCTTACTTTACCATTTTGCACACCATATTCAGCTTTTTATTTGACTAGAATTTTCTTTCAGATTATCTGAAAAGGCAGAAATTGTAGGCACTGTTAATAATTGTGCAGATTCTGATTTCTTTTAATGGTTTTAGATAAACAAGACATAGACTATCTCCCTTGCAGCACCATTTCAAGTTGAGTGACAGCAGGTTGCACATCAGTGCTTCTTCAGATACCTGCCCATCCTTGGACAGTTTTCCATCAGCTTCCAAAATGGACAAAGAAACATAAAAAACTGAACTTGGGGCAGAAGGCAGATTGTCTACAGGTCCACTGTGACCAGAGATGTCTCACATCTCCTGCCTCAGACTTGCCTTCAGTGAGGATGTTGCTAGAGGTGGCTAGTGTTTCACAGAAGATTCCATAGGTTGCAACACAACCTTCCTCCCCAGTGCACCTGGTGAGCAGCCAGCTTTTCCTAGGGCTGGACATGGCTGGCAAAGGGAAAACGACAAAGATTTTGCTACCTACAACTACTACCAGCCAGTCTGTAATATCTTTGATCCCATTCAGGTCCTTCGCTCTACCCTGGCACCAGAACTTATTGGGGTGCTCAGAAATTCTGCTGCTTCCTTTATCTTTTAAGAAGAGAGCCTAACTTGTTTAAATTTTATATTTTCTTGATTTTTGGAGGTTTGATTTTTGTCTCTGTGTGTGTGTGTGTCTTGTTGATTCTATGATAACAGGAAGGAGGGAAAGAAGAAATAATTTCCAAGGACATGAGATTCTGTAAGGTTCTGTCGTAGCCTCCTACCTCAGGTTCAGTCTTTTAAAATAAATGTCATGGCAGTGAAGGCTGTAACTGGGACCTGTTCAGTAATCCAATTGCTCAGAATCAAAATGTGCCAGAGGCAACATTTGATGATGGATTTTAAATCCCAAGAGCTCTCTTTCTAGCATTACAGTCCAGACACAAGGGAGAGTGCTGGGTTGGCCCTGTGAGGGTGTCAAACACTCTTGATACCCCAGTCTGGTATTTGTCAAAGGCAGCAGCCACCAGTGGAATTCAGAACCACTGCTTTCCTCTGTAACACAAATAGTTGGGCAGAAGTAGCTTTAGGAAGAATAGGGCTGGAAACTACTGTGACTGTCTTGTTTGACATAAGAATTTCTTAGTATTTCTGAAGATTTTCAAGTTCTTTACTCTTTTCTGACATAAAAGTCAGCAGGTGCTCTGAGATGAGGAAACTGAGTGAACCCATCGCTCTCCCACCTTCCTCTTGAAAGCCCAGTGTTTTGTGGAGATAACTAAGCCTCACAGTAAATCTGACCTAGTGCTTTTTCACACGACTATGCCAAGTTCAGCAGTCAGAATCCTGAAAAGATTCATTGCAGTACTGTAAGAGTAGACTTAAGGTCTCCAAGAGCAAATCTAATCTCACATGTCTTTCTCTAGGATGACGAGTCATCTCAGCTTGCCTGGTGCTGGTGTGACTGTCTAAAAAATTTAACAGCTCTTTCTACTTGTTAAGGAAGGAAAATGTGATGATGACTTTCCAGTTCATTTGGCAGCACTTTCCCCCGAGTTCTCCTTGAATTAGTTACAGTTGCACGTCAGAATTGATTTGGAAACAGGGCCTAAAAGAATACAAATACCCGAGTGAACTTGTGCTTTCAGAGCTTGCAGTTCGATGGAGTAAGAAAGTGAATGTGTTTTCTAGGAATCTATTAAAGAGCAAGTAGACATTACTTACATACATGATGAATCTACAGAATGAAAAGTCCTAATTAAAAATCAAATAAATAAAACATTAAAGTAGTTAAATAAGCACCATGAAGTTCACTCATCATGTTGTGAAGTTGAGACTATTTGGCATATATTTTTGTTAACAATCATTATGGGTGTTTGGAATCCTAAACTGACTAGCAAGTTAAATCTCAGCAAGTATTTTAGGGAATCCAATGTATTGGCTCATATAGGTAAAGTGTTTGCGTCTGTAGCACTCTCACAAGCATTCTGCACATGATTTCTTACCTGCAGAAAGTGAAAATTCCTTCAGGCACTTAGAACAGCTCTGGTTTGCCGCTTTCCACCACTGATCCTACTTTTGTTGAGATTTTATATTTTACTGTAAAAAACCAACAAAGTCTAGAATCAAATCAAAGGTAGTGCATTAAGAAAGACTCACAATATAGCTCACAATATATTAACTATTTTAATGCCAACCTGACATACAGAAAATGTTTTTAGGAAGCTATCAAAGAACTCTTCCTTGCAGAGATGGGCACACATCTCTTCTCCATACACAGACATATCAATGACAGAACACAGACAGATAGAAGTCCATAAAAGAGTATAATTTTTCTCAAGTCATTCACAAAAATGCTATATAGTATCTGAAACTGAAGTTCTGTTCAGGCCTGAAAATGCAGCATCATTTATCCCTTAATAAAAGGGACCTCATTGCTTACTTCTGCCTCCATGTCGTCTACTCAGAAAAGGAGGGACCACATAGCTTTGTCTCCATTTCATGACATAGGAAGATTTCTTTTCTTCTGCACTTATTTTCATTCTTTGAAATTTATTACCTCATGTTTCAGCTTCAGAGTTGTTCTAATTGATTCATGATCAGTTGGGTGAACATACATTGTCTGAATTTAGACTTCTCTCCAGTTTTTAAGCATTTCTTAGCAGTCTCTGAGCACTGTGGTTCCATCAGTAAGCACAGTTTAATCAGATTTGATTCAGTTTTTCACAGATCAGACTTTAGGCTAGAAGTGGGAAATGAGAAAGACTTGCATTCTCTATATTCTCATGTGTTTTCCTATGTACTACGATTTCTTATATTATTTTGAACTTCTCATTAAAGAGTTAGTGAATGCATCAAAGTAGTTTATTAGTGGTTAAGTAAAAAGGCATTGGAACAAGTGATATTTTCTGACAATAAGTTGTTATTAAAAAAGTTTTTTAGCCTTAGCTCTAAAGCTTGGACTACGATCTTCATATATTCATTGCTGCAGATTTTCACACAGTTTAGTGAATTGAGTGAAAACAATTAGATCACACAGTTCTTCTTCCAAGATAAATTCTGCTGAGGCCACATAAGTGTTTCTGTTGTCAGTCTTCCTAGTGAAATCAACAGAATTATGGAGACAATGCTGTTTTAAAATGTCAGTTACAGGTGATCTTTGAGCTGGTATAAATTAGAAGAGTTTTGTTGCATCTGTACGTTGTCAACATGAAAAATATTTTCTGTTTTTCTATCTTTAATTTCTCCATTAAAACATTAACTTTTTTTTCACTGATTACTGCTAATTGTCATCCTTTGCAAGGCAGTACATCACAGGAATGTTTTGGTTTTGGAATTAAGAAAAGACACACAAGGATAAAAGCATTTAACGATGAGAGGTGGATTCACAGGAAATAGCTGCAGCATTTATTCACACAACATAAACTAATACATATACATAGGTAAATAAGTTCATGTACTTCCTTCCATCACTGGCATGTAGATCCACTTTCTTGGCTGAACAAATAGTTGATGGATGGCACACTAATTTAACTGGATGAGTAGCTGTTGAGGTACTTCCAAGTATAATGGACCTAGAGGGCAGATGGTCATGCAGAACTTGCGTGGTGGTGCTTAGAAATCTAGTGAGTCTGGCTGGGGAAATGTGGAAGTCTGAGATTGTTAATTTAACCTCCAAGTCGATTTACTCTTTACAACCATCAAGTTACTCTTAACAACCTCTGGTGGGCTGTTGGTGTGTTGTGTTGCTCGGTTTGGTTTAGCAAGCCTCTCTCGGAAAGCGCTGCGAGGCTGCTTAGGATAGAGTGGCAGTTCTGCTCTCCCATAGTCCTTCCGGACAGCACCGCGCTCCTGCTCCTGTCGGCTCCACAACACAGCAACAGTAAAGGAGGCGAGAAGGGTCCCTCCATGAGGGCCTCGGAGGAACTGTTATTAGGCACTGATAAAGCCGCTCCCACAGGCAGAGAGACCTGGTGGTCTGGAGCCGGGGCAGGTTTATCTGGGGATGAGGGAGGCGGAGAGAGCACATGGACGAATGATCTCAGGGTGCAGGGGTGGGGTACTGGAACCAATGGGGAGAGGCTGAGGCAATGGCCAGGGCTCGGGGCAGGGAAAATGTGGGGGAAGAATGTGGAGTAAGAAGTGCAGTGGGTAAATACAACGCCCTATCGGTGGGTTGTGGGCTGCCATGCATGAATGTTGAAAGCCTTCAACTGGCTTATGGAAAATTATTGAAGGTTTGTTAAGGAAGGATCTTTGTGAAAATTTATGAGATGGAAATGTCTATTCCTACTTATTTTTTAAAGAAATCTCAAGACTATGATTATAGGAAAGGAGTTTGCAAATATTGTGCTGAAATTATATGGCTTATCCACCATTCCATTATAAACAAAGCTGTGAGAGATGGGAAAATCTTGGTGAGTAGGCTCTCATACATTGTTCTTTATATAATTTATGTTATATGTATTTATGATATGAAATTATTTATCTCCTTAAACAATAATAAAATGTTAAACAAGGAAGGGGTATAAGCACGATGTAGTTTCAAGCTGATCTAAGGCTTAATTACAGTTGATTTTTGTTTCTGGGTGGTTTTTTCCCATTTTGTCTGTTGCCAGCACTCATCAGTGGTCTTTTAGAGGCTCGCACACCTGAAAAATTAAACAGTTTTGCCGCGGTGCCCGCCGAGTGTCCAGCTCAGGGGGCTGAGCAGCGGGCAATGGTGTCACCTGCTGCCACGGCAGGGGGAAGGTGCAGAGGGAGTGCGGGAGGCTGGGCGAGGTCCGGGCAAGGCTCGGCTCAGCCACCGGTGGGGAAGGCACACGGAGAGATGAAGAAATGAGGGACTGCTCTTGGGGAAACAGGAACGAGGTAATTGGGGCCGGGGAGGAGGGGCCAGGAAGGGCGAGGAGCAGCCTCTGACAGGGGGTTTGTACCCCACTGCTCAGGGCACAGCAAACATAAACCAACCAACAGCACCACAGACAAGGGTGTGACAGAGGCAGGGTGCACACAACCACTGGGCAGAGAGGCAGGCGCAGAGGATGAGCTCGGGCCGGTGACAGAACCCAGGGAGGGCACAGCGGCAGCCATTGCAGACGTGCGGGCTGTCACGTCTTTCCCGCCCCGGGCAATGAACTTTCCCGCCAGGCAGCCCCGGGGTGTCCATGTTTGGGCGGGCAGCCATCCTGGGGTTCCTGGGCTCAGTGAGAGCCACACCACTGGGCCTCCTGTCCAACGGGGTCCGGGACACCCTGCCTAGGGATATGGCTCGCTGCAACACCGTTTAATTGAATAAGCATTTAAAAATATCTATTATCCTCTTACCTATAATATCACAACCTAGATCCATGCATTTAGCGGCAGTTCTTTCTTAATCACGTGAAAACAAGACCCATGCTGCCGTGCTGTTCTTTATGAACTGACTGTTCCTCATACATTATAATCTCAACTGACCACTTCATGGTAGTCCCAACTAGCTACTTCTATATGGCTTTTCAAATTAGAGCACTTGATGATAAATTAGGAACTGGCCATGACATCCTGGCCAGTCAGGATAAGATATGACCAGCATAAGCCGAGCTGAAAGTTATCAGACTTGCATATTTTGTTCTGTAAAAAATTGCATTCTGCACTTTGAACTAACTCATGATTATTGCTCTCTCTCTAAACCAAAGCCTGCTTTCCATGTGTGCAGGTCACATGGGACTGCTTTTACACAGCAGGTCTACCTAATCACTGCTATTTCATCTTTTCTCTTACTAAGACAGCTCTTCTGATTCCTCAGACCACCCTCAACTAGGAAAAAAATTATCTGGGAAGTCTAGCCTCTTGCAGCTAATCTAACTGTCTATTTTCATGCACAGCAAGCTGCCCAGGTATTTAGCAATAGATGAAAAAATAACATACCAAAATTCTATGATGGACAGCAGATCAGTGCCAGCAAATCCACTTCTCAGGCAACATTCTCAAAAAAATTTCAGCTTCAGTGACTGATCAATACCGAACATATTTTTTCTCCTGGTTGAATAAGGAAACATCAAATTTGAGGAGGTTAGAAGCAAAGTTGGTTTTGTTTTTGATTTTTCAGATATGATTTTCTTTTTATCTAAATCAAAGGTGGGATCACAAGAATGCGGCTCTGCACAGGAATAAACTAACTAATCTGCTAAATCCATGCTATTTATTGGGCAAATCTGCATGCTTTAAACAAAGGAACAGTGACTAAATTACTTATAGAGCCATATGGACTTCTTTCCACTGAAAATATTTTCTCACACTCGCAAAATAAATTTGGATATATACTAGTGAAGTCTACTTTTTCTAACTTGCTATAATTGCAACCTGGAAATGGTCCTGAACCCCTCTGTATTTTTTTTTAAGAATATAATACATATGCCTTGCTAAATACGACATGCAAATACTTAAGTCTGGGGACTCTCCAGAAATTTCACCTTCTTTATAACTATTTTGTGAAAGAGTTGCACCAGAAAATAATTTTTCCCCATAGTTTTTAATTGTCATTATTTGCCAAAAATGTTTGGGGACAATCTATCTTTAAAGCAGAATTAGCTTAAGTATTAATTTAATGCAGTCTACTACATATTTACTTTTTTTTTTAAGTCCTGGAAGAACTGGATCTTTTTTTCATGTACAGTAAACTGCATTTCACTTGCCAAAGGAAATTAAGATATAAACATTTTCTTGCTGCAAAACCATTCTGAAATGATCTAGAGAAAACAGAATACATTTCCTTTCCTGTACTTGCTCAAAAAGAGCAAGTGATAAAAACAGGGAATCAAATCCCCAGAGCACTATTTTCCATGAGGTTTCCTTCTTTCTTCTTCTCTTCTCTACCTTTTGTTTTTTTTTTTAAATTATTAAATATATCCAGGGCTTCTTCCTCAAAAAAATTCCAAAGAAGTTTGTAGATGGATGCCTTTAAAACTCTTCCTTCTTGTTACATGACTTCATATAGAAAAACACTTTAATGATACTGTACCTGACTTATAGACCAAAACATTTTTGTACTTACAATGATATGATTTCTGGAGCGGTTTCTTCTTTTTTTTTTCCTTTTTCCTTTCTGTCAAATATCAAAGAAGAATCAATTAAAGACCTGTTTTAAGAGATAACAATCTGCTTCTTTATGACACATTTTACTGAATTTTAATTTATAATAAAAAATAATAATTGCTTTAAAACCATGAATTAAAGACATATGCTAACATGACATATACACTCATCTCAAATTCACACTCACATGAGAACATTTCTGTACACGTCTAAGGATATACATCTTGAAACATTTCAGTTTTTAAAATCTTGACTTAATAGGCAGAGTATGAAACTGTTTTCTGAAATTTGTAAATTTCCCTTGCAAGAAATTTACATCAAATAAATTAATGGCCAATTAAAGTGATGAAATTTGTATCTGTCCTTTGTATTTAAATCTAGTGTTTCCATCTGAGTCCATATATACAGTATTATGTAAAATATCTTATTTACATAAGTTTTAATGGCTTCATTTTTAATGAGTGGTAGAATGATTGAGTTACAAAGGTCATTTGGAATAAGTTAGCATAAATTATTTATTAAAATTCAACCTATTGTATTGTTCTGCTTATGAATCACAATTTTCAAGAACTACTTATTTCCTATTACATGTCTTTGAATATTACATAAAATTTGAAATAAAGCAGAAAATTTATTATAGTAGTATACCCACTGATCTTATATGAAGAAATAAGAGCACCAGGATATTTTGTGCCCTTTTGTTTGTGCTTTAAATGAAGCTGGGTCATAGAAACTGGAGAGGAGATGGCTTTTGGAGATAATAGAACACACAGTTGAGTAAAACAGTCATGAAGTTAGGAGGCAAATATTTTTTAAAAATGGTGCTTGGTTGGTCATAGCTGTAATCAAATGCTGACACAGCAACTGCATACTTTCAAATGCAAAAGTCAAAATTAGCATTAGCTGTGGATAGCCATGTAATAAAAAGGAAGAAAGTCTTTATCATCCTAGCGTTCAAGATGGTAAAGTGAAATAGGCAAATATTTCAATTTCACATTTTGAAAAAGGGTGGGTCTGTAAGTGATGCTCAAGTCTATGTAACTAATTCAGGGAATGAAATTATAGCAATTTATGTCAAAGTTCCTGGAGAGGCTTGCTTACATTGGTTTTGTACATATGTGCTTTAGTGTGAAATTGTGAAATCCTAATTACTTACTTATACCGTAAATAAGAATCATGCTTTCTTAAATACTAATTTGGGGCAAAAATTCACCTTAAATAATGTTCTCCCATTTTATTCCATCGCTCTTGCATTTATAATTGTTCAATTAGGAAAGTGTGAAATAGATTCTTGTAGTGTTGTAAATTATCAAATACTTGTCCAATAAATGTAATTAAAAAGCCATTGCTCCAAAAAGAAATAAAATTTTGTGTGGCATGTCGTTCAACAGAATTGCACTATGTACATTTTGAGTAAAAGAACTGTCTGTGAATACCTCAGCCACTCCTCATACAAATTCCCAGCAAAAAAAAAAAAAAAAAAAGAGATTTATTAGACCAAAATTAAGGAGAATAAAAGCTTTATAGAGTCATAATAGAGTCATACATGTTCACACAGTCCTGATTCCAGCCAAGGAAGTGTTCATTTTAGCAGCAGCCAGGAGGGGCATGCCCAGGACCTGTTTTTCTACACCTCATCACATCTTTCCTGGGGGTGGGGGTAGGGGAGTGGTTTCAGTGGAGAAGTGGTTTCCTCTGACTGAGTAAATGAGCGTGGTGGGAGGAGCAGTGGGGTAATGCCAGTTCCCAGACTGGGGGGCAGGAGGGAGGGTGCTGAGAGGAAATGTGGTTCAGAGAGTCTTGGGGGAGCACTACATTGGAGACTACGATTCCTAAACCATGACACACACACACACGTGCTTAAGAACTTGACTTGCTTGCACAGATCAGGTCTCAGTTCTTTTCTGTGCATGTGGTCTATTTTTAAGACTTAGTTGAAGTTTAAGCATAGTGATAGCCTCTTGTACCCAGAATAAATTCTTGTCAGGACTAGACTTTCCTTGAGCATATACAAAATGTCCCTTTTCTCAAGAAGGAAAATAAAAAAAGAATTCTAAAAATTCTAAAATTCCCTGCCTTCAGAAATACCATTTGAAGCGTGACATTTTAGTGAATTAACACACACTGGCATTAAAAGTAATTAACACTCTCCAGGTATTTCACCTTGAATTATGTCAATTCTAGAGCTAGAAATTGACTCAAGGACCAGGAAAATTTTTGCTTGTTCTTTTATCATACTCAGAAGGCATGACCATGCTGTTTTAAAGTTTACACCACTCTCCATCTAATTTTCAAAGACCACAGCCATAAAGTTATATATTAAATAGACCACACAATGCATGTAGAAGCCTGCGTTTTGTTTTTACTGGAAAAACTATCTCCCATTTTTTAAAAAAATCTCATTCTATATCTTTTATAGCGGTAATTCAATTGAGGAGTAAGAATAGGTAAAATTTTAAATATTCTATACACATTTTTATTAAAGAAATTATCAAGTTTAGAGAGAGGAAAGTGAGTGTATACAAAATTTTCTTGTAATAAATAAGACTATCCCTCACTAATTCTGGCTTTCCTTGTCCTTGATGTGTTTAATTGTTTTTGTCACTATGATTTTTTTTTTTCATCATAATATTATAATTCTTTCTGTGCTGATGTGACTACACCAACAAATGTGACCAGTAATGATTAAAAGTTTAGACAAAATAAGATTTTTAGGAATAATAAGCAAAAAAACCCTGCAGTATAAAGCACTAAATAATGTTAACATTCATTTGTTTAAGCAAACAAAAGTTCCAATGATTTTGAACCTCTTCTACAAATAGCAGATATTAGTATGTGAATGAGTGAAGTGCATTGTTTTTGAAATCTGGCATTCAAATAATTTCCCTACAGAATTTTTTTCTGATTAGAACGGAATTATATTTGTTTTCTGTGGCAAATATTTGGAGCAAATATAATCAAAAACTGCAAAAAAAACCCCACAAAAACTTGTCCCCTTGTCTGTACTAATAAATCTTGAGTTTCTATTAAGCTTAGTTTTAGGAAAATCACAACTGTGTCCTGGAGTACTAATATTTTTTTATGTAATTAATTTAAATATAACATAAAAGCAGCATGCCCCATACAAAATAGAGAATTATTTTCTTCATAAGATCATTAAAGTGTAAACCAAGGCCATGCTTAAAGGCTGCTCTTCATCTTCTTTCTTTTGCTTATTTTTATTTGTTTTACTTGGGTTGTGAATCAAAGGAAAATGTATGAGGAAAATAAATGCTATAAATGTGTAAAAGAAACATATGGAGTTACTTTTCATGTGGGGATATTAAGGGATTTGTATTTTCTTTTTTACAATTTCTGTGAAAATAGGTCCTCATTGTCTGTGGTCAAAGGAAGCCTGGTTTAGGAAACCTAAAGTTTCTCATGGTGTTTGCTTTTTTATTTGTGGGATAGATGTACTGCAGAAACTGCAGAAGGTCATGCATGTTAACTGTGCTGAGTACTGGGTGGTCCAAATACAGATCTTGAGCATCTCTAGATATGTTCTCTGCCATTACTCCTGAACTTCACTGTGCAGTCATACTTCATATACACTATTATACACCTAAGAGATTATGCTCTATGAGGTGTGTGTTCAAAATTTTCACAAATCCACAGGGAAAGTAATTTTCCCTGTGGTTATATCAAACTATGTGCAATGCATGTAATACATTGCTAATATTATCTTTTCCTAACATGTATTGTTTATCTAACCCAAGAATAGAACAAGATATAGACAAGGGAAGTAGATGCCAAGTAATAGATTTCAGGGACAGATGTTAACAGTGATAAAGTGCAAAATTTTCTCAAGTGGTTTCTGTTTCAAATTTGTAGTTTCCTGTTGGACTAGAGCATGACTTTCAGAAGAGGCACCACGAGTTAATATAAAGATATCAGCTGACAAATACTGTAATACATTCTGCTGTTTAATTGCCCCCACTACAGAAATTAGATGTCTTTAGTAGTTTCAGCTCCCAGTAACCATTTCCTACTATGCTTTCAACACCTACGTTTTCTTTTCCTTGTCTTATTGATTGAGTTGCAACTTCCGCTTGTATTGAACTTAAGTTGATTGTGCTTCTCTTGTCTTTTGCTGTTAGACAGATACTGGAAGTTCATCTAATTGTTTCTAGTTTGCCAAGAAATAATTGTGATGGTTTTTGAGGAGTTTTTGTTTTTGTTTTATTTTTTAAGCATGAACTGCTCAATAGGCTAACACAGGACAGTCTGCAAATATGCAATGAAGTTAAACATCATTTAAGGTTGACATGAATGCGGTGTTCCTTGTTCTACACTAGACAGTTTGCAGTTGTGAAGGCTGAGAAAGCAGAAAAATAAGCATGGTGTAGGATGGAGTGCTTGCTGTAGGTATAACATGGCAGAAAAGATAGGTGTTTCCTTGTAATGATTTTGGTTCAATCTCAGCTGAATATAAGAGAAGAATTTACTCTTTATTTCTATTTATTTGGCCTATAAACTTGACACTATCTGCCTCTAGAAAGGAGCATCAGGTAGTGTTTCAAGTTTTAAGAAGACTGGGTAAATCTGATTTGTTGTTATTGCTCTAATATAATTATGCCTTTACATTTATGTAACACACAGTGTACACAATATTCATTCCTTATTCTTTCTCTTCTGCTTCATTTCAGCTATTCAACACAGGATAGAATTTACATCCCTGAGATAAATTTTTCTTGTGAATTAACATTGGAAATATTGATGAGAATTTGTGTCTTCTGTCTTCATTTTACTAAATGCATAGTAAGAATCTTACTGAGATAGCTATAAAACCTCAGCAAGTCTTTCAGGCTTGGGGAACACATAATGGATTCTTAGTTTTTGTTTTCAAGTGACCACAAGAACTAACTAAATAAATTTTATATGAAATTCTGTTGGAAGGAGACTTTTGCTCTTTTATGAAAGATTGAGATGTCTAATTCTGGCTACTGAAAAACAGAATAAACTCAAATGCAGTTTACTTCTCTCTCAAGGAGGAAAAGTATTCTCACTAACTGTTCTTTCAGCTTGGTCCATGAATAGGATTAGAAGGACTTACTTATGGAAAAGTAGAACAGGGATAATTTAATTATGGAAGGAAGATACCTTAAATGTCTTTTCAAACTACAGGAAGAGAGGTAAAGAAATTCTTTTTTTCCCCCTTTAATGTTCACATTCAGGATGAGTTTAAGTGGCAATTACTGAAGAAAAATAATTAAATGGAGTGTTTGAAGCCTGACCCACAGCAAATATTTATGGAGAATGTATAACCTTCTAAAACGAATGTTTGTGATATGCGGGTCTGTGGTTCATGCTTATAATTGAATTATGATATAAAGACTCTAGTGAATGGTTGGAGAACCATAACCTTTTTCTTTTCTTCTACCCCTAGCTTGACTGAAAGTAGGAGGCATCTTATAATGTAAATATAAGGAACTCTAGGAACTGTATAGTTGTACAACAGTGAAATTTTTGCAACAAAAAACCTCTCCTGGTATGCTGGCTGAAGCCTCAACCCTTTCTCTTCCTCCTAATTTCTAGGTTTACTTTGGCAGGTAAAAAAATTCAAGTGGATGAGATAAAGCTTTGAAGAAAGCAATTAGCATTTCCATTCTGTTTAATACACATATCCTTGGTCTTTACAGGCTGCTGCTTGGTATAATACAGAGCATCCAGAAATTGAGGTCCTCTGATTGACAAAATATCACTCATTTTGTCACAAGCCACATAAAGCAAACCTCATAGTTCAGAGGTCTTCTATTGCACATTTCACACAATTGTTGCTGCTAGAGCAAAATTTGAAGTCACAGTAGGGATGCTAAAGGAGAAAGAAATCACTGGACCAGTAAAGTAAATTTCTTAGACGGTGCAAAAGAGCAATCTTTAGAGCAGTAAGAGGAGCAGCCTTCCGAGTCACTAAAGCAGTTTGATTGCAGAAAATGCAAGGGTAAAGTAGATTGGAAAGATTTAAAGCTTCTGTGACAGCTCATAGGCAAGAACTAAGCATCTGAGGTGTAGAGATGGACAAAATTTTACCAAGAACATATGATTCCATTAAGTCATGACATCAAACCACAACTGAAATTGTTATAAAAGGAAGAACTATAATTACTGATGGTGCAACTGATGCCATATTCTGTTTTGTTTTACAATGAGAATATCCTAATAAACTGTTTCTTATATCCTTATCTGTCTTTTTGACTGTTGTTTAGTGCAAATAAATTGAGGAGTATGAAACACATGGAGAAGAACGTGGCTTTGAAATAATTGCACTGAAATTTCAAGTTGATCAGTTTCCCTCATCCTGGAAATCATTATTTGAAGTAAAGAACTTCATTTGTTTTCATGTAGCTTGGTTTCCAGATTTACTGAGTAGAAGGAATTGCTTGACACATACAGAATTTAAGTTCGTGTAAAAAACCCAAACAAAAAGCTTTTTATCTAATGTCCTCCACCTCTTCTTCTTTAGAATGTACTATTTTGTGCAATATAGCAAAAATCTTAATGAACTTGATCCCTTGGTTGTCTGCACACACATTTAGTCACTTTACTATCACAGGATAACCTAGCTGCCCTTACACCTCCTATATCTGAGGTATGCAGCTGTTATTTCTGTTAATCTTCATAATGCCAGCTTTTAAGTGCTCCAAATTCAATCATAAGACATTATTTCCCACATACATAATTGGCATGATTAGTAAGTCTTGTGATAAAGAAAGGAAACTGATACATGCATGGTATATAATGCTGTAGTTTCTCAAATTTGTCCTGTTTCCAGTAAGTTGGTTATGTGTTTATACCAAGAAAATATTAATATGTCTTACAGAAACAGTTAAAAAGAAGGGTTCTTATTTTTAAACTCAAAATTATGTGGCTTTTTATTCATTATTAATGCTTATGTTCCAAAAGAGCTCAATGTGTTTAAAAATGGGATTGTTTAGGATGCTGACTATTCAAAATTACCTTACTATAAGACAAAAAGTGATAGTTAATACTTGTGGTAGACATATTTCATGTTCAGACTCAGAATTCTGTCACTACTAGATTAATTAATTCACTATCTTGGTGATTATGTGTGACATGCTTATAACTATTTTCAAGACAACATATTATACAGAGGCAACACACACTTTTTGTTATGTAGAAAAAAATTGTGCCAAATTACATGAATGAGTTAAAATCTTCAAATTTGATAGGAAATCTTAAGTGTGATAAAATCTGTGTTCCATGCATCCATCAAGCTGTTGTAGCTGAAGGGTGTAATACTGTCCAAGTAATGACAATTATTGGGACAGTTAGTGTTTCACATGAGTTTAGACATCTTATTTTCCAGTGACATTTCAGGGATAACCTCAACAAGTTTACGCAGAAAAAAATTCCAAAATGCTTAAAAATCACTTCTATCTCTTTTCTAATTCAGATTGTATTGACCACAATATTTCATTCAACTAAGAAAATTTCCTTTACATTTTAATAATATTTAGTAGAGTCCTAGGGAACTTGGGAGATCTTGAAAAATTTAGTTGTTTTTTGGTTTTTTGTTTTTTTTTTTTTTTTCCTGGGATGCCTAAATGCAGTTTTCATTAGAAGGAGACTAACTTTTGAGTCTGGGTGCTAATCTCATGAAACAAGAGTAAATAATACAAACCATTTACCTATTGATGGTTTTTTCCCCTTTAGTCTGGTAAAATTATTCCAAAGCCTCAAATTCTTTCCATTTCCCCAGGAATCTTTGTAAAGGGCCAATTTTTTCTTCTTATACCTAACTGAGAAGTCTTAGCAAGTCAAATTCTTTCATCTCTCCTCCTGTCATTTACTAAGTTCTCCTTTTAATAGTCCATGTGTATGTGCAAGTTTGACTTCAGGTGCACAATCCTGAAATCTTAATATGCAACTTTTTTATAAACAATACAAAGAAGTTGACAGGTCTCAAAGGGACTTGTATGAAAAGATAATTAAGTGCTTTAGAGAGTGTCAAGAGTCAATAGCTCAGCACTGTCAGCATTCTCAAGTGTTACAGGCTATAATTAGATGGCATGGAGGTGTAAGAGATGTTTGGCAGTTTATTCCAGCATGATCTCGAGGGTAAAAGTAAAGAGCTGCCTCAAAATGTGACACTATGAGTGAGGAGAGCAGGAATATTAAAGCCTCACACGTCTTTTAGTGACTTAGAAAAAATGCTCCTTTGTGTAGATGCCACTCTTTACAAAATTTTCATCTATCTATCTAGTCAGTTTTATCTTATGCCCCAAATTTTGATTGTGAGGTCACTGGTACTTTTGCTTTTTAATATTCCAATTCCTGACTTACTAAATTACTTCAGTAAAATTTTGAGAAGCACCTATTTGATTTAACTATTGCTATTTAAATTAATCTAGAAAACAAATAGTTTACTTGATGACTGAATTCTGTATTTATTTAAATATAATAACTTTTTCTTTCTGTTACTTATCCGCTATTAGGCCTATACCTTACTTGAATACAACACCATCCTTCTCACAATTCCAAAGATTTTACTTGTTCAAGATAAAATCTCTTATACCTATCCCTTTCAAATTGTTAGAAGTTCAGGTTTTGGACTGAAAATTAATTCCCACCATAACTTAGGTTTTTGACTGCATCGAGCTTTCTACATCAACTAATGTAATTAAAGGTTAGCTTTGTAAGAGTTTATGAGATTACAGTTATGATTATTAAAGTATTGGTCATCCACCATTCTATTAGCATCTACTTGGTAGTTAGCAGCACACAGAAACAAAATATTAGGACTTTCAAAACAGGAGATTACCACTTATTGGAAATCTCCCATGGCACAGAATAATTATTAATTATTATCATCATCATTATTCTCACAGCAAAATGACTCTGGGATACCTGTGTGCTTCCTTCCTGCACACAGCCTTATCTGCTTTCAGATCCTGAAGCAGAATTTGTATTAACTATTAACTGCATACTAAATGAAAAAGGTTGTACTGCAGGAAAGTCATGGTATAATATGGAGGTTTTTTCCCCTTTTTCTCCTATATATGTCACAGAAAGGATTATCAAGCACTGGAACAGGCTGCCCAAAGAAATGGTGGACTCACCATCCCTGGACATGATAAAAAAACTTGGATGTGGCACTTGGTTTAGTGGTAAGCATGGTGGTGGTGCTAGGTTGTTGATCGTGTTGGATGATCTGAGACGTCTTTAACAACCCTAATGATTCTATAAGTCCTTGATTCACAAACTAAAATGACTCACTGGAGTCCCTGAACATCTCTTGGTCATATGCCTCCCCTACCTCCAGAATTACATTGCTTATGAATAATCAAGAAAAATTGAAAGATCTGTTAAAGGAAAAAAAAACAAGGCTTAGCAGCTAAGCCATAGGAATTTTCTGAAACTAGTATAGTCACATTCTTACTTTCATAAAAGTCAAATTATTAAAGCATTTAGCATACTGAGGGAATGCTAACAGGAAGATAACATGATGGGCTCAATTTGGCTCCGTGATCAACAGGAAATTTTCTGCTGTTTTTAAGCTGTTTCCTCTAGAGTGGAGCTTAAAAAGTGCAGAACCTGTTATTTTGAATTGAAATTTACCTGCTGTTCAAGGCTGTTACCACTTCATGTCTGAGTGTACCAGAAGAAGTGTGCTAGGTCACCTGAGTTATGTGACATGAGGCTACTGGGCAGGTCCTCCTTTTGCTCATTCAAGCTAGGCTCATGTGCCACCCGAGAGTTTCCCCAGACCACACCACTTGCCATAATCCCTGATCTAGTTAATAACAAGCAACAGAATAGAAAGGATTATTTTCTTTCTCCAGATTTGTTAGAAGGATTAGACCTTTTTTAATCCTTGAAAATAGGGACTTCAGGTGTTTTCATTTGGAAGAGGATTTAGTGCTGTGAAAGCCTGCTGTCATGGAGTAAGAGCTATGGCAGGGTGAGATTTTTAACTGCTTTCCCAGAAGCCCATTCTGTCAGTTAATGGAGCCCATCAAGGAGTCAAAATCTGTGCTGTTTGTTGAGAAGTCCCATTTTGTGACACTCTCCTACCCTCACCCTCATTTTTTTGTTCCTTTATAACAAACTTGGTAGTGAAAATATTTTGAAAATTTGAAAATTATCCTCTCGTAGGGGATTTTTGTGCAAATTATTTTATATGCATGTCCCTTAATTCAATTCTTTGAGCATTTCATTGAAGTGTTAGAAGGAGATGAATGACTAGGTATTATTTAGTGAGATTTGTGAAAATATTTGAGAGAGGTCATTTTTGTGGACTGCTATAGAAGCTAAATATTTATAATGAGAAAAAATATATAACATCATAGATAAATACCAGAGAAAAGAAAGCAAGAAAAGAGTGAGGTTAAACTGACTGTAAGTGTTGGTAGCAGAGCTCATTGGGATTCCTCAGAGAGGTTCTTTATAATGTTTTAAGCACATATAGAGACAAAACAGAACATGATTAATGAAATAGCACTGTATCAAGTCATAGGAATTACTTAGGTGTTTCAAAGGCCTGTGAGAAACTTTAAAGCTCTCTGATTGTGCTAAGTAAACCCAGCTGTTAGGAAAGAAAAACTTCTCTTGTTACTCAGCTTTTGTCTTTAAAAACTTTTAAATCCCATAAAGGGAATGATACAGATAGTATGTTATCACTCTAAAGAAAATAGCAGTAGGGCCCTCAACTAAAATTTTCAATTTTCTAGCAATATAAGTCTCTCTATGTCAAAAAGGATATTGAAGAAGTTGAAACTGTTCGGTGAAAGATGAAGGAAATTATTATGAAGAGACGTCTGTTAAGGGAGTTGAAAAACACTTTAGAGAGGCTTAAAAAGGATTTTTTAATCTTAGAAAGGAAATGAAGAAAAAGAAACAGGATAAAAATTGAAAAAATAGTAAATGTTAGGGAAGAAATAGCAAAGAACATCCTGTTTCCCCATTGCAAAGATCAAGAACAAGAGATCATTCAAGAGAGCAAAAACTGCCAGTTAGAAACATCCATGTGTATTTGTAAAAGCAGTGTCCCACACAACAGCCTTCAATAACTTTGTGCAATTCTTGGGATGGCTTGAAAGTTCACAGAATCATAAAATGGATTATTTTGGAAGGGACCTTAAAGATCCTCTAGCTGCAACCACTCCACTATGGGCAGGGATGGCACCCACATGACCAGGTTGCTCCTCTCTCCATCCAACCTGGCCTTGAACATTTCCATCCAGGGATGGAACAACCATGTCTCTGTGCACAAGTTATAGAACAATTGAAATGCTCAGAATTCTAATTATCACTGCAGCCAAGCATTTTGGGAGGTATTAGAACTGCATTCTGGAGGACATAGCTAAAAAGGTTAGGAGAGATATGTTATTAATACAAATTGCCAAATTGAGCTACTCTCCTTTCTCTGAAACTTTCAGAACTATACAGTCTTAAAAATGGAACAGATTTCAGCATACCCTATATCCTGTTAAAATCAAGGTATAATCTTTTGGATCTCATATTCTTAATTCTACCCCGTAAATATCCATACAATTCTTCATAAGTTCATGTATATCTCACTCAGTTAAGAAAATGAAATCTACCGGTTATCTTTTGTAATTTTTGTATCAATAAAAACACACTGAACTAAATCCCCATTGCAATGCTTAAATCTCTTTGTAACACTATCCTCAAAATAATTGTGAAAGTGGGATTTATGAAGTTATTTAGATGCTGTAAAAGTTATGTTGATTTAATATATAAAATTATAATCATAGTAAAATTGATACAAAGGCATATGAATAATTTGTTTCTAACATTAGACAGCATGGTTTTACCCTAGGATGCCACCTGGTAATTCTGACAATTGCTTATGGTCAGAAAATAGCTTTATTTTTTCTTATCAAAAAGAGAAACGTAAGTGGTAAAGTACAAAGACAGAATGATTTCTTTAAACAGCTACACAGTGAGAAATCATTATCTCTTAGTGTTTAGAATGTTTAGGAGAAAAACAAAAAGGAAAAACAAAGATCCCCAAAGCCCTCTTTGACAGAGAAAAAAAGAGCAGAATTTTAAATAGGACCTCTTAACATTAATAATTAATGAGAACAGAGATGACATAATTTCTTTAACATATGTGGATACAATACAATAAGCAAATCTGACTCATCTGGGAGTTTGATAGCTGTGTTTGAAATTCCACCATAGTTAGAGCAGGCGGGGGAAGAATGAAGAGGGAAGGTGAGGACAATGTAAAATAGGCTTATAGAAAAGAGGGCATAAAAATGTTGGATAGAATTTTACACTTTTTAAAAAAAGACACTGAAGGATATATGACCTTTCTAGGAAAATATTTCTTTAAATTCAGTTTTTCAAGATCCAAAAGTTATAGTTCGTGGAGGCAGGTCATATTTTTTCTTTGACAGAGATCTTTTCTCATTTGTGGAGAAACTGCTCACTGCTGCTTATATCACTGTTCACATGATGCTTCTTATGAAGTTCCTGTAATTTTCTGGGTCCATCCCATCCTCTAATTATGATTCCTTTAGCAGCAGCAAATATTATCCTATATGATATAATTTTACATTTCTGGACAAATTTTGGCAATCTGATTAAATTACAATCCATTCAGAAGGCATGGAAACTGCTGTAAAAGAAAGGAAAAATAAAAATTCCCTTCATGTATTTAATCATTAGTTTCATCTGTCTCTCCACTAAAGCATACAGTAATGAGAAATTCTAAGCATGGGACAAAAATTCTTTGGAGGCTTTATGGAATTTATACTATGTGAAAATAATAAAATCAAACAAACAAACAACAACAAAAAAGTATCCCTAAACCTCAAGTTAATATTTTGGCTTCAGCCACAGTGGTTATGTTTTGTCTTCCTTTACCAAGTGTATAACTAATCCGAACACCACCATGCTGAACATCAGCTCTCTCAGATTAAATTTGGCAAATTCTGAAGGGATTTTAGGTTATATCATAAATATTCTATCTGTGATGTCTTTAATCTTGTATGCTGTTTTGTTTTTTTTTTTAATGAAGAGATATTCAATGAATATTTTATATCTTAACAAGAAGTTGTTCTACAATAAGTTCAGTAGTTTCAAAAGATGCAATTCTTTTGAGTGCATAACCATTTTCAATGTACCAGATTAGATGCATGTTCACGTATTTCAGGGAGCCTGCCCCCTTTATACAGGCTTGACATGAGGGCAGGATGAAGATCACTGATGAAGATTGCTATGTGTCAAAAGGAGTATGATTATGTGACTCACCTTGTTTTCCATTATATATAATTTAAAAGCATCCTGTCATGGTATTTTTCATAATTAAAAAAGTCCTTTCTATTGTTTATAATTATCCCTTTAGTGCTTGACATTGAAATCTGTTTCCTTACTGATTTATTTTCTCCTTTCTTTGGAAGTACTTGAGTTGAGTTATTGAAGTGTTACATACAAATGTGACTTAATTCTTACACATTTTACTAAGAGTGGGGAGAGAATTTCTATGTACTCCACACTGATGATTTGTTTGACACTCCCCTGGCTGCCCTTACTGGAATCTCAGATCCATGCTACGTCTGTGGACAAGCCGTATGTGACAATATTGAGCTGCCTTCTGTAGTGTGTTAATGGTCCATGCTATGCAGAAAAATGAGTATGTGAGGAGAAATGCTTTCTGATAGAAAACCAGCCCTGAGTCGAGGTATTTGCTCCTTAGAAAGACTCATGTGAGGACATAATATACTCCTGACGAGTTTGTTGGGTGACTCATCTTCTATCACCTAGTGTCCATCACAGACAGTCACTTCCAGACATATCAGCTGCACTCATCTATATTTTTGAACCTGCCTCAAACTTCAGCAATTCTGACGGAGATATTTGACTGTTTGTATTGCATAAAATGGTATGGCAAATTTTACATTTCAGCTGTGAGGCTGAGATATAAGGTCTTTGCCTAATAATTTTCTCACTGAGTCACACCTGAGGTTCAGCTAGACCATTTTCCCATTCCTCACTAATAAGACAAAAACTTACTGCTTACAGATAAAGGAAAGGAAACAGAGAAACACAGATTATTCTTTTCATTCTTCTAACCTTTCCACTTGCTGGAAATCTTCAATCTGCGGACACTTTCTGAGCTGAACATTGCATCCAGTCTGTGTTTTTTAGTAGACAATGATAGATCCTTCTGGTTGGTTGACTTTGGCCAGCCACGAGGCATGAACCCAGCCACTCTCTCAATTTCTATCCCTCCTTGACCAGGTGGAGGAAGAGAAGAAAATAACCCCAAGTAGGATAAAAACAGCCAGATCACTTACCAGTTACTGTCTTGGGTAAAACAGCCTCAACTTGGGGAAAACTATTTTAATTTATTACTAATTAAAGTAGAGATGGATAGTGAGAAACAAATACAAAACCTGAAACACCTTTCCCACCCTTTTTTCCAGTCTCAACATCACTCCTTTATTCCTGATCCCTTTATTCCTAACTCCTTTCCCTTTTGACTCCACAGCCCTAGCAGTAAAATGTGGGATGGGTAATGGAGTGTTGCAGTCAGTTCATAAGAATTCATGTCTGCCACTGCTTCCTCCTCACTGCTCTGACATGAGGTCCTTAATGGGCTGCAGGGAAATATCTTCTCCACCATTGTCTTTCCTAAAGGCTACACCAGAATCTCTTCTCTCACACCTTCAACACTTCTTACTCCTTCAGTGATCTTGTTTTCAGGGTTGTTTCTCATAATTGTTTTTTCCCTCACTCCTCTTCTATTAGTATAACTGTTTCAATGCATGCCAAAATTTAATTATAATTTTTTTTTTTAAAAAATACTTATTTTTATTTTAAATTCCCTTGTTGCTAAATCTATTTGGCTCATTCTAGGTTGTCTCTATCTGAAATAGTGAGCAGCCATACAAATTAATTTTCTTCAAGAAATCAGTGATTTCATAGCTCTCAAAATCTTGACCATCTCATTCTGAGGGTGAAAAACCTCTTTTCTTACTGTTTTTACAGAAACCACTGCATATTCCTGACCACCCCTCTTGTCCTTCCTGTGTATTATAGTTCTGTTTCATATCTTTTAAGATGGGGTATGACAACTTAAACTGTTTTTATACATTTTTATACATTTTTAATTGTTATTTTTGGCTACCAGTTGTTTGCATTCTGGTTTTATCTTTTGTTTCTGAGAGAGCTGTCCATGTTAAATCTGAAGTCTATTTTGCTTCCAGTAAATTTTAATTTAGACCATACATTTTCTCTTTGTTCCTTATTTTTTATTTAGCACCACTTAATTTAATTTGGTTGCCCCTGTCACTGTCTATTATGAAATTCTTAAGCAAACCTTAGTAATTTTAAATTTCCTCCCATCAATTGCTGCACATCATTATAAATTCATTTTTCAAATTGTTATTTCTTGATCATTATGAACACAGGTCCTAGGAAAAGTCTCTGTGATGGACTTTCCTGATAGTCCTCCTCTGTACTGAGTGTTGAATCTTTATTACTCTTTTCTGAATAGCATTTATGTAGTCATATATTCTGTGGAGGACCATCCCTTACACTGTCCAAAAAGCTTGGCTTTTTACCAACTTTTAGAGAAAGATTTGCCAGGAGTTTTCTAGAGTTGCAAATGTAATACATAAACTGGATATCCTCTGTCACTTTAGCAAGGGCTCAAGGAGTGCTTGAATTGTGTTTGCCTATTCCTGCTGCTACAAAAAAAAAAAAGAATGTGTTCAAGACCAGAAAAAGATGCCCTGTCCAGGGATAGAATAATATAACAGGCTTCAAGATGCATTTTGCTTTTTGTTCCAAAATTGTAGTTTCAGCTGAGGTGATCCAAAGAGATGGTTCTACTGCTTATGAGGCTGCCTGGAATTTTTGCAAAGCTACTGCTGCACCATCTTCTTAATGTTGTGTCCCACCACCTACAGCAAATATATCTTTCTGCAACAGGCAAAATATTTAGGAGTTCGAAATCCACAAAGCACTGCTATTGTGTGGCACATGCAGTACCTGAGCAAAGATGAATCTGTGAAGCTTTATGAGAAGATCTGTGAAATATCCACTGGGTCAGATTTTGGCATCTTATTCTGGCAATAGAACAATTGTGATTTTTTCCCTTTGCTTGCAAAAAACCTCAACTAAACAAAGTTATTATTGTGCAGTTTCTCCTGCTTTGATAACAAATTACAGTTTAAAGAAAAAAGACTCTTCAGATGAAAACACTAGTTGCCAGGATCACTATTCCACTTTCATGATACTGACAGAAATTGGCTGAAACACATACTACAGTTTATAAAATGGTTCATACTTCTTACAAGCTATCTTGATCCTTTCAGACCTCTCTCCAGATTAAGGGTCTTATTCAAGAGCAGGAAATCTGTGTCCTGCTCCTTATCCAGGACCTTTAGGAAAGCAGTCTCCTCCTGTCATGGACTAGGCCTTTGCTAGTAGCTGGTGTGAAGGTAAAGAGAATTTTAGAGAATATTCCCCAGGCATAAATGTTAGTGTTCAGTGAGTATTTCCCTTGCACAGGTTTCAAGAGTTGATCCTAACTGTGGCCCTAAAAAGGGAGGCAATCTATTTGGGATAACGGTTCTAAACATATGCAAAAAGAATGAATTCAGTTTCATTAAAGGAGAATAAGTAGTATTTAAGACTTTCTCAGGAGCAAAACTGTATGTACAATGGCTTTTCTGGTCTAGGTAAAACTTTCCAGGTCTCCTTGTGAGGCAAGAACTTGCATTGTTAAACAAGTATGCTAAACCCCAAATTAGTCTTTCTCTAGTTTCTATGTCAAACTCTCTCTCTGCCTGCAAGGAGGAAAAAACCCCAAAACTTAAAAGTAAATATTTAAGCCTGTGCTTCTATAAAGCTTGTTGCTTATAGGCAAATTGTGGTCTTGCATGTGCTCTTTCAGATACACAGATTTTATTTCAAAGACTTCCTTACTCTGTAGAAATAACCCAGGTGCCTAGAAAAATGTGTAGAAATGTACATTTTCTACATATCCAGAGCTGCTTCTCTGTTGACAGACTGAATACCCTAAATCAAATCATTACTGAGAAATAGTTATTTCTCTGCATGACTCCTATCAGGGCTCTGTGTGAGCACTCTCCAGGCAAGTCCTTTCAGCACGATCAGCAAAGATCCCTGTAATAAGGTCAGTGTGCTGGCTATTATGAATCCTATTTTAAGCTACCAAACTGAAATGTCTAGGTGTGAGTCAATTAGATTAGATCCTGTCTGGAGCCATCCACCTCGCAGGAAATTTTGTGATGCTCAGCACTGCAGCATGTAAGCCAGTTTTTGCCATCTATCCTCAAGATGCCAAGTTTTCCACTCTTAATTTTGGTGACTGACTCACCATTCTGACAGCAGAGAAGTATCTGTTCATTTTCTGCTATATAACCATTTTTCATTGTTTATGCCTTTTAAAACATTAATCTTTTTTGGGTACAACACACCTTGACATCCTTTCAACATATGAAGGGCTAGAGAAACAGATTAGAACACATAGTAGCCATGGACAATTATTTAAGGCCCAAGGAAGGGGTACATGATGCATTTTAACTAAAGCTTTAGTGGATTACTAAATTAAATGAGTGATTTAATGATAAACCGGTTGGAGTTAATTGAATACAACTACAGTGAGACTGTGCAAGTGGGTTTGGATTTGTAGGTTTTACAAGTTGAGAGACACATCTGCTTTATCTTTGTTTAATGCTAGGCCTGATGACTAGCTAATGGTGCACAATATCAAATGCTGCCTAAAAAGTGTTGCTGGAATCATGAGAAGCCCAAAATTTGTTAGCATAACAAACCAGATGTTTGATATAATGAGAGTGATTTTTGAAAAAGAAATGTTAATTATATCTTCTGATGAATTTTTGTAGAACCCATCTTCTGAGTGTTTACTTGATAGTAACATCTACTTTTTTGAAAAGAAGTCTGTATTTTACAGTGATTAAAACTTTTACTTAATACAACGTTTAATCTGTCTTTTTCAGAAAGTTTAGCAGTGTCAATTTTCCAAAGAGCTGATAGTCTAGTCATAAGAAAGTGCTGGGCATTTAAAACTGTTGGATTTCTGTTTGGGAATTCACCAAAGGCCTAGAACATTTTCATGTGACTTTCTCATTTCATAAAAATAAAAGTAACCCCTACTGTTGTATTTGAAAATAGTTAAATCACACTGATTGCAGAGTTTTTACTTTACATGTCTAAAAGTAGAAATCCAAAACCAGTCTCAGTTTATACAAGTAAATTCTACTTTGCCTTCTCCCCATATGAAAATATTGATAAGGAAAATACTAAGACACAAAGAAGGACAAGAAAATATTTTGGGAGGAAGGATAGGTTTTGACAGTGACATAGGTGCAACTGAGGAGAATAAGATTTCTCAGTCAGCATTTATTACCGTGTCACTATCAGCATTTCTTTGCTGTGCCTCTGACTCACACCTTTGGTTGCCACATTACTGGGGTGGTAAGAAGTAACTGATACGCTTGCTTCACCTTGCCTGTAAGGAGGATGCATCTCCACTAGATACTGCCCATGCACGTACAAGTCTCAGTTCTAGTTTTTCCTGCTTTATTACAATAGATTGACTGTCTGTCTTTCATGTGAAAGAAAAAGTGACAGATACATGATTAATGTATCACCTTTTCAGAAAACAAACTAATCTGGAATTTAGCTGACACCGTAAGACCGTTATGGGAAGGTCAAACTCAAAGTCAGCTCCTCTTTTCATTTAGTAGGTTCTACTACATAGAATATTTTATCCATAGTCCACATTCATATTAAATAGAAGTCAAATTGGTCTTTGCTTCTCTTCAACACAATACGGCTCTCTAGTCTCCATCTAAAGATTAAGGCACATGATGTGATTCTTGTGGTGGTTCTATGTAGGGCCAGCAGCTGGACTTCTGTCACCCTTGTACATCCCTTCCAACTCAGAATATTCTATGATTCTGTGATTCTAAAAATCAGTTCTCCATATCTGTCCCTGGTGCTGTTTAATGGAAACGCACTTCCTGTCAAACTCATATTCCTGATGCTTTGGCTTCAGCATTAGGATCTCAGGCAAGCTCTGCAATACATAGCAAATGTGTAAATATACACACATATATATTTATTTCCCATACCTATAAAATTAACTTATTTTTTCTATGCAATTGTTTTAGTATTCCTTTTGCATTCATGAAATATTATGGGCTCCCTCTTGTGGGCCAAAACAATACCTTTATATTTTAAAGTCATTGTAGAGGGTTGGTAGCCCATTTAGCCTAAAGGAAAAGTGTTGTCTATCTAGGGTTGGGAGTTCAAATTTGGACTTCTTATCTAATTTTGATTTCTTCACAATTTGTGTTTCTGTCTCAGAAACACTACTTTCAGTGTTTAATTCTCATAATTTAAAACCAGTTTACTTACAAAACATTTTGATGAAAAGACTAAGTTGAACTAAGAACTAAAGCTGAGATGTTGTGGATGCATGATGACTGTAAACAAGAGGAGCAGTAGTTTCCCAAATGAACCACACACATACTGTTATGATAGATCAGTAAAACTAAGAGGGTTTTTTTTCAGAATATCATGCATGAAATAGTTTGCACACTAAACCTAATTGCTCTGAGAGCTTGCTGCATCTATAAGTCCACCTATAAGATGAATTGCATGTTCAAAATTATGACTGTACCTTGGTTGTTAGTACTTTTTCCATAAAATATTTTTTCCATTCTTTTCTACATTTCCTGTGGAATTATGGTGATGTCATCTATGTGAGGCAAATATTAAGCTGCCTAATCCTTTCCTCTTAAATATGCAATTTCCTTAGTGTGGCTATTTTTTGCAGTTGATACAATTACTAATTGATTAATTACAAACTTCCCCAAAATAGACTGAAAATTTTTAGCAGATGTGAACCATTTTATAGGTACAGGAAAAAAAAATCATAAGGCAAATGCTTTGGCTAAACGGAGATGAAATTTAAACAAGGGAAAACACCAGAGAGAGAGACTGAAATGAGATATATAAGCAATAGGTGATTACATTAAAGATGATTACATTACCCTGATTTTCAGACACAGTAATATCTTACTGAAGGTAGTCACTTATGTGATGAACTCATTTTGTCAAAAGGGCTTTTATTTAGAGTTTTTTTGTCAGATTACGTTCTTTTCTATTGTACTGTAAGCTTTGTTTCATCTCTCCTACAAAATGTATGTTTAAGTGCTGTTGTTTGGCTGTATTACTTCTTTGTCACACAAGTGCTTTCATAAAAGAAATAAAGACAAAAAATAAAGAAATAAAGAAGCCACAACTTTCACTGAACTGTTAAGAAGATGAAATACATCTCTGTGCTTAGTTATGTCATTAGAGGCAAATTTCCTGTTAAAAGATAAAGCCCCACAAATGGCATTGAAAAATTTTCCAGAACTGCAGTGCAGACAAAGTGCAGAAATAATTTCTGACAGTGACCAGAAGAACTTCAAACTGGGAAAAGAAGAGGATAGGCCAAAACTTTTAATTTGTTCACCTCTTTTACAAAGACCTGACTGAAAGGTGTCACTAAGCTTAGTGTGTCGCTGTGATCAGGTGCACGGTTTTGTTGTTCCAAGTGTAAACTGATAAAGCTTTACAAGATGAATCATAACTGACACTAAGCTGACCCCAAATGCATTTAGGAAGCTGATGAAGAAGACCAGAGCCTTCCACTGAACTGTTGTCTTTCAGGAAGACGAGTGTTTCAAATCCATATTCCAAACTGCCATTTCATTGTCAATAAGTGCTGCAGAAGAGCACTAACCTCTGCACGCATAGAGAGATGGAGAAACTTTTAATGAAAGGGTCTGGCTACAATACACTTTTCTTTTCTCTTGTTAATGGCAGTGGACAGCTACAGTCTTTGTCCTTACAGTTTGCCACATTTTTCTGAAGTTTTAATTGCAGAAATGAGAACATAAATTTTGTTTTTCACTCTGTTTCAGAGGAAGAAAATGCCTGGGATATGGGGAATATTTCCAAAACTCCAGCAGAAGTTCTTGTCATCATGTCATCCTGTATTTACATAATAATATATCATTATAGAGAGAGAAATATGGGAATTGCTTCATACAGTTCGTTATGATGATTAATATGCTGATGCTCTTGTTCCATTGTTTTTTTGTACTTAAAGAGTTCATTCCTCTCATCTCTCCCAGTGATGATGATGATGATGGTGATGATGAAGATTATGGTTAATTTAGAACAGGAGAAATAAGTCACCGTCTGAAAAGTATTTGAAAATACAAATGGAGGTCTTATTTCAACATTTTTTTTAGTATGAACATGTTCCTGGGTACATATGGAGAAACGGTCTGCTTTTGACTACAGGCAAAGGGAATTATTAAAAAAAACAGACCATCAAATTCTCATTCTCAGGTAGGTTCTATCCCTTAGCAAGTGTGTTCTGACATTGTAAGTTCTCAGACTGTTAAGCAGTATGCTGCAGTGTCAGCTAAATGTGGGAGAAATCTTTCCTTTTGCTCAGCATTGCTTTTTGTTTGAGGCTTTTATAGTACATGTTGTCTTATGACTAGCTGTATGTATTGAATTATCTGTTTTTGTAAACTACTAAGTGAAATGAAAATGAAGTGGAATAAAAATTAACTCTGTTTGTTTGTTTGGTTTTTGTTTGTTTGTTGTGGGGATTTTTGTAAGAAATAAAGCACATTAAAATTTGGAAGTGAATTTACATAACATGTTCTTTGAATTTTAAGCATTTATTATCTTTGTAAATTCCAGCTGGTGTCTGAGCTTGCTTTTAGTTTTCAACATATTTGATATTTGCTTCAGAAGCAATCTGCTCCAACTTCCTTATTTCTTTGCTTTCCAAAAGGCACCATGAATCATGCTGCTGCATGTTACATTCCTAGCCATGTTCTAGAGTACTAGAGATTTCCAACCCACTTAATACACTTATATATGATATGGCAGAAGAGAAAGAGCTTTGATATCACTTCTATCTTTAATGAAAGAATGATTGACTGATTTCTGAGGTGAGAACCAATGATCCTGTATGTTAAATGGCATTAACCTGCATACGAAGTCTAAACTCAGCCTTGGAGTATTCTGCATGCGGGTGATTATCAGTGGGAAAAGTCCCATGCAAGCATTAAAATGATAAAAAATTTCAACACCCATAAATCTCCACTTGGATTTTACATAAGGACCTCTTCTTTTCTGTCTTTCTCATGCAGAATTTTTTTTTTTATTCTTTCAAATAAGATAGAAGAGGTAGTGCTCATTCAAGCCTATGTCTATTTAGAACTGAGGCCACTGAAACAAACCCAGCCACCAAGCATTTCAAGGGTTCCCTGCAACTACTTTTTATTGCCAAATCATATTGCTTCCATATTTTCTCTCAAGATTCAAATTTAAAGAGTTTGAGGCCTCTGTCAGCCTGAATGTGTTACCATTCTGCTTTTCCTTAAAGCTATTTTTTTTCTGTCATTCCTCCCTCATAGAAACTGCAAACATTATAGAGAAATTTGAAGGAGCCATATTCATGGCACTTCAGACACCCTGCTGTCCAAACTCACCAGGATTGAACCCTTCAAAGCAGAACTGAATGTTTTCTAAGACCTTTTGTTCTGCTAAAGAACATATTTTTATTATATGTTTCCTAAAAGCCTTTAATATTATAATTTATTTTGTTTTTCTGCTGCCTGAAGGGCAGGAAAATAGTCTAATTTGCTGAACAATATCTTCACTTTTTTTGCTGTTGTGGAAATTAATTAAGAGATGTTGATTTTGAAGTTTTCTCACCTCCCCCACCCTTTAGTTTCTCAAATATTTAAACAATTTTTTGGCCAACTTTTTTTTTTTTTTTTTTAATACATTTCTCTTTTCTCTCTGTTTGTAATAAGATTAATTATGTGTGGTGCACCACTGCTTATCCCCATGAAAGAAAATCTAAAACGAGGGATTTCAGCTTCAAGAAGGCTATTTTGTCCTGTTTCCGATGTTCTAAAGGGATTAATTTACCATATCGTATAGCCCTGGAAGACTGTGATAATTGAAAACATCCATATTCATTGCATGTTCAAAGGGATCTGTCTGACTTTGTAATGTAAAAAGTGCATTTTTAACCTGAACGGGGACCTGCATCTGGTATTGCTTAATCCTATTAGTCCGACAGTTCCAAAGCTTTAGTGTATAATCATTAGCTCGTGTTAATCCTCAGACATGCCTCCAGCTTCAGCCTGTCAGAAGGAGTCCCTGTAGGGAAAATATGGAGGTGCTGATAGCACAACACCAACTAATCTTATCTTAAATGCTAGCAGCAGCCACTATCTGTGATAGCCAGGGAATTAAAAACAAATTTTTTATGGGTATTGGGTATCGCCTTCCCTTCTCTCATACAGCTCCTCTACCTTGCCCTATTTTCTCCCCTGCCTTGCTCCACCCTAGTGAGGCAAAAAGTAATGCTGATGGTAGCTATGCAAGTGGCAGTGGGGGATGAGGAGAATATTTGAAGATATTTACTATACTATCATAAAAATAGCAGTGTAAGCTGCTAAACTCAGGTACCTTGCAGTCTTTTCTATAGAGGAGTCTCAAGTCTATCTTACATAGGCTTATAATTTATTTCCTATTTACCACCAGCTGCAGCACCACATAATGAAAGCAGACATGGTATCAGAAAAAGGAGCTGTATTCTGAACACTAGCACGTTGACCTGCCTGCCCTGCTAGTATCATGTGCCATGATTTGGCATGGTAAATTGGGAGGCATGCCTGATTAGAGGGAAAGAAAAGGCGGTAGTGAGGACAAAAAGAAAAGAATTTTGATGTTCTTCTCCTGCCCTGACCCCAGAGCTAAGGAAAAGGCAGGTTCAGAGCAGTCCATGTCCTTAACCAAGGCAAAGTGGGAGAGTGGTAAAAACTAAGAGTATTTTCTATTTCAGTAAATGGGTATCCATATGGAGAAGGAGGTTGTGTGGTAACATGCAGGAGTGTCTCTGCTGCTTGTGATGGGAAGGAAGGGCACAAAATCCCTGCTCGGTTATCACAGAATCACGGAATAAGCTGAGGTGGAAGGGACCCATCAGGGTATCAAGTTCAAGTCCTGATCCTGTGCAAGACACTCCAAAAGTCACACCATGTGCCTGAGAGCACTGTCCAAACACTTCCTGAGCTCTGTCAGGCTGGTGCTGTGACCACTGCCCTGGGGAGCTGTTCCTGTGCCCAACCACCCTCTGGGTGAAGAACCTTTTCCTAATACCTAGCCTAACCTTCCCCTGGCACAATTTCAGGCCATTTCCTCAGGTCCTGTCACTGCTCACACTGAGATCAGTGCATGCCCCTCCTCTTCCCTCATGAGAATGGTGAAAACCTCAGTATTTTCCAGGCTGAACAGACCAAATGGCATCAGCCACTCCTCATATGGCTTCCCCTCTAGACCCTTCACCATCCTTGTTACCCTCCTTTGGATGCTAATAGCTTAATGTCTTCCTAATATTGCAGTGTCCAAAACTGTACAGGACTCTAGATGAGGCTGCGCCATAGCAGAGCAGAGCGGGACAATCCCCTCCCTTGCCCAGCTGGGGAGCCTGACACAGCTCAGGACATGGTTGGCACTCCTGGCTGCCATATTCAACTTGCCTTTGACCAGGACACTCAATTGCCATTGACCAGTACCATCCCTTTCAGCAATATTGCTCTCCAGCAGGAGTTCAGGGTAAATCCAGGATTTCATCTGCCCTCTTGAATAGCACCTTTATTTGCTGGGGAAGTTTGTTATTGTTGTTGTTAAATATAGCAGGAATGTGCTCTATGGTAGCTCTGCTGACTGCTTCATTTACCTTTTTTGCTATGGACTTGAATGACCTATGCATGAGCATCCTCTCCCAGGAGCCTGGCAAAATTATTGTAATAAGACTCCCCATCCCATTCCACTACCCTCCAAAGTCTAAGCAGATGTAGTTCTAATTAAAACTAAGAAGCTTTTGTTAAAATGAATATGTTAAAAAACTAATGATCTGGACTTTGTTCAGTCTGGCTCTTAGGGTTGCAAATGTGCTATCATCTCTGGGAGAGTTTTTAGTTTTTTCCCATAGGGCTCTCAGCACCACTTACTGGAACTTAACCAGACCTCTTATTGTCTCCTGTGACTGATGGGCATTTGGATTGTTTGGGTAGATGTGAAATCCAGCACTGATGCACACAGGAGTAGTATTTGCATGCTTAAGCAACTTCACTGAATTTTTTGGTCTGGTTCAATTGAGAGATAGTGAAATCCAGTTGTGCTGCTCACATCCTTAGTATAGCAGCTTCTGCCACTTTGCTAGTCATATATTAGCATCTATCATGTGAGGACAGCTTATACTTTTTGACTTTCAGCTTACACCATAAAAATTATGTAACTTTCACTTACATCATAAAAAAGTAATAAATCACTTCTGATTAGTATGTGGATTTTAAATTACTTAATAATATGAATGAAATGTATTACTCTTTTACATGAGAGGTGGGTAAATAAGAGCACAATAAAATTGAGTTTCACAAGGTTGCTCCACACAGCAGAAAGGGAACAGAAATCAGGATCTTGATTTTTTTTGCCTTAGCCTGTTGCTAATAGCAATAGTTTGTACAAGTATTGTAATACCACTTATGTTAAATGATTGGGATTACAGGTCTATTCTTGGTAACATGTTGTCCATTTGTGGAGTGAAAAAGGAAGCTCTGGAGAATAGACATAGAGTCAGTTTATATTAACTCTACCACAGTGCATTTACAAAAGGTACCAAATCAAGGTTGTGCGATTATTCTTAAGTGAATAAATTTATTTGCCATTTGTGATGTTAGCCCTTGCAATCCAGGAGCTATTTTAATGCAACTTTATTTTAATCATATTGAAAAATAACATGGAATTCTTCCTCTTTGTACCCAATACTAGGCGGATACCAAGTTAGCATAATTAATATTTGGTAGAGTGTTGTTCACTGTACTGGATATCAAAAACTTCAGATTTGGGATATGTTCCATAAAGAGGTAAACCAGTATAAATATAACATCTCTGTTAACACTATGAAAAGTGACTGTGATCCTCTACATATTCTTGGTATATAAATGAAGCAACACATACTTATAAAAAACCAATATCTGCTATTTCACCATTATTATAACAAGAGCAGATAATACTAAAAGTATGTGTGAGAGGAATAGAACATCAAATATTCAGACTGCAGAGCAGGAGTAGAGAGGTACTTGTTCTTGATGTTCTCATATCTTTGCTTTGTCTTCCATTAACATGACTTGAGGTCTTCAGCTGTGTATTTGACTTTAAATCTGATTTCAAGACTGTAGAGGAGTGGAAGAAAAAAGTCCGAAGTTCCAATTTCTGGAGCAGATATCCTCTCTTTTTTGAGAATCAAAATGAAAAACTTTGTGCCTTTGTGACTTTGAATTTCTGAAAATTGAAATAGGTCTTGAATTTTGAGAAAATCAGCTCAGGTGACACTAATTACTAGTTTTCCCAAAATATTTATAACAAAATGTTGGAGCTTTTTCTTTGCAAACCAAACCGATGTCTCTGCAATCAAACAAACTGATTCACATGAAGGGAAAAAAAAAAAAAAAAGGGGAGAGAAATACAATGCTGATAAAATCCAGTTGCTCTGGTTTTGGCTGGGGTAGGTTTAATTTTCTCCAAAGTACTTAGTAAGGAGCCATGTTCTGGATTTGTGCTGGAAAGAGTGTTGAGAATTCAGGGAGGTTTTTGTTATTGCTAAGCAGGACTTACACAGTAAAGAACTTTTGTGTTCCTCACCCCGCTCCACCAGCAAATGGGCTGGTGGGACATGAACAGTTGGGAGGGGACACAGCTGGAACAGCTGATACCAAGTCACCAAAGGGATATTCCAGTTCGTATGGCTTCATGCTCAGTTTAGGGGGAAGAAGAAAGAAGGTTCAGAAAGGTGGAGTTTGTCTCCCTAAGTAACTGATATTGAGCTCCTCAGGATCTGAGACCCTCAATATTTGAATCTAACTTTGCAAATTTTTTGGCTGCTAATCAGTAGCTGTAGCCAGACTGTTGTGATTTAAAAACTGCATAGTGAACACTGTGTGCTTGGCTAATCTGTTCCTTCAAGGAAAGGAGAAGACAACCCAAAAAATGAATGGGATGTCTGGGCAAAGTCACCAGGAGTGAAGCCAGCAGAACTGACCAGCAGCTGGATATATGGTTATTCTGACAGTGGGTGATTATGACAATTGAATAATTGACCACCTACTCAAAATGAACCCCAAGCCTAAACAGAGACACAAATTGCATATGTGGACTAAACACTATGAGAACTGAGTAATATAACTAGCAAGTAGGGGTTTGAGTACTAATTAATAGAAAAGTCATGTGATTTGTAATCAAGGAATACTGATATATTTGTGAAAATCTAGAAATATCATAAAGTTTTGATGATCAGTGAGCCAGGCTTTTGTGGGCTACCAACCACCTCTCTATTTTGTGCCAGCTAGAACAAAAAATAGAAACTGCTCCCCTCCATGTGTGAATTGGTGCTGCATGGCGGGTAACAAACGGACGTTCAGGACGACGTAACTGCTGTGTGTGATGGAGCCCTGCCTTCCTGAGGATGGCTGATTGCCTGTCTGCCCACTGGAAACAGTGACTAAATGTCGTGTTTTGCCTGCCAGGAGTGTACAGTTTTGCTTTACCTACTAAACTGTCTTTATCTCAATCTAATGATTTCTCCACCATCCCACTTGGGTAGGGGGTGAGGGAGAGGCTGTCTGGGTCTTAGCTGCCAACCAGGGTTAAATCACAACAACATTTAAGCATTCATTATATGGCACTGTGTGATGAGAACGAATAAGTATTTGGCACAAATGAGGAACATTTTAAACTTGCCCATAAGTGACTATCTAAGAGAATATTTTGTGTATGAATATTCACTCAAATTTAAAGACTTTCTTCCCTTAAGCAAATATCTCCCATCCCCAAAAAACAGAATTGTCATACATGCAGCACTAACATCCAAGGCAAAGAGGTTGTCCATGAGTATAAATAAGGAGTGTGTGAATTTAAGAAGTTAAAAACTAGTTACAAACCGGACCCCAAGTCCACAGGAGAGAAGCCTAGAAAGCAAGAAGGTAAGTCAAGTAATTATACTGGTCTGAAAACACAAGAATAATTTGTTGTGTTTCAGATTTAATCTCTTCAGAAGATTTTTCCACTTTCTACAGATTAGGAGATCTGAAAGTGTATAATTATACCATGGCATATTTTGTATAGTGTAGAATCTTAAATCCCTTATCACAAGTTTTTGATCCAATTAAACTTCCTATCTCTCACCCATATATCACTACGATGCTTTCAAAACATAAATAGGAGCCCATAAGCATCTTGATATTTTTTTTCTGTTGATTCATTTATGAGTAATTAATTCACAGAAACTAAGTAAGATTTAACCCCAGATTTAATCTGATTTCTATTTTCTCTATTAAGTAAAATTGGGCATTATCAGATTCTTCCACATTTTTTGGTAGACTTCAACCAAAACGACTTTTAACACAGCTGCCATATGCTCAAGGTACCCTGGCATGCATAGGTATGGTGTGTATGTGTGTATATAAGTGTATGTTAGTATGATTATATATTGTGGACACACTGAGGTCACTTCTGACTTAAGTAGTTTTAGAATTTTTTTATATATACAAGTGTGTGCACGAATACTTGTGTGTATAGGTGTAAATATATAACAGCATACACACAAAAAGAAACTTTTGTAATCTAGTTGAAATCATTTTCTTGCCATGTCATCTGTCCCCACTGCTTCACAGTAGTGTCTGCAAGAGGTGTGTACAGGGTAGGCTGTCAGTGTCACTAAATACGTAGCTCTTCAGGTTTTGAAGGTGATAAGGAATGTATGCCAGCAGCTTTTTATCAGAGATTCTCATTGGGTGACTCAGCACGCACATTGAATGACCACACCCCTGTGTTATCACCAGTTTAGCATTTAAGTTGTGAATAAATATCTCCCAGAGATACAATAGCAGCTTGTAGGAAACTAACTTTGGATTTTCATTTTCCCACTTTTGTAGCTTCTCCCTCTTGTTCTTCCAGATTCTCTTTCTCACAGCATAACTGATACCATGGTTAGGCACTTTCCTTTTTTGAGTGTAATTTTTCACTTACCCCATTTATTCCCCCATTATTAAGATCCTTATTATCCCCCATTTACTAAGATCCTCTGCAAAATGTTTACTTCTGTAAATGTGTTACAGTGCAGCCTACCAGGTCTGTCCTCTCCAGCCTGTATATCCATATATTACTTGTTAATCAGGAGAAAAAATTGTTCAGTGAAATTCATACATGTACACAGTCAGACATTTTGGGGCAACATCTGTCTCTGAGATTTAAATTTCTTGCAGTCATGATAGGAGGACGTTCTCTAGTTTGACAACATATAACTGAGGATATTTTTCCATCTGTTACATCCTCTGGGGCCATTTTTCTATAGATTAAAGCTAAAGGAAAGAGAAAAGGAAAAAAATTAAGAAATATTAATTAAATATGTATAGACCTATGCATTAGTTTGTAAGGACACCATTTATTGTGCACAAATGTTCCAAACAGATTTTCTGAGATCATACTTCTTTAATTTAGCTTGTTTGAGAAAGTATCTATATTATCCAAAGTCTCATCGATTTCTGGAAACTGATCTGAAAAAAAGCTTTTAAGACTCTGATAGAGACTGATGCAGTCATGGAGATGGCACAGCTGCCACTCTGCCTGTCTGCCCCTCTCTTGGAATCCATAGAAATCCTGGCCTTCATTTAAATCAACAGGGGCTTTGTCTCTGACTTCAATGGAGCCAGAATTTCACCATGCAAATTGAAATACTCTCTGCAGATGACAGGCAAGTAAAATTATTACCTCAGTGTTCCTACTGCCTCTGTGTCATGAACTGTGCAAATATTATCATCAGTGAAGTTCAGTACAGATGTTCCCTCCCTCATTCCTTCAAAGTCGTCTTTCATCCCTCTCTTTTCCCCTACAGTTCTGTTTTTAACTTTCCACTGTGTTTCCCTGGCATTCAGTACCAGGAGGAGAAGCCCCTACACACAGACTTCATCAGTCTTTGGCATTGGTTGAGACCATCATTATTGCTTACAAAACTAAGACAACTTTATAAATCAAGGGACAGTTTGAAATGAGGGAGGTTTATAAATACAATAAAATGTCTAATAATTATTCAGAAGGCTTGAAATTTATCTGGTCTCAGTAGGGGTTCTCTCATTAGCCCCTCCATATGACTACACCACACATGAGTGAAAAGATCACCTCCTATATCATGAATATAAATTGCTGTCTCATTGGTGTAGTTTAGATATGTTTCATATCTAGAGTCAGAATGTGAGAAATTGGGAACATGCTTCCTAAAATCTGTAATTCTCAGAAGTGAAGAATGTTGGAATTGTCTGACCTGATTTGGGCCCACATTGGGAAGAAGAAAGTGCACTTTTAATGACACTACTTTCTTTTGGAAATTGTTTATCCTTCAACACGAAGAGAAGTATATTTAAGTGAAACTAAAAAGAGGCTGTGTGCCAAAAGCTGCTTTTGTGCAGATGAAGAGTTGAAGAAATATTTTTATCCAGCCAGAGTCTAGGATTCAGTTCTGACTGCTGGTGTGACTTCATTTCCTGGACATCAATCTGTGAATATTTTAGCTGATGTCAACAGTGTCATGTACACAGGTGATAGGCTAAAAGAGAGACTTCATATATGTAAGCAGCTTTATAAAGCCCACAGCTGAAAAGTATGGACAGTGTCTGCAGTCTTTATTTGGACAGACAAAATCCAATACATTTTATCTATTTCTTCAAGTGTTCAGCATGGAGTTCTTTTAATGTTCTTTTAATCAGGTTCATTTTCTTCCAAGCCTGTGTCTGCACACATGAGGACTCCATCCACACGCTAAGGTATTTTTCTTCCTAACACATATTGTTCATACTGTACATCCCATAAAGACCTAACTTTCTGTGGTAGGTTGGCCCTGGCAGGATGCCAGATGCCCACAACAGTGGCTCTACCATTTCCCTTCTGAACACAGCAGGAGACAGCAAACACAAGGAAAGGCTCATAGGTTTAGATAAGGACAGGAAGAGATCACTCACCAGCTGCTGTCATGGGCAAAACAGACTCAGTTTGAGGCAAACAGCTTACTCTATCACCAACCAAAATCTCGGTAGGAAAATAAGTAAACAAAAAATGAATCTTAAAAGACCTTACCCTCTCCCCTCCTCTCCCCTTCTCTCCCCTCACCTTCACCCAGCAACAAAATATCAGTTTAACATATACAGGAGGTCTAATGCTTCTGCAAAACAGCCTTTTAGCTCCTGCACTGTGTAGTGTACATACATTTATTTTTTTTCAGAGCATTGTGGGAAAAATCTTTCTCATTGCTATTCCTTCTAAAAATTTTGAAATACTTCTGTTGCTCAATACCTTTTCAAAGGCAGTCTTGTACCCATGTCAGCAGGTAACATTTACATTAATTGATTTCTGCTTTCAAATTGTTGATAGTGGTGAATATTTAAAATCTTTTTATGGAGAATATTGTCTGAAAAAGAATTGTTTCAAAACCCCCAAACTAATAAAATGTGAAGAAGGAATGTTTGCTCTGAAAAACCTGATTAAATGTGGAATGATAGGAGCTAATAAATTTATCTGGGTGAAAATAAGTTTTCATTGCAGTGTAGCTTAATGTAGAGAAGTCAGGAAAGGTTTGAGTGGTTGTGGAAGACATTACTGGCTATTGCCCTTTCACAAATCAAAAGAACAGGCATTACCAAGGACTAGCACTACTATCAACATTCCAGAAGAACAATAAGTGAAGAAAGGATGTATGGAGATTTTTCTCTTGTTCCTTCTACTAGCTGCACCCCAAACATACAAATCTGTAATTTATTGCAGTTTATTAGATTGCTCCAAAGTCAAAAATCCTAAACGGTAAATGATGTTGTGACCTTAATCTCACATGGGCTGTAGCATAAAACATGTGGTGGCTTGAGTTATATAACTTCAGAAGCTATTTGACAAGTGAAGCTATACTCAGCTCATAGCATATAGAGGTTGATGAAAAAAATGTTATTTCTAATATTAAAAGGACTTTTATACATTGATTTTTTTTTCTTCAAATCTTCAGAAATTAGTATTGTGTTGTTTTTATTTTAAAACATATGAAATATAAGAATATATTTTTAATCAAGGTTAAGGCCCAAATTTATTATGTCAAAGATAAAGAATGAAAGGATTTTAAATTATAATAGTGCCTTGGTAAAAGCATGTCAAATAAAGGGAAAAGAAAGGAATGCATGCATAAACCCTCTGTGTTGTACTCATAGAGCTGATTATCCACAAACTTGTTCCTTTCAAAAAGTGTTTGATACTGAGTCTGATTTAAGATTATGAAGATCAATGAAAGATGAATGAAATGCTTCTTTGGAAGGCAGTGAACTTCCACAGATCGAGGGCCAACAAAGATCTCTAAGAAGAGCCCCTCCTAAGTAATTCAGCAAACAAGGAAACACACCTAAAAATAAAACTAAGCCAGACCAAAAACCTCTGACAAGATTTCTGTGTTGCCAAAGAAGTGGATATACAGTAAAATTTCCTGCATTTCACTCAACAGTCTTTCCTGGCATTAGTAAAACCTTCACTTCATATTGCCAACCAAATGTTAGCTGTTCTTCTGCATAGGAAGAATGATCTTCCTCTTTCCAGATGAATTTATTTTGGCAACTACACACATAGTCAGAAACCATTCACACAGCATGAAAGAAATACGCTTTTAGGTAAAACGCCCACTCAACACACTTTGCAGAACGGCCCAAATTCAGTTTCATGAGCTATCCAGATACCAGTTCAACCATCTTGTCAATATTTTTGGAACCTAGTTACAGCACTGCCAAGTACCATCAGTGTAAAAACAGGAGTAATGTTTCCTGACAAATTCTCCAGAATTCCTATCACTATTTCAATCCATGTTTTAGAAAACAACAAGGCATACCTAACAAAAAATCAGCACTCAACAGTGCAGCTACGTGGTATTGACATATTTTTTCAGAATGATATCCCATTGTTCTATATTAATTGACTATACTATTTTAGAAATCTCTAGTATTCAGGTTAAGATGAAGATAAAAGGTTTGTGCCAAATTTTAGCCAAGTATTTATGATATAAGAGCAAAATGGAAAAGGGAGCCATCTCTAATATCTCTGTACAAGAGCTTATATTGGTTGACATTTTAGGCAAGGAACAAAAATTGTATTTCCACTCAGTTTCAGACCACAGAATCATAGGTTAGAAGGGACTTCTGAAGGTTATGAGGTCCAACACTATAGAGGAGGTTGCCCAGAATCATTTCCAGACAGCATCTGAGAATCACCAAGGACAAGTAGGGCACTGTGCTCTCACACTGGTGTGCATATATGTTACATATATATATAACATGTATGTACGTGTATAAATATATATGTGTGTGTGTGTGTGTGTGTGTGTGTGTGTGTGTATATAATATGTATGTATGTATATATATATATAATGATGGCAGACATAGCAGCAATCTCCACATTCCTAATGGTTGTTCTCCACTTGCAATGTATGCAGTTCACAGTCCTGGGCAGCTCACTGCCACACAGGATTGGAAAGCATCTTGGAAAGCATTCCCTGCACTGGGTACAGGTGCTGCCTTCATGTGGCCTTGTGAGTGGATTTGAACTTCAGGGCTCTGTGATGAGAGGTTGGTGCCTCAAACACAAACACTTGGAAACAGGCAGCCCAGCAGTGTGGCAGGGCAGCTCCTGGTGAGCTCCTATAAGCCAGTGGAGAGAGGACCATGGCTCAGATTCTCCAAGGGCTCTTCCCAGGGGAGAAGGACCTCCTGTTCCTTGCCACTGGAGATAATATAAGGGTTGTGGTTAGAAGGGATCTCTGGAGGTAACCATGTCCCTGCTCAAGTATGTTCACATAGACCAGGTTGTCCAAGACCTTGTCCAGGTGGCTTTGAAGGTCTCCAAGGACAAAGTCCACCAGCTCTTTGGGGGCAACCTGTTGCTAGGCTCAGTCATCCTCCAAGTAAAATGGTATTTCTGTGTTGAGGAGGAACCTGTCATATTTCAGCTTGTGCCCATTGTTTTTACTCTGTCACTGGGCACCAATTACCAGACACTGGGTCTGTCATCTTTACACCCTCCCTTCAGGTATCCAGGAAGCTTCATGAATTTTACCCGGAGTCTTTTCCAGGCTCAACAACCTGAGCTGTCTTTGAAGATCCCCCTATGTTAGTTGCTCTAGCCTCTTCATCATTTTTGTTCCTCTCTAGATGCTGTCCAAGTATACTCATGTGTGTTGTGTGTTGGAGGGTCCAGAAGTGGGTGCAGTACACCAGTAGTGGCCTCACTGAGGAGCAGTGAAGGATCACATACTTCAGCCTGCAGGTAACACTTGTCCTTATGCAGCCCAGCATACTGCTGGCCTTCTTTACAAGAGAATAGCATTGGCTCCTCATCTCTCTCTTCAGATCTCCTGGATCCTTTTCAGCAAGGCTTCTTCGTATCTGTTAATTTTTGCCATGTGCTGGTGCAGGGGGCTGTGCCTTCCCAAGTGCAGATCTACTTCCCTTTGCTGAACCTCAAGAAGTTCCTGTTTGCACATTTCTCCAACCTGTTGGGACGCCTTAGGGGTTTTTTTTTCCTCAAGAAAAATTGGGTGACAAATAATTTTGCTTCATGATTTAAGAACATAGGTAAGTGGGTTTTTTTCCCTAGGTTGGAATTCTCTCTACAGGCTTGAAGGGAAGTAAGAGAGAGTGACCTCAAAGCACTGTCCTGCTGAGTCTGATGGAGATAAACCCCTTGGTCCTCAGTCATCCACACCAAAACTTACTGCTCTTTCTTTCTCTGAGCTTGTTTCTCCAAGTCTCTACTTAGTATAACTTCTCTAATACTAAAAGACATCTTACCACATGTTTAGAATTAAGGGAAGGCAAATATAAAGCAGTAATTTTTTTCTTTTAACAGTAATCATCTCTTATTTTTGGGAATACCTAGTTGCTGTTTAATTCCAGACCTGTGCTTGGTCTCTCTTCTTAATGAGAAATTCTAGCATCAAAGAAACTTTTCTGGACCACAGCACTACAGACACTACTATGCTTTGGAGTAAATGCAGATTTCAATGGATCTCTGCTTATGACTCATAAAATCAGTTGGTTGAAATAATCCTGAGTAGCTGCACTTGTGTTTATTGAGACCCTGATGTCGAATTTTATTCCAATGCTCTCAGAGGTGGGCACATAATTGTGTTATGAGAGGAACATCTCATTTTTGTGGTCTGAAGAAGCTTTGAAAAATCATCTGTGCACCTAGAGTATTTGTCAAATACGATATTCAGTAGTTTACATAATGCATATGGATACAAAACATATCCATCATGGAATACAATGGAAAATTAGGAATTAAGAGGTTTTTTTTGGTTTTAAGATTTGAAATTATATAGGGCATTTATACATACTATCTTTTTTTCCCATTTTTTTTCTGTGAACGTTTCACCTCTATGATGTCAAACGTTGCTCCATCCCCACCCTTTTCTTTCCATGTTTGATTGGGTTTTTTTGTTCTCTCTCATGATTTTAATTTTCTTTTGACTCACTTTCTGCCTTTATATTGTCTTCTGACTACTGCTGACAGATTGTTTTGCTACATAGGAGAGAGTTCTTCCCATAGAATCATCTGAGATGTTATTCTTTAGCCATTTGGAAAGCCTAGGCACACACAGGTGTTGGTGCAGTCAGCTGAATTTACCTAATGAATCTGGAGCTAACTCATTGCCTTTCACAACATTAAGCCATACTTTTTATGTGGCATGACTTTCAAGTTGAACTTAAAATATTCTTGTAGCGTTAAATCCTACAGCCCTGTCCTCCCTGGCATTTTCTCTCCTTTTCCTTTTTTATTTTTCTTGCTCAGAAGAAATAGTTTCATTTAAACGAAGAAAACTGTGTCCTGGGATATAACACCTGCCAGGGGTTCATAAGTTTGCAGTGTTATACTTTTTCCCCTCCACTGTTTCTTGGGTGTCAGAGACTGAAATATTGTATTTTATGACTTAAACATTTTGAGTCCTT
>JACBWW010000026.1:2342679-2410021 GCA_020086605.1 Lanius collurio
CTCCCCTTCCCAAACCTTCCCTTCCCAAACCTTCCCTTTCCTTCCCTTTCCTTCCCTTTCCTTTCTTTCCTTTCTTTCCTTTCTTTCCTTTCTTTCCTTTCTTTCCTTTCTCTACTAAATAAAACATCAATATTTTTGGAACCAACATCAAACATTGTTTGGTTTTAATCTCATTTTTAAATATATTTTGAATTTTCAAGTTCTTTCCAGTTTATACACAGAGACTTAATTTTCTCTGCTCTTCTGGGTTTAAACTGGATTGTTATCAATGGGCTGACTTTTTTGTGTTGCCTATCTCTGACAAATACTGCAGTGAATTTTCCGGCCTTTGGGTGGGTTATGGAAGTGCCTAGTCAGAGACAAAGCCTACTAACTTTGTGCCTCTTCTTTTCTGCAGAGTCATGAGGGGCAGAGGCAATATGACCTGTAGTTGAAAACTGTCTACAGAGCTTGCTAATATTTACCCATTTCAGTGTGCCCTCATTCATGGAGTTGGCTGGTCCTAGGCATAAAAAAGGGCATGACTTTATTGTGTTAGAGGGACCAGGAAGAGTGGGCCCTCAGTGAGCAGGAATGATGTACAATTGCAAGAAACTGACCAGGAATGTCAAAGATTTTTGGGGAGAACTTACTGAAGTATTAATTATCTTAGTAAAAATGAATCAAACTATAAGGAAACTTTCTTCTGTTAGCAACAAAAAACCCATGAAAATATTTCTTTTAGAGTAACTGTGTTTCGATATGTTGATGAAACTTTAAGCAGAGGGAGAAATAAGTCACTGGTAGACAGTAACTTTTATTGATAGTTGGACTTCTTTTATTTGAAGGAGGCTGTTGGTTACTCCATGTATGATTGTCAAGTCTCTAGCGTAAAACTTTGTTGAGCAAATCTGAACTGAGCGGGAAGTTTATTTAGAAAGTACTCTCTTCCTTTCACTGTCCTGAGCTGACCTCTGGTTTTGCTTACTAAACTTGTAATATGGGAGGACTTTGGGCTTCTGCATTTCTATAGGATTTTGTAACAACTCTATTCCTCTTTTGCAATACTTTAACTGGCATTTTAAAAGAAATTCAAGGATAAATATATAATTAAGCTCCTATCTGAGTAATTTTTAGTCTAAAGGCTGATTGAGACATTTAGCTAATCTATCATTTCTGAGAACTAAAGGGAAGATTTAAAAAAAGAGAAAGCGAGGAGAAACCCTCTTGAATATCTTGAATAAAAAGTCCAATCATCAGGTGTCATCTCTGCCACTAACATTTAGTAACTGATAATTGCTGTAACTAGAACCATTGAGCCTTGCAAATATTACCCAGTAAATTTTAATTAACACTCTGGGGACTGAAGAATTGCAGAACAAGCTCAGGGAGACTTTCCCCAAACCAGTGGCAAAGTGTGCTGAGTAATTTTAGATCTGCTTGCCTGTCAAAGTGGATCAGTGTCATCGTGCCACTTATGCTGAAGAAAATGCACCTGCTTCTACATGGAAATAAGGTGCATTATCTGCCAATTTGTGCTGCTTATTTTCACTGCTGCCTGAGTTTGACAAGTGGAAAATATGAATGCATGGATTATTAATTCATAATCCAAGTGAAAAGGAAAAGGTGAAAGAGGTCTGTGGGTGAAAAAACGCAATGTACTTGGTATCGCAGGACCCACCAGAAGCCTTCTAAATAAACATGCCATGGAGTTCTGCTAAAAGTCTAGAGAGACAAATACCCTTGCATTGTACTTTTAACATCAAAGGAAAATCTAATCATCTAGAAAATTTGGTAGCATAAAAGGACACAGCATTGTTTTAATAGCCATAATTTTCTTTAAATCTCCATAAGAATGGGATAGGCATTCAATATTAGTATTCGGACTCCCATATTCTGAATATTCAAGCTACAATAAATAATAATTTGCTAGATATGCTCAATAGGTGTGACAATATCTAGCTTTGGCTCTTCTTTCACTGCTACAAAGTAATTCAATAGAAATCAGTGAAATCAGAGTGCATGGTTATAAGTTAATCTCCAGGGAGCAAATAACATCATTAGAGTGGAATCATTAACTTCAGTTAATATCCATTAGTCTGTGAAGGATAAAATCCATAAAAATGTTCAGACTCCTTTGGTATTACTCAAATTGCTTGCAGAGGACAAACAAGAAGTGTTGAGGATCTAACTATTACTGTTCCCAGTAAGAAGATTCTAAGTCATATTTAATAAAGTAATTAAAAGATATTTATGACCTTAACATTTTGTGCTTTGTTCAGACTAATTTTTTAAAAATTCTATGCTTAGAAAAGAAACATAATTTAAATATTATTTTCCGTTTGCTCAGAAAAAACTTTGATGATGGCAGTATCCAGAGCCAGAACTTTAAAAATAAGTCAAGAAAATCTTTTCTTACAAGTTAGAGAGTCAATATGCAAGTTTTAGAACTACTCATTACTGGGCTCAGCCACAGGTCAGACATTCCCAAGATGCCAGACCAATACCTTCTGTCATCTGTCTTGAAGACTGCTGCCTGGCAGTCACCTCAAGATATTTCAAACAGAAAATTCTGCAAATAAATGGTATCATAGAACAATAGAATGATGATAAACCACAAAAATCTTCTACTTCCAACCTTTCTGCAATGGGCAATGATGCCAATGTGCAGGGATGCCACCCCGTAGACAAAGTCACACAAAGACCCATCTAACTTGACCTTGAACACTTCCAGAGATGGAGCAACCACAGCTGCTCTGGGGCACCTGTTCCAGTGCCTCACCACCTTGACAGTAAAGAATTTCTTCCTAATATCTAATCTAAACCTATGCTATTTCCATTTAAAGTCATAACCCCTTGTCAAGTCACTATATGTCCTTGTAATAGTCCCTCTCCAGTGTTCTTGTATCCCCTTTAGGTATTGGGAGATTTCTGTAAGGTCTCCCCAGAGACTTCTCCAGGCTGAGCAGCTCTCTCTCAGCCTGTCTCCATAGGACAGGTGCTTCAGTTCCTCTAATAATCTTCTTGTCCCCCCTCTGGATTCACTTCAACAGTCCTTCTGTTGAAGGCTCTAGAGCTGAACACAGCACTTCAGATGGAGTTGCATGAGGACAGATTAGAGGGGCACCTCCCTCTACCTGATGTCACACTTCTGAAGCTGCCCAGGATGCATTGACACACACATTGTCCAGTCACATTCGTTTCACATCAGATGATGCCCCCAGGACTGCACTCAATGTCAGTCTGGGTTGGGCTTGTGCTTGGGATTGCCTTAACCAGATGTAGGACATTTTATCTGACCTTCTTGATCTTGATGAAGTTCACATGGTCCCACCTCTCAATCTTGTCAAAGTCCCTCTGGATGGTGTGTCATCCCTCCAGTGTGTTGACCCCAACATACATCTTCATGTCATCAGCAAACTTGCTAAGGACACACTCAATCCCACTGTACATGTCAGTTACAAAACTGACCTCTGATGGACACCAATCTCCACTTTGACACTGAGCCATTGAAAGCAATTCTTCAAGTGTGACTAAGCTAGTTCCTTACCCACTGAGTGGGCCATCCATCAGAACTCTGCGTCTTCAATTTAGACAGAGGATGTCATACAGGACAGTGTTAAAGGCTTTGCACAAATCTAACTATGTTGCTATGGCTCAGGCAACTGTTGGCCTGGAGCAACAAAATGCCAATCGACCTTGGGCCTTCCCACGGGTCGAGTTCCCCCAGGACAGCGAATCGGAGGTTGGATCCATGAGTGGCTCAGAAGCCTAAGCTGCACCCTCTGGGGTGGCACCCAGACCCAGACCACTGCGTGCTGCTCTGGAAAGATTGCTTTTACTCCGTTGTTCATTGGCTCCCTGTTGTGACTCCCAGTTTCCCCCATCGGTTCTTGTTGAATTGTATCCTCCCCGTGGCTTGTATCTCATTGGTTGCCTTCCTTTTCCCCACCTTGTTACACCCCTCTGTTGCAATGGGGAATTCTTGCAAGAAGTATTAGACAGCAATGCTTGTTGAAAGGAAATATGAAACGATATTTGATGGATGTTCAGAGATGTTTATTTTCCTCCCACACGACTGGAGTTCCAAGGCAGACTTTCCCAGTCATGGGATTCCCAGCCCTTCCCAGGCCTAGGGCACCAATCAGGAACAGGTATAGGGCAGGAATAGGGCACATGTGACATGGGAGCAGGGAGCAACCCGTACATCCACTCTAGAGCCCTTCCCCCAGGACCTCCTGGTGAGTAGGTATCCCAACACCCCCCAAAATACCAAGGGTCAGAATGCCACTCAAGGCTTTTGAGCTTATGCTTGTCTGGTCCCTGGCCTCTCTGACAATAAACCTGTCAGAACCTGAACCAGAAGCCCCCCTCTTTTCCTTTGCTTTCAGATTAATCCAAGCCCAGACCATCGGTTCCTGACGTGCCTCCTCTCTGGAGGAACCAGCACACACACTCAGCCAGTGCCTTCCCTGCTACTGAAGTCAGTCCTGAATGACATTGGCAGAAGCAACACTGAGTTCTCTCTGACTGAGGGTGTGCCAGAGCTCATACAGCATTATAGGCAGACAATGTCAGTTCCTCTTCTCTTGTCCTCCAAAGATGTAATCCCATCCTAAGAGGCCCCCAAATTTGTCAAGAACAATATGCCCTTGGTGAAACTGTATTGATTGTCACCAATCACCTCCTTGCTTTACATGACACTTAGCACAGTTTTCAGAAAGACCTATTCCATGATCTTGCTGGGAACAGAAATGAGACTGTTTGGTCTATAGTTCCACAGTTCTTCCTTTTTTCCCCCTTTTTAAAGGTGAAAGTTATGTTTCCCCTTTTCCAGTCAGGGGGAACTTTACCAGACTTCCGCAACTTCTCAAATATGATGGATAGTGGCTTAGCCATTTCATCTGCAGGTTCCCTTGGGACCTGAAATTAGTCTCTTCAGACCTCATGGACTTGTACTCCGTCAGGTTGCTTAGATGTCTTGAAGCTGATCTTCTACTACAGAAGGTGGTTCTTCATTCTCCCAGTCCCTGCCTTTACGTCTTGCAACTTGGGTGGTGTGGATGGAAATACTGATGGTGAGGACTGAGGCAAAAAATTGTTGAGTAGTCCCCAAAGGGAGTCCTTTTCCATGTCTTGGAAAACCAGGTCTCCCATTTCTTACCAGACAGGGCCCACTTTTTCCCTAGATTTCAATCTACCACAAAGCTGTAGAAGATACTCCTTTTGCCTTTGCCTGACTTCCTCTTTGTTTTGTCCCTCCTGAATTTTCAGGAGATGACCTTTAATATTAATCAGCTCTCTTGGGTCCTTCTTCTGTCCAAAGGAGAATGCTAAAGAGACCAAAATCTGTTATCCTGAATTCCAGGGTAGTTTCACACTTGCTCTCCTTGCTGCCCTAAACCCCCACCATTTCATGACCACTGCAGATACTGCTACCCTTGAATTTCACATTCCTTATCAGGCCCTCCTTTTTGGTGAGAACAAGGCGCAGCATGGCACCTCTCCTCATTGACTTCTCTGTTACTTGAAGAAGTAAGTTATCATCAATGCTATCCAGGAACATCGTGGATTGCTTGTGTCCTGCATATATCTCCAAGAGATAATACAGAACCACAGAGTCATCAAAGTTGGAAGAGGCCTTCAAGACCACCAAGTCAAACCACTGACCCAGCACCACCATAACCACTTCAAAACCATATCCCAGGTGCCATATCCGGATGCTTCTTTAACACTTCCAGAGGCTGTAACTCCATAACCTTCCCAGGCAACTTTATTCCAATGCCTAACTACTTATTCAGAGAAGATTTTTGTCCGATATCTAATGTGTACCTCCCCTGACATAGCTTAATGTCATTTTCTCTCATTGTTTCATTTGACATGTGACAGAATGATGTCCTCTCTGAATCTCCTCCATACTAAACAACTCCAGTTCCCTCAGTTGCTTCTCATGTTTTCTGGACCCTTCACCAGCTCTGTTGCTCTTTCTGGAAGCACTCCAGCATCTCAATATCCTTTTGGAGGTGAAGGCCCCGAAAGTGAGCACAGGATTTGAGGTGCAGCCTCACCAGTGCTGAGTGCAGCAGGATGGTCATTTCCCTGGTCTTGCTGGCCACACTATTCTTGATATGGGCCAAAATGACCTTGGCCTTCTTGGCAAGCCAGACACACTGCTGGCTGTTGACCAGCACCCCCAAGTCTTTTTATGCTGAGCAGCTTTAAACCATTCTTCCCCAAGTCTGTAGTGCTACATGGGGTTGTTGTGACCCAAGGAGAGGACTTCACCTTTTTGAACCCCATGTGGCTCACCTTAGCTCATTAATCCAGTCAGTCAAGATCTCTCTGTAGAGTCTTCCAACCCTTTAGCAGATCAACAGTCCTAGCCAGCAGTGTTGTCTGCAAACTTACTGAAGAGGCACTCAATTCCCACTCCAAATGGTCAATAAAGATGTAAAACAGGACTTGCCCTAACATTGACCTCTAAGAAACACCTCCGGTGACCAGCTGCCAGTTGGATATAACTCACCATCACTGTCAGGGCCCAGACATCCAACCAATTTTTCACCCAACAAAGAGTATCCTAGTCCATGCAATGTGTAGCCAGTTTCTTCAGAAGAATTCTGTAGGAGATTGTGTCAAATGCTTTACTGAAGTCTAGATAGTCAACATCCAGAGCCTCTTAAGTCTGCAGAGCAGAAAAATGGTTCTGCAAAGGCATCTCATCTTTCAGGGGAAGTGTCTTCCTCCTGCAGGTCCTTGCAATGGCAAGTTTCCATTCTCCTGCATTACTGCTCTCTCTCCCTTCTGGTTTGGTGTTGGAGGGGTCTTTGTTCGGCTGTGTGCTTTGGATTCCCTGTAGGTTGTATTTGGATCCATCTATCTCTCACCTTTTCAGTCTTTCTGATGCTAGGCTCCTTCTCACTGCCTCCTGCAGTTCAGCCATCTTCTATAGGAGGTTCTCCATCTGGGGACATCTTCCCTAGGCAGCTCTGCTGCCTGTCCCTGACCCAGGAGAAAGGTCTAGGCACTTCCTTCTGTCTGAAGTCTGCACTGCAGCCTCTTTAGCAGCTCCACCTGGGTGTGGCTGTCAGCCATCCCTAGGATAGAACGTGCAGACACCCCTGCACGTTCTGAAACTTCTACAATAGCAGAAAAATCTCCAGACTATTTCTTATTTAGGTTTTTATTTCACAGACTTTCTACCTGGTCCTTCACAGCGGTAAAAAAAAGAAAACAAAACATGTTTTGTAGTATATTTTGGGGTGATAGTAGTCATCATAATGCAGATTATTATATAGATAATACAAATCATGGTTCCTATAAAGAATTTGATAAAGTTAATACCTTAAATTCATATATGCCACAGGACTAGACCACAGTCCTCAAAAAGTGCTAAAAGAAGTCAGGAAAGGAATTGGAAAAGCTTTATCATATGTTGTTCCAATTAACTTAGTTCAGGAGAAATCCCGGAAGGCTGAAGAGTGGTCAGCATAATCCAATTATTGAGGAAAGAACCTTGAGCTACTGTAGGAAATTATAGCTATCTCTCCAGCTCTGTGTGTTCTGTGGCAGAGTGTGAGGTGTAGCAATCTCTAAAAGGCGTCTCCAAAGCGAAGCCTCTCAGCAGGATCAGCTCTATCCCCTCACACACGCGGGCACGCACAGACGCACGGACAGCTCCAGTAATGTGGGTCAGCAGCAAAGGGGCAGGAAGGGGCCTTGTGTGGATTTCCACAGGAGCAGTTTATTGCTTCTGTACTGTGAAGGGTTCTACGGGCCAAGACACAGAACAGTGCAGGGTCTGGGTTTAAGTACGGGGGTACAAAGGCAGGACCAGGGAATGGGGACCAGTGGGGAAGCTCTGGGGGAGTGGTGAGGGGCAGAGGCCAACGGGGGCAACCTGAAGTGGAGAATTTTCAGTGGCATGGAGTATATAAGGTAGCAATGGGATGGAGGGGCCACGGGCCAACCAGGGAAGCAGAGCTGGGGTAGATTAACATAACAGAACAGCGTCCTGGGAGAAGCCTTTCTGGTCACCCTAAACTGAGGAGTTCTTTTGGTACTAGGGACTTGTCCCACCAGCAGACTTTCTTGGTCCCTTGTAATGTAGGCTCACCAGCCATCACAGGAAATTACAGGCCACTTTGCTTAGCATGAATTGCAGTGCATGCTTTTAGAAACTGTTTTAGGCCATCCAGAGTAATTGCAAAAACATATTTTAATTGAAGTGGGGTAATTCTCAGTAAAGATATGACATGCTGAAGGATGCTGTGGTTGCAGAGTTTGCAATTTTTACTGTGTTTCATATTATACATTTTCCCAATTTATTTTCAGACTTCTTTGTTGCTTGTCACTGTGGTACATGACCTGCTGTCTTGTTACGTTGAGCTTTGTCTGCAATCAATGATTTTTTTTAAAAAAGTAAAAATATGTTAGTGATGTAATAGTGGCCCTTAAATTTCTTTTCTCTAATTACATCAGTTATTTCTGGTCATAAAGCAGATAGTTTGATTTAGAGGCACATTTCCATAAGATCTTACTTCTTTCTCAGGAGACTTTACTGTGTCTCCTTCAGTATTGAACTTTTTCTGTGCTTACTAATGGTAAGTAGTACATACTTCTGATGAGGGTGATAAACATTCAAGTAGTTTTGGTATGAAGGCAGTGATACTAGGAAAAACATAAAAGGAAGTGAGATGAAGGAAATAGCAGAAGCAAAGCCAGGAAAGAACTGTAAAGTTCTCTAGCAAGGACACAAACAAAAATCATCCCACATCTGTTGGTTTATGTCTAGATAGAGGTTGGATTTGGAGGTGTCATTTCTCAATTGTTTTCAGACAAGTTTGTACCCTGGAACTCTTGAAAGACTACAACAATGACATATGTGTTTTGTTTTAAAGAATCTAAGGGTCTTTGGCATTATTGATAAAATTTCCAATTTAATAAAACTTATTTATCTTCTAGAAAACAACGAAAAAAACAGTAAATAAACAGTATTGTTACACTTTTGTAAAGGTGGCAAAAATACACATAAATCCGTGACAGAAAGGTATTTTTTTAGAATCATAATAGAAAATTTATAATAGAAATAATAGAAAATTTTATGTCAGAACATGATATGATATGATATGATATGATATGATATGATATGATATTTTTCTTTGATATTTGGGAAAATAAAACAATTTGCAGAGTTCATTTTTTCTCTTCTGGGCAGAAGTTACTAGGGAATAAGAAGACCTAAATTCCATACCAAGACCTATGCATATTCTGGTTTCAGCAGAATAAACTCCTCCTACATGAAAATATTTTTTTCAAGCAGTTCTTAGGAGCCGTGTGTATTGTGAAACAGCTTCATAGTAATAGTCTTCCTGTAATTTGGAGGCAGGAGTTGTCAAGAATAAACCTGAACAGTTTGTTGTGACAATTTTTATCAGTCTTGTACCAGGATATGCACTTTCTATAGGGAAATTGAGCCAAAGTGGAGGACAAGTGATAGGGCCAAGCACTGGCAGAAGAGAAGAGAAGCAGTGGAGGAGTCCCTTATAGATCAGTACTTCTTCATACGAGACCATACCTTGTGTAATCTCTTCCTAATCACAGGAATCCTGCTGCTGCATGGAACAGAAAACCTTCTATTTAATACTGGATAACATTTGATCTCAAATTATTGTTGTATTTTTAAAAAATATTTGCTCTAAAAATAAAATATTGTATTATCCAAATCTTGAACACTGAAATTAGTTACTCACCCTACAAGCTTATCATGTTTTAAAGTAACTCTCAAAGCATTAAAAATCCATTAAATACATTTATTTAATTTTTTTATTTTGAAAATTAATAAAGTTTTAGAATCATAGAATCAGTTAAATTGTAAAATACCTCTAACACCATCAGGTTCCGCTGTTCACCCAGCATTGCCATGTAAATGACTAAATGAGATCCCTAAGTCCCACATCTACATGCCTTTTGATCACTTGCAGGGATGGTGATAGTACCACTTTCCTGAGCAGCCTATTCCAGTGCTTGACAATTTCCAGTATCCTTATATCCAATCTAAACTTCTCCTGGTGCAACTCAGGCTCATTTGATGTCATACTGAGGACATGCTGAGGTCGCGTAGAGGACATATGTTTTACTGAACATATGTCCTTTTATCCCTGTGTGAAGTTCTGTAAGAGGTCTGTAAGGGAGAAAGATGAGCCAAATATACACTTTAGGAATAGAATGTGTTCATGACAGTGTCTTTCAAACATCAACAGTAAATGGCTGATTAAATTTGATTCATTCAATTTTAAACCAGGGGTGGTCAGCTGGCTCTGAATTCCAGCTTCTCACCTTTACTAGCAGAGTTCATTGACTTTTCTGAGACTGGTGATAACACTGTCTTTTGGCTCCATTCTTTCAAATTGAATAATCTGAAGAATTGGTGTATCTTCATAGCATCTTTAGTTCTCCTCTTGGAGATCTGTGGTATCTCAGAGCATGCTAGAAAAGGATTCAATTCTGTCATGTGAGAAAAAACTTTGTCATTCAACTATTCTAAATAAAACAAACTGTGTGGTGGTTGTGGTTAGTCTTGTTACCACTATGGAAATTGCAACAGATAAATGTGAATTGCAGACAGAAATAGATGCAATGAATTTACAGTATACTGCTTTCAGAGAGCACATGACTTTACCCATTCAACACAAGAGAGAAAAGTGTAAGCCCATGTTTTACCAATCCTCTACTATTTGCAAGAGTATGTGTGAAATTCATTATGCTAGAGAAACAAAAACGGAAAGCTTGCTTGGCAAAATAGGTGTTATTGGAGGAGGAAGGTACAACTTTTTTGTGCTGTTGGGAAAGTGTCTTTTGTCTGTGTGCACACAGTATGGTTTCAGAAGGACATGCTTCCAAGCCAGTCGCCTTATTTTGCTTAATTTTGATTTATAATTTTAGTAATAATGAAAAATCCTTATTTGAAGTAGCTTAGTATTGTCCATGTAAAGAGGTTCTGATGTTAACCAGACTTGAAAGAGTTGAGCTGTATGTCCACTGGTCTCTAAATAGTGCATTATTATGTGCCAGTTAGTGAGCATTAATTACTGTATATATTAAAGGCATTAATTTATTGTCAGATATCAGAGCAAGATGAACATAGAAAAAACTTTGCAGCAACTTATAAATTTACAATACTGACAGAATATCCATACTACAGATAACTAGGAAGATTATTGCTCTAGTCTCTTAACATACCACCTATCATAATGAATGCTACAGCCACAATGTGGATAAAGTTACTCATGTACCAGTAATTTGAAGGGTCATTTATCTGAAGGCAAGCATCTTTTGAAGCTACTTTGCAGCACAAAGGCATTTAAAAAGTCCATGAATTATTAAATATAGTTGAAAAAGACACATAACAACACATGGTTAAAATTTTTCACTAACTTCTACATCATCATGAATCTTTAATAAATTTAAAATTTCTGCCCCCTCCCTTTAGAATGCTGTTTTCTAGTAATTTGGAGGGAACTATAAAAAGACAATGAGTTAGTGTCACTATTCTCTAGGAACCAAGCATAATTCCAGAATGATGAGCTTCTCCATAGAAATGTACTAGAAATAAAAGCACTGCATACAAAATTAAAGGCGTGAGGTTTCCAACTTTTTTTGTCAAACTCTAGCAAAAAATAGAATAATAATTCTTCGTTCTGCATGATCTTAACAAAAAAATTAATAGCAAAAGTACATCATCATGTATAAAAATTGCAAGTCTGATCTCCATAGAAAGAGAAGTAGATTTTGAATAAATTGAAAAACTAATTTGTTTTTAACATTTAAAGTATTTTTTTAAAATTCAGCACATAAGATTTGCTTTTTAACAGAAACATTTCCTGTGACACATTTTCTTTTTACATATTTTGTAAGCTCAGTTAAGAAAAGAAACTTTCCAAAAAAAGCTCTCTAGGCTTGAGCATTAGGAGAAAGGCTTACAGATTAATACTTAATTAATTGTGTTGATAGATTGTTGTATTTGTGGCTAAACAGTATTGATTTTTCTATTATTTTCTGGGTTGTAGACTTGGGACAAAAGTGAATAAGCAGTTCTTTAAATAATTATAATGTCTTGATGGATAATAACACATCAATTAACTGTCACTTAGAAGTTCAAATATAATTGTTCTATATCTATCTTCTCTCTTTACCATCAATCATTGTAGTATCTGATCTGAAATATCTTCTCTGTGGTTCTTCTAAGGAAATGAGAATAAAATTAATGTTCTTGGAGATTTAAAGAGTGGCCTGAGGCTATGAAGCAACTCAGCAGTAGTACAACCACTATGATTAGTCAGGTATTCTCACTCCCTCTTCATTTAGACATAGCTGTTCCTAAACAAGCCCATTAAGGAAAAATAACATTAAGGACATCTTGAAATTTACTTTATCTACAAAACAACATCTGTAAAAAGAAAAAGAGAACATAACATAAAGCAGATATTTAGTTCTGTAGCAAGAGAAATGTTCTGCCTTTTTCTTTCCTCCTTGTAGATGGAAAGACTCATGTGGAGGTAAATAAGTTAAAAAAATTTTCAGCCACTTCCACATCATAATTTTTGAATAACATCAAGCAACTTTGATATTTGGATACCATCAAGAGAGGAAAATAGCAAACAAAAGAGATGCCATTCATTTTTGAGTCATAAAGGAACAGGATATTTTTGGAGGGGACCAGCTGGCAAGGAAAATTAGAAAATGAGCAAATATATGCCATTATTTAAGCCAGCAATTTCTCAAGAATAGGTTTCAAAGTATTTAATTTGCTTTTCCACAGGCCTTTTGTCTTGTTTGGGATAAAAGTAGCAAATCTTGTTTGGGATAAAAGTAGCAAAGGATGAGGCTTTCTACAGGCAGATGGAAGCAACCTCAGAGTCAGAGACACTGATTCTTGTTGGGAACTTCAACTACCCTGACATCTGCTGCAGAACCAGCACTGTGAAAGACAAACAGCCCAGGAGGTTCCTGAAAAGCACTGATCACAGCTTCCTGTCATGGACAGTGGAACAACAAGGATGTTGTGCTGCTTGACTTCACACTAACAAACAAGAAAGGCCTTGTGGGGGATGTGAGGGTTGAGGGCAGCCTTGGCTGGGTAGTGACCACGAGACTGTGGAGCTCCATATTGAGTGAGGAGCCAACAGTGCAGCAAGTAAGACTGTAACCATGCACTTAGGGAGAGAGAACTTGAGGAATCTCTTTAGGGATTTTTATGGAAAGAAAGCCATGGGGACAGGCACTGCAGGGAAAAGTGTTGATATTCCAGAGTCACTTCCTCCAGGCTCAAGAAGAGTGCATACTGATAAGAAAGAAGTTGGACCAAGGGGACAAAAGCTGTCTGTGGATGAATGCAGAACTGTCATTCTTCAAGTATAAGCAGAAAACACATAGGAGATGGAAGCAGGGTCAGGCCACTTGGCTAAAGGAACTGCACCTTTTCAACCTTGGGAAGAGATGACAGAGAGGGACCTCATCAATGTATACAAATATCTGAAAGGAGTGTGTTGAGGATGGATCCAGGCTCCTCTCAGTGATGCCAAACTATAGGACAAGAGACAGTCAGCAGAAACTGATGCACAGGAAGTTCCATCTGACTACAAGGAAGACCTTTACTGTGCAGGTGTCTGACTGCTGAAACTAACTTTCCAGAGAAGAGTCTCCTACACTGTGAATATTCAACAGCTTTCTGGGTGCAATTCTGTGCCACATGCTTTAGGATGACCCTGTGCCTGAGTAGGAATATTGGACCAGATGGCCTCCTGAGGTCTCTTCCAACCTTACCCATTCTGTGATTCTGTAATTCTCTGACTTTCCCCTTGTGAGCTCTTGCTGGCTATGACCAGTGAAACTGTTGTTTCTCAAGTACTTTCTCAGTAATTCCCAGAAAAACCTTCACTGGGTTTTTTACTGCTGAAGTGAGGCTGACAGGCCTGTAATTACCAGAGTCTTCCTTCATTCTCTTCATAGAAATAGACATTTCAGTTGTTAAGCTTCCAGTTGACTCAAACCTCTCCAGACTCCTCAGACCAACTGACCAACTTTGAGCTCTCATGAAGACATTGGTGAGCTCTTTCAATACGCTGAAATGAATCCCATCAGGACTCATAGATTCATGTCCATCTAGCTGGAGCAGTGAGTTCAGAGTCAGCTGGGAGTTTATGATGTCTGCAGTCATCTACACATGACTTCAGAGATTGCAGGTGTTAAAGACATGAAGTGGCTCTACTTTGTTTATGTCCCTATTTGTGAGGTGACCAACCTCATCAAGTAGTGGACCAGTGTTATCTCTGTTCCTTCTTTTTGTGTTAACATATTTTTTAAAAAACCCTTTTTCATTGTTCTTCACAGTGCTGGCCAGCTCAAACAGTAGAGCTTTGGCTGCACAAATTTTATCCCTACAGCAGTGAAGAGCATCTCTTTAGCTTTCCCATGTCACCTGTTCTTGCTCCATACACTTTCCTTTTCTTCCTGAGTTTGGTCAAAAGATTCCCACTCAGCTGAGGCAGCCTTCTGCCCCACATACTTGACTTCTGATGCTTTCAAATTGTCTGCCTTTATGCTCTTAAGAGATGGATTTAAAAAAGTGACCAGTATTCATGGGCCCCAATGCCTTCCAAACAGATTCCCATGGAACCTTTCAGTCTTCTTGAGCTCTCCCCATATCCAGGGCTTCAGCCTGGCAGTTTGCTGGCAGTTTTTATCCTATCGCCAACAATTTGAAACTCAGCTACTTCATGCTCTCTGTGACTAAACCACAAATCACCATTTCACCCACCTTTTTTTAGCTGTTTACAAACAAAATATCTAGGAGGGCATCTTTCCTGTATATCAGGCCAACTACAGAAACTTTTACTTTGTCAGAAAAGTTTCTGACAATAAATTGTCTCTAATCCCTGTTCTAAAGGGGAAAACCAACTTAAATTATTAGTCTAAATATGATCATACTCAACAGTGCCTTTTAAATGGAAGTTTTGCAGCACATTGTGCCAGTCTATCTAACAGATATCTAATTGTTAAGAATATATGCTAAAATGTCAATACTTTAAGGAATGTAATTACTCCCTGTTATTACATATGCACAGATTGATGTATTTATTTATTTGGAAGCTTTATTCCTTCCTGAAGGATGGCATTATCTTGCAGAGAGATAAACAACAATTCCATATCTATTCATTGAATTTTACAAATTCATAAATCGTAGGAAAAATAAAAGGCCTGGCAGTTTATCCATCTTCAGGAATCTTTAGAGGTCTTAGATCTGTTCTCCACCTGCATATTCTTTTAAGGCTTATATTCTCACAAACATTAGCTTTATGTTGTACGTTAGGATTTTAGCTCAGAACATGAGCATAGTTAAAAAATAGATCACCTAATCTTTCCCCTGATTTTCTTCCAGTCTTGGAGTACGCAAATCATACAACTTTTCTACAAAGCCAAATCAGAAGCATGTCAAAAATGCTGAATGTGCTATTGACTGTTTATCTCACAGCATAAGACTATGGCTAATCTGAAGCAATTCCTTGTAAAACATCTACAGTGTGAATGTTAGATCTATGCTGCAGAGCGCTGCTGTTTTAATGCAGCACTACTTGCTAGTGCAGATGGAGACTTATTCTCAGTGCTTCCAGTGTGTGGGAACAGTCATACCCAGTTAATGACAGCCACTCAAATTTTTGTTGCTGTATTAGCCCTACCTCTGTCATATTGACAAAGATCAGTTTAAGAAGAAAGTGGGAAGATTTTAAAACAAAAACATGTCCTTTCAATATCTCTACTTTCGGACTTTAACAGTATGTTCATATAGTCCATCTTTGAAGTGGAACATCATATTTCTCCCTATTTTTGTGTTTGTTTGAGTGAAAGGCTGTTAGAGTACAACTTCTCTTCCTATTACTTTATGCTTCTGATTGTACTACAATCATTTAGTCATAACCAGTCTTCCAAAGACTAATCTTCTGAGAAATCTGACTTCTGACTCTTCTGAGTCTTCTGACTCTTGAGGAGTCCATCCTCCAAGAGATTAGAGTGCAACCTGTGCCAGCAGGGATATGTTTAGGCATAGAGGTCTCCACGTGTGAAGATCTCAGCACTGTCACTTGAAGCTTTGCCTTTGTAGTGAGCCAGCTGGAGCCCAGACCCAGCTTGTCTAGGCATAAGAAAACTCAGGAGCTAAAATAAAATTTAACTCGCTGGAGATGAGTAACTGTGGCTTGTGACCAGTTTGGTTGCAATATATGCTAGAGCTTTCAACCAAACTGTATTGGTGAGAACAGAGAGGAAATTTTGACACTGATTTCTCAATGCAGTGTTAGAGTGCGACTTGAATTTGAATGTTCTGTCAAAGAAAAGCTAAAAGGATGGCCAGGACTAACACAGTTGGTAATCTCAGCTGCTTGTCATCCCCCGTACATTTGGAGCACATACTGTATGGAACTTAGTACTGTCAGAGCCGCTGTGATTGACAAGAGAATTGCTCTGTCTTCTGGAAATGTACAACATAGAAGGCTTTTCCAGATGAATTATTCATTCAAAGCTTCCACCAACAAGAAACAAGTTGCCTTTGATTCAGGCAAGATTGTGATGAGTGGGATGATGTTGATAATATTGAATAGAGAGAGGCGTGATGATAATAAGCCTTAAAGTAGTGTGAGGACTGCATCTGCTAAATAAATTCAAAGCTACTTTAAAAAAACCCAAAACAATACACATAATGGAAATTTGTAAATACATTAAGAGAACAGCATTTTTGAAATTGATGTCAGTAAGCCTGCAGTATATGTTAAAAGAAAGAATGAAGAATTCTAAAACATCATTCTAAATTAAAAAAAAACCCAAACCCCTCATTAAAATAATAGCAGTACTAATTGCATTAAGAATTAGGGAACCTTTATCTCCTTACTCTTGAGACATTTAAAAGTAAATAAAATGTCTTTCCTCCCACAAAAATCCAAAGGGCATAATTGTTAATTTAATTTCTCCTGTGGCCAGGAGGCTGTACAATACCTTGTTTACAGAAAAGCAGTACATTTTATTTCCATAGTCCTCAGTTCAAGAAATATTTCTGTCTATCCCTTTTTAGTAAAGTAATACCAAGCATCAATTTTCGCTTCTCATTTTGAGATAAGTTTTCTAGGAAGAGCTTGAACATATCATAATATAGGACTACCAAGGTTCTGCATTTCCAAAGGGAACACGTTAGTAGGGCCAAAACTACATTGAATATTTTATTAATTGTAAAGAAAGGAATCCAGCTTGCAGCTTGGATAGATGAGAGATCTCAGAATCTAATCAGTGTCACAGAATGAAATGAAACATTCACCTGTCACACAGCACCAGCCAGATAGTTCTGGATAGACTTTGACACCTCCTTTAAAGAAAACAAATTTTTCACAAGAAGTCAAAATCAATCTCTTCCAGAGTGGAAGCACTCTGGGTTTGTCAGCCTACCTGGCACATTGAGAATTTTAAACTAACTGAAATTTTGTGGCTGAGTCAGAAGAGAAGATTTTTTTCCTTACAGTTTTAATGGGATAGGAATACAAAATTCTGCATCGTACATGATAATATTTGCCATGTGTCTTACATCACTACTTTTTCATCTGTGGGAAGTATGAAGATTTGGGACCTAGCTTAATTTATGAGATAAGATTCTAAAGAGTGTGGGACTGAGTAATAGCATATTTTTGTAGCTATATGTGTATTTCACATTGCTGAACAAAGAACACTAAATTCTAAAATGAGCTGAAAAACTCGTGATTTTTTTACTATGTGTTAAATGCTTATTTGAGTGCCCTTTGGATGGCACTGTTGCCCTCAAGCTACTATTTTATTGGATCATGACGAAATCTCTGAAATAGAAAAAGAAAAAAAGAAAAAAAACACATTGAATTTATGGAGAGAAAAGGAAGGAGAACACAACCTAAAAATTAAGAAAATAAATTCAATAGTAGTTTTATCAAACACTTGGAAAAAATACAAAAGGGAGAAGAGGATACAGTTTGTTAGTTAATTTTTAATTAATGTAATTCATATAATAGACTTATACAACATTAAGCCCAGTTAAGATTGTTAGTATAACCTAAATGACTTGGAAACAAACATCTTAAAATCACAGAAATAATTTAGATGGGACAGCACCTCAGTTTACCTGTCCCAAGCTCCTTCTCAAGCTGGATAAACTTGAAACTCACAGAAAACATGTACTCTTACATTGTGTAACACAAGACCTTGCCTTCTAAGCCTTAATATCTTGTCTATGCTAGTTATTAAGCATTCTTTATAGGAAATTGGAGGGATTTGGTTTGTGACAAGCCAGAAATAACTCATTCCATGTTAAAATTCATGCTTTATGCTGGTAGGAAAAAGTGTGTTATTTTATATTCCTTTCTCTGTATAGAAAATACAGACAAAGTTTAGGTGATTAGCAAAGGAGAATTTGATTAACCATGGACTTGAAAGTATGCTTTAAGTTTTTTTACCTATGGATGTTAAATATTTTTGTAAACATGATATTTAATGTGTTATTGATGTTTGTCTTATTAACATGAACGAAATAAATGCATCTAGCTAATGATTGTCACTTTGAACACAGTAGAAAAAGCCTGAGAATTACAGTCCACACACTAGCTTTGGTTTTGATTTTCTCCAGACCAAACAATACAAAAAATAGAAACTCTTGAAGGGAAAGGTGGACAGATGATATTTTTTACGGACATCAGTAAGGTCAAAAGATACGAAAAGGCAAAAGTGTTGTGTTCTCACATCCTCACTCAAACAGACCATTGCAGTAAAGCCTGTAGAGACCCTTCAAAAATGACAAACATATTACTGGTCAACCTAAGAAAAGGCTATTTATTCTTACTCAGTATGCATTCTGAGTAGTGATGACAATATCCTACATTCTCTACTTGGCACACATAACCTGATTTTCAGCCATACTGCACTTTTCAGCAAAGTTAAGCAATTTCACTGGGAGCAGTGGCAAGAGCAGAACATTTAGAGACTTCACCATTTGTTTAGACACCTAAATATGAATTTAAGATATAGAAATTGGAAAGTTTTTGTCCATTTTGATTCCTCACAACTGAGGAAAAAAGCTTACAGGAAAATCCACTGAAACAAAGATAATTTCTAAATCATCATCATCTGGACATGCAAAAATATCGTGGTAAAGTGTAGCCTTTTTTTTTTTTTTTTAATAGTGCTTTTATATTTTCATTTTTCAGAGTTCTAGCTTTTAGTGTTCAGCTTCAAAAATTTGGTGACGGTCAGTTTCCTGAAAAGTAATCCATCCAAATCTTTGATCCACCTTGACACAAGAAGTCTCAATATTTGTAGTACTTCAACTCTGTGAAATACAACACTTCAAAATTACTGCATAGGCTATTTTAGCAAAACAGAGAAATCCAAATTGCTCCTAATAAAAACCACTGTATTTTCAGAAATAATATGAGGTGCCTTAGAGTTAAGATTTTGAGATCTCCTCTTTAATTTCTGGCTATCTTAAATGTGAAAGAATGTACTCCCAGGTGTTTAGGACAATGGAAAATTTGGATCATATAGGTAAAGCTGCATTTTGCAATTGAAGTTGTTATATGTGATTCATGATGGTCTATTTCATGCATTTGTAGACTCAAAATATTACTTATAACTCCATTTGTGCTCTCTATATAGATGTCTATACTTTGGAAGGCTGATTTAGATAAGTTTCATAAATGATCATTTATGATGCAAAGACAGAACACAAACTTTAGATAGTCAGTTTGTACAATCAGCACAGTACTGTACTCATCAGAGTACTGTACTATGAAATTCATTCTCCTTTCTATGGAAAATGGCAACTCATTTGTTTCTATATGTAAAAGTTAAACTATTCTGAAGAGAGCTAAGTCAATACTTCCTCCTACACTGAATTTCAAGAAGTTTATTTTAAATGAGTTTATCCATTGCTGAGATGTATAAGGTTATATTACCTTTGACCAGCATACTGTAGATAGATATTAGTTTTTTCTGTATGCAGTTTGTCCATCTGCATTCTTTAACCATTTACCTGGTCTAATGTTAGGAAAAATGCATATGGAATACATGCTTGATTCATTCCTACTTGCATTGAAGGTCTGGATAAACGAAAAAAAAAAGGTTCTTATTTATCTCTGTTCTTCTCTATCAACAGATTAGTTCCATTTCATATAGATGAGCGTGACAAATAATATAATTCACATTGGTCTAGTAGTCACAGACTATGGATTTGACTGGATTTAGCACCACTTCTAACATATAGGCTCTGTCCTGCATTTTAGAGAGATTATTCTCCAGGTAATCACCAGGCACATTAGTTAAGAATGTGCTATGAGGTGGCTGTGTAAACTGAGATTGGCAAACGATTTCTGATTTTAATGGGACTAGAAGTGTGTAAACTAAGCTCATTTTTCCATTACTTTTTTTTAGTAAACTCAAGTGCAAAACATGGATAACATTACAGGGCTGCCCTGGCACCAGGAAAGGTAAACAACTGATTTGTTGGTAATATATTACAGTATTTATATCAATGCTACCTTTTTCCCCTCTTTTTTTTTTTTTTAATGGAAAAATTAAAAATGAGGACACCATTCATATTTCTATTTAAAAAGTTCTACATATTAACATTGAATAAAAATTATGATTAATGAGGCTTTTACTTGAAAAAAGGAGATTCTACATTACAATTTTTTCCCAAATAATAGCTATGTTTCTATGTTCCTAATACTTTTTTTACACAGATTTATTTAGTTCTTGGATTTACAGATGCTTTATGATTCAACTACACTATATCTTTTGTTATTTACATTTTTATCTTTAAACTTTCAGAATTATAGGCATTATAAACAATTTTTCTAAAAATCCCTTTTCCAAGACCTATGGATAGAAGGTAAAGACCCATTTTCTTTCACTGTTATTCCTTAATAGGTTTAAATCTCAGTCAGGGAGGAAAAAAGTATGTGTTTTTAACTAATACCGTGTCATCTCTTTAATCATGCTGATTCTGAATAATTCACCCACTGTGGAAGTTGCAGGGCGAGGATCTATAGCTCTATCTCTCACTGGGGGTAGTTTATTATTACTGAGTCTGGCAGCAGAAAGCCCTGGCAGGTTAATTGCTGCAGCAAGACTAGCTGGGAGTTTGCTGCTGATATATAGTGACTAAAGGGAGTGAAGGAGATTGACTGTGCCTGTTACAGCACAAATATCTTCATGCGCCTCAGGTTCCTCACAAAGATATGAGAAATAAATGTTCGCTCTTCATTTTCTGACTGCACAATACAAATAGCCCTGGGCTGAACATGGCAACCACAGCATACAGAATACATATAAAAAAGAGGAAATTTGCAAATTAACATTATTACAAACATTCCTGCCTGAAAGTGCTGAAAATCAATTTCAATATAGTTTGCATTTTAATGAGGTGCCAAAGAGATAAATCAGTTGTGTTTGAGGAACACTTGGCTGGCAATGATGTTTTCTGATCATATCGTGTCTTAACTAATATTAGATTAAGTAAAACCACTGTTAATTGAAGGCATGGGAAATGTTGCAGCTAGTTAATGAAGTAAACTCTTGCAGGTCATATAGAGTCATTAATCAAACTCATACAACCATTTTCCAGTAACAGCTTCTCCTTTCTTCCCTTATGTTACAGAGCAGTACTTTAAATTACTGTACTCAGCTGCTTTATTTTTTTTTCTGAAAAATAACAAATACCAGTTTTTCCATTAAAGAGAGTCTTCTGTTAATGTTTTTGACTTCTATGTATCAAGAGAATAAACAATCAATAACTGTCTTTTTCTTCAAACAAATTCCCCTTTACAAAGGAGAAAGTATAATTTCCACACTGCTTTCAGAGGGTCTTTGTGCAGTGTGCTTTCCCTGGAGTCCAGAAAACTGACCTCTTTCCACTTGTTTATAGTTCTCTTTAACTGTACTTCACTGCCCTGCAGATCAGCTCTGCTCTTTATTGTGGTAATGAAAACCACCAAGGAAATTCCTTTTATGAAGGAGAAATATCAACTCTCAAATGTCAGATCACTATGCAAAGCAAAAAATATAGCCCAGTTTTTCTTCTGTTCATAGCACTTGTGCACCAGTGTGACTCTATTCACTTCCATGGAGATTTTCATCTCTAAAGTCAGTGTAGGGGAGAGAGTCAGATCCACCCTAAAGAACAAGGTACAATTACTTGTTTCCACAAAAAGCCCGTGACACTGAGCTGTGTTTCAGAGCTCCACAGAACAAAACAGAAACTGCTTTTCAAAGGTCATTTGAGGGGATGTAGGGTCAGATACAAAATGTTAGCTGTTAAGCCTTTTGCAATTGTCCATCTATTTTAAAACTTTTTGCTTTTAAATACAGTGAAGTCATTGTCAGTCAGTCTCCTATGCTTTATTTGTTGCCACCTCACCATTTGATCACTAGGAAACATGTAAATCAGAGGAAAAAAAGTGTTGTGGACACTAGAAATTAGAAATGTGGAAAGAAGTCTGAGTTTCAAAGTGTCTGCCTAGGCAAAAAATATTGCAGTCGTGTGACTACTGAGGAAGTCGTTTAGGAAACGGTTTAATACCTTTGCTTGTCCTTGGTAAGCTGTATACATTCATCCAGACCATCACTTTCAAATACAAAATTAGTTGCTGCTTTTTGAGTGGCATTTAATGCCATCTGACTCTTTAATTTGCATCTATATTCATTCTCATTTTTGCTCTTGTCCTCAATTCTCCCTCCTTCAGGACTTTAAGACTCTTTCAGGACTCTTCTTCAGGAGTTCTCTCATTTCTCACTTTTGTATTGTCATTTGGAGGAGAAGGAGAGCCAGACTTCACTCGAGCCAGGCTGAGCTCACTTCTTTGTGTTTCACTACTGGTGGTATCCGACTTCCAAAAGAATCAGTAGGTAGCACTAGTGACTGCTAAAGTTACACACGATGCAAAACAGCCTCACAGGTTTTTAGTGCAATCCTTTCAGATTATTATGTCCATTTGCTGTTGATGCAGATTGACAGTATGAAAGATGTTTTTACTGTTAATTTCTGCACTTTTCATCTTTCGAGAACAGAAAGAGATTCGATGTTACCTTCTTTATAATCATGAGATGATTTAAATTATTTTTTAAAACGTTGACTTCAACTTACACTGCTAGAACACTTGCAACAATTTGTACACTATCAAAGTGCTCTCTTGTTACATTAGCATACTTAATACACTTTTGATATTCACAAAAGCACTACACCTCTCTCTGCACAGTGTGAATAATCTAAACATATGAAGGGGATGAAGGTATATGTATGGCTTTTGCAAATGGGAGAATCAGTCACTTTAAAATATCACAGCCAATTTTATTTGTAATAAAACTGTCAAAACAAAACAAAGCAAAACAAAAAGAATGAAAATTTTCCTCATTAAAACTTGACGTCCTAACTGCACTTATTTTCATTCTCAAATTTTACATATTTAAGTCTTGAATGATTTCTGGTTTATGGTCAACTAGTTTTCCTGCATGTAGGAAAAGAACAATATTGTTAAAATTGTGATAAATGACAGCAGAAAGATTCAAAGACCTACATGACAGCTGAATTTCTTTTTATCCCATAACTGATGTAAAGCTCATGGGGAAAACAAACTATCTTTCTTCACTTTGTACTTATCCTATTTTTTAGGGCACTCTGGAGGGCATAGGAATGTTACTGATCATTATATAACAATTTTATATCTATTTTCTATTGCCCTGGACTCTTACAAGGGCATACACCTCTGTGTTCCTTCATGAGTGAGAGACCTATCTGCTTTCATATGTGTTGCAATCCTTGACTCTATTCTTACAATCTTCTATGTTAATAGTGTGTTTATTTTCCTTATGCAAAATTTCATGCTCTAATTTCTATTACAGAAATGATGCTTGTACTTGACAATGCTGTGGATATTAATATTTTGAGTAACATAGTATACTATATTAAGGGAATAATTAAAAAATTCATGTCAAATCAAAGTAAAGATATCACACAATTGTGATTTAAAAATTATTTTTTAAAACTTACATCACATAAAACACCTATGTACCTTAAAATTTTGATGATTCCATTGGATCAGGATCCTTCAGAATAATGTAAATTTAGAGCAGCTACAAACTGTTTATGGACAATGGAATGTGATAAATATAACTCAACCTATGTCACTAAAACTCCATGCCATTAACCCATATCATACCATGTGTAAATTCTAGGGAAAAATACTAATAATCAAAAAGTTTTTAGCTTTGAGCAAATCATCTACTGATTATTTTCCTTTTTTAAAGTAGAGGTTAAAAAATGAACAGTAAAAGCACAGTATTCTGCAGTTCATAATTTGTACGTATCTTCATGAGCACTATTTATTTGCCTATAACAGGTAAAAGGAAATCCAGATTTCACTGAATTAAACGGGATTAAGATTTGGTTCTGTGTACATTAAAGAAAATGGGGCTGAGATTTTTTCCATATCTAAAATTCTAGATATGTGTATTCTTTAAAGTAGGAACCTCAATCACTTCTAGCATGATTTCATAGTAAACAAACAAAGGAGAGGAGTAGGTGATGAAGTCTCTATTGACAACTAATGTACTCCACTACATAATTTCTAGTACTAATTTCTAATGAACACAGACAAATTTCACCATGCAAAAGAGCAACCTGCTTTATTTCAAGAGTTTCCTAATGAAAGCAGAGATTGTATTTAACAACAAAAGAAAGATTAGAAAGCATAGTCTTACTATAGCATGTTAGGCTCATGGTAATAAGATTACAGAATTAAGCCCTTAGGAAATGACTCAGAAAATTAATTAAAATTGCTTATAAATCATGCTGGCTTGATGTCCTAATGGCAATATGCTGTGCAATGACACATCAGAGACATTAGTTTGATGTCTCTGCTCCAGTCTCCCTCACTCCTTGAGGCAGTGAGAGTTCGCAGTATTGTGAAAACAGAATATTTAGTTCAAGCAATTGTAGGGACAAGACAATCAAGTCTTAGGTGACGTAGCAGTTGATCCTTGCAATTGATTAAACAGTGACATTGACTTCTTTCAAGCTTCTTTAGCGTGAGACTTTTATGAGGATGTTGTATAAAATGAGCTAAAAAGAGGTTTCAGGCTTGATGAAAAAAGCTGAGGTTTGTAAGAAGTGGGAGAGTTGCTCGCTTCTAGTACAATTGTGATGTAAGAAAAGGATAAAGAAGGTATCTTGCTGTCTTCTCCTTAGAAAAAAAAGGCATAGGTTTTTATAAGCATAAACTTTAGTGAGCATACTGAAGAGGAGGGATAAATTAGCTAATGTAAATATTGTCTACACTTCCCACAGCAACTGTGTTGCCTTAAAAATAATTTATTTCATGGAAGACAGGGTGTATTGCTCTTACACAAAACAATTTTCAAATGTTTTCACCCTGAAAGTGGATGTAGGCTATTTCTATTCTGGATATCTAGAAACACCTGCCAAATACATGCAGATCGCCTTCTAGGAAGCTGTAGGAAGCTGTGCATAGAGAACCTGCCAGAATCCTGCCTGAAAGATGCTTCAGTAGGTTACATACCCATTTTAGGACAGCTCTATCCTTTCAGAGTTACAATTTAAAAAGTACTGAGGGATCAGAAAGGGCATGTTAACAACTCCTAGTTGCCTATTTTAACCAGTTTAGCACGCTTACCTTTGAATTCAGAAGGAAAAAACTTTGCCGATTGACTGGCAATCAGATTGATGGATGTGTAGATAATCACCTCAATCCTCATGAACTTGAAATGAGTTTTCCTGTGACATACAGAGAACTAAGCTCAGGAAATAACTGACAAGATAATTAATATGCTCTACCACTGTTCATTTAGGAATAATCAACATCTTTCCTCTTGTAACTGTACATATTCAATCTTTGACCATAAAGCACATGATTTTTCTGTTTCTCTGTTTTTTCACCTGTTGATGTGAGTAACCCAAAACGTTATTGTATTGTGTATCTATTTGTTCTATGTTATATCAAAAAAATTGTTACTTTAAGAACCAGTGGATAGAAATGGAGTCATGGAGGGGGTTGGCCTCAGGGTCCCTTATTAAGGTCCGGGACGCTCAGGTAGAAGCTGTCTTTAGCCAGTGCACATCAGAAGCCTTCTTTTGTTTCTCTCGGGGCTCCTGAGGACATCAGTTTGGGCACATCTCTGAGTAGCAACAGTAGCAACCCAAGAAGCTGCATTTCACAATCTACCTGTGTTTCAGAGGGAATGTCCCAGTCCCAACTGAGCCATGGCTGGTCAGGGACTGTTCTTTGGTGCTCAGGAGAAGGTTTTCTTCCTCCTGCATCAGGGTAGTGACCCGAGACAGCAGCACTGACCAGCAGAGTCCAGCGGGCAGCAGGAGGGGCAGTGAGCAGCAGCACTGACCTCACACGAGAATGGCCACAAGGGACTGGGGAGGTGGACACCGTGGGGCTGGTGCTCCAGGCAATGCCAGCACTCTCCTTCTGCCACCAGAACTACTTCAGAAGCTCCTGCAGGCAGAGGAAGGTTGAGCTAAACAGGGACTGTCTGCTGGTTTTTGTCTCGCAGACCATGAGGTCCTCTCTGGATGGTGCCATCTTGGGGAGGGGTTTCTCTGCTGGCTTTTTTTCTCTTTCTCTGAGACACTCTTTGGAGGTCTGAGAGATTTAGCAAATTTGTAACTAGTTATTACAACTGTCATTTTTTGCCTGTTACTGTTGTGATTTTAATAAACTGCTATTTTTAAAATTTATATCTACTCGCATTTGTGTCTCCTTGTTGAATGAAAAGGAAGTGGTTAAAACTTAAGGAGGAGGTAATTCATTTTGGACTGTCTGCCCCTTATATTGTCTTAAACCAAGATATCAGCCTGTAAAGGTCCTTCTTAAAATTCAGAGCCTTGTGCCTTTCCAGTGCAATCACAATTTCAGCACATGACTAGAATGAATTCTAAATTATCTTGCACTGATAACAGAACTTTTTGCAGTGGAATCCTTAAAAATATTAGAAATGTTAGTCTTTATTCATCAGATTTTAGCATCAACCTGTATTCTTTTCCCTGGGTTTTTGGAAAATGCTAATGAAAAATGTGAAGACATATCTGCATGGTGTTAGCTGTAATTGTGTGGTCACAACACAGAACCTTATTATGATTGAACACAAAGTCTCTGGAATTAAAAAAAAAATATGGTCAAATACTTGTCGTTTACAGGACTCAGATCGCAGAAAGCATTTTGTGAAAAGCCGGAGAAATAAACAGGTAGGGTGAGATCTTCACATGATGATGCAGAATTATAATACAACATCATTGTTCTAACTGTGGGATGGTTTGACATTTGTATAGTTGTAGCTCTATATGGGATGGATCCAAACTTCTCAGGAAGGGAATGGTAGGAGGAAGGGTCTTTTTTACTTGTGAATAGACATCTTGAGCATTCTGGGCTGCCATGGAATGAGAAATAGGCTGACTAGGACTACGAGCAGTAGGATGATAACAAAGAACAGGAAGGATAGCTTTGAGGTGAGAGTTTGTTACCAGCCACCCTATGAAGAAGGGGACAAAGTTCCATTTTAAGCAACTCAAAGAAGTCTCTGTATCATTATTTCCAAGTTTACAGAGGATGTTAACCTCCCTGACATCTGCTACAAGGGCAACTCAGGTAAAAGAGGTGATGGGGGTGTTTCAGAGTGTTCTGAGAAAAACTGCATGTCACAGAAGCTGGATGACTCAGGAAATGGCAGAAGCTCTCCTGGACCCAATACTTACAAACAAGGAAGAACCAGCTGGGGATGGTGTAGTCAATGTAGCAACCATGATACTCAGGAAAATATGCAGGTGACTTGGGAGACTGGCTTGGCTAAAGGTGAAACTGAGGTTAAGTATCAAATACATTTAAAAAGGAGTTCTAAGTGAAACAGGCTACAAAGCAAGACTGTAGAATTTTTCCCATGTATACAGAATTACTGTTAGGAAACACAAGGCTTCCTTTGAGTCTCAATATGAAAACTTCTGTCCCTTCACTAGCAGTTAAAGGGTACACAGTGGAAATGTGGACCCAGTGCTGAACAGGAAGATTGATTTCATCCAGCGAAAAAGGCTACAGATAAGTTACAGGTACTCAATATCTTTGCCTTAGTCTTTACCAGAAAGGTCTGAGGTCTTTGTGCCTAAAGGCAGGGTCCAAATAGGGGAGGAGCTGTCAACATTTAGTGAAAAGCAAGTCTGGGATCTAGTCCATGGAACTAGGTTTCATAGAACCAAAGAATATTTAGGGTTGGAAGGGACCTTACAGATCCATTTAGTTCCAACTCCCCTGCCATGAGCAATTCTACTAATTCAGGTTACTCACGGCTATATGCAGCCTGGCACCAAATGCTTCCAGGGATGGGGACTCCACCTCTTGCTGCTTAACTAATTCCAGTGCCTCTTTATTCAGTAAGTAAAGAACATTTTCCTCACATCTAATCTAAATCTCTTCTCTCTTAGTTCAAAAACATTCCTCCTTACCCTATCAATATCTACTCATGTAAAAAGTTCCTCTCCCACCTTTTTATAAGACATCTTTAAGTACTGGAAAGTCTTTCTGGAGTCTTCTCCAGGCTGAACAACTCCAACTCTCTCAGCCTGTCTTCACAGAAGTCCTCCAGCTCTGAGACTGGCTTTATTGCTCTCCTCTAGACCTGCTCCATCAAGTTGGCATCTTTTTTGTGCTGAGGATCCCAGAGGTGAATGAAACATTCCAGGTGGGGTCCTATGAAAGCAGATTAAATTGGACAAATCACCTCCCTTAACTTGCTGGCTGCCCTGCTTTTGATGCAGCCCAGGATGTACTTGGCTTTCTGGGATGCAAGTGCACATTGCCCAGCTTCTCTTCCACTCTAACCCCCAATTCACTGTCCACATTGCTATTCTCAACAATTCTCCCGGTTTACACGCATGTCTGGGATTGCTCTGACCCAGGTGTACTTGACTTTATTGAACTCCATGGGGTTCTCATGGGCTCACAGTTTGATTTTGCCCCACTGAATGGCATCCTATCCTTCTTTTGTGCCAACTGCACCATTCAGTCTTGTGTCATCTGCAGCCTTGCTGATGCAACACTCGTTCCCCATCTATGCCATTGATGAAGACATGAAAAGGTGCTGGTCCCAAAATGCCCCAAAGGACACCTCTTGCCACCAGCCTCCAGCTGGACACAGAGCCAAGCCACAGCTCTCTGGCTGCATCCATCCAGACAATTCTGTACTCACCAGATTATCCACCCTTCAAATATATATCTCTCCAATTTGGAGAAGAGGATGACATGTGGGACCATGTTGAAGGTCTTACAGAACTCCAGGTAGATGATATTGGTCAACCTTCCCTGGTTGACTGCTGCCATCACTCCACTACAGAAAGCCAAAAGATTGGTCAGGCCCAACTTGTCCTTAGTACAGCCATGCTGGCTATCTTGGATCACCTGCTTTAACTGTAGGTCTCCTGAGGTCCTTTCCAGCTTGAATGATTCTGACAATATAGCACTTGTAAAACAACATTAGACATTGTACTTTGCTAGGAATTACAAACAAAAGATTTAGCTTTCCACAAATTGTTGTTACATCTCCAAATATCTTTAAAATTATTTTTAACTAATGTGGGTGAGGGGGCGGGTGGGAGGATGTGTTAGAACAGCAGTACAGCTATTTCAACGTGAATCAAAATAACCAAACTTATGTGGCACTATCACACAAAATGGCATTCTGATAAATGTGTTATATCACATAATCCAACATTAACATATACTCAGTGACATGATACAGTGCAATTTTAGGGTAGCAATTCTTTGTTTGACAGTCTGCCATTCCCATCTTGGTTTGGAAATAAAAATACAAGGAAGAAAGTTTTCTTGAGACTTTGACACCTTGCTTTCTTCAGTTGCAGTCAGCAGTATTTCACAAAAAACTGAAAACAAGAAAAAAGCTTTAATTGTGAAAGATTTGATTTTATAGTATTGAATTTTACAGGTTCATCAATGGTATTCATAGTTACTATTTTCCTTGGTAATTCTGTAATTCAATGTTCAGTTCTAATTTTCAAATATAATCCTAGACTAACCATAAGGACCGTACTTGATACAATGAATTTAACAACAGTTGACTTAAATACCAGCATCATTCTAAATCAGATTTAAAAGACTTTCACAAAATTAGGGAATAATCTCCAAACCTCACTCGCACATTAGAAAAATTGAGTGCTAGCCACTAAACATAAATAGTTTTGAAGCCGCTGCAACTTCAGTAAAATGTGCAACCTTTACATTAAGAGATTTCAAATTTAAGCACAATGCTAAAGTGAAAACTCAGATTGGGTTCTTCATCACAGTTAATTTTTGAACAAAAGGCAAAACTGTGTGTGAACTTGTTTGGAGTACTTCAGGATGTAAGACTATGATATTAAAATGGTTTCAGGTCAGTGCCAACATATGCATGAATTTAGCTCTTGTTTTCCAGAGCTTTAAGGGTGTGGAATATTCCTCTGTTCAAGACAGCTGAATTAAAGTGTGACTTAAAATCTCATAAGCATTGCATAAATTAGCTGATTTTGTTTGCAGATATTAAAAGTAATGTCAAAACCAGAAATAATAAAACCATAAGATTAGAGGAATAGTGGGAAAAAAAGAGATTAAATAGGAATTGTGTGAAGAAAATGAGCATTTTTATTTTTTCATTTAGGCCTGACTGCTTCAAAGTGTTTATGTCTTGAAAGCAATTAAAAAAAAAAGAGTCAAGTTCTTTGGCATTCTTCTACTTGGGTCTAGGATTGCTCCTTTTAGCGATTCTTCATTCAGAAAATGCATTTGAAATACACAGCTTCCTTTCAAAAGATATCTGAAAACACAACCATCCTTTACTGAGAGACATTTTTCCTGTGTCTTGTGATTGTGTTGGCTCCCCTTATATAAACTAAATATGACTCGAACATGCATCAGCATAGACTAGTACTCTTCTGCAGGATCCTTCAGGCGTGGGTTCACCCATCCCTTTTCTAGCACATAAATGTTTCTATCCACAGAGTCTATGTATCCACAAGCCACAATCCTTTGAAAAGGATCTTCAGGAAACATTGTAAGAATAAGAACCTACTTATTTTACCCCATTGCCAAAATCCAGGTATGTCCCTGCCTGCTGTATAGGTGGTCTGCATACTTTTGTATGCTCAGAGGTATTAGAATGTGTTTAGGGCCAACATTAAATGTAATGGCAACAGTGATGGCAAAGAAACTGAGCTCAGAGCAGCAAAGCAAGCTCAAGCAAATCCTTCTATCATACTGAAGATAGAAAAGTGAGAACATTGACAAGAGACATCAAGAGTTGCATGCTGATGTCTCGTTGCCAAAAGGGGGATATTGTGTCTTTCTTACTTACAAAAAGGTTATCACTTCTTAAGGGAAGAAAAATAATTTTTTGGGAATGTCTTTGACACCCCCCTCATTTCACATGACAGGGTGCAAAATGTACCTGAAGGCTCTGCTTCTCTTCACAAACAGATCCTTTGCAGATCTTGCCCTGTGGAAGACAGAAGTGTTCCTCTTCCAAATGCATACTGTGACTTGAAGGAGTAAAACCAGGGTGCTACTGCTATTTCTATTCACTACAGAGTGTTAAGGTTCTCCACTGTTTTCATTCTTCATTAATGTGGAATGACTTTCTTTTTTGTGCGAAATGAATAGTGGTAACAAAAGAATTTATGTTTATTTCTCAATGACTAATGTAAAATGGCCTGGAAACATTACAGAATAAATCTGAACCTAAATAACCCTAAACTAGAGAAAAGACCAAAAACATTGCCTTTTTCCTTTTACTTTTATGAATCACCATAGAATTAGAACTATGACACTTGTTGTGTGCCTCTGAGATCTTTTTTGGAGATAGGCAAAGATAACTTAAAATGAAAAAATTTCAAAGAAATTTCAAAGAAATTGAATTTTAAGAAAGAGTGAATTATCCATGTCTAAGAGTTCCAGCCTTTTGGTACTTAAGGGAGGATTATAGGAAAGTAGGGGACTAACATTTTAGGAGGGCCTGTGGCAATAGGACATGGTCCACTAAAAGAGGACTGGTTTAGATTAGATGAAAGGAAGCAGTTTATTACAATGATAGTGACAAAGCAGTGTCACAGGTTGTCCAGAGAGGTGGAGGATACCCCATCCCTGCAAACACTCAAGATCAGGTTAGACAGGGCTCTGAGGAACCTGAGCTAGTTGAAAATGTTCCTGCTTATTGGACTAGATGACCTTTAAAGGTCACTTCCAACCCGAAGTATTCGATGACTCTATTATGAAATACACTTTGGAGGAAAGAAAGATTTTGGACTTTTTAAAAGAATATGAACTGAAGATTGCTAATGATTTGTGTTGAAAAACTCCTACCTTATATTCAACAGTCTCACTAATTAACCTCACAGTCCTTAAAAGTGGTTGCTACCCCAGTTCCAAAGATAGAAAATAGTAAGAATAGATAATATGTACAATTGTGTGTTTAAATTCACATTGATCTAACAGAACACACAGGAATGATGTAATAATTAAACTATTTACATCATGGATGCAATTGTCAAAGCCCCGCTGAGTATCAAAATATCACAGAGCAGCAATCATGATAACTTTTGAAATTTGATGCTTTATAGCTTCACTATAATCAGGGCAGATAACAACTATCCCAGCTTGTTTGCAGTTCTACTGGTAAAGATATTTTATACTCTTCATTTGTCACAGAGAAATGCTATTGAAAGAGAAATGGTGTGTAAGGAAAACTTTAATTATAGTAATTTCATTTTTAACGAAAGAGAAAAGTAGGAAGATCACCATTAATTTATATAAAATATTCTTAACTTTATTTTGTGTATAATTGTTGATCTGTTCAACTGAAATAATTATACACGTCCTACAGTCATTGGATTTGAATAATGTGTTAAGTAAGCTCAATCACTTGTACCCCAGCTATCATGCACTGACTTTAAGAACTAATCATTTTATCCACATGACCATGTTGTTCACCAAGACTGTTATTTTACTAATCCTTATGATCCAAACAATGCTCTGTTCATGTTCCAGCACACAGCGGGTGGGAGAATGGATTTGTTGAGATGGGTGGGTTTAGCCTTCTTTTATGTGTTCATTATTGTGTTCATTTACTTACTGTACACATATGGTGACAGAAGCTGCTAAAGCAGTAACTATTATTCTGCAATGAAAGTAGCACATAGAAACCAATACAAGATTTCCAATACTAGTTTTGGAAGTTTTGTGATTAAAAATAGATTTCTTCTTCTGTGTCTGAGTATTTGCACCATGGATTCCTGTAACTCTTTCACCAGATATTCACAAATTTGTAACCATAAAAGGGAAAAAAACCGGGGAGAACCAACACAAAGTTTTACAGACAGAAGCTACGGCAATAACATCAAATCTTCTGTAGCTTCCAAACGATGCAATTACTTTCCCAAACTACATAAGTGGGAAATATACTTTTCCCATCAGAACAGTACAAATTATATTTCTTATTACTTTTGGAATTATTACATTTCAAAGCTCTTTCAGAGGGTATGTTACCTTGATTCTAATGGAGTAAGGACAAAAAAAGAATTTTTGGTGAAATGAAGTCCTCAGTCAGAGATACACTGTAGGAAGAAAACATACTTCCCATCCAGCTTACATGCTTCTTTAGGCAGCTTTTTTTCCCTTTCAGTCTCTAAATAAATGAATAATTAAGAAAATAACCAGTATAATAAGCCTAAGTAGGAAAATGCATATCACAAAAGAATAAACAGGGCATTTAAAATTTTTATAATTGACACGTGTATTTAGTTCTCCAGTAAAAACACTGCAGTTCATGGCAGTAGGAAATCTATTTCTGCAAAGGCCTTCCTTCCCCTTTATTTAGGCATTTGACATACAATGCTGGGCTCACTGTAACAGCCTCTTTTACACATTAAGCTTTTTGAAAGGCTTCCATTTTTTTTTTCTCCTGGAGGCTATTTGTTTCATGACAGCATTGTCTACATTCCTCACAAAAATGCAGGCATTTGTCCTTGTGCTAAATGCTGTCATCCTTTGATAAGAAGAAAACTAAATGGGGAAAGAATTGAAGGTCAACATGTTTATTTTTCTCTCAAGTGAACATAGTAGATAAATAATTTTCAGTGACTTCCTCCTTGTTACAATATAGAGTTTAGAGATGAATCAGGATGAACATCTACATTGCCATTACTCTGAGAAGAGAAGCAAACCTTGGTTGGGAAAGCTCCTCTCTGAACACAGAGCGGGAAGTAAATGTTAGGTATTATTGTGCTCACTTTATCTTCTGTTCTTGTTCAGCTTAGTTCCAAATTTCAGTTCATTACAGAATATCAAAACAGAAGTCAATCATATTCCAAAGCTACAAATCAGCCCAAAGAGAGCCCTTCTGAAATGCTGATACGCTGTTCCATGTCATGTTTTGGTAGATTCTTCAAGATTACTTTGATGTCAGATGAAGTTAAAAAGCCACAAAATAGTTCACAGCAACTAAGGTTTTATCTTGAAACTATGGCAAGAGGGTGCAGAAGCAATGGAGTAATAACAGGTCTGTAGGAAAAGAATGCAATGAAGAGTCTGCAGGAGCAGAATACTTATTTCATCGTCAACTAATTATCAAATAGACTGAAACAGAAACTGTAATAGAGTGTAAGGTTAAATAATAACTTGGTGATACCTGATAGAATGAAAATGTAATCTCCAGTTACCTTAGATAATTATAATGTGAAAAAACATCCCCCAGGGAAATTTGTATATGTAAATGACAGTATAATGAACAGACCAAGACCATCACATGCACAGTGAGAATTTGTTTTATAAAGGTGAATGAACAGTCACCTTTTTCTGTGTAGGTGCTTCTTTGTTATCTCCTTACTATTAAAGACTGTGTTTGTTTCCTAAAAGATGTACTGACCATTTTAGATGTGTGTTGCCTGATTCTGCAGAATTGTAATTAAATCAAATATCTTGATTCAGTATGTTGATTGGCTCTTGCACACCAGGTGAAAGAACCTGGATAACAACTTGACTCCTTCACTATTCTCACCCTAGAAAATCCAAATGAAATTGCCAGTGACTTTTTACTGTTGGATTAAGAAACATGCAGAAATTGTTAACCTTGTTTCTCTCACACATATTTTCCCATCTTACTTATTTTAAAAATCTAGAACTTTGAATTCTAGACACTCCAAACAGGTATGTCAAGATCACAAAGATAAAAGTAGCATTTTTGAATAACAGAATGTCTTGGCTAGAGAAGGACTGGATAACTATCTGTATTCCATATTTTAAGGACCATAAATTTCCTGGAAGTGAGAATAATGACAACACTCTTCATTCCTCCAATTCCTTTCATCCACCAGTCTAGCAAACCAAGCTACTTTAATTATTAGAAGCGCAGTATAAATCCCCAGATAAATTGGGATAATTTCTATCAGACTTACATAAATGGTTGGACCATCCATAGATTTAATTACTCTACTCTGGAGGAGTAATGACTGTTAACAGACGGAACTAAATCTAAGTTTGTAGTCAAAATAATTTTGGAACCAGATTCATATTCGGTATTCTTAATCAGACCATTATTGTATTATACAACAGCTTTAAAAGGCTTGGATTTTAAATTCAAGCAGTAACTTGAATGTAATGTTGTAACTTTATACAATAGACTCTCTAGTATACAAGAATACTTTTAACTTGTTTACTTTTTTCTGATCAGGATGCTGAAAAAAAAATTTACTCATGTTCCAAGCAAAAAACAGTTATGTAGAGGCACCTAAAGACCACTAATCTGGCAAAAGGAAGGACCTAAAATTGATTTTGGGAAAACAAGCATCTTTTAAAACTACATATGAAGTAGTAACCATACTGTGGAACCCAAAAAATCATTGTAGAGTAGTTTTTGGCCGGCACTGTTTTAAGAACAAAACCAAATTGATACTTAGTTTTAGGCACAAAGATGACAATATTTTTTAAAGTCATCATTGTTGGAAAGCCAACAAAGGACCAGACAACAAAGGTATTCTTTTGCTTAGAAAGACTCTGCTAGCATATCACAGTGAGAGCTGGAAACTCCCCTCGCAGCAATTAATTGAAAACAAGTGTTATTGAACCTCTCTTGGCAATAGGTGCAGAGATCTTCATGTATGAAAATAGGGGCAAGAACAAGTGATAGAGGGGATCAGAAGAGTTGGTCATAGCTTATGATTCACAGTTTTTACAACTTTGCAGCACTCTGAAATGTGACAATACAATTCTGTCTTCTTCAGCTGAAGAAATTCAATTTTTTTCAGAGTACTGAATTCTTATACAGAACTTACATAATGGGCAAAGTTTCCAGTAAATTTCATTTAAGAGAGAAGCAAAAATCACTTCAAATAATTAGACTTCAGTGTCTTGTGTTATAATGTAAAAATGATGACTGCTTAATGGGTGGCTTCATGTGGAAAGTTTATCTGACTTGTCTTGTTTAGCATATGTTTTATCGAATTTGTTTTGCTTTTGTTGTGAAGAATATCTAACTCATTCACCTCACACTTCTGTTTTCTTCAGTTAATGAGTCAGAAATTTTATACCAGATGAGAATGGGGAATGGGTATTTTGGTGAGTTCATAATATGTTGTCTCTGCTTCTCCTTCCTACTCAGGGGGAGGACTTCTCACATTCTTCCCTTGTTTGAGTGTGCCGTTCTTCCCACAGGGGACAGTCCTCCACAAAATTATTCAAAACAAATCTTTGCCATGGACTAGTTCTTCATGAACTGTTCTATTGTGGGTCCCCTTCAGGGCGTTCAGTCCTTCAGGAACAGACTGATTCAGCACGGCTCTCCTGTGGGTTCATATATCATGCCAGCAAAAGCGCTCCACATCATGGGCTCCTGTCTCTATAATGTCAAAAGCCTACTACAGTGCAGACTTCCCATGGGTCATAGCCTGCTTTGGGCACTCACCCACTCCAGCACTGGATCCTTCATGGGCTGCAGAGAGACAGCCTCCCTCACCATGGTTTTCAGCATGGGCTGCAGGAGAAACTCTCTGTTCAAGTGTCTGGAATACCTCCTCCATCTTCCCTGGTGTCTGCAGAGCTGTTTCTCTCATGCATTCTCACTNACTGGCCACCAGCTAAATGTAACTGCTTTTGTGACAATTGCCTGAGCCCTGCTATCAGTTCACATAGAGTGCTGTGTACCAGCTCATTGCACAGCAAGACAACTTGTCCAGAAGGATATAGCAAATGAGAGTATGAAAAGCTTTAATGAAATCCAGAAAAGCTACATTTACTACCTTCCTTCCATCCACCTAGAAGGAGAACTTATGTCCTGATTATGGAGAGGGGGTTGAATTCAGTGCTGTGTGGGTGTGACCAAGTTGCTGTTCAAAAACATCCACATCATGCTTGGGTGTATGGTTTTGGCAGAGTGAGCAGGGATGCCCTTACCAGGGCATCAACACCTGTGGACTTGGTCCCTCTACCACCCTGCCTATTCCCCCTTCTGTTTTACCTCCAGAGCGTGGCTGCAGGGCCTGGTGCTGAAAGGGACAGCAGCAGAAATAAGTATCCACTGTAGTGCTGAAACAGCAGATCTGGCAGGGAGGCTGCTGCAGGAAAGCACCAGTGGGGGTGACCCCACAATGCAGCAGTGTTAGAAGCGGTGCTGGAGGCACCCTCACAGAACTGAGCGAAGTGGACCCCTACTCAGACGATATAATTTCTATGGGTTTTGTTTTGTTATTTTTTATTTCAGACTGGAGGTGAGAAACATTAGTCACAGAAGCTTCCTCACCATCTCACCCGTGTTCCTGATGACCATGTGGGCTGTGTGCAGGAATGGTCATCGTATTGCCTTTGTCTGGGGGAGAAGCCATGAAGATATGGCCTGCAAGAGGTGTCTAACATCTTCTTTTTCCAGTGGTTAACACATTTTTAGGGGTAAAATACCTTCTCTTTTTGTATACTTATGCTATTAATATTGCTGTTATTGTGCATGTTGTATTTCATTGCTTTGTACTTTTAGTAAATTCGTATATCAACCCATAGTCTCTGCTTTTTGTCCCACCCTTACCAGGAGGGGCAGGAGAAGAGAAATTACTTATTTTGAGTTTAATTTCCTGCTGGTATTAAGATCATCACTCCTTGGCATAGAAGGATATCAGATTAGTTAGGCGAGACTTTCCCTTTGTGAACCCATGTTGATGGTGCTTGATAATTTCATTTTCCTTGACATGTCTTTTAATAGGATCCCAATAGATCTTCTCCATTACTTTTCCAGGTAGGATTAGATGAAGCTGTCTGCTTTTTTGGGTCTTCCCTGATCCGATTCTTGTATGTGTAATGACATTGGCTAGCTTCTAATCAGTGGACACCTCTTTAGGCTTCCAAGACCTTTGGCAGATGCTTGAGCTAGTATAAAGGACCAAACCTAAGGATGTTTTGTCTCAGATGTTTTGAGGATTGCTACAGGAAAGGTGATTGGAGGAGAGAGTCTTGTGGAGGTGGGGCAGCACTGTTGTAAGCCAAGTTCATGCTCTGCCTTGAGACCTGTGCTCTGCTCCCCTCCAGCTCGCTCCCTGGAGACAGGCTGGCTGTGTGTGCATGAACAAACAGCACAGAAAATCTTAGTTTATGTAAAGGGTGTGTGCCAGGGTTGTAGCTCTTAACTATAAGAGGGAATGGAATGTTCTTCCTTCCTCTCTTTCTCCTGCTTCCTCTTTTCCTTTTCCTTTCCTTTGTCTTGCAAATGGAGGTCTGGATTATCCAAGCAGCAGGATCAACACAGGATCTAAAAACTGGTGATATTCTTTGTTTTCTTGCCTTGCCTTGCCTTTACCTGAGCAAAGCATGGCTGTTGTATTCTACTCCATACTCTGTATTAAACTCCGTTGTGAGAGTGGGAACCTTGTGGAAATGTGTTGTGGCTCGTTATCAAGCACGTTTGAATAGCAGTGTCGTGGCTTGTAAGCCAGAGCATTTGGAAGTTTATTGTGGGACTTGAGAGCCTATTGAAGTGTACTCTGAAAAATTCAGGTCTCCTTAGCTAACACCTTTTGTGGAAGTATATTGTAAAAATGTAAGGGCTTGTTAACCAACACCTTTTTAGTGTAAATAGTGGGCTCATTGCCAGAGTTATGGGAACTACACAATAAAGTCTGAGAGCTCCCTGACACATGGTCTGGTGTCTTTGATCTGCCTGATGAGAATTTAAAACAAACATCATGTCCCACACCCATGGGTCATGACAGAGGGGTCCTGCTGTAACTCCCACTAACTCCTTCAGTACTCTGGAATGAACTGTGTCAGGCTCCATGAACTTATCATGAACATTCAGATGGTACAACTGGCCCTTTAGGATTTTAGGGCCTGCAAACAGAAAGTCACTCCTGCAGTCATGGTTCTCCTCCTCATGGCAATATTAACATTAAACACCCAGGGGAAGAAAGGCATTAAAAATAGTAACAATTTTTTGAGTTATCCTTACTTTCTTAGGCATTTGTGGGTGGAAAGTGGTATTGAACTTAACCAATGTACAGAAATTTATCTTTAGTTCTGGAGAATCAATACCCCATAATAATGTTCTATGCCATCCTCTTATTCATAAATCTTCAACTATGTAGCTGTTAGCTTTAATCAACAAAAATGTTACAAATAAGTACAGATGTTGTCATCACCTACACAGTTTCCCATGGTCTGTACTGGATAAGTGCTGTTAAAATATGCATATTGACTTCAGAGATATTACTCTAGGTTTGCCTGGGGTAAAACTAATTTTCTTCACAGTAGCTAATATGGGGCTGAGTTTTGGATTTGTGGTTGATAATATAGAGATGGTTCTGCTGTTGCTGAGAAATGCTTGCACAGTATCAAAACTTTTTCAGGTTTTTGTGCTTCTTTGCCAGTGAGTATTCTGGGGGTACCCAGGCAGGTGGGAGGGGCACAGCTGGGACAGCTGATCTCAAGTGACTAAAGGGAAATCCCATATTACCTACATCAGGCTTAACATAGAGAGCTCAGGAAGAAGGAAGCTGGGGTGTTTTGAGTGATGGTATTTTTGTTACCATGTTGTAATTAGACATGATGGAGTCCTCTTTTCCTGGGGATGGCTGAACACCTGCCTGCCTGTGGGAAGCAGCAAAATAATTACTTGTTTTGGTTTGCTTGTATATGTGTCTTTCGCCTCTCTATTAAGCTGTTCTTATCTGAACCCATGAATTTTCTCACTTTTGCTCTTCTAATTCTCTTCCCAATCATGCTGGTGGGGGTTTGAGTGGGTGGAAGCGTGAGGCATAGTTGTGAACTTGGCTTAAACCATGACAGGTATAAATTTAGGTTTCCTTTCATCTTTTTTTTTTGTGTTTAAAATCTGAGAATTTGCAAACCCGTGGAGCATACATCATGCGAAACATCACCTGTTTCAGGTGTTGCTGGCACAGAATTTCTATGGAAAATTACGATTAACTTTTCCAAAAGTAAATTGCATTTTTTCACCTGTGGTTTGGTGCCACAAATGCTCAATTTTGTTAGCACATCGGGTGCAAACCAATAATTCTGATAACCAGCTTGAAATTTCTTTTTCTGAAACTGAGCAAAAGGTCATAATTAGAAGTAATGTAATTAGTATGGAAAAATTATTTATCTGAGCCAAAGTCTTGGCATAGATAATAACAATTTCTTAAAAACAGATATATAAACCTTTTTGAAGGTTGAGACATTAGTAAATCCAAGGAAATATCTTAGGAGATGAAACATAGATTCTCTAAGTTGCTAGAAAAAAATTACATGTGATTTTGCTATATATTGCAGAAATGCCAGCGGAATATTTGTGGTATATGTGTGCATTAGTATATTTTTGAATATGTATTTTCTCATTTCAGTGTGTAAAACAAGAAAAGCAGCTGAAATGTGATAGTTTGGATACCGGATTTTGACAGTTTAGTTAATGAAAATAAATTTTTCAGAGATAAATGGATTTACAGTCTCTATCTAAGACTTGACCTCTTCATTTAAAAATTTTGCACATGCACACCATGCCTCAGGAAGCTCTGTATTAAAAGAAAAAACAGGCAATAAAAACTGTAGAAGTACGTAGAAATGTAGTGGGCTCTCTGTTTGCCACACTTGCCTGCAAGCACAATACTATTTAACAGTGATCCCATTTGCTGCAGTTATTCATAGGCTGTAGCAGTGATTTCATTAACTAAAACATTAGAACTGAATTACATCTGTCCCATATGGTGTAGCGAGGGCAGGCAGAGCATGTGTGGGAGGACTACATTTGTAACAGCTTACCTTTGCTAAGGGCAGCTTTAATTTGGCCTTCAGCATTCAGATATACCATGTCTGGAAGCTGACAAATACCACAGTTTTCATGTCCATGCTCAACTCCTATTGCAATGTTCAGGTTTATGCAGCTGCATTTCAATATCCTCTCTTTAGATCAGTTATCAATACATCTGTCTTCTTTCTCTGTCTTCTGCACTACTGTGACGCTGATACATAAAATACCCTCTTCTCCAAACTATGGCTTATTATTGTGGGTTGAAGAAGATGATGTAGCTAATTCTTCACTAACTGTTATTGTATATTTTTAGAATTACTTATTAAGTGCCCTCCATCCTAAAAACTACTTTATGAACCAGAAGGGAACTGAGTTAATGAAGGTCAAACCTTATTTTTCCAGATTCCCCAAAATTCAGGTATTTCAAAGTAATATTCTACAGCTGCTTGTGGAAATTTTAAAACATTTAAAATCCACACTTTTAAATGTTATTCAATGATTTACTTCCAAAATAAAACTTGATGGTCAAACTTATGTTTCAAAGCAAAATTTTATTTTCTTTCTCTTTTTTTTTTTCTTTTTTTCCAGTAGAATTACTTGCAAGGTTAGGTATAGCTGCTTTGTCTACCAAAGAAGGATCTTGTGTAAAGGAATATGTGATGACAAATTAAAACTAAATGGTCTAATTTAATTTTATTTGATTGATAACTTCTCTTTCTTCTACACGAAAATGAAGATTTGAAGAAACTAATGACAGAGGATTTCAGGCTTTTAAGAAGTATTTTAGAAGGGAACGAAAAACTATTCTACAAATTAGAAAGATATAGAGAAGTGTCAAATTATGCCATGATGGACATCCTTTATGGGTTTTTTTGTATTATTCCAGTTGAAAATTTCTTAAATTTGTTTTGGATGCAAAGGCTTCCTGCTTTTCTCTGTTGGCCTAGAGAGTTGATATTTCATATCTTTAGTTCATATTTCAGGTATAAAGTCTGGTCACTACACCACTTCATCAGTCATTTGTGCTGCTGAAAAACCTATGTTGCCACTATAACTTGAATTTCATTATGGTTATATTAAGAATTTCTAGTTGGAAGGCTGGAGAAACCTTATAAGTTTTGAAAATTAATTTAAGAGGATCATACAAAGCCCAGACTTACCTGCTCTTAGAAGAAAGTCTTGACATCACACAATCAAAATGGGAAATCATTTCTCACCTTGTAAAAGTCAAAGGCATCCTCTGCATTTTTATTATTCTGTTGCAATCCAAATATTATTTTTCCATTCTCTACGTCTTTCTCATCACTATGTGATCAAACCATTGCCTGGAAAGAAAAGGTTAGATTTATCAATCAAATTTTGCTAGCAGGGCTCAAAATAATTGAACCCTCAGGAGAAACAAGCCTTGTGGTTTTTTGTTGTTGTTGCTGTTGTTGTTGTTGTTGCTTCAGTATCTCCATAAAAAGCCATTTCAATGTTTGGTTCTGTGGCAGGAGATTTTATGAAGTCTTTATCCTTTTCACAGTTGCAAAAAACCTTAATAAATTAACAATCTAGGGTTACACTGTCATAAACTCTATTTTGTATAGATTAGTTGCAGAACACACCTAGTGCTGGTAGCCTGGAGTGCAATCTGCAGGTGGGAAATGGCTGCAGCCCCAAACAATGAGCTGTGAAGGGGCACTGACCTTCTGCCTAACAAAGGCACAGTCCTGCAATGCCAGCCATCACCCAGAGCCTCTGCAGGAGCCTGGGACAGGGAGCAGACCTCAGACTAAATAAAACCACTGGACCAAGAGGCCCATGGAAAGGGTTTGATGAGTGTGTGAAGAGTAGGTGCAATGACAGCAAGGGTCAGGGATCCCTTTATTCAGGGCCCCTCCTGGGGCACTCACATTGTGCTCTTACTAAGCTGCTTCTCCACAATTTATTACTTAGAGGAACCATAGGTCTGAGACTCTGCTGTGGGAAACCCAGGGTTGAGCAGGGAACAGAACTTGTGTGACAGTGCAGGTGTGAGGAGTGGAGAGAGTCAGACTGGGCACCCATCAGTTCACTGGAGCCACCTTCTGCTAAGGGGCTTTGGCCCCAGCAGTTAAAATCTTGGATGGTGTGACTCTGACTCCCAGAGGGACATCTGAATAACCCCACAAGAAAATTTCCTTAACAGATTTCCAAGATAAGTGATTGTATACTACACTGTATACACCAGGATCCCCAATATAGAAAAGACATGGACCTGTGAATGCAGAGAAGGGCTATGAAAATGATCAGAGAGCTGGAATGCCTCTTCTATGAAGAAAGGCTGAGAGAACTGGTGTTCAACTGGGAGAAGGAAACACTCCAGAAAGAGCCTTTTGTGGCCTTTCATCTGGAGGGGCCTTATAAGAAAGACGGAGAAATATTTTTTACCCATGTCATTAGTGGCTGGACATTGGTAGTTTCATACTGAAAGTTTTTCTGTTGACTTCAGTGAATTTGGATATGAAATATACACAAACCTGGAAATTATATGACATATCTTTTTTGCCAGCCCATTCTGATCAGAAGGAAAGCTTACCTCTCAGAATAACTCTGTGAAGAGCCCACTTCTGTTTAAATACATTCAGCAGATAACAGGCACACACTACTTCCTAAGAAAGTACAGGATGTACCTCTGGGGAACACACAACTCGTATCCAAGGGGTTTGTGTTCACCAGCTTCCCTTTCAAAGAAGGCTGTCAGGGAACCATGTTAAACTTGATTTTGGGTCCCTGTAAGAAATTATCCTTTTTGGTTCACAAAATTCCTGATGTGAAATTGAACTTGAAGATTAATAGAGTACCACTCAAATGACACCTTAAATATCTAAGAAACTGGAATTTCTCAGTCTCAGCTCTTGCTGTGGACACAGCTCTTACGCAGCTTGTGAGTCACTTCCTCCTGAAAGTAATAATTTTATGGCTTAAGTGTTTTAATTAGAAGTTTGTTGGCTATTGACTTTTACATACGAGGACCATTCATTTGCTTCTTGCATGTTTTCCAGCTGGAATAGTTTCTCGTGGAGCCATATGTCAGCTTTTTCCCCACTTAGTGTCACACTCCTTTTTCTTGTCACAGAGAAGCTTAAATAGATAAACCATTTAGCTCCAGTCAGATGCATCTACAGTAAAACACCCAGCTTGGCTCTGCAACAAGTCAGTAACATCCTTATTGAACTTAGGGAGAAGCAAATACATCTGATATAATCTTGTGTCCAGGCATACTTTTTCTAATGAGTTTTAAATCCATCCTTAAATTCTTTGTGTGCATTAGAAATTTTTAGGAGATATGTTAATATAAATAATCATGCAATACAGGAAACATTGTCAGACAAGAGCATAATGTTGCAAAATTTTTTTTTTTGCTTCAAATATTCATGAACTTTTTTTTGAAATTAAACTAGTTTGTTGTTCAATTCTTACAATTTATATCACTTAAAAATCTTGAAACCAGTTTTTCAGGTCTCAAGTGTCCTCTGTCCACCAGTGTCACTTTAGCTGTAGAGAAGAAAAGTGGATAAAAAGCACTACTCCAATCAGCAAAAAGTCTAAAATAGAGTATCTGAGGAAAAAATACCTCACACAGTGCCAACTCATTCTCCTTTTGATAATACATTCCTTCTTAGCTTCTGTTTGTTAAAAGAATGTTCAGTGAATGGATAGATGCTTGGCAAAAGTATATTGAAAGAAAAGTTCCCTTTCAGGGTGAACTACACAATGCCCTCTTTCAAAATGAGTTATACAAAGTCCTCTTTGAAAGTGAGTTGTATAAACTTCTAGTATGAATTTCATCAAAATTTAAAATTAAGATGATTCTTTAAACAGTGATGCAGCAGCTCCCTTAACAAATAAAATATTTTGAAACTTTTGGGGTTTTTTTTCAAATGTAAATGAACTTGAAATACACAGCTAGGCTCATTATCAAAATATTAATCTCCCTAATGAAAAAAAATTGTTCCTGATTGCCATAAAATCCATTATTGTTGAATGTAGAAGTCAAACCCAGCTCATCTACGAAGAGACTTTTGCAGTTTGTTACAAAATTTGCCATAAAACTTACATGTTAAGTCTTGTAGAGATGGGATTTTTTTAAATGGTTGAAATGTTTTTGAGGAAATAGTGTTTCAAATAAAAAACATAGTGACTTTTCTAAGACAGGATTTATTGCCATAAACATTCCTAATAATTTTTTGACGGATACAATGCCAGTAGCCAGCCGTTTATTTGTGGTGGCAATTACGCATTCATACAGAGCTGAGATTCTTATCTGTAGCCATTCATTACCTAAGTTATACCAGTATTTTGAAGGTTTTATTACATAAAATGATTTATAGAAAATTCAGAGATTGAGGGGGTTTTTTTCATATAACAATGATATTCTCTGTATCTGTTAATATTCTGGAAAGAGACTGCTCATCTTTAGTGTTTGATAAGGTGCAATGCAATCCACTGTGTGAAAGAAACTAAGAGAATGGTAAGTTCTGCTACTTCAGCAAACTCCACTTTGAGAACCTGTAGATTTTGTAATGTTATATGGCTTGTTCTGCAGAAGGATCTCCATTCATGTCTCAAAAAAATCCTTCTTTAGTGATCAAAATCCTGCACTATGTTGTATCATGGGAGTAGCCTGGGGCACAGGGGAGGAAAAGGGAGAAAGTCTGTATGAGTATCTCAGCTCTTCCTCTCTGTGTGTACCAGAAATGGTGTCTCTGTTTTCTTTGGAAGGCCTCCACAATGAATTTCACAGGACAAAAATAAAAAAGATTTTAAAAAAATGCATAGTTCAAGGTTTATGTGCCCCTCTTTTACCTTCATGCTTTTACTGGTTTGTGCAGATTCACATGGATCTGGAAATTTCTAGATGAATCAAGTTGTATAAATATTGCAAAACAATTTACAACATGCCTACTCACTTAAAAAGTCAAAATAAACACATTCCTAATGAGATTTCAATACTTATTTCTAGGAAACATTAATTCCTGTCTTCGTACATGGTAGCCATGGAGGGATTTTGGCTGATTTGACAGCCAAGAACTGTCTTACTACACTTGCTGCTGTCTGGCACATGGACTAAGAGGGGCTGAGATTTTGAAACACAGTGTGCCTTTTCCCTTTGAGCAGTGGAAAAATGGATGGTTGCATTGTTAAAGAAAAAAAAAATGTCCACAAACTCTTGAAAAAGCTATTTTTATTAACTCACCTAGACCTTAAAGCATGTCATTGAATAACCAAGTTAAAGTGTCAAGCTAAGTCATGCACTTACTGAAGACAACTGTAGGTAATGTTCTAATTTGACATAGTCAGACAAACACTACAGGAAGTCCTTTGTTTTCCATGGTATTCTCATTACTAAAGAGGCTGCAGGCTAGAAATGAGGAAGTAGACTTATAAGAAATAATGGTATCACCCTGATCTGCTGAAAAATATCAATATGTAACTAGCTCTGTCATACTTTCTAAACTGTCAAATATTTCACATGATGAAAAAGGACCGTCTCTTGTTTTTCAGAAACTAGAAACCCAAAAAAGCACCAAATTCTCTTAATCTTCGAGCTTAAAATATCTAGGAAGAGCATTAATTGGTTCGATTTTCTGTGCCATAAGCAAGGAGCATAATTATGCTGTAATCCTTTTTATTTCACACTGTAAAATATGTTCCATGGCTGTCCCATTGCTTTCAATAACATATTTTCCCAGTTTCCATCTTCTATGCTATTTCTATCATAAATGGTTACTTACAAGGTCAGTACAATTCTGTTTTAGAAATGCCTGATTCTTCTGCATTTTCCCTGTAACCATGGGGGCGAAAAGATAAAAAACAAAACACCCCAACATTCTCCCCAAGAAAAGGAAGGCTGCAAGCTTCATTGAAGACAGCTGCTGTAGGTTTTCAATGGCAATACATAGTATAATTGAGACTTAAGCCTGCAGAAATTAATGCAAAAATAGAATCGGTTAAAGTCATATTTGGGACTACCAGAAAAAGAAGTATTTTTAGAGTTTGCTAAATGTCACTACTCCTATTACTGAGATTTAAAAGACAATCATAGAGTCACAAAATGGCCTGGGATTAAGGATCATCTATCTTAAAGATCATCTAGCTTCAACTCCTCTGCCCCAGTTCCACTAGACCAGTTTGCCCAGAGCCTCCTCCAGCCTGGCCTTGAACACTTCCAGGGATGGCACATCCACATCTTCTGTGGGCAACCTGTGTCATTGCCTCGTCACTCCCACAGTAAATGATTTCTAGTGCTAGTCTAAACCTACCCTCTTTTAGCTTGTAGCCATTCCCCCCTTGTCCTCTTTACATGCTCTTGTAAATAATCTCTGCCCATCTTTCTCGAAAGAGGAATTGGGAAGAAGGAGCAATTTTTAGCCTTTGGAGATGGCTTCTCTCAAGCATAAGGGAAAGATACCCATTTAAGCAAGATCTTGTGAACTCTCCAGGGAAGTGGACCACTGCAGATGAGAGTATCCAGCACCTGAAAGAAGTAGAAGTACTGGAAATCATCTAGAGTGATCTGAAAAGTGACAGGGTCACTAAAGATCCAGAGAATGCCCCTTCCACAATGGCTATGTGGAGGAAAGTGTTTAACAAAATATCAAAGCTGTCTCCACCAGCTAATGAGAAGTGTGACAAGAGAGGTTGTCATTGAAGACTGAGGCAAAAAGATAATAACTACTCCAGCCTTCTCCTCATCCACCGTTACCAGTTTTCCAGCGCTGTTTATCAGGGGGTGCACCTTCTTTGACCTTCCTCTTGCAATTAACTTATCAGTAGAAGACCTCTTGTTATTTGCATCCCTTGCCAGGTTCAGTCCCAGTTTGGTTTTGGCCTTCCTCACCCCATCTCTGCACAACTTCATCTCTATACCCTTCCCAGGTCACCTGTCCTTGTTTCCACTGTCTGTGTGCTTCTTCTTCTTTACTTTGACCAGCTATTCCTTGCTCAGCCATACCAGTCTCTTGCTTTCCCTGCCTGATTCTTAGCTCTTGGGGATTACTAGCTCTTGTTCTTCATGGAAGACTTCCTTAAAGAACTGTCAGCCATGTTCCACTCCCTTATCCCTGAGAACAGTCTCCCAGGGGATCCTATTGACTATCTCCCTGAAGAGCTGGAAGTTTGCTTTCCTAAATTTCAGGGACTTAATTTTACTCCTTACCTGACCCATATTCCCAAGGAGTGCCAAGTCAACAGAGGCAGGATCACTGCAGCCTGGGCTGCCTCCAATCTCGATGTCCCCAGTGACTTCATTTGTGCTGGTGACCAACAGATCCAATATTACATGACCTCTGATAGAGCTGTTACCTGGGTCAGAAAGTTATCCTCCGTGCATTCCAGCAGTCTCCTGGATCTCCCACAACGCTCTGGGCTATTTTCCCAGTAGACATCAGAGTCTTTGAAGTGTCCCAGCAGGACAAGAGCCTGTGAGTGTGGTGACCCCCGCAACTGGAGCCAGGCTTCACCAATAGGCTGATCTTGATCAGGAGGCTGCTGTAGACACCACACACAAGGCTCCCTTTGTTGCCTCAGTCTCCAGTTCTTCCCCATAGGCCTTTGACATGCCCATGGCTCTTCTTCAGAGACAACTCTTCACACTCGATCCACCTATTGATGTAGGGGGAAAACCCTCTGCCCCTCCCTCTCCCACTGTTGAGCTGCCTGCAGCCATTGACAGCTGCGTCCCAGTCGTGGGATTCATCCCACCGAGTTTCAGTGTGGCAACAAGATTGTAACTTTATAGCTGCATGGTGACTTCCAGCTCCTTCTGTTTGTTGCCCATACATAGATATGAAGGCATCTGAGCTCGGCTGTAGGCAAAGGTGTCTTCCTAGAGATATACCCCTTAATTCCTTTGAAATATTTCCTTCATGCTTACTTTTTGGCTTCTGTTACGTAAAGAGTCCCTGACTCATCTCTGTAAAACTGGAGGTGTGCACCAGTGTGCCCAGCACAGTTCAAAGTCAATGGCTAAAGGGCTTCACCAGCACCCTCTAAGCTTTCTATATCATCCTAAAGCTTACTGAGGACAAGCCTGATTTTTCACCAGTCCCACATCACATATAATTTAAATAATCCACACTATTACATGGCATTTAGCAGTGGGCAGTGTTCAGGATATCAATTTCTTAACAAAGGTGGTGGCAGTCAGAGGTAATGGGCATAGCCCAGACCTAGCCTCCTCACCAAAATAAATGTTTGTGGTTATCCAAGTCCTGGTGTGTGATCAGTTAAGCACAGTTCATCCTTGTTCTGTAGCAGTTTCCATGTCAAAGTGAAACAAGATATTCCACTGGTGTTTCCTAAGCCTCTTTTCAACTGTTCATATGCAGCTCACCCAGTTACTGTCAGTTTTACCCTGTAAGTAAGACTCCTTCATGTCCAGAAAATACATTGATTTGAGCTCTTGTTTATCCTCTTGTTAGACATTCTCTGTATTGACCCTATTTATCAGTGGTGATACTCTAGTATTTGTTTTGTTGTTTATTTTTTTTTCTTTCCTGTCTTGTGATATAGCTATATATTAATTGTTACAAGACAGAAAAGTAGATGTATTCAAGCCCTAGGCCCTAGGCTGCATACCTGATCAGTGACTGCTAAGGTCTGACCAAAATCTTGCACTAAAGTACATTTAAATCATAAATATTAAAAAGCCTGTTAACTGGTAAACTTTATAGTTTCAGAATATTGCTTCTCTGTTCTTCAGAGCTCAAGAGTATTTTCCCTGATACTAGTGGCTTGGAATATCTTTCTGCTCTCTGTACGTTCTCATCTTAAGTTTCTGTTTTCCTGATAAACTGTAAGAGTAGAAAAGTGGAGTCAGGTGTCTGATATGGATTTAACATAGAATTTGAGAGTAGAGAACACACGATGTAGTCCAAACAACTGCAAGGAAATTTTTATATGTATTCCACCTCTTCATTTTTGTGGACAGTAGAACACATTTGAATTAAGGTCCCTGTGTGTGTTTAGCTTGAATATTGAAATACAATCTATCCTGATAACATTTTTCTTACTAATTTTGACCATATCTCTCAATAAACTTAGGTAATTCTGAAAATTTATGTTGATTTTCTATAAATTTAATATTGCTTTAAGCTTCCAGTTGCAGTTGTACAATATTCCTGGGCTGAAGGTTTGTCACTTGCAACTGTGAATTTGTAGTCTAGTATTCCATTTAGAAACCATGAAAAAATGAAAATTTGTCTGTATTCCAAATTTGAATATTGGCAGTTCTCATTTAAAAGTACCATGTCTTCACAGAAAAAGTAACAAACTAACTTAGTACCTCAAAAAAAAAAAAAAAAAAAAAAAAAAAAGAAGAAAAAGCCCCACACCTTGTGAATGCTCTGGATCTAGGATGTTTTGTAGTGTTTCTGTGCATTTCTGAGCACAGATACATTTTTCTGGTGACAGCTTTTTGTTAAGACAATATGGGTTTTCTCTTCTTCAGATTTAGCCACAACTACCATTTTCATTTTTTGATCTGCATACATTTTTAACAATACACCAAATCACTGGATTAAGTAACTCTGTGTTTAGGGCCTTGGAAAAATCAGAGTCTGTGCAAAATTAATGTAATATTTTCCAAATTGTAATGAAGCTTTTAGAGTCATTGTATTTGTGAATGGCTGTGCAACACATGACCACAGCACAAAGCTGTCCGGCTTCACTTACCTGCAACACTACTTTGATGAAAGTAATTCCCTCTGTGCAATAAAGCACTAAACCCTGTGACCCCTCTCCATTTGTTTCTACTCTGATGGAAATTCCTACCTGTACATTCCTTTCTCTCCAGTTCATTTCTTAATTTTGACAAACAACATATTCATTATATATCAGATGACATGGATTTGAATGCAGTATATGTTGTGGCAGACTTGTATAGACTGAATAATTTCTGCAACTGCTTAGCACCTCAGACAAAGGTATAATCATGTCATGAACAGCTCCAATCTTAAAATTTCTCTGCATGTCTAAGAAAAAAAATGGAAATAAAATGAAGAATTAACTAGATTAACAGTTATGATTTCTAGGGCTACACATTCCATTTAAATGCAGTAAATTAGAATGCATAGCTACTTTTCAGGTACGATTGCAGAAAAATTCCATTGTAAAATTAATAATAAGAGTAAAATTATTCCTGGAGTTTAAAAGGCAAGAAAAGTAATCGGTGTAATATTGTTACTGAGAATATTATCTTTTAAGATTTTCTTCAGATATTCTTGGACCTTCATTCTCAGAAGGGAAGCTTTGTAGATATGAATTCTGCTACTGCTGTACTGTTTCTAATACATTTTTTAGCAGCTAAATGTCTTTATACCACTAAACAACACCTACTTGCTAGTGAAAAGGGAACAAAAGCTCATAAAGTTGCAGTAAAATATTTATTTCTCTTCAGCAATAAGATTAATTTTATCACTCTAGATTTATGACCCTGGAAATTTTTTGCTGGTTATTTAATATATCAAAATAGCAGAACAAGGACTCTTAGTTAGGGAATGCTTTGTGAAACTTATGATTTTCTGAAGAGAAAAGAATTTTTTTTTTTTTTTTTCAGGACTTAATAAAATAGCAACAAAATTGAATTAGCTTGGCATAAAATTTAATTGCCTGACAAAAATTTGATAGTACTATTGTGTTGCAGTCTCTGTATAACACACATAAGAGTTGTCTTTTTTCTAGCCTGATTAGAGATTGTGCTCTGCTTCATAAAAAAGGCGACATTTATTTACCTATGGGCTTTATAAATTGGGAAATTCATAGGTAATTAGATTTGCATTTAATTTCTTTTGACTGCTTTTTAGACTTAAATTTTGTTAAAAATCTCATCTATGATAATACAGGTAGACTTCAATGAATTTTCATATGTTCATAACTCATATACACTTTAAATTAAAACAACAAAAAAGATTTTCTTTTTCAAAAAAATCAAATCAATCAGAAAAAAAAATTAAGGGGTTTTGAGATGAGTGTTCATGTCTACTTATGTTATGTGATAGTTCCATAGAAAAGTGTAAGCACAAAATACCATATTCTGGTGAATTGTGTGATTATATTTATTTGTATACTCCAATTGGTTCTGTATAAAATACAGACATGAAAATACCACCATTATCTTTCACCATTTTTCTAAATTTGATATTTTTAGATGAAATGAGCTTTTTTTTTTCATGTAATATTTTGGAAAGCACTCGAACCACTAATTAAAATATTTTTACTCACTATTCTTCAAACATTTTTTTTTAGTACGAAAATGACCCAGAAGAAAAATATTAAAAGAAAGGAGTAAATATGACTTTTTGTTGTTGTTGTAAATTATGAGGCTTTCCATAAAAAAAGCACACAAGTCATACCAAAAGCATGTATGTTGGAAAAAATCACTACAATCTTTTCTCTGCTGGGGGTATTGAGGTGCTGCTTCTCATTTCTAACTTTGTATTCAGAGAGTGTACTGGTACTAGAAAGCTACATCATGTGATACAGAGAGTTAAATTCTGTGCAGAGGAAATCACCATAAAAGTCTTAGTCCATAAATCACACTGTTTCAGAAAGATACAAACTTTTACTGCAATTTTAGGATGTCAAAACTTTCTCCATAAACCACAAATTCATAGAAAGAGATTCTAATGCACTCTTCTCTATCAGTTTAATAGGTTGAGTCTGTGCAGGTTATTAACTGAGATGCAGCTGCAAAATATGAGGAGAACTCTTTTATAACTGAGTACAGCTAAATTTTAAGACCATTATAAAATGTTTAAAAGCAAAGGGCTGAAAGTTAAAAGTGGCAAATCATATCTAAGGCATAAAACATATTTACGGAGTGAAGTAACTGTACTTCCTCAAGATTATATTTACTATTATGCATGGACAATTGAGATAAGACATTTTAAGGTCTTATCACCAGGAAAATGCTGATAATGTTTTAGTCAGTTCTTCCTTTGACACTTTTAAGGAAAGATACTGCCTTGTGTGTTTTAATACAATTTAATACAACGACAGGTGAAGGGTTGCTGAAGTGATAGATTCTTTATGACATATTTATTGGTATATGCATATAATTGGTAGATTAAAATGAAAGAGTTAGAAGCCTACAGCTCCAGGGAATATTAGGAAGTTCCTTAAAGACTATATTTTTTCCTCATGGAATTGTTGAGAAAGCATACTTAAATAGCACGAAATGCATCAGTAGCAATTAAACAAAGTTGAGGTCAACAAAATAACATTTTTAAAAAAATTTAGATATGATTTCTTAATTTTAGAAAGTCAACATCTCAGTGAAAATTACATATGATTTAAATAGTGTGTTCTGATATTGTTGCAATAAAACTCTATCCCTATCTGAGTCAAGCATAAAATTATTAAGTTCACCTAAAATGATCTAATTTTATCAGGACTGCATCTCTGTCTTAATTTCTAAACAAACCTAAAGCTATCAAATTCTGAGATCCTATGCTAAGAAAAAGTATTACTGAAATTTTATTAAGCGACTCTTCTTGTTGAAATTTTTGTTCAGTGAAAAGCAAAATAAACATTGAAGTGCTTATTGTGCTTCCTAAGATTGTATCATGCATATCTTCAACAAGAGTCTATTCTTCTTGGACTGTAAGCTCTTTGAGTATCTTTCCTCTATGTGAAGAAATTTTCTGGAAGATTTGTAAGTAAAAATTTCTGTACCCTTTAAATCCTTAACTCATACCATGAAACTGATGCAATTCAGTGATATATAGATGAAAGCCCATGGTTTTATTACCAGAGACAGTAAGTATAATTTACAGTATAGACTTTGCACTTAGGAAATCTCCTTAATGATGTCCTCAGGTAGATGACTGAAAATATGAAAAACAAGAAAGAAAGCAATTGATTCTACAAAAATAATCCTCTCCACCACAACAGAGATGCTTGTGATATGATTGCCTGTAAAGATGTGTCTGGCAAGGGAAAAGTCAACAGAAAAACATGTCTTTTGCAGATATGTAGACAAATCTTAAAAGGGATTAAGAGTCTCTTTTTCAATAGTTGTTTCCCAGCAGATATCCCAAAGCAGAAGCCATCACAGAAAATTTCATGTACAGCACTACCAGTCACAGGTTTAGAATTCCTTGTTCTCAATTAGCAGAATGGAATTGCAGCTGCATGGCAAATTTGCCAGGGTCACTGAGACCTACTGCCAGTGGTACTGCAAGTCAAAAGTCCTACCGAAATATGCTTGTATCAAAAGAGCTTTTCCTCAAACTGAACACATTTCTTAAAAGTTTTCTGAAGTGTATTTTACCTAGGATTAAGGGAATATACTTCAGAGTATCACAATTTCTTCAAATCAAATGCAATTATTTTCTTTTGTGTTACCTGGGCAGTTAAATTCTGTCTGAAGGATAATGTCTTACTATTACATTGGTAGTTTAAGTACTATAGTGTCTGACCTTATTCTTTATAATCTCCACTAATTGTGCAGTCAAAACATAGCATTCCCTCTGCCTGAACTGTTGCATCTAAACACTATAGGTAGGAAAACAGACACTGTAATGAATCATTCAACATTTTAAAGCAGAACTACCATTCTGTGGATACTTTCCACATTTTCATACCACTCTTGATTTAAAAATACCTACCTGTGTAAGTACTTGAGTTTCTCATGGGTTGGATATTCCAAAATCAAAAAGAAATGCAGGCTAGAATAGCCTAGGGTAATATTAAAAATAATAGGGTAATGTTAAGTAATTGAATATGTAGAGAAAGACATCAGGATTGTTTAGCCATAACATTTCACTGAGATGGAAAATAAACCTGAATTATCTCAAATGTCTCAAAACATTGGAAAAGTTAAGAAAAATCATTGACAGGATGATAGATTAGATAATTAGAACATCCTTTTTGCCACTAATTTCTCGGTAGCAGACAATGAGTATAGTCTGTCTGTAAATAGCTTACTACCTTGCCTATTTTAATCATTTATATTGCAGTTCTTATCTCCTCAGACAACAGAATTCTTGTTTATTTTATAAAAAGTATTTCCAGCAGAAGGCTGACCAGACGTATCAACACAATTAAGAAATGAAGTATTCATTTTAGGAACTGAAGCATTACGGGGTTTTTTTTGAGTTGAGGCAACTATGTGTTGATATAAAACTACCATTGAAGAATTTAGATTTCTGAAGTAAAAAAAAAAATCTATTGAAATCTCAGTTATGACTCTCGTTTAAAATTATGCTTGATAAAATGTCTCTTATTTATTCTTGCATATGATGACAAACTGTTGTCATTATCATGTTTAAAGTCTGATAGGAACTGCAAAATAAGCTTTGGTGGAGACAATTGGCTCAGCAGTTTGCAAGTCACAAATACTGCAATTTTAAAGCAGCTAAAGTAAGGAAAACAGGTTTTGATTTTTCTTAACCTGTCATCTGAACTATCTTTTGTAAAACCACATTTCTGCATGGAAAGTCAAGAAAAAAAAACTGGAATGAAAGAAAAACCATCTTACTTTTTGACTCAGACATTTGTTTGACTACCAATCTTTTAGATATATCCTTACAAACTAGAAGCTATTTTTTGTAATAGCATTACAGTACTGTGACTGTTAAAGAAGATTTAACAGTCCAAAATATTGCATTTCGTAGCATTCATTAAAAGAATTGCTGTTGTCATTTTTGTATTTTAAATGACATCAAAATATTTTGAAAAATAGAGTTGAACTTTCATTCTTACTGAAAATCACTCTGGCCTTTCTCAGGCTACCTGGTCATATGACCTACTGTGGTTCATCCTACAAAAATTAATTAGATTTTCAAAGTGTCTTGAACATCATAAACAGCCCTGAAGTGCCATAATCTCCAAGTTTTTCTTTATCAAATTATGATGCAATAGGAACTCTACTTTTACTTATTATTTGATCTTGAAAAAAGATTGTGTAAGCACTACTCCACAAACTTGAAAATTATTTGAAATACATTTTTTTCAATGATAGTATTTGAATCACAGCATGGAAGGATGAAAAATAATTTATTGATTAATGAGTAACACAGTATTTTAACCCTTTTATGCAATACTCTGAAACACATGCACCCAGGGAAAGGAGTTGAATGGGAGTGGCAAGACAAGGACATTATGTCTTGTTTTGAATTTTCCTCTTGAAACATTACCTATGGCTGTTTGACCAATTAAATTCACTGGATGGTCCAAGGACTACTGACTGTATTTTCTGATTAAATACAGACCACCAGGTTTCAGAAGTCTGGTGACCTGTAGCAGCCTTGTTCCAAGTAAAACTGCATCCATGCTAAACCTGTCTGAAGGGAGGAGTATCGAGGTTGAATGATTAACAACTTTGGTTTTGTAAATAGAATTTATGATAATTGAACCAGATCATAAAATTATTCATATTAACAAAAATAAAATTTATAATTACACAAATTCTTTCACTGAGAAAATGATTCGATCAGTAATAATAATTTGAGGACATTTGCTGCCTACTGAACACTAAGTGCATGTTCACAGCAGACACATCGAGAAAACCAATTGGAAGGCTTCCAAATAGATTCTTATGGTCTGTCATGTCACTAATTCACAAATTAAATCACTGCTGAAGAGGAATATGGTATAATTTTTCCGAACAACTTCAAAGACAGTTACAGCCAATTGTGCCTGTGATTTACACATCAAAGTAGTAATTCTAAAAATACTTAGTTATGCATAACACTTTGATCCTTGGGTCATGATGCACTTGTCAAAGGTGGATAAATATTACTTTTCCCATTTTACTGATGAGGATACTGATTTCCTCAGGGTGCTCAGTAAAACAAAGTAAAACTGAAAATTATGCCTCTGTTTTTAGCATGTCTCACTTGACAAAACTATGTCAAGGAGTATCCATTGTGTAGAAGCCATATTCCAATTTGTAAATCCAGAAGACTCTGTAATCAGCACAGCATTCTTTAGGCTAAAATGCTCTTCCTTGCTCTACTGCTTCACTTCATCACCTACTGCCTCATTGTTGTCTTATATTGCTGTATTTCTATGATTTCAATTATGTCCTATTGAACAAGTGAAATGTGATAACTTATCAGTTACCTGACTGCAGCAATTTTTTTTGTCAATAGTTTAAGTAACTAAAGAAATAATGTTATGATAATTTTTTCTGAGCAGCTGGATAGATAAGAGACACTAAAGTGATTGACAGTAGTGCATGGAACTGACATCAAGAGATGGCAAAGAGAGATGGGGAAAAATGCTGCCTCTGAGTGACTGAGAACTGTACATAAATGAAGGGGACTTCTGGTTCAGAGCCTTGATAGAAAGTGCAGTTTTAGAGTACAATAAAAAGGAGTGAATGGAGTGAAACAAGCCTTTAGATGAAAAAGATTTGTACACTCAAGTGTCACACAAGAGAGTGGTTAGGCTGCTCAAAGTATAATTGTCAAAGGTATTGGCGAAAAAAAGAGGTTTTAATATAAATCTATGAAAGTATGACTTTAACAGAGTTCAATGGCAAGGTTCACTCTATTACTTTCTACATGGACTAAGCATATATAGGAAAACCAGATTAGATTCAACTAAGAATGATTTACACCAAGATCAAAGAGTACCGGTGGAAAGGTTATAGATACAAAAGATAAGGGTGAAAAGGATTTAGTAGCACTTACTCATTGAATAGTAGTATTTGCTATGGTGATAATTATAATCACTGAATTATAAATTTGTGGTAACATTCATACAATACCCAATTCACACACCCACAGAGGCATAGAAATGTATCTATCTATATCCATGTGTGTAACAGTACCCATCAAAAATTCCCCTTGGATTTAGTTAAACATGTCAAATCCCTTACCAATTCTCAACAGCCATGACAGGCATTGATTGCACCTTGAGGAATATTTGTGTGTGATGGGGGGTATCAGCATAGGTCTCACTGTCAACAATGATCTTCTGAGTATCAAAAATTTAGATTCTTAGAACGATTTAGGTTGGAAAAGACTTCTAAGTTCGTAGAGTCTAACCATTAAGCCAGCACTCCCATGTTCACCACTAAACCATGTCTCCAAGTGCCACATCTACATGCCTTATGCACATTTCCATGGATGGAAATTCCACCACTTCCCTGGGCAACCTGTCCCAATGCCTGACCACACTTTCAGTGAAATTCTTTTTCAAACATCCAATCTGAATCTTCCCTTTTGCAACTTTAATGCCATTTCCTCTCTTTCTATCACTTGCTGCTTGGGAGAAAATAGTGACCCTCACCTGGCTGAGGTAGTAGAGAGGGATAAGGTCACTCCTGAGCCTCCTTTTCTCCAGGCTAAAAACCCCCAACTTCCTTAGTTACTTCTTATAAGACTTTTGCTCAAGACCCTTCATCCAGGTTTACATAAAGCTAGAGGTTGCTTTCTTTAACTAGTGCAATAGAGTTCTTTCAAAGAAGTAGTGTGCCAGGGTTTTCAAGAGTCTGACCTTGAAACCTCTGTAACTTATTAGTTAAAAAATATATTTGACAATAATATATATGTTTCTAGAACACAATATTATCCTTAGACTCTATTTCCATACAGTATTTAAATGGAAATTTAAAACTTCAATGTTGAAATTCAGTATTACTATACAGATTTTCTATTCACAGTCTCAGGCCTAGTAAAGCTAGTCAATCACAGAAGCATAGAATGGATTGGAGTGGAAGGGACCTTAAACATTATTTAGTTCCATGCCTTGGGCAGGGACATCTTTCACTAGAGTAGGTTACTCAAAGGCTCATCCAACCCAGTCTTCAACACTTCCAGAGATGGGATATATACAAATTCTCTGGTCAAGCTGTTTCTGTGTCTCACCAATCTCACAAGGAAAGAATTTCTTCCTAAAACATAAATCAAAACTACTCTTTTTTAGTTTGAAGGTATTAACCCTTCTCTTATCACTACTAGCCCTTTTAAAAAGCCCCACTTCACTTTTCAAGTGGGATAGTGGAAAACTTTAGGGATCATGAAGTAATTTAAAGGGTTCTGGAAAATGCCCTGAACAGAATAATGCAGGACACTGTTCATATGCAAGATATTTTTGGTTCTTTGCAAAACATAGTTCATAATTTTGCAGCAGTCATTACAGAAAAGAGTAGTTTCAGCATAAACAGGTACAGTAGAATAGCATTGTGATTCCTCCTTCCTCCCCACAGTATGTATAGAGCAGAATAGTACAGAGTGGATTGGAATAGAGCTGAACCAGTTTGAAAGGATGTACAATGATCATCTAGTCCAACTGCCTGAACACTTAAAGCCTGACTAAAAGTTAAATCCAGTACTTTGTCTCACTCTTGCAGGTTTTGTCCTGCCATTCTCTTCTAGTCAAAAAGTGCAAGGATGATCCCCTCTGCTCAGCACCCATCCGACGCATCTGGGCATTGCATCCTGCTGGGAACCCAGGCAAGAAAGAAAAAAAACAAAGACAGGCTTAGGAGAATCAAGGAGAGTCTGTGGGGCTGGTGCTGGTTCATCACAGAGCAGAGGAGGTGTTAGAGCACCAGACAGCATATCACATATCACAGTGCCTATGACAAGGTCATAGAGAGGATGGGACCAGTGTCTTCCTACCTCTTCCTGATCAGGGAATGAGGGACAGAAGCATTTTTTGAAACTAGAAAGATTCAAGCTGCAGATAAGGAAGATAAATCAAAATCCCTGTGGGAACCATCAATCACTGGAGTGGAGAGAGCTGCCCAGAGAGTTTGTGGTATCCCTCAGTCTGAAGGCTTTCAAAACTTGAGTGACCACAACACAGAGCACATTTAGAAGTATGTGAAGGGATAATGGCTGAAGTCCCAGAAGAGAAAGCATTGCCACTGGAAATGTAGCGAAGGTATCTGAAGAGGCTGCAATGCCAGAAAAACACTTTTTGTCTTTATTTGTTTCAGCAGCTTTCACAAACATTTATTTGGAGCAAAGCAGACCAAGTTTTAAGTGATCAACAGTGATGATTTAGTTTAATTGCCTGAACACTTCAACAGCTAACCAATGCACAGAATAATTTGAAGGCCATAGACCAAAAGTTTCCTTTTAAGGCACTGGCAGGTATAGACCATTAACAATCTCCCTGGTAGGCTTGTTTCAGGGTTTGACCAGCTGCTGGATGAAGAAATACCACCTAATCCCTGAACCCCAGAGAGAAGATATCAGCACCTCCCTCACCACTTCCCCTCATCAGGAAGCTGTAGAAGCTGTACAGAGAATCAATTCACTCCTCAGCCTCCTTCTCTCCAAACCAGTCAAATCCAGCATTTTCAGCTGCTCCTCACAAGAAGTGCCTTCCAGCCCTTCCATCAGCTTTATCTCCCCTCCTCTAGATGGAGGGACCTTTGAACCTGCTGTCCACAAGCAGTCCAAATCCCTTTCACCTGTGCTTTTTTTCTCAAGTCAAAGCTTATTTTCTGGATTCACTGTATACATATGCATGACATTTTTGCTATGGAATCTTCAAGGAATTCCATGAAAAAAAAAATTGAAGTTTTCATACCTTTTTAAGTTAGAATGTAAATCTGGTTCTATAGCCTAGTGAAGATAGGTTCTTGTTCAGAAGTGCATGTGGTAAAGGCACAACTAGTTCTCTACTCTTTGGCCACAGCAGGGCTTAGAGAGAGAGAGGGAGATTAAACAAAGATATCACCACCATGTGAGTAGTGGACCACCAACACTACCAGTGTCCTGCTGGTCCTTCTTCACCCTGGTCTTCTTGGCTGTGGGATCCCCAAAGTCATTCCTCTGGAGATACCCCTTTTATATAGTCCAAATCCAAGGTACCCATGGGGTGCAAATGCCATTCTCATAACTTGAAGTGGCATGGGTATATGCATTTGTACCCTTTCCCATACTTTGCTCTCCTACATGGGAATTTTTTTCTGGATATGTTACCCAGCTCAGCCTCATGAGGCCTGGAAATTGGCATCTTCCTGTTGCTGCCATTTGCGTGTATCGTGTTCTGCTGTGGTGGCTTAGCTTATGGGAACTTTCTTCTCTGACAATGTTCTGAGACATGCAACTGCCTCACAACCACCAACTCAAGAAACCTTCTGACTCAAGAGAAAGACCCAGCATCTAGACTAATTAGCAAGAGAAGTGAGAGAATCATTTAAGCAATATATGCTAGAATACTCACTAGTAAGAGAACTAAGTAACTTGTAGCAAATAGAAAGGGGATTTTTTTGTTTTCCAAAATATATATAAAGTTAGAAGTTTTGAGAATTGATTCTGGCTTTGTGGATTTACCAGCTAGCTCCCATTGTGGCATAAATATGAAATAAACAAATACCTCAACTCTTTGTGTGAGATTGCTTTAGTGCACACCACATAATAAATTCCACTTTTAGGGACAAAAACAGAAATAATACCTGGGCCATACACCTGGTGTATAGTTTAGTATTTATTTCACCCAGAAAATTCTTCCTTTTACTCTTTCTACAGTATGATGTATGTATAGTAAGTCTCTCAGGAGTTAGCCCAAAAATCCTAGAATCAAAACTCTTGAGAAATACAAGCATTATAAATATAGCTCATCAGTTTTCCTTTCAGAATTCAAAATTATCAATAAATGTGTCTATTTTTTTTTATATTTATATATACATATTTCTCTCAAAGCAAGTTCATGCAGTGCAATACATCCAATCTAAAGTATTTTCTAACCTAGTGAAGAGGCAGGTGGAAAAAGAGCAGATGTCATTGTGCTGTCATAGTCTATTGCACTGTTGTAAGTGATCATATGGAGTAGTGAGGAGAGCAGTACTTGGACCCTCCACTTGGAAAAATGGAAAATTCATGAATTATCTATCACATCCAATAAAAAAACTTACATACTTGGTCCTTCTTGGTCCTTACCTCAAAAGTAGACATTGCCACAGATGTTCAATAGTGCCCTAGTACAACTGTCAGCTGTTTCCCAAAATGCATGGCAAGCTATGTTTCATTCTATTTTTATGCATTTTGTTACCATCACTGGTTTCTGAATTCAACATAGGATCCTACTACTCTTACCTATTTTAGAACTCTACTCTCTTCTACACCTCATCTGAATTATCAGCCGTAATACGCTGGGTCCAAGTTTTTGTAAAAACTGGACAGCTTTGTTCTCTAGAAGTGTTGGGGCACTGCAAGGCCCAGTCTCTTTGGGGCTGGGAGTATGACCTGGTGCTCATGGCACCTGGAGCCCGGGTATTCCTTGCAACACCTTCCTGAGACTCTTTCCTTCTCCTTGGTGCTACAGTTGCATGGCATCAGGAACAGTGCCCAATGGCCCCACACCTTGCTTTTGTCCCTCTTCCTGCTAATACAGACTGCAATTTAATTCCTTATAGCTGACAGTATATGATCAACTGGATAATAACACACATACATATGCACACACATTTTTACAGGGTTCTCATTCTCCACCTCTATAAGAAAATGCTTTGAATGTAATGCTCTGGAGGACAAGAGTAACCAGACCAAACTTCAAGAGTCCTAGAGAGGTGCTATATGAAAGCATCTGAGTTCTAAATACAAAGCAGAGGACCAGAGAGGTAAGGGGCAGAAGATTTGAAACTTTCTAATTTTGGAAAGGTAAAATTAACTGTGAAAATAAAATAATGTCTTTCCTGTTTGTATCTTTGCTGGTAAAAAGAAAAGTCATGCTAAATATTTTTATAATGCAGTTTTGGTGTCTCTCTGGTTTTGAAAGAAACAGTCTCCTCTTTTCCTCAGGCAAAACAATCGGTAAATATATATAACATATATTTATATATGTATATACATACATTATATATAAAAGAGCCTGTGCTGTCATTCTGACCTAATTCCCTGATTTCATTATCACAATTTCCCACACTTTGTCTCCATTACCTAAGGTTTTGCCCTGACCTGACACATGGAATATCTCAGTATTAACAAGAGATATTTTCCTATTTCAGAATGCAGAATGCAAGAATACAAGGTTATTGCGCCTGCTTTAGAAAATTATTTGCTAAATAAAATAAAATTAAAAAAGGAAAGTTCAGGGTTTTTATGGTTACTTACATATTTTCATGTCTGTCATTAACTAATGTCATTTGAGACTTGCAAAAGTTGAGCATATTGGTTGATATATTCTTCAAAATACAGCACACCATATTATGGATGGGATGTTACTTGGAGAATTCTTCAAGAGTCTTAGGAAACTTTCATCTTAAGATTTTCAGTAATGAGCTCACCAAAAATAAAAGTAATTATGGAAGAAATTCATTGATGACATTCAGCTGGAGGGAAATGCCAAGGAGAGAGGCTGATCAGAGCATTGTAAGGGAAGAACTCAATGGTATTAGGAACTGGAGCAGTAAATTGACAGTGTCATAGGTGTGGAAAAAGCATTTTTGTATTAATTGTTCATATGTATGCTTTCAGCTATTTGGCAGCAGTTTGATCCCACTACGTGTAATCTTCATGAGCACAAGAAATGTTAAAGGTATTGCACCATGTATACTGCTTCCCTATCTACAGGGCAACTCACAGTAATAGAATGATCAGAGAAATTGTGAGGATATAGAATGGAAAAAATAGGTAAGAGTCAATGGTATCCATTACTACTGATAAGCATGGTAGACAGAAGGCATTTTCTGTCTATAAGAGGAATATTTCAGCCTTTCTGTGGAAAATCTTATTAATTCCAGGATGTTTGTGAGAGCTCCTAAAAAAAAAAAATCACTGTGTGTCAAATGAGATGGCTGGTATCAGTGATGCAGGAGTCTCCTATCAAAATCCACCTCAACAGAAGTGGGTGCCCAGGTAACTTTGAGCATCCTCCTGGGTTCAGGGGTTTATCACTGGAAGGACAAAAGTACATAGATAAGAGAAGGCAAAATTCAACAAAATGTAAAATATTTTTTCTTTTTTTTTCCCTCAAAACCTGTAAAATATTTTGCAGGACAAACTGTGGATTCACAGAAAACTGCTGTGAAGTACAGAAGCCATCTCTGAACTGGTAGACAGTCATAATTATTTAGTCTCTGTCTTTTCCCCTTTTATTCCATTTTGTTATTCTTTTTCTTCTCGCCATTGCATAAACTCAGATTGTAAGCACCTTGGGACACAAGCCATTTTGGTGAGGTTTATGCACTATATATCTTACCTGTACTTGAAGCATGCAGGACATTTTTGACCTCCATATAATATAATAAAATAAAATTAAAAATTTGAGAAGGAAATATCATAAAAGTAGTCCCTCCAGTGAAATCTCTGACACTTCTATTACTGTTTATATCCAGAAATACTACAAGAAGATCCTCTTTCATTTTATAAGCATTTCCTCATTTATTCACAAAGCAAGTACCTAATAATATATTCAAATATTTTTTAAAACTTCACAAAAACCCAGCGTAAGCACATTCTTATATTTGGGTAAATGTTCAGGTGCTTCTTATCCTTTCTTAGCAAATACACTTCAAAAGCAGGGATTCTTTACAGAAATCTGAATTTCTAAGGAAAAAGGGTCTTCATAGTATGAAAAAGATTTAAAAATAGAAAAATAGCTCATGGTAGTTTCTTGCAATTTTTGTGCTGTACTTTAAAGTCCCTCATAGCCTTCTCCTGTGAGTTTTAAGTAAGATATTCTGTTTACTATGGCCATTAAAACTGTGAGCTTTTTTTAAAATAACAGGATTACTACATAAAGCTCAACAGGTCTCATAGCACCTTTTATGGAAACACTACATCATGGACTGTTAAAGAGAATGAGTTTGTGCCTCTATAGTCTTCATAAGATACCAAAGAACATCCTGAGTACTAGGAGAGTTTTTCTTCCAGAGCTTTTAAAGCATGTGGTAGAAAGATACCACACTCCTCCACTTCTTATTGATTTTTTAAGACCCATAGGGGATGACAGTAATTTTAATTTCATAGGTAATATGTACCTGAACGCTGCTAGCAGTGGATGGAACTCCAAAGTGAACAGTCTATCTGAGGTCTGATATTTGCAAACATACCTTCATAGCACACATAATAGCTCTGTATTTAATGTGGATTTTTTGGTCTTAATATGTGCTCTCTCCTTGTACACAGATCATGTCACAGAGCATTTCTTCCCCTCTCTCTCTCTCTCTTTCTCTGGTTATTTAATCACCAGCTGGAGGGCTGGTTTTGAATCCAAAATCTCAGTTTCTTCCCGATCTTCCTATCTGGGTCATGGGTTGTGGACCCAGAAAGATCCAGCACGGTGGTGGGACTGCATGAACTGTTATATTTTTCTGGGTAATTGAAAGATAGCAAATAAAGTAGGAAAAGAAATTAACCCAGACATCAAAAGCCACATACAAGAAAAGGCAGTGAATGTTACACTTACTTTAGCAATTTCCTGTATGTTGCATAATTAGAAACACAAGCTAAAGTTCTACCTGTAGCTTTTCATAGTGTGGGATCATGCAGTGATTGCTACTCATAGTGCCTTAAGGAGTCAGCTTCTCTACTGCACATCTTAGCTAACCAAATTTTAGATAGATACTTCTTCATTTGAGTAGGACAGCATTTCTGTATTTAGACACACTCAGCAGAGAAAGCTGATAATGTTTATGCTTAAATTGTTTATACAAAGTCCCATAACTTGTCAGGAGCAGATAGATTGCACTAAGAGTAAACATTAGATGGGTAGTATTCCCTCTTCTGCATTGTGCTAGGTTACAGTGTAAGATGCAACCAAAAGGTATATATTCTTTTACTATCTATGTAAGCTGATAAGTAAGGCAATGTTCTTTATCCTCTCTGTCACTCATCCCTAGTAAATCCCTCCGGGGCCTATCTCTGCTAAATGGGACATCAAGACCTCACTACATTCCTCATAAAATCACACCATCCCATTGTGAAATGCTCCACCCAGGGGGAGGAACCAAGTATGCCTACCTGGGTATAATCTGAGGTTTTAGAACACCAGAGCAGCTTTACTTACTGGATTCCACTGGAAAGGAGCTACATAACCACCACTGGACCTCCAGAGGAAGAGTAACCACTTTCTACAGGATCACTGCTTCAACAGAACCACATCCATCACTTCAGGAGGACTGCAGCCATCATCTTATCGGACTGCTACCACCACCCTGACTAACAGGGTGTCAGATTGTATCCTAACTCTGTCAGTGTTTCTGTTCTAATGCATTTATTTTTCATTTTCCTATTAAATTGTAGTTCTGACTTGGAATCTCTCACTGATTTGCTTTCAAACTAGCACATGCATGTGACCAGAGATGGGAGACAGAACTGGTATTGGGCAGTAGGAGTCACCTGTTGTTCGTAACTGATAACAACACAGATGGACTTACTTCTAAAAAGATAAAAATTGGAGATAATACAGCAGGATCTCTGCAAACAATGTGTAATGATAAGAATGTCTTCTCTTTTTCTGATCCTTCAGAGGTCTGTCCCTATCAGGCTGTATGAATGAAGATACAATTCACAATTTAAAGTGAAGTCTTGTGACTCATGTTGTTAGGTGAGAGAAAACACACATATGCATGTTGTGTATATGTGAAAGTCCATTCTTACCTAGCTGTTGCAAACGTATAGAATCTCACGAAGCTATATACACAAACTCTTACATGGCTGATTTTTCATTATGGAATACCTAATATTCCATTAAATTATTGAAGGCTATCCTGTTATTTTTATTACAAAGGTTGCTGATATTACTGTCAATTGTCATATTTTGGTTTCCTGTTGTTGATTTTCATGCATGAGAAACACACAGCTGCTGTACTGATGCCAGAGCCCATCAATCTCCCCAGACTGCATCGACCTCAGGATATGTAGGAGTAGTGGATAAATTGTAAGATCAATGCTTTGTCCCTCCTGCTGTGCCAGCTGCTATTGAGAAATTAATATGAGGTTCACTATAAATAAAAGATAAAAGATGATATGGCTTACAGTGTAAAATATTAAGGCTGGACACAATGTGTTCCATGAATTTAAAGCCAAAAGCT
>JACBWW010000026.1:2410421-2423251 GCA_020086605.1 Lanius collurio
TACACATTGGCAAGCTACACATTAGCACAGATACATATCTGGTCTCCATATACCTGTTTATATCTACATCTCTTAAGTTTATGTGTATATATATCTAGGTGTGTTTAAACATACAAAGAAATCCATGTGTGACACTAACCACTGAGAATTTTTGAGAGAACTGTTCTGTGTGTTTCCTGCTTTGTTGGTCTTCTTTAGGTCACATCTGCAAGAGATTTTAATTTGGCTTCCCCTCTCAGCTGCACAGGAGAATAATCATTGCTTAATCTATACAGAGATGCCAACTATTATCTTGTTGACAGGTGAAGCAGACAGAAGCTACTTTTTTTTACACTTTCAAAAAAAAAAAAAAAAATCTTTTCTTAAGATTTACATCAAGAATTTTTTTTTTCTAGTTTATCCCTTATTAAATTAATGTTGGTGTAAAGCCTGCTGTAAATTGCACGTGTCTTAGGCATTCATCTAAGAAGGTGTTACTTACTGAATGTATTTAAAATTGTTAGAAGCAAGAACTTCAAACATTCCTACAATACAAACAGATATGGAGCCTTACAACACAACCAAACTTTTTGACTGTTTAGACCTCAACTTTTGTTTAAGACAAGGTTAACATAAGAGAACCAAATAATTCAGGCCATGACTATATCAGACTCTTAATCTGAATTACAGGTAGAGCTGACTGACTCTTAAAAATGCATTGAGAGATGTACAGGGAGGCTTTATGCAGAAAATAATGGCAGCTGGACACTTTCTTATTAACTTATACAGTAGGTGGCTATTTCCTGGACTGAAGCAAAGTTTGAAATTTATGCCAAATATCACTTATTTGTAGGAGCAGTCAACAGACTTCAAACTATATTTTAGCAATGTTAAGAAATAAAACCAATGCCTGTTGCCCATGCTCATGCATGAAGCTCATGTTAAGACATTTGACTCTCTTTGGGCTTTGAGTATGCACCATGTCATTTGCTATGTTGTGCTGCACTACCCTTTAATGTTATGACAATGGTAGTCACTATTTTTATTGTGTTGAATTTTTTTCCTCATGTTAGTTTAACTGCCCAAATTCTGAATACAAGATGAGAGGGAATTCTTCACTAACCTGCAGTCTTGCTGGTTTACTGGTTTGTGAATTCAAAACATTTGTATTCTCGTTCATATCATTCTACAACCCTTAGAACAGGCATAAGGGATATTGGTAAGGATATGACAATGGAGGACAGAGATGAAAAATAATCCAAGAAATTAATATATTTTATGAACTGTCACTAATTCCAAGTCTAATTCTCTTGTATTAATAGTAATATGCAGATAAAATAGAAAGGTGTTTGAAAACTTGTCAGGGCATAACTTTGTTTTTCTTATGCCAATCAAACATATCTTTAAAGGACAGATGAAAATATTTACAGTGCAAGTCAGAATTACTGACTTCCAGTTATACATGAAAAAGTAATTCTGTAAACAACATTGTGTACTGTATGCAACAGTATAAGGACCTTAGAGTCATTAGCAAAATATTCATTTTGCCAATGTCTTCACAGAGTCATTATCATACATCCACTTTCAAGCAGCAGAGGGGAGCAGGGGAAATAACAAGAAAACAGTGTCATGCATGCCTATTATAATCACAAATTACCTACAGTTCTGGGGATATATGAACGCTCTTGCTGTACTAGAAACTGTAGTTTAGACTTTTGAAAAAGCCAGACAAAATATTACCTAGGTGCTAAGAGCTAAGACCACCAACATCACTAGAGGTACACTGAAGCACTTTAACAACTCTCTTGCAACACAAATTAATATACACAGTTTTACAAAGCCAACTATACTTTATCAGAACCCCACACAATCCATTATTTTCACTGCTTCATTTCAATTTCTGCATAGTGTAAGGAAGTGCAAATAACATTACAATTCATTTTTCATTTCTTACTCCCTTCTTTTGTTAATCTGGAAAGAATAAAAAGTTAATGAAGTTAATTGTCTTGGCACATTCATGTGGTAGAGCTGCTAGATAAGATGTGACTTGCAATATTAAGGTGTCAACAGTGTTATAATAAAGAACTTAAGGAGATGAAAGACATGCCAAACAAAACAAAAATCTCCTGATTTTAACAATACCATTTGCAACATAAAGTACGATGCACAACATGATGTCCTTGGTAACCTACACTTTGATTTTAATGACATCTAGAATTCCCCAATGCTTTAGTATTAAATACAGTAACATCTGAGCGTCTTCATTTCTCCATTTTACTGCACTGTGCACCATATATACTTTTTACTTTTTATGTTGAGGAAGGATCCCCCACGCAGCAAAGTTAACAAAAATTTTCTTGCTTTCTCTTGACTGATAAAAAACAAGCACCTTTGTTGTGGTGGGCCCCACTGGGTCCCCCAGCCAGGTCCCTGCCATGTGACTGAGTCAGGTCTACCTTAGGTTCCAGCAGCCCGGGCTCTGATCTGGTTGGTTGTTTATCCCAGCTCTGCCTGGGTATTCCCTTTCCCCCTGTCTGTGATAAAACCAGCAGGACACAAAGCCCCACTCTCTTACCCCGCTGACTCTGCCCAGGTCGGGTGCTCTGTCCCCTCCAGGACAGAGGGAATAAATGACTTAAGATCATAAGAGGTTTGAGCTGTATTTCTCTTCTCAGCTTCTGCTTCTGCTGAGTAGCTGTCACTGACACTGGCTTAAGTGGGGCTGCACAGTCGAGGGATATTTAGGCTGTTTGTGAATGTTTTAAGATATTCCAAGACATAAAGAGGCAAGCTCACCACAAAATTAAGCAGTGGACAAGCTAATCCACTACCAGACACCTTCAATGAGCAGGAAAGTGCAATGTTTCATTTCAAGGGTGAATGCATACCTTCCAAGAAATAAAGGTAGAAATACTCATCAACTCCAAGGCAAGCAAGGAAAGATACTGATACTAACTTATTCCTAAGATAATATAATATAATATATCACCAATTTAATGTAGATTGGACAGGAATGTGGAAAAAGCATTTCTGATGAGGATTAAGGAGTCTCAGTAGTCCTTTTATGTCAGGGTTTCTAGGTATAAAGTCTTATCTGCAGGAGGGAATATTTGGCCTTTGGTGGAAGTTTGAATGGTAAAGTGTTTAAACGATTGTGAGTAGACAATCAACAGACTTAAACAGTTTTGGATAGATTATTCCTTCCCTTTCTTGACTATGTGCTTTTCTCCAGATATTTTCTATTTCTTAAACTAACAACTTTCACTAGAACAATTGTCAATAAGAACAATCCTTAGCCTAGGAAGGACAGAAGAGATGAATATATTGTTGTCCTTTGGCTGGTTGTTCCTGGACAATTGCAACACCAAAGAGAGGTTTCCCAACCTCATTTGGTAGCACAAGCCAGAGATAAATGATTGAGAAATCAAGACTCTTCAATGATGTCAGGAAGAGGGGCAAAGGTTCTCCCTGTATCTTAGACTCGATAGAAGAGAAGAACGCCTAAAAGCTACACCAGAACTCAGTTATAGTGAACTCTCAGAAAAAATACACAGAGAGTAAGACAAGAATATGCTTGTTCCACTCAGTAGTCCAAATCAGAGGAGGAAAATAATGAGAAAGTTTAATTTAGAGAAAAACAGGAAACTTCCCCTCACATACAACAAGTGAATAGAAACAACACTGAGAGAACCATTGATGCTTGGAAAGAAGTTCTTACTGGGAAGCTGTATTGAAATATGTCTTCAGGTATAACAGAGTAGAGAGGTCTGCTAGACCTACATTGAGAATTGAGACATTACAATACATGTATCTCTGATGGTGATTAATGACATACATAATACATGTATTGCAATGTAACTGTAAATGTATGGATATGTATATTTTGTTTTCATTTATTTGTACAAGAAAAAATGCAGGGACTGCATAGAGTTACTCTAATTGTATTTTTAACTAACTGCAGTAAAATAACCAGGAGCAAGTGTGGCAAGAATGAATTTAGAGTAGCACAAGTAAACAAGTGCTTACTTAAAGTGAAAAAAAACCCAATCTCAGTGTTCATAATGTATGGTCTTAAAACAGGCCACACAGCATTTGATAAATTATAGAGCATAAGAATTTATGCAGAAAAGATGTGCTGTGTATCTTTTCATATATATTGCAGGAATATATTGTCCTGTCATGCCCATTATTTTTACACAGAGCCCTGTAAATGGATATGATTATTAGACTGGGTAACATGAATTTAAAAGAAATAAACACCAAGTAAAAGCAAGCAAAACCCCAAAATAATATTTTAACCATTTCTCCTTCCATCATCATTTATCACCATAACTTTAACAGTATTTTTTTTAAAAATCAATTTGAATATTCTTTGTGTGTTATCTTTCTTCTTTGGTACAATTTTTAGCAAGAGTGATGGGTTTTTGGCAACACTGCTTCTTCTTGTTACAATAACATGAATATAGTGGCTACATACATGGTATTCTCTGATACATCTGAGGCACAGAAATCTGTTAGAAAGAGTAACTATCACTCACATTTTACATGAGGACAGATAGGAGAGTGTCCTAACCACAGTCATGCAGGTACTTCTAGACATCAAGAGAGGCAGCTCCAATCTTGTGAAATACAAGTCACTTATAATACAAGACATGTTAAAATGTTGTTTGCCAATCTGTGTGTTGGTTCTTATCCTGAGATACTATCAGGAAAGCTACTTTGCATCTTTTTTCCACAAGTCAGCAGAATGAACAGTAGAAGTAAACAGCAGTGTTCCAAAAACAGGAGGACAGACCTTCAGGTATTCTGTGGTTTGTTCTGTGGTTTTCATTACCACAGAATGCTGTTGGTGCTAAATGTCTGTTTGGCATCAGAAGATGAACAAGTAATGCCATGGAAGAAATGAAAGAAAAATGTATTGAATACAAGTTCAGATAAACCTACCACCTTTAATTCAGGTATTTGCATCATAAATCCACAGAGGTAGGGAGACTGTGTTAAGAAAGTATCGTGTGCTTGCCCTGCATTTATACTCCTCCCTAGGCTCTCTGTCAGGAGCAGGATGTAGGTAGACCTTTGATCTGACCCAGTACAAGTAATTTCACGTAAAAATGGATAAAAAAATAGTTTGATTGACTTGAAACAGAATGGAGAATGAAAATCAATTCATTCAGGGAAAGTAAAACTAGGAATGTATAGACCTGGAACAAAATTATGAACTGATATGAGAAAGGGCCTTACTGTCTCAGAGAAAATATAAAGGAGTGGATAGAGCATTTTCTCCTATTATTTTTACTCTGTCCATCTCCCAGTTGTTTCCATTCTTATGCAAAGTATGTCGACATATGCAAATTAACCATCGACTTTTGTGTTCAAGATACTGGCAGGTGTACCACAACCTGCACTGTTCTGCACCATGGTACAACACTGCTCTCTGTAGTCAGACTGTCTATAGTTAGAACAAAGCATTAATCACAGGATGGGCAATTCTTCAAGGCCAGTTTCCCTGCTGTTTGGATTGTTCCAGGCAGTGAAAGGCATTAGTGAGTGAGTGCAGTTGGCAAAGAATTATCTGCTCTATTGTACACTCTGCCTGCTACTTCCCATGGAAATGTCTCTTCATCCTGGAGTCACTGCTGAATCAATTCATGACTGAAATTCACTTTCAGATATCATTTATATATATTAACCTCATAAGAAAATCAATGTGCTATTGGAAAAATGTGAAAGATAAGGTGACACCAAGGGATGTTGCCCAGGATACAGATCACTACAGACCTTGATGTTCATATACACAAGAAGTAAATGGAGATATTACCATTGTTACATAACATGTCTGTCTGCAAATCCACAATTAGCAGCTTTGACTACACTAAGGGAGTTTACTTTTTAATAGGAGCTAAACAAGTTAAATTATAGAAAGTAAAAGCAAAGTTACCGCTTCCACGGGAATCATAAAAATATACATGGGCACTGATGATGCATGTATGATTTTGTATTTTTAGTTTAGGTATTTTAGAGTTTATTACTTTCTAGTCTTTTTCTTGATTAAAAAAGAAAAGTAATATCTGTACAGTGAGTCTTGTGTGTTACCACCAAATTTCTCCAGACTTTGTAAATGGTCATTTATCCCCATACCAGATCATAATGCCCCCTGTTATTTCCCTTTCAGTAAATATTTTTCACATAAATAATGAACTACCTATCACTAAACCATATTTTTAAAAATCAACTAATATAATACTTTGCCCATTTGTCAATGGTGTGGATACTTTTTTCTCCTTGCCTAAATGAAAAAAATTAAATTCAAGAAAGAATCTGCTTTTCTGGATTTTTTTCTGTGTTTAGTGATCTCTAGGTTGTTCCAAACCACATTGTATATTTGACCACTCAATTAATAATAATTAATTTCCTACAGCTTTTGTCTGAAATTAATCTGAAGGATTGACTGGTCTCTTATGAGATAAATAATCTTTCCAATTATTCACTCTTTTGGTATTTTGTTTCCAGCATCAAGTACCCAAAAATTGGCTTTAATGTCATGTCTAGCACACAGAAATACCTTGTCTCCTCAAACACCAACCAAAAGAGCATGAACTCTGACAGACTAATGTGACTATGTTCACTGTTCCCTGAAGACCCCAAGATCCTTAGAGGCCGATTGACAATATTGTCAACCTAATAGCAAGTGCACTGTGTTTCACACTCATGCCTCCATGATCCTTAATCATAGGGACTGATGGGTTCTGGATCCAGAAAAATTACAATGAGTAGGCACTATTTTCCACAACGTGTGACGTAGCTCTGCTTGGAAGTGGAAATTTGTTATTACTCACTTATATTCTGTCATATGTCACAAAATTCTGACTTTTTTTGGATACTGAACTACAAACTTCTTATCCATTTCTCTGGCTCAGCAGTGGAGAAATCAGTGGAATTGTATCAGTAGTAAAGCAAGCAATGTAGCACATGAGGGATTATATAACTGTGTATATCTTGTCTATCAAAATCACAGGATGCTTTCCTACTAAGATCTACACCTTTTTACAAGGGTTAAAATAAGAAAGGAGACTTTTTTAAAAATCTTGATAACTTTTGACTAACTCAATTACTTAATCAAGTAATCTTCTTGTAATAATGAGATAAAGAATGGAATAATGATCAGATGCCTTGATATATGAGGGAGGAGTAATCAACCTTTTACATAAATGGAGGGTTCCAGAAAGGGAGAAAGTTCGTTATTACTTCTAGACTATTCATTTTTATCTCTCTTTGGATAGTACATTAACTCCTAAAACCAGTAATTTTTAACCACAACTGAACAAATTAAGCAAAACCAGGCAAAAGAAAGTAAGTGCAGCTACTCAGTGGTCTGAGTTCAAGGTTTAAAATGAGGAAGAGGGAATTTTCATTGCACAAAATCATTGTAAATTAACTTTATGACTTGGTTTCTAGGAGTTTCGGAAACTATAGCCTGAGGCATTACTTGGAAGTTCAGGTTCAGTGGGCTGGTAGAGATACAAGATGACAATTTGGAGCAGTTTATAAGCACTTGTTCAGCAAAGAGAGAAAAGTAACAGGTACTGTGTATTCAAAAGAATATCACCCAGATTATGATGCCTGCTTCAGCATTAGGGGTAACGAAGGTAATAAATATATATTTTCCCAGTGAAAAGGTAGAGTTTCTCAGACCCTGAGACATATATCCATCTGTTATGGACAAGTAACAGGAAATAGTTGAGGTACTGATAAGTGTCCCACAAGTTTTTCTATATTTGTCTTACATACATGTCTCTAAACTTGTGTGTGATTTGTAATATATGTAGTGTAATGCTGGACAAAATCACCAATATATCAAGGATAAGAAGGACCAAACACTTTACATCACAGCAAAGTATTCTGAAAAAATCTGAGGTCCCAATTTGTTTTCGTATTTGTATTAAGAATGTTGTCAGAAGAAAGTAAAATGTTGCAGCAGGATAAAACACTTTTCAGTAAAAAGACTTTTCTTCATAACTTTTCTACCAACTACATATTTAAACTGTTGATATATTTTTTCCCTAGGAAGACAAGCACAGAACACAGAGATCCTCCCAAAGCACAGCTGTGATCTCTGACTTAACAACAGCCTGTGAAACATGAGACAGAAAAGTGTGGCAAGACCTGAAACTCCTCCTCCAATTCCAGGTATGGGGAAGGGAGGTGGGAATGGGGGAGTGTGTAGGGGAAGCTGTCGAAACTCAAGAGGGAAAACCATACTTTTTTTCCAAATGGTGTCGGTGGTTTCAAAAGTCTGAGAATCCAATCAAAATTATAGGATTCAGATCTGAGGGGTGCATAAAAAGGTCACTATTTTTAGTGTTTAGCTCTTCAGGTGACTGGTGTGAAATACTCAGTACTGGGAGTATTTTTGGCTCAGTAAGAATTGTCTAAGGTTTTGACTGTGGAGAAGAAAAACAGTGTAGCCTATGGTGCACTGATGACCTAAGGACACATATTTTCCACAGAATTTGATCAATCAACTTAAATCTTGTGGTCTCACCTCTTTGCTGTTTACTTTTCTCACACTTATCAAATCTGCTTTTGCTGAAAGAAGAGCACACCTAAAGTTCGTAACTGTCACAGACAAATAAATACTTCAATTTGTGTCTTTTTTTTCGAACAACTAACTGCAGTTTCTGCATGAGGGAACATGTTTCTGTGTGCACCATATCTGTCACATAGTAACAATTTAACCTGCCCAGTAGTGCCACTCATTGGTGCCAATTAAGGTACTAATTTTAATAAGAATAATAATATTTTTTATTATCATATCTTCTGTGGTGAAAACCTGCATATAATAATAAAAAAGAAATAAGTGGAACCCAGATTCCAAGCAGCTCACAGCTCACAGTTTGGAATTATGTTTCCAACTTTAATATTTGAAAGATATAATAAATAATATTAATGAGTAAGAATAATGTAATATTATATTTTAAATTCTCAGCCATCTCATATTTTCTGCAATATTTCTCACTAATTAAAGGAAAATACCTTGTGGAATACGTTTTCAGTTATTTGATTAGATTTCATTAATGCTGGCTATTGAAGTCAATATAAATTCATTCTAAAAAATGAGACCTAAAGCATCAACCATTTGCTTTGTTAACAGAAAACTGGATCTTCAAACAGTTACTTGTTCTGCAGTAGATGGAAGGCATGAGAGCATAAAATAACTGCAGTCAATCAATATTATTTGTGCTCGATATCTTGGAGCAGAGATATTCATCTCAACACATGAAAGCATCCTTAAAAAAAAAAAAGAAACCTAATGAGTTGACACACTTTCTGTCTTCTGTTTTTGAGCTTTTCTACTTCCTCTCTTCCTCATTTCTGATTGTTTATTTCTTTTCTGAATATACTGCTGCTTTGGCATTTTTTAGTTGCCTTTGGGTGTTTTACAGTCAAAATAAGAGTACACTCCTTGATCTCCTCCTACCCCAAAGATTAACTCTAGAGAAATTATTCTGCCAAGAAGATTATTAAATCTATTGAAAAACAATCTGTGGTCTATTATTTAGGTATATTGTACAGCATAAAATCCAGAAAATGACTGTGATAAAGTCCATGAGAACAGAATTTTCTTGCAGTTCTGTGTAAACTTATAGGAGATGGTGCAAAAGAAAGAGCGGTATTGCAAAGAATCCGATGTGTAGATTTGCACATGGCTATTTTAAAGTTTCAAATGGGAGTCAGACTGAACCTGAAGAACTCTACACAGTAAATTTTGGAGAAAGTGATTTTTTTCTTTTATTTTTTCCATAACATTTTCACCTATGGGGCAGAACATTTAACTAGATAATTTCCTTCAGAAGCAAGGAATTTACTTTTGTAAACACATAGGAAAGGAAGACTCCAGCTTTTTCAGTCTGTTTCTCCTATTGATATAACCAGTACTAGGCTAAGAAGATAGAACTAGACATTCATGTGGATGGATAATGTAAACCAAGAGATGTCTAGTAAAGCAGATCTTGACCACAAACCCGTGTGAGGACAGAAGGTGTGGAATGCTGAAGCAAAATACCATGCATCATTAAAATATACTACAGACCTCTAATAGCCACATAAACCCTGCAGAATATTCTGCATGAAGATATCTGCATTGTGCTGGATGGGTAAGCAGAAGTTGGTGACCCTCCTTGCATGGCTAGAGTCCAATGAGGCTAAAGAGCCTAACTTCAACTGAGCCTGAAAATCAGCATTAGTGAAATCAGTAGGAGTGCTGCTGCAGCTGTCCCAAAGGCAGGTCAAGTTCAGCATGAGTACAGGTATTTCAGAGCTTTCACATCTAGTTAGAATACAAGCCTAGTAGTACTGCTGCTGTCATATCACTTCTGAAATCCAGAAGAAGTTTGTTAATATTTATATGGTTAATATACATCATACAGGATTCCTTTAATTTTTTGAATCGAAAAATTCTCCACAGTGTTGACATTTCCTCACTGAACTCTCAGGATTGTTTGGTTTCAGAGACTGTAGGGCCCAAGACACATTTTGTTTTAAATAATCCTTCATAAAAAATTCAGCTTTCAGTCTAATATGATTGAAACTCAGCTTGAGCATGTTTTATAATGCATTGAACTGGAAAGACTATGGGTGTTGAATTATTCAAAAAAATGATAAGGAAAATAGTGATATATATGTATGCATACAGGGAGAGGTGATCAAAGAAATCAGGGTGACTTGATATGTCTTGTTATCTCATTTTATTTACTTTTCAGAACTCATCCAAATATTAGAGGGGAAAAAATCAATATCAATTTTCACCTCCATCACGTTCCACACTTCAATTATTAATGAATGTCAAATTTGACCACATTTCTTCATACCACCTGCTCTGCAATAATATTTCTGAGCCTTTATTAAAAATGTAAAATTGTCATTGAATTTCCAAATATGATTCTCTGGTGACTAATTCAGCTTGTTTTATTAATAAGTGAGTTCTGATGAGTAATACTAATTTAATACGCCTGCATGTAAGATTAAACCATAAATTATTCCTGCTGAAGGTGATGAGATTTGACTGCTATGTGGTTGTTAGGTAAAAAGCTTCTGCATTAACCCTGAGCACACTGAGTACAACAGGTTTCTTTTTAGAAATTAAACTGTTAATATTTTCTGTTTATATCAGGGATCTTCTGTATGTTTTTATTCACACTAATCCTTTCCACTGTAACTTTTATTTAAGATTTTGAAAACAATGAGCAACTACCACACAGTGAATTACACACATATACTACAAATACATTCAATAAATGCTTGTAGACCAGAAATATAAACGCAGAGAAAATATGAAATTAGAAATCTCTTAGTTCTCACTTAGTGGAAAGGCATTAAAAAGAGAATTTTCTTCAAATGGGGTTTGACCTTATTGTCACTCACATTAGAACACTTCATGGTGTTGTTCTCTGTTGCTCTTGAAGTTTAATAATATTCTCAGTTTCCATGGAGTGCTAAGAGCTGGAAAGTAATTTGGCTTCTAACAGAACCCAGATCATTAAAACAGTTTTTAATTCATGGCTTTACATACCTTATTTTATACGATTTTTGAATGAGACAGGAAAAATCAAATTGTTTTAAAAGTAAGTAAAAAAATTATTCAATATCATGGCTAACCTCAAGGAGTCTAAGATATACCTTTCAAAGAGTGATTTTAGGATGTGTTTCTTTTGATATATTGCATTTAAAATATTCCAGACTGAGCTGTTATTTAATTATTGCAACTCATGTAACATTCAACAGCCTTCCTATCTGAGGAGTAGTCTCAGGACAAAATAACTTCAAAATTTCCAGAATATAAGATCAGAAGTTATTGCCTTTCAGGCAGATAGAGCATTTAATGTAATATTGTATTCATTTGCCATTTCTAAATAGAGCAGCATGATAAGGTACACATACAGTCAAATGTACCCATACAAATTTGATCTTTCTCTTTATCACAGAAGTTCAACCATCCATTGAATTACACAATTCACTGCATTTATAATAATTTGATTTTTTTTTCTTAATATTAAAATAAAAACAGTACTCTGAACATGAGCTAGTATTGTACTCTGGTAGTAAAGAAAGCCAAGAGCATCTTGGGAGCGTATGAAAAAGTCCAATAGGTTATGAGGAGTGGTTATTTCCCTCTACATAGTGCTCACTAGACCACATCTAGACACTATGTCTGGTTTGACTGACACAGACTGACATTGATTAACTGGATAAAGTTCTGTGCAGGGCAGAAAAAATGAACAGGCACTGGAGAAAATGCCCTTCTTCAGGGACAAACTGTGGGACCAGGACTTTTTCAGTCTGAAGAAGGGATTGTTTTAGAGGCACTTACCATCAGCAGCTCTGGGAATAATATCAAAGAACTGAAGTTAGACTCCTTGCAGCTGTTTAGAGCAGGAGAACAAGAGACAATGGACATAAAATATAACAGCAGAAGTTTAGACTAGGTATCAGGAGAAATATTTTCTGAAAAGGACAATCCAGCAGTAGAGCAGAAGTCTGGAGAGGTCATGCTGTCTAGACCCTGAAGGTCTTCAAATTTCATCTGGACAAAGTTCTGAGTGACCTGATCTGATCTTGAGATCAAGACTCATCTTCCTTCTATCGCTTCCAACCTAAATTTACCTAATATTTTCTGAAGTATACTGAGCAAGGGAAAACAAGATATAACTGAACTTTAAAGAACATTTAAATCTTTGCCATCTTGTGAAATTTCTGGGAATTAAAGTGAAAAATGAAGTGATAGTGCCATTGCTAGCTGTAGCTTATTATCACAATTTCTTGCCACCTAAGATGTAGCAACACAAATATAATTA
>JACBWW010000026.1:2428202-2451453 GCA_020086605.1 Lanius collurio
AGAAAAGAAAAGAAAAGAAAAGAAAAGAAAAGAAAAGAAAAGAAAAGAAAAGAAAAGAAAAGAAAAAAGAAGAAAGACTGTTTCCCAGAGAAACTGAAATTCTAAAATGTGTCTTTATCCATAAAATAACAGAAAAACTCAGCAGAATAAACAAAAAAGATGCTGAATTTTTCTGGAGAAAAACTTGCCCGTAACTTTTAGTTGAAGGCAGAAAGTGGAAGTAAAACAAATAATACCAGAGGTGTTAATTAGATAAAACATCAAACATCATCACCATCTCTATCAATTATCTTTGATTTCTTCTACTTTCTTTTCTCTGTTAGATCTCTTTGTACCCAAGAGAAAGAGATTGCTAAAAGAACTGCTGAAACTGTTACAGAAAAACTTTTAAAAATAAAAATTATCCTTATAGCTTTTTCTCTTACTGTGTTTGACTTGGTATTTTGCTTGTAAAATTATCACCTAATAAGGCTCTCCAAACTTTTAAAATTTTAGTAAATTTATAGCAATACACAGGCTGATATGTCCTCTATGACATTAGAAACATGGATTAGCCTTTCTTAAGAGTCTGAAATTAATATCCTTGAGAACCTGAGGAACTGATTTTTTCACTGAACATGGAAGAGCTGGTGCAGCCTCTTGTGAGAATCAACTGCAGGCAAACCTTTAGCAGTGTGAAGAGCACCAGCAGTCCCTGAAATTGTTCATGTGCTTAATACTCACAAGCAGTCACACTTACCAAAGATTGGTATTTTTTCGTTATGTATCACTTAAGTTCATGTTGTTATTTTGTATTTGCTTGCCCCTGCCTTGCATGATTTTCGGGTAGATTCTGATTTATTAGCTGACTTGCTATCCTTATCGTTCCCTCATCCTTTCCTCTTTAAATCCAGAAAATTGTGAATGTGGCCCATTACCATAAGGCAATTCTCTTGATTTCCAGTAAAATTAAAAGATATAGTAGCTTGTGTACAATAGCATACATAACTAAAACTATTAAATTATGGCTCAAAATATCTAAAACCTTTGAAAAAATCTGTTTAAATAGTACCTAATTAAGGAAAATCCTTTGTTATAATTGGAAAGTTATAGAAACTGAAATTAAATACAGGCATCTTGTTTATATTTTGGATAATGACTTTTGTATTATCAATGCATGTTATCTTATCATGTAATGAAAAATTATCTGGCAAAAATAGTGTATCCTCTGGTGTAAACAGCACACATACAAAACATGAATGTGTTACTTGCAGAACTGAATTTTCAGCATTAAGGCAGGTTTTTACAATTATGAAAATCAAGAGTTTTGGAGCAAGATGATCACAAGAACAAGTTCAAGTATATGGTTCTAACTTCTTAAGGATTAATTATTTGAACTGAATCTTTCAACCTTGGACTAACTAACTTGTATTCCAAATTGGAATATTTTCTCTCTGAAAGATTTTAAAAATACAAATGATTCTTTATTCTTTATCTTGAGATAACTATTAAAAGTATAAGTCTATGAAATATTTTATAATTTGATGAGAACTCCAAAACAATTTAATAAGAGGACAGCTCTGGGATTTTGGTTCTTTATTTGCAGCCAGATAATAGCAAAATAATATTTCTGCTCTCCACTTGCAGAGAAAAAATAAGCACTTCATTGTTCCAGGAATACAAGACACAGCAAGGTTTGTTAGCAACTATCTCTAATTGTCTCTGGGCAAAATGCAGTCCTTCCACTAAAGTGGCTGATCCTTTATAACCTTATCAACCACAAAGCTCAAAAATCAAGTGGAAATAATGTCAGTAATCCTGCTTCTCTTGTTGTCAATTAAAAATTTCCAAATGAATCTGGTAGGTTGGGAGTATCATCTGCTGTCTTCCAGTGTGCAAAGATGGGCATTGACACACAGCCCAGAGAGGGCTTATTTCCCCAACATCCAATGAACGCTGGTGCATGCCTGACTCTGGTTCAGTGAAGTTTTTAGGGACTGTAGACTTCAAATTATCTACCCAGCCTATCACATGACTGGTTATTGGCTCAGGTCAGGTTATTGCTGTCACACAGCAGCATAGTAACAAGGCTTCTTCTGCTTTGTGTTTCAGTGCCACACAATAAAGAAAAACATGATGCAAGTCTGGTAGTTTTTCAGAATGTATCCATGAAATAGTACAAGATGGCAAGTCACAAGTTACCCTCTTTCATCTAAGAAGCATACCCATGTCTTCTGAACAGGAGGTGTCTTTCCTCCCTCTCTCCCACCTATAGACCTAAAATAAACTCCCCTTGCAATTCATAATAAAATTGTTTGCAAAAGTCCAGGGTTGAGACCTGTCTATGTAAGCAGGCAAAATCCCTAAAAGCTCCCTTGAAACTGAGGTATCAGAAGCAAGTGATGTGCTGATAGAAAAGCTGGCTGACTATAACTCACCAGATTGTACTAGTGTGCTATTTTTCTCAGCAAGCAAACCAAATTTACATTTCACAATTGCATTAGATATGTGTACGGAGTTAATAAGAAATAAAATGTGTGGTTATTTAAGGGATCCCAAGGTCTTTGTTTTAATTTTCAGGGTTGGTATTTAAAGGGCAACTAAGAGAACCAGAATTGATTTTAGAAGTGATTCTTTAGAAGAACTAAAAGAAGTGGCAAATCACACTCAGAAACTTTGATGTAAACTGTAACCTTACATAATATCATGGTAAATCTTAGTTCTAAGCACCCAACAAAAGCTGCAGCAAAGTGCAATACAGCTGTTCTGCAGACCATCTGTCATGCTTTTTTTCTTATTTGCATTAGAGTTATTTTCTTTATCTTTTAAAATTAAGACTGGGGAGTTTTATTTTCCAAATTAGGTGACTTCTCCATAGTCATATGTTCAGTATGTTTTTCTTTGTCTGATAGTCTTTTAAATTTTACTCTGTTTGCTTCTACCATCCTAATCTCTTCTCTATCTTACATTTTTCTCTTCTATTCTCTACATACTAAGGTATCTGTTAACCGTGTTATTTCCTCAGGTAGTGGGTTGACACTGGCTGAATGCTACACGTTTACAAAAGTGGCTCTATCCTTCCCTCTCCTCAGCTGGATAAGCAAGAGAAAGTAGTACAAATGCCTTGTGGGTTAAGACAAGAAGAGATAACTCACCAATTACCAGCATGGATAAAATTTGGGAAATTAACTAAATTTATTATCAATAAATCAGAGAAGAATAATGAGAAATAAACCCAAATCTTAAAAATACCTTTCTCCTAGATATCCCTTTTTATTCAGTTTTCAGCTTTATTCTCAATTCTCTAACTCCTTCCCCTAACAATGCCAAAGCTCAGATAATGGAGGTTCTGTTCAACTCATCACACATGTATTTTCCTCCTCAGGAAGAAGACTACTACCCATGCTCCAGTTTGAGGTTCTTCCATGGGAGACAGTCCTCCTCAGACTTCTCAACAATGAGTCCTTCTTCCCATAGGCTACAGTTCTTCATGAACTGCTCCATCATGGGTCCCTTCCATGAGGCCCAGTCTTTCAGGCACAGCTTATTCCAGCATGGATTCCCTACAGGGTCACAAATGAAACCCTGCAAACCTACTCCAGAGTGGGGTCCTCTCTCTACATAGCTACAGATCCTGCCAGGGGCCTGCTCCAGCACAGGCTTCTCATGGGGTCACAGCATCCTTTGGGCACATTCACCTTCTTGGGTCCTCCACAGGCTGCAGGATCTCTGCTCCATCACGAATCTCCATGGGCTGCAGGGGCACAGCTGCCTCACCATGGTCTGCACCACAGCCTGCAAGGGAATCTCAGCTACAGCACTCCCTCCCTTATGACACTGACCTCTGTGCTGGCAGAGAGGTTTCTCCCACATATTCTCACTCCTCTTTTCTCTGTTGCAGTAATTTTTTCCTTCCATAAATGCATTTTCCCAGAGGCAGCACCACGTTGGTGAGGGCTCAGCCTTGGCCAAGGGCAGGTCGGTCTTGGAACTGGCTGGCACTGACTCTGTTGGACACGGTGGAAGCTTCTGGCAGATTCTCAGAGAAGTTGCCCCTGTAGCCCTCCTCTGTACCTTAAGCTTGCCACACAAACCCAATGCATCTCATTTTCCCTCTACACTCATTGCTGCCTGGGCAAATTTTTGCCCCCATAGTTCATGATTTCTACTCCAACAGTCAACTGAAAGGAAGGACCTGTGCCTCTTTCTTCCTCTTGGTGCCTGTCACAGTACTGTGAGTCAGAAGGGACAGAAAGGCACAAAAAGAAGAAGTAGTGTATGCTTTTCTATTTCAAGTACATGTTGTACTGACCATGACCTCACACAGTGGTCAATTCCCATAGAATTTTGAGAGGAGGGGACAAGAAAAGTGTATGTTAGATTTTTTCTTGTTTTTGATCGTTCTAGTCTGATTTGATTGACAATTAAATAAATTAATTTCTTCAAATCTATCTGGACTTGTGTAAATCATGTGACACCGTCCTGCATTCCATCCTTGTCTCTAAACTGGAGATGCATGGATTTGACTGATGTGTCGCTAAGTAGATAAGGAACTGACCAATGGCTCCACTCAGAGTTGTTATGAACAGCTCAATGTGCAACTGGAGTCCAGTTATGAGTGGCATTCCTCAGGGGTCACTATTGGGACTGGCACTGGTTGCCATATTTGTAACCAACATAAACAGTGGGATCCAGTGGACCTTCTGTAAGATTGCCAGCAACACCCATGCCGTGTGGTTGATGTGCTGGAGGGAAGGGATGCCATACAGAGACACCTTGACAGGATTGAGAAGTGGGCCCAGGTAAACATCATGAGGTTCAGCAAGGCTAAATGCAAGGTGTTGCATCTGGGCCAGGGTTATCCCAAACAATAATATAGGCTGGGTGGAGAAAGGATTGAGAGCAGCCCTGAAGAGAAGGACTTGGGGATGTTGGTTGATCAGAGAAACTCAACAGGACCCAGCCGTATGCACTTGCAGCCCAGAAAGCCAGCAGCACGCTGGGCTGCATCCAAAGCATTGTGGCCAGCAGGATGAGGGAGGGGATTCTGTGCCTCTACTCAGTTCTTGTGACACCCCACCTGTGCTATGTCCACCTCAGTGGACCCCCAACATGAGAAGGACCTATTGGAATGAGCCCAGAGGCAGCCATAAAGATGATCAGAGGGCTGAAGAACCTCTCTCATGAAAACAGGCTGAGAGAGTTAGAGATATTCAGCCTGGTGAAGAGAAGGCTGTGGCAAGACCATGCCTAAACCTTCCAGTACTCAGAGGGGGCCCGTAAGTGCCATTGTTTAATCCCAGCCAGCAGTCAAGTACCACCACACACCTACTCACTCACTTCCCCACCACTGGGAGGTCAGAGAAAATTAGGAAGAGTAAAAGCCAAAACTTTGTGGGTTGAGATAAGAGCACTGAAATAGGTAAAGCAAAAGATGTGTATGCAAGTAAGGCAAAACAAGGAATTCTTTCACTACTTCCCATGGCAGGTGCTCAGCCATCCCCAGGAAAAGAGGGACCCATCACATATAGCGGTCACTTGGGGAAAAAAAACTCCATCACACCAAACATTCCCCTTTCCTCCTTCTCTCTCTCACTTTATATACTGAACATGATGTCATATGGTCTGGAACGTCCCTTTGGTCAATTGGAGTTTCCTGTCCTGGCTGTGTCTCCTCCCAGTTTCCCATGAACTGCCCCTCACCAGAGTGGCAGTACAAAAAGCAGAAAAGGCCTTGGGTCCATGTAAGCCCTGCTCAGAAATAACAAAAACATCAACGCTGTGTTCAGCATAAATCCAAAATACAATCCATGCCAGCCACTGTGAAGAAAATTAACCATACCTCAGGAAAAAAAAGCACAACACGAAGGCTGGAGATGGACATTTAGTACGGGGATAAAGTGATAGGACAAGAGCGATTGGCTTTACACTGAAGGAGAATAGATTTACGTTAAATATTAGGAAGAAATTCTTTACTGTGTGGTGGTCAAACCAGGTTGGAGAGAGTTTTGAGCAAAGGATGGTGCAACCCCATGAGAAGCCTGTGCTGGAGCAGGCCCCTGGCAGGATCTGTAGCTATGTAGAGAGAGGACCCCACTCTGGAGTAGGTTTGCAGGGTTTCATGACCCCGTAGGGAATCCATGCTGGAATAAGCTGTGCCTGAAAGACTGGGCCTCATGGAAGAGACCCATGATGGAGCAGTTCATGAAGAACTGTAGCCTATGGGAAGAAGGACTCATTGTTGAGAAGTCTGAGGAGGACTGTCTCCCATGGAAGAACCTCAAACTGGAGCATGGGTAGTAGTCTTCTTCCTGAGGAGGAAAATACATGTGTGATGAAGGTGTCCCTGTCCATGGCAGGGATGTTGAAACTAGGTTACCTTTAAGATCCCGTCCAACCAAAAGCAATCCATGATTCTATCAAACCTGTTTTTCACATGACAGTAGTTCCTGAGTGATCTCTCTGTTCTTTTCTCAACTGATGTACCTCTATTTTAATTTTTTTCCCCTGTTCTTTTAAGGAAAGGGAGTTGGCAGCCAACAAACGTGAACTCACCCACTTGTATTTGAAGATTGCTGCCAACTATAACTTTTATGCCTGATTTCTACACTTGAAGATACACCAAATTGCTATGACATTAACATGTATGTTAAGTGATGCATATGGAAATATTGAATTTTGTCATAAGTAAGGTACCATATATGTATGGTACCTAAATTCCAGTCAAGGCATCCTTATGATAAATTTAACACTTCACTATTGCACAGCCAACTTAGGGCACATTCAGAGTTCACTTGGAAGAGAAAATAAAATCCATTTGTTCACAAACAACTCTGTCTCTAGTAAACTAAAAAGAAGTTCCCTTTGTTCATGGCACTCAACATTAGAACTAGATTTTCGTTCTTAAAAGCACACTGTTGTTATATATACATTTTATAAATACCAAACCCTTGGATTGTAATGCAGATACAGAAAATTCAGTGGAAAGCTCAAACAAGGAGGACAGAGAAAGTTGACTGCAAATTAATTAACTTAGATGTGATTGCAACAAGACTACTATACCAATTCTGGTATTGTCCACTGACACTTCTGTAGCTGAGAGGATTGCCTCTGACGGAGCTCCCCAAATTCCTTAATAATTCAATATTTTCTCTCCACAGGCAAAAGGGGAACTATTGCTCTGAACTCATAAAAATGCCTGTACCTCTAACTATTAACTTCATTTAATATAATTATCTTTCCAGTACTTAAGATCTTGCTTCACTACCACTGCTGATGTTTCAAATTTTACCTATCTGGAAGCCATTTATCAACTTGATCCTGCAAAATTAATTTCATACAGGCAACATGAGTTTAGGAACTTTATATCAGCCTTGTTGATTGACCACATCTTTAGAAGCACCTTTGTAATTCTGATGTCCCCGGATGAGATTTGTCCTCTGGATTTGAAAAAAAGCTTTTAATCATGTAGAATGAGGCTACTCTGTTTCAAGCCTCTTGGGATTAGTTTGGTAATAGATTTTCTCCCACGGCAGTGCTCATTATCTGTAGTCAAAGCCAACAGTTTGATTATCCCCTTCCTTTCAATTAGGCCTTTGCACCCACGGGGCCCAGATAAGTTGCTGTATTGATACAAGTTAACTTTCAAGCTAGTTTTGCAAGGCATCACAAGGATGGGTTGAGCAGCAGAGCTTCAGTCTTAGCCAGCTACAGATTCATTCAGTCACTGAGAAGGATCAAAGATAACCACAAAATAACCCTTTCGTTAAGACCTAAGAAACACGAGGCAAGATTTGAAGGACAATTCTATGTCAAAGAAACATGTCTAGTTTGTATTGATCTAAGAGTATAAGGAAAATACTGTAGAACAATGGGAAGGCATTGTACTGAGATTCTTTTGTAACCTTGACACAAAAACTCTAGTAGATTATCAATATTGCCAAAAAAAAAAAAAAAAAAACCAGCACAAAACCTTTCCTGTTCCACCTTCTATAAAAATTTTGCATTTTTTTCATTCTAACCTCCTGTTTATGACCTTGTTTAAATAAAGGAGAGAACAAACATCTCTTAAATCTTGCATTTGCATGCAACCTAACTTTTAAATTATTCCTTATCATTGTTATAACAGTAAAACCCAAAATATTTGACAGTGCCCTTATGGGATTTGAAAACAGTGTGACATGTAGTTCCAAAGTTTACACAGAGAATATCCCAGAAAACTATTAAAATTACTAAATACATCTAAGAATTGGGCAAATAAAAAAAAAAGAAAAGAAAAAAAATTATTGCTTTAAACCCATGACTTAGTGCAGAAGTAAATATAAGATTTATTACTTATAAATATATGTAAATGGTATATAACCAATGTCATTTTGAATCTAAGTCTTAACAGTATGCTGGAGAAAGTTTGGAATGAGTGAATGAAGCCACTTACCTCTAAATATCTTATGTTAGAGAGTGTAGTTGGGTTGAAAAAAAATTCAAGAAAAAAGAAAGATTTTAAATTGATAGTACTGTGCCTGAAAAAATACATCATCTGAAAAAAATGCAGACCACATTGTACGTGGCAGTAAGTGTGAAGAGAAGATTTGTGGAAACGCAGAGGAAAAAGGAATTTCCAGGTGGAGAAGTGAGAAGTATTGCTTTTTGATAGAGGAATAGATTTTGAGAGCTTGTGTCAGAGGAATTAAAGATCTGTAAGGGGGCATGGGTTTAAGAAATTACTGTAGGTAAAGTAGCTTTGCTGGTGGCAGACACAGAATCATAGAATCATAGAATGGTTTAGATTGGAAAGAGTTAAAGAACATCCAGTTCCAACCCCTCTGCCATGGACAGGGACACCTCTCTCTAGACCAAATTGCTCAGAGCCCCATCCAACTTGGCCTTGAACATTTCCAGGGATGGAGGATCCATAATTTCTCTGGTCAACCTGTGCCAGTTCCTCACCACACGAACAACAAAGAATTTTTCCCGAATATCTTTATTTAATTGAAATGTACCCTCTTTCAGTTTGAAGCCAATCCCCCCTTGTCCTGTCACCACATGTTGCTGCAAACAGCCTCTCTCCATCTTTCTTGAAGGCTCCATTCAGGTACTGCAAGGCCACAATGAGGTCACTTTGAAGCCTTTTCTTTTCCAATCAGGTATATCTCACAACCCTTTTCTCACAGAAGGGGACACCCTGTAAAGGGTTATAACTCTGAGTGTTCTGCACTGGGCACATAGCAGGTGTGAGGTGAGGTGAGGTGAGGTGAGGTGAGGTGAGGTGAGGTGAGGTGAGGTGAGGTGAGGTGAGGTGAGGTGAGGTGAAGTAAGGTGAGTGAGAGCCATCACAGGGCTCTTTCTGTATTTTAGTAAGAAAGACTCAACAGCAAATTAATTACTTAATAACTGCTTTAATAAGACAGAATAAGAAGAAGAATAAAAAGTAGCAAATATCATCTTACAACTCTTCAGGTGCTGGGCGCCCCACATTCATGTAGCATCAGACAGAGCCGTTGTGCATTTTCCTGTGTCATGCTGCACAGAGCAGGTCCTCCCCATGCAGAAAAACTCTCCCTTTCATTCGAGGCCATGTGTAATTTCCTTACAATAAACAAACTGTTCCTAAAGATTTTCTCAGAAGAATTCTTATGGTTTACAAGGGCAAGATCATGCTGAAGGAGTTATGACAACGACAAGCAAGAGATGTCTACAGGCTTCCCCAGTACCAGGTGTGGGTTGATTCTGTCCTATGACAAGGGATGCATGTGACACAACACAGCACAGAACAGCACAGCGCAGTATGACACAGCCTGATGGCCACACTGGGTGTGTGGTGCCTGCCCAGGTTTGCTTTCCTGTGGGTCACTGGTTCTGAACTTCAATGGACTTCTGGTCAAGATCAGTGCAGTATACTGAACTCCTCTGCCTGCTTTCAATACTTGTGCCATGATAAGGAAATTAAGGTTTAAAAGCCTTTGTCTTTCCTCCCACTCTATGAACAGTGACCTCAGGAACATCCTTCTGCTATTGGATGTGTCTGACTTTATCACTTTCTCCCTGTTTCTGTTCTACATCATGCAAAAGATCTGACCCTGAATGAGGACAGAAATACCCTCTATTCTCCATGCATGTCAAGGTCAGGGTAAAAGGTGATTGAAATAAGGAGGTACACACATACAAATGACAACTAAGAAAATCACGAGACCATATCCTGTAAGGAAAGGGAAATTGAATGGAGATAGAGAGTTCAGTTAGGTAGGGATAAGATCAGAATTATGAGAGAATTTAATTTTAAAAAGGTAAATTTTTCATGTGATTACCATCCTGAACAGTTGGGAACATAAATCAACAAAACGACATGTAAACTTTGCCACATCTACATTCCCATCAAAATGAACTGTATCTTCAATAACTTTATTAGGTGAATCATTAAATTGCATGGAAAAATGCTAGCGCCAATTTGACAAAGTTTAAGGCTTTTTTCTTCCATGGATGGATGAAAAAAACCCCAGGGAACGGTTTGAAAGTGCAGATTAAACCTATATTTATGCTTACTAGCATTTGTGAACAGTTGATTTACTGCTCAGGAAAAAATATATCAACAGATACAGTTTGCTTCATTATGTGTGTAATAAAGAGGCTAATGTTCTTTTCCTCCCTTTTGTAGCTGTAGTAAATGAAGATTTGCATTCTGGGAAGGGCTTTCTCTTGTGGAGGCAGCAGAAGCCTAGACCAACAATCCCTAAGCCTCAAACCTTGTTAAATGCAGTTGCAGTCCTGGGGACCTAATGTACTGATTGCTTCCCGAGAAGGAGTCTCATTGCCTGCTCCATTCAGTCCTATTACCGAAGGTCTAATTACATCTATTATGCTGTTCAGCTTCACAGACAGTTTTTGGCAGGAAGAGGACGTAAAAGGAGGGGGGGTTCAAGGAGAGTGAGATGGAGGAAGATGAGAAGAAACCAAAGTGTTTGGCAGGTGAAAAACCCACAGGCCTCAGCTACTGAGAAATGAACTGATGACTGAACGGGCTACTGTGTGAGGTTATATCTAAACAACCAAGTATGTTTTTGTAACAAGACAAATGGCAATGATCCCATTTTGCATTCTTGTCCAAGAAAGAGAGAACCAATCACTGTCAAAATCATAGGTACTGGATACTAAAAGATTCACTAGTCCTTTGCGCAATAAAATTTTAGTATGAAAAGAAAGAAAAGGTGGGGGGGAAGTGAAGCATTTTTTAACAATGTTGCAAAGTTTCACTTACATTTCAGGCTGCCAAAACCCTGTCTCAAACCTCTTTTTCCCAATATAATACAAATATCACATGCCATATTATGCTTTTGTGTAGCCCAGATTAAGACTCCCTTCATGGCCTAACAGAGCTCAAAATGAGAGGAGGGGAAGTAGGAGGAAGGAGACTCATTATTTTTAGATGGTTTTGCTTTTCCCATAGGGTTCCCATAGATCCTACTTAGCAGCAGCTCATTCCAGCACTGATTAAGTGGGAAATGCAAAGAATCTCAAAAGGTCAAACCTATAATCAGTTGCCCTAAGGGGTTGACATGGAAAACTTCTCAATACAAGTTCAATTTATGGCAATCTTACAACATCTAGTCAGTGATGAACATTGAGGCAAAGAGGGGAGACTCCAAGAATGCTTCAGCATTAAAATATTTCACTATATCCAGGTTCTTGGTGGGATACCCATTATTATTTTCACTCAGTTTTTGGATGTTGATAATTTTCTTTCCAGCTGCCGAGGGGAATTGATAATAAGCTAAATGTACACGAGACATACACATTGCTTACTGCTGAGAAAATCACTCCCAAGTTGATCTACAGAGCAAGCATGGAAAACAGAGATCTCTCAGAGACAGTAAGGAAGAAAAGAGAAGGAAAAAGAGAGACAAATTACTTAATAAATCCCTTCTAATTTTTTGGGTAAAACCAAGTTTTTGAATATGGATTATTTCCATGCATGTGCATTATGATAACAATTTAAACACAACGGGTTATTTCCAAATGTTCTGTGTTTGGCTACTACTTCCCCTCTTGTGAGTCATTAATACACCCCTGCAAAGCAGAGCCAGATTCAGCTACTCTGGAAGCAAGGGAGACATTAATTTCAACAGGATCTGAAGGCCTCACATGAACATGCAGCTTAAACCATAGGAAATCTAGCAGAAGGATTTTTTTTTGTTGTTTAATTTCCAGTGTATGCCTAAACTTCCAGGACTGACTCCAGGCACAAGCTAAGTAGGCAGTTGTTTACAACTGAAGAATTCAGGGGGAGAAAATAGCTGTTGCCCTACTACTTACATTACTATGCCAGAGCTGCGAAAAAACTGGACTGACTGCTGTCATGGATGTTAGAGTGGTGCATACTCAGCAAAGACACCATCACAGTCTTTCATATTTCCCTTCCTCCCCGGTCAAATGCAGAAACTGCTTGCTCTGCTCTCCAAAGAGCTTTCCCTCATTTTCCTTCAGCTCTTTTTTTTTTCTCACTTCTTCTTCTATGCCAGAAGCAGCGAGGTCTCTTTCCTCTCTCATTGGAATAAGAAAGGCAGTTTCCCTTTTACAGCAAAGGTGCCTTCAACTGGCCACGCTTCACTTACTTTAGCTAAGTGCAAAGCAGTGATGAATGATGCAGTTTCTAGCACTCTCCAGTATAAGTTTCAAAACTATGGTACAGCTGCATTTTTATCATTATGGGAATTCTCTGAATGCTCCCAGCATGTCTCCATAAGCCCCCTGGATATCAAGAACCATTTCAAAACAGGCCTTTACCAAGTCATAATTGAAGCTGGGTTACTTTTGTCAGCTGAACTTGTATGGGAATAGAGCCTTCTCAGGTGACAACTCTAAAATATTTTCAAATTTATTATATGGGTATGAGGCTGTTATTTTGTGTAATATACATGTGGTCTGATTATTTTGCTGTGTATTGGAACTGTCAGGCTGGCTTATCTATTCTACAATATATACTTTAGAAACAGGTATACAGATGAAATAAGAGCATAGCCACAGAAACAAGTAATCAAAATGACCAAGATAGAAGGGACTTTCAGCACAAATACATCTTGTCTTTCAAAGTAAATAACCCAGATCAAGGTTCAAAAGGAGAAATCATAAAGCTAGCCTTTGGAAAAGACAAGTGACACATGATTTTCTATAGAAGGTGACTTACCAGAGGGATGTATCTGGCACATTACACTTACCATGTATCCTGTATATTTCAAAGAATTGAAAAAAAGCAACCCCCCTAAAACTACCAACCCCCCCCCCAAAACCTCCCAACCCTAAAATAAACAATCCAACCTCTACCAAAACCTACTGCTACATCTCAAAACTACAAAAAAGCCCCCCAAAACAAAATCCCAAGCTAAAAAACCCAAGATTTTTTAATGTCTTCCTGTTCTCCAAAAGAAATTTGTTTTCAAGGCTAGATTTTTGGGAGATGTGGCACAAGACCCACATGGAAATAAATCTACTTACAATCAAGCATTAGGATTTGGAATTTGTAGATATATGAAAACAGATACATGAAAGAAATTCAGGATGCACTGATACAGGTTTGCATGTGTAAAGAGCTATTTTAGTTATTAAATGTCAAACAGGGTGAAATTATGCTTTTTATTTGTCTTAAAGTAAGCAGCATCCTTATCTCCATCTACCCTGGGGAACAGGAGAAAGAAAATACCTCAAGGTTTACCACATTAATATACTGTAGCCTGAAGCTAGCCTTTTACGTGAAGGTGTGTCAGGACAGACTTTGTATTACAGTAACATTGGTCCAAAATTCTTTCACCATACATACTGTTTAAAGGTAGATCAAAACTATTTTCAAGTTTTGAGTAGTAGTGATTTCAAGATGATTTCTAATGCACAAGGAAGACTGAACAGAAGCTGTCAAATATCACAAAAAATACAGTAGCTTTTAGTGGTCACAGAGTATACATAATCCATTTCACTTACGGTCAGATCAGGATGATACAGCCTTAGTGCAAATGAGAACCAAACCCTCTCACCTGAAGACAGAAGAAATCCTCAACTCTTCCTGTAATGAAAACTAACAAAATCAGAGGTGTGGAAACATTTACCTCATCAGTTTAGCTCTTCTTCTTCTGAACCCAGCTAGGTACTGTTGTGGTCACACAGTATGATCCACACCACTGTGGAAATATTGAATGCCCCATCTTATATATCCGTTTTACAATTTCATCTTGCACTGAATGATCATTGTGCATTTATCTTGTGTCTCCACTTTTGTAGCTTCACAGTTCTACCATTCTGATTCAGCAAGTCTTCATACTCATGTAAGCATAAATTAAATAAGAGCCCTATTATAATTTCAAGATATTATGTATGATCACCTTATCTAATTCCAATGAGGTCAAGGAACCTAGAACTTCAGCACTATGAATTCCTCCTCTGAAACTGCTCAGTTGAACAAAGGCCAGAGCTACTTTGAAGGCTTGGCCATAAAATTCCTGGTGATCAGACAGTTAAATGTTTTGAGTTCATTTCATCCTCACTACAACAAAAAGCAAATGCAAATAGATATTAAATTTGGATGAGTTCTGATCCATACTAATTCCTGCTTTAAATTCTACTTACTTAACTTTCAATGCATATCCTTGGAGTTGCTTTTCTAGTACAATCTCATTCTTCACACTTTTTTAAAAGGAACTTGACAAACTCAGAGCTTATTCCTTTATTCTCTCTTATTTGAATTAAAGTGAACTTTCTTTAATGAGCTCACCCTGATTTATGACTTTCTTCAGAGACATTTGCAGTGAAAAGGTGCTAGTGCTGTGTGTTTGTCAGATGAAGTAACTGCAACCTTTTGTGGATATTAGTTTTTGATGTATGAAATGTCTTGGTCTTTTCCACTTTTTGATGTATTTTTCCAAATTCAGGTATTTCAACAAATCACAAATGACCATCAGCCTAACAGCTCTCAGAGATGGCAGCATCACAAAAGCAAGCAATTCTGATGGCTTCTATATTAGTGAAAAAATTGGAAAAATAAAAGAATAGAGAAACCACAGAGACATGACAGGAGGTGGTACACTCTATTCATACTTATCAATCATTCTGTAACATGGTAAACAGTCTAAAATTAATGCAGTAATTTTTTTTTTTTGTTTTAATTTAGATCAATACCCTGAAACAGTATGCTTGAAGATAGCAATACTTGGACTCACAGAGATGAGGATAGGGCATGAGAACAAGAGTAATCATTGACAGGACAGAGGAGAACCTGTTTCTTTTGCAGTGATATGGGCTTGAAACAATCATGAAAATACAAGGCAACACTGTTTAAAAGAAAAACAAAATCCTAGGAAAAGGTTTCCCAAGAATTTTAAATTTAAACTCGGTCTTAGTGGTCAGCTTTGGAGTAACTCTGAGATTCCATGCCTTGGATGACAGGGAATAACTCCCTTTCACAAATGAATAATTTTTCTACTTATAGAAAATGAGCAAAACCCAATCAGTGCCTAAGTGGTTGACTTCTAGTGCCAGGAAGGAACTGTTTACTGTTCAGTGGGTCAGGTATCCAGTGCCAAGTATGAATTGCCTTGCTGCTCTGGGATCCAGAGCAGATCTCAGCTAAAATGAAAACATTTTGTTAGGAAATTGCTGATTCACTGAAATGGAAAAAAAATTAGTTAACACTAATAGCAGTTTTGACCAGAAATAAAATTTCACAAATCTAGATGAAAGTTCCAGGGATACTCAGAATCTTGATTAAGTAAAAGCCAAGTAGTTGGAGCATTTACCTAAATATCAATGATTCAGTCCTATTTCGTTTCACCTCAGTGCTTTAAGAACTTAAATATGAACTGGGAATGACACTGAGTTCAGCAGATAAAGGTTATTCCTACTCCAAGTTCAGCAGATACAGGCTATTTACTCCACCAAGGTCTTTTTCTCATAGTCTTTTTTATTTTTTTTTCTGGCTGTGCTTAATCTAGAGTTTTAATTTCTTTAACCTAAACCTCACAGAGAAGTAAACTCAGACAACAGTTGCTAATTTTCTTACCTTGAAGAAATGTGGATTGAGACATTTGTTTTCCTCTCTGTCCAACCTAGCACTAAAAAGTCCATTATGACTGGAATAAATAACATCAGCAGAGACACCAAGCCTCTGTGGGGATGTGTGTCTTGCTCTTCTCCTGTCAATTATTAATTTCTTTGGAATCTAAGGTAAAGATGAAGATTGAGACTACCGGGGATTTCATTAACATGCTAGAATGGGATTATTTGTGTTATGCTTCTAAGAGATGAAGGCATGTTTGTCTGGTCACTCTTAGTGGAGGACATGCACATGCATTTCCTTTCAAATGTCAAGAGTACTGTAGTATAGGACAAATTGGGAGCAGGATGGAGAAATATAGAAAGCAGAAATAATCCTAGCAATCCAAGCAGATTGAAGAAAATGTCAGTTTGGAAAGATTATATAGGTTGTCTGAACACAAAGACGTGCACTCGTTACTAAGATCACACGTTTTTTATGTGGTCCTATCATAAGCCACTCATAATAACTTACATCAGGGCAATGGCTGTTTTCTGACTTGGCACCTGACTTTCCCATTTCACAAGCCACTTACAATGCAGCCCACATGAGGCTGTCTTATATCAAATTTAAACTCAAGCTAGTGCAGAGTCTACTCGTTTGTGAAGTGCTGTTAAGTCCCTGACGGGCATTGACCTATGAGTGACATTGATGGATGATTGAATCCAAATGAAGCTTAAGATTTTTTTTTGACCTGTAATACCTTGTTTTGCTCTATTAGAATTCATGCTTCTTGGTATTTTGTAGCAAGGAAGGAAGAAAGGGTAAAAGGGAGAAAGGGAGGGAGGAAGGGTTGCAGGGGAAGGATTCCAGGAAGGATTCCAGGAAGGAAGGATTCCAGGAAGGATTCCAGGAAGGGAGGAAGGGAGGAAGGAAGGGAGGAAGGAAGGGAGGAAGGAAGGGAGGAAGGGAGGAAGGAAGGGAGGAAGGAAGGGAGGAAGGAAGGAAGGAAGGAAGGAAGGAAGGAAGGAAGGAAGGAAGGAAGGAAGGAAGGAAGGAAGGAAGGAAGGAAGGAAGGAAGGAAGGAAGGAAGGAAGGAAGGATAAGGTAGAAAGGATGTCACCTGCCTTCCCTGTCGCCTAACATTTTTATTGCATTTAGCAAGTAGTTTAGATAGCCTTTGCACCCTAAGTTTACATTTGAATTGGACTGCAGTCTCTACATGGCTATCTTTCAGAGTAGCCTAAGGGCTACTAACACTAAATTAAAGATTTAATCAATGGGTTTCTGAAGAAACAGAAGGTACACATTTGTAAAATAACTAGGAAGGAAAATTAGGCAAAACCCAGAAAAATCACAATATTAAATTCTGTTGAGGTCACAAGTCTTTATAGAAGGTGGGCTGCTGCTATCATTCAGCTTCAGATTTGTGCTGATGACTGTATGACCACAGACAGTAAAACATGAACACTTATGATCTGATAAAAGGCAGTGTCCCAATGCATGAAAAAGTAGACATGCGCTGCTTAAGTGATAGGGATGGCTCCTCTAGTCACCCAGGTGAAAGATTCCACACTGAATCTGGAACTGCCCCATTTTATGGGAGATTTCAGTCTGCTGAGGTAATGCTGCAGAAACTGACTTCATTGAACTGGTTTCAGCTGAAGCTATCACCCCAGTGTAGTCTGTAACTGTGCAGGTTACAGAGGGAGATTTAACTCAGTGAGGGTAAGGAAAGGATTTGAAAAACAATTAAGGAACACAAAACAAACAAAGCAAACCCAGAGAGTTTTCCAAATATATATCTGAATTAATTCCTATGGGCAAAGGCACAGGTGTGTGAGATGACTCTGGAAAATAATTGTAAATTCCCCGTGGTCTCGGTATAAATCCCTTTCATTCAGAGGTCAGCATTTAGTGTTTGCAGCTAAGGGACGTCTTCCACTGGCTACTCAGTGCTTCTGTTTCTATGACAGTTTTTATCCTGATGATGAGAGAGCCCTGTCAGATGAAGTGTAAGCCACATTTACCTGTAAATGCCTCACACTACCTTGTGATGCCTAATCTTTTTTATTGAACCTACTATCTGGTTTCTGGAGCCATTGATTTTCCTTGCTGTCAGTTTGTGGCCTTGACTCCTTAATGTTTATTTAGACTGTTCTCCATAAATTGCTTCTGGTGCTGAGGGTGAGAAAGGAGGCAGGAGGTCAGGGGTGCATGTATACCTGTCCATATATATAAATCACAGCTTTTGTTGTTCACTGTTGTTTGTGAACATGCTTGCTGGATGAAATAAAGGGAAGTATTCTACTAAAACATGGAGAAGCCATTACTCATTTTCTTTTGTCTGCAATTTTACTGCAATTCAGGTTTTAAATTTACTATATGTTCATAACACCTCTTGTTGTCAACTCAAAGATTTAATGCTTCTTTTTGTTAAGAGACACAAAGAGGGAGCAGAATTGCTTGTTTGCCAGCGCAGAACTGTACTTTTCAAGTGGGAAAGTGGTGTGTATATTTTGCTGATGAGTTTTTGGGATGGGAGGAATTGTTATTTCTTGCTACTTTTTAATTTCAGTCTTTGTTGAGAATGGTAGGACTCAGGGGTACAGAACTTGTACCAACAAGAAAACACTACCTTTCTTGTTGCCAGCATCCTGAACCCAAGCCATTTAAAGAAGTATCATGGCCTTCATTGGACAGGAATAACAGTGTTGTTCCAGCAGTAGGACAAGTCTTCTTCTCTGGTTGTATCACTGGCAAAGCCAGCAAATGAGCAATTTTTAAGAGAAAGGGTCTGTACTATATACCAATAATTTGAAATCAGATCCCGAAAATTTGAGAGGAGAAGCTCTAGAGTTTATTTAACAGTGAGCTGCTAGAATGCTATAGCCTTAAATCAATGGAAACTGTTTTGCAACAGTGAAGATTTTTTCCTTCTGCAGCAGTAAACATCATAGTCTGTACAAGTTGACAAGTGGTTCTCCTGAGGCTAGCAGTACAGGAATCAATAGAGGTGCAGTTTGGGCTACTGTTCTCTCTGCTGATAAAGAAACATTTTACACAGATGTGATGCTGAGTATAAATCAAAAGAAGAAAGAGAAGCTGTTCCAAGATAGGTAAAGGAATACCTTATGGACCAGAATATCAGATTCAGGGCTTTTTTCCCACTTAACCTCTCGGTTTGTACAATTATTCAGTATCCTAAACTTATGCAAGTTCAGTTTATTGTAAAAGGGAGATATAGCAACATTGGCAGGATAAATATTTGGGCTAATATTCCACTTTCATCTGTCCTTCTGTTGTGCAAAGTCAGTATACCCTTTCATACATTCTGTAAAAGCCCTTAAATATATGTTACAACTGAACAGCACTCAGAAGGGATTCTCAGATTCAGCTCCATGTTCAAGTTGCAGTTCCAGTTTTTGAACATTGATGGCCAGGATAATTTCTCTGAGAAGTTTTTAAGTACCCTGAAATTATCCTTTAAATTAAGCTAATTTACATGCAAGCATCAAGTCCAGAAATATTCACTACTGTTTGCCTAGCTTCAAATATTAACACTTTGCATTTCATGATATGTATTTTTTTTGCAAGATAATGTTCTCATTCTAGGCAATACAAAATACTAGAGAAAGGAAAATGTTTCCATAGTGTGCCTCACTTTTTCCTGAAGAGAAAAGGGGTCCAACTTTAGAATCAGCACCACTGCAAGAAAGCAAAACACACTAAGTTATCAGGGAAGAGTCCAAAGATTATCATGTGTTCTCATCAAAGAAAGAAATCAGTAAAGCTTGGGAGTCAATAGGGAAGAATGATGAAGAAAAACATGAATAATTCTTGTAAAAGGCTTGTAGGTTGGCATATTTACTGTAGTTACAGATCTTAAAGGATACTACAACAATTTAATTAGTAACCAACCAAATACAAACTATTGTATCTTTATTTCAAACAAGGATTACCAAACTGTCAATGAATTGAGTAGTAATCTCTAATAATCTTCAATATAGCAAATTTAAAGAGTAAGTAGTGTAATTTAATAGAGCATAACCGGTATCATTCAGTACATGAAATTAGGTTGGCAAAATTAATTAATTGACAAAATTCTTGCTGATTTTATTGGGCCTATGTTTATAAAAGACTAGGAGCTGGATCTGGAGAAAAGGTAAATTAATCAAGTGGTCCAAATATTCCACAAGGATGCATACAGTAAAAAAAAAACCTGTTTGCATAACCTCTTTAACCTGCAGACTGGAAACAGAACAAGACTACAAGCTTTCTTTTGTAAGTAAGTAGTGATTGGACTGATTTTCCTTCAGTCCAAGTGAAGCAAGCAACTTCCTCACTACAGATTTTTCTACTGACACAACATATTTTTATACAGCTGAGTTTAGCAATGCATAATAACTCATTAACATTTAACAGCATGAAATATGTCTCTGTGAAGGTTTTTGGTTTGGATTTTTTTAAAATGTAAAACAGGAAGAAAGGTTGTTAAACTTTATTTTTCTCTGGAAAAGCAAAACAGAAAATGTTTTCCCTTCACATTTTTCCATCTGATGTCAGGAGATTACGTTAGAGTTTTCCTTATTTTCACTCATGACTGACATTTAAATAAGTTTTGGAGATGTTAAGGAATAATAATTCATTCATACTATAAATACCCAAGATATGTTTAGTTAGGAGGAAACAGATGACCTAACAGAAGATTAAATCTTGGCAAATTTGCTTACATTAACCAATCCCTTCCAATTAAATTTCAGCCAGCTGGTCGCTTCTAATCCTCTCTTGTTCAGTCTGTTTGAATGATTTTTCGTTTTTTGAGTTGGTTGGGGTTCTTTATGTTTGTTCTTTTTTTTTCATGTCATTTTCATCCATCACTCACAACACCAAAGAAAGCATTTTGTGTGAGAATGAATCAAAGATTAAATGTCAGGGCCCCTACTAGACTGGGTATGAGGCCAAAAGCATTTAGGAAAATATGAAACTTTATGACACATCCATAACTTCAAGGTAGCAACCCATAAGGAACATAATTGAAGGTAGTCACCAGCTCTCTGTCCTAGCTGTTAACTATTAGATTGCTGAATATTAGGCTAACCATCCTCTTTTATTCCACATTACAGCATTTGTTTTCTACTCATAGGGTCAGAGAGGAGGGAGGTCAAAGAAGGGGATGATATAAAGCTGGCACTGCTATTCCAGTATACATCCTGCAGGTCATTCGTACTGTCTTTCCTCTGCACCATGCAGAATTTTTTCCCAAATGTTATTCCTGGTTTCTTATACAGCCAGAAAGAGCAGTTATACATACATCAGAAAAAGCTGTGTTACCCAAACAGCTAAGTAGTTTTACTTTGTTTTTAGTTTTCAGCTTTAATTCTTTTGAGAGAAAAATCCTGGATAATAACATGAACTGTGGCAGAGTTCCATATCCTTATGCAGTTCAGGGCAGCCCAAGAACTAGACAGAATACATGACTGAAGAATTCCTGCTTCCTTTGCATAGCTGGGGATTGAGGAAGAACAAACAAAGAAACAGACAAACAAAGACATACACTGAAAAAAAAAAGATATTTGCACATCCAGTTTCTGTAACTACAGGGGAATTTGATTTGTCACAGTCTGTTTCATCAATGAACTGACACAGGAAAGATGTATGTGTGGTCTTGGAGAAGAAATCCACTTTTCCACACAATTCTGAGAAAGGCATAAGGCAGCAAGATTTCAGACTTATTAATTCTGACAGTTTTGGCATTTTAAATGCATGTAATTACAAATACAAAGAAAAGTTGGATGAGGAAGCCTAGCCAAATAAACAAAGCTCTGATATTTTACAGTCTAAAAGTGGGACAGTTTTGAAGGTGAATACGTGTTTAAATTAGGCATCCTGCACTATAATCAATTAATCTGATACACTAAGCAATAACAATCAGTTATGTTTAATTTTGACAAACCACGAGTCTCTAATTTGGTACTCTCAGTCACATTCCTCTGTGCTGGACAAATAAGAATGCAGTGGAACAATTAATCTTTCCAAATCACCATATATTTAAATGACAAACCCCAACACACTGCATTATGAAGACAGTACACAGAAAAAACAGTTATCTCAGTTTTGTTAGAAAAAAATGTTATTTCTTGCAGAAAGAAATTTTTCCTCTTTCTTAAACTCTGAGAAATTAGAATTGAAAAGCACTCAATAGAGAGAAGCTATTAAGAATTTTTCCCAATTTCTTGTTTTAATTCCAATGTTGTATACTATCATGGGAATCATATTTTATTCAAAGACTAATAAATCTAATGCAGAACATATATAAAACCAGATCCCTGCAGACCCTGTGTAATCTCTACATGAGGCATTAATATCCTCTGCACTGCAATGGTTATTAACCATTCATCAATGGCCAAGTGTATTGGAGAAGAATATTACCTCGTGCTTTACAAGTGCCCAGTGGAAAAGGGAGGGGAATTGTGGCATATGAGGGTAAGCAGACCCTTCTTTATTTCTACAGAAATACCAGGACTGAGGGATTGTAAACCACTGAAATCACTGAATAACTTGAATTTCAGGTTTCTTTAGAGAGTATAAGAAAGTCAGGAGAACATTTGAAGATTCTTTCCTTGAGACCAGTATTATTGTTTAGTGCACTGAACTTTACATAAGTGATGCAAAAATTGAGTTAAGCACAGCTTGAGTAATTTGCCTGAGGTCTGAGAAGAAGTTAATGAAAAAAACTAAAAAGGTCTGTTGAGCCTTTGTCCTATGTCATAAGCTGTAAATTATCTTTCTTTGCAATACTGAAACTGTCAGCTCTTACATACTCAGAAAAAAACTCCAAATCATTCCTTAATCTTCTATTTGCTAAGCTGAATACATCAAATTCCTGTCTGAACATCATATTGTTCTAAATATTTGTCTCTGGAACCTCTCCAAATGTTCAACATCCTTCTCCATATGTAGGTATTTTCAATAGACACTGTATTTCACTACTGGCAATCCAGTAGTTACTACAAGAACATGTCCAGAAACAGTATAGTTCTGTTTTACTCAATACGAGCTGATTTAGACACTTCAGACTCACATGAGCTCCTTACAGCTACACTGTCAGACCAAGAAAACTCAGCCAAAGATTTTTAAATAATCACAACTGCCTAGGATAAAACCTCACTTATTTGTGAGTATCAGTTTAAGGTTGAACTTTACAGTCTGTATGAGTTCTCTCTTACATGGATTCATTCAAAAATAAAATAAAATAAAATA
>JACBWW010000026.1:2451819-2631819 GCA_020086605.1 Lanius collurio
AATCACTTCTCCTTTCAGTATACCTACATACATACAATTCCTGTTAATAAACACTGTGATTATAGGTAAACTGAGGAGGAGAACTGGCACCAGGTTCTTATTCACTACCCTTGTGGTCCTCCTACTGTCACGTGATTATGAAATCATGGACACACAATTTACAGATCCTTGGCTCTGCCTCCATTCCTTTGAATATGATAAACACTAAAATTAAGCAATCATTTCTGCTTAGGACAGGACCGTTGTAAATGTTGCATTCTTCTTGGTCCTTTAATGGACAGAGCTCAAGACAGATTGTAAGCCTTATATAAGTAAAATGCAGTCTCAATTAGGTTTTGCATGTGTACTAGCAAATCTAATGCTTTTCCATTAGTGACTTAGGTTTTCATGCATTTCCTAGAGCAGACATATCATTGACATCAACTTCCATAAGACAGACATAAAAAGGGGATATTCAGACAAAATTTATAGGTAATATTTACCATAGAGCCTGAGGCAGTATACAACAAAAAACCCCATGTGAAACCTAGACCCACTGATTTGCTATTTAGAACTGGCTACAGAACTACTGCATGTGGGATAAAGATTTCACCCTTGCATCTGGTTTTGTGACCTGCCCCTGAGGGCAGTGTCACCCAACTTCTTTCTAAAAAAGGGACTTTCAGAAATGTCAGGTGGGTCTGCCTACTTTGGAAACAACAATTTGCAGTCCTTTGACACACCTATTGGAATTAGGGGCTGGTGCTTTTGTAACCACTTATTCAGGTACACACGAGAGGGTGTGTTTGGTTTGCTGTTAAATAGTTTATGAAGACAAGCACATCTAAGCACCTCAGAGGCGCTGCACCTGTACTTGCTGCACCTAAATGACGTTTTCACTCTTTAGAAGAAAGAGCAATATTGTTCCAGCGTGCAAAGAACATATGCTAATCAGCTGTACTCTTCAGGCGCAAATGAGATAATATGCTCATTGTTTAGACACTGGAATTGTTCATTACAAAATGACACAGTGTTTGCCAATTTTGTCTTCATTATAAATGTAAATATTAACTGGTGATATGCAAAAGAATACAAAAAGTCAACAGCAATTAATTGGCTTCTGCAGTAATTAGCAACTGTAAGGCAAACACTTAGGAGCCGTTGTAATTGTCTGCATTAGGAATACACCTCCTGTACAGATCTAATTAGCAATTTAAATAGTTCAGAAATTATATGCCTCTTGCCTTTACACTCCCTGAAGTACTGTTCATTAATGGGGAAAAAAATTGCTAGTAAATGTCATTTGCATTGTCTCATGTTAAGAGCTCTACATCAAAGCCTCTGTGTTATTGCCTCATACTGAATAATACAGAACTGAGGCTTGTGGACCAATACAGTTGTAATTAGTCTATGATTCCTTTGTAAACAGCAAACACAAAAACTGACAGAAGCTTATTTTGCTCTGAGGTACCTACTCTACAATTTCAGCTGTAAATAAGGAAAGCAGAGCTACACAAATGCTGCAGCTACCAAATAAAAACCAATCCAAGCTGTGTCTAGGATTCATGTAGTTTTATTAATTGTTGCTTCAGCAAAATATTTCCTTTGCAGATGGGAAATGTTAGAGTGTTCACATAAGGACTGGATAGCACCTCCTGTATGTTAAGTCCAAGAATGATAGAAAGACAGAGGAATAACTAAGGAGCCACTAGATAATTATTGTGAACACCAAAAGATTTGGGTTTATTGAGCAAAAACAAAACCCATCAAAAGGGTGTTTGATAACAATTTTGAAATACATCTCAGGGAGAAACAGGAAGAAATCAGTGTATAAATAAGTAAGAAATTTGAGTTTTAAAAGATAGTTGAGGCTAAAGCAAGTGCATAATAGTGCAAATACATTTGGAGGAAAAACTGATTCAACATTTCTGAATACCAAGAAGATTAAATTCTTAACTAACTTTTAAATAAGTCCAAACTCACCTTGTCCTTTATGGTGGAGCTCAACCAGAACGTTTAAAACAGGGTATGTCAATAAGCTAGAGGGCACCTGGTACTCTCACAAAATAATCCTCTATTGGCTTGGAACTGATACACCTCAGATAAATGCTGAAAAAGAGGAGCTGTGTTCAGAGTCACAGTTACAGTGAATGTCAGCATGTGATTAACCTCAGGCAAAGGTATATAACAGAATAGCTACCATGCCTCTTGCTACTGTGGCTGCCATTAGGTAGCTGAGCCGCACTACTTGCAACACAGATGCTGTGTTAAACAAAATGAGACATGGTATCACTCACACCAGTGAACGGTGCTAAGACTCTAACAGTGCCTACAAGGAATATAATGATTCTCAGATATCACACTCCATTTTTTGTTCTCTCCAGAGCCTGATTCTGGCAAACCCAGCTCCAAAGTCTGCTCCTCTGTTCCTGTGAGAACATCTCAAAGCAAAAATGTCGCATCATACATAGCACCCACACTTCACTTTCTGGCTAGTACTGCAGGCACAAAGGAGTGGTTAAGAGAGAAAAAGGGATTGTGAGATTCTGTTCCCATGACACAAACACTCATATTAGATATAAACTTCAAAGACCACTTATTGGAGCATTTTATTTCACAAGCTGTAAGAGTCTATGTAAATGATTGTTCAATATCTGATTATCATTAAATGTTTGGGACTGTATGCTCTGAACAACTTAATAGTTTATTAAATTTTTTCTCACTACTGGTTCTTCAGAAGAAAATACCAGAAAAACATATACTTGCACCTTTTGTTGAACAGTCTGTTGATACTCATACTCTCAGCATGTTGAAAGTCTTTTGGAAAAAAGTTGTAACTACTCCCAGGCTATAGAACTAGGACATCGCTGAATTTATATTACACTTGCTTTATTTTCTTGCAATTTTTCATTCATTTCTTCTGCACTCAGGCAAGGTCTCTGCACAATTTTGGCCTACAGGAGAGAATGAGAGGAGGAAAGAAGGAGTGAGACATAGCACATTGAATTTACATTTTGGCATATAGGATGCACAGCATAAAATTGTATTTCTTCTGTAAGAGTAGAAATCTCAGCCAATTTCCTATAATCTAGGGAAATCATGTACTCAATGTCATTCTTAAAAAAGATATTCTTTCCTTAAGGCTGACTCTCACTCACACTTAGTCACTTGAAATTACCATTACAGTAAATGAATCTTACTTAACTATGCATTTGTTTTTCACAATTCAACTCCTGCAGTTATGTTTCAGTGAAGGTTGAAGGTTCCTCTTTTGATTTTAAATATGGTAAATCACCTTGCTCTTCATGCATTAATGGCTTTGTTCTCAACATTTGTGCAAAAGATGGGAATTTACTGTAGTATGTATGGAACTGCAAAAAATTTTTAAATGAAAAGAAAAAAAATAACATTGATTCAGAACAAACCACTTTTCTTGCACTTTCGTCAGCTTTAATTGTTTTCTTCTCCCTTCCTGAAATTATCTGCCATCAGGACCTAATGAACAGAAGAAGCCTTTTGGATTCTGAAAATGCTTATGAACAAACCTAACTACTTCCAGTGCAGTACTACATCTTAAAATATTTGGCTATTCACATAGTTGCAAAATCAAACTTTAAAAGTAAACTTCTTCTTAATTAAAAAATCTAAAAATCACCCTTTCAAAAATCATTAACGGAACAAACACCCCTGTATCTGATTTCCCTAAACTTTTGACCCATCTCCTTCTCAAAATCTGGCAATATAACTCTAAAAAGACTCTTGCTATGTTAACAAGACAGCAATTTTGCTTTTCCAGCCCTTTCCTATTTAATTGATCCTTCCATCATGCTGCCACAAAGGTTGGTGGGCAAAATAATCAACTAGAAGACAGAATTTATTCAGACCAGAAATAATCTTTATTTTTGCTAGGATGACTTAAAAAAAAAAAAATTAAAGTTTTTAAAATTCAAGTTTTAGCCAGGCTGTTTTCCTGACCTGTACAGTCAATCTCAAACCTTCAGATATACTACACCTCAGAAGGTGGGTGAACGGGACAGGTAATGGACAAATGAAATCAGGATTGCCTTTGTTACAAAGAGATGGAGATAGCCTCCCACTCTTTGGGAGTTTCAGATCAAAAGGTGCAGGGAAGAACTGTTTGTTTCACACTTCCAGTACAGAGTAGCTAAGAGACAGAGATGAAGAAGAGTCCGATAGACCTGGAAGTAAAATATCCACTGGGAAGCCACTGAATTCATGTGCATTTTGAGGGATGTCAAGAACTTACACATCTTCTCACAGAGAGCTCAACAACAGTTCTACATAGAGAGTTCTCTCTCTTTTCATCTTTCTGTTTTCTAATTTTTCTGTTTACAGGAAGTCATGGATATCATGAAAACCCTCACTGTTGCCTGGGAATCCTTTCTTTCAAGGAAGTGTGTTACAGCATTATGGAAGACTATCAGGTTGCTGCATCATGATTTATTTTTGATAAATCCATGCTGACTGTTACTGATGAACTTATACTGCAGGATTGTCATAAAGAGAATATTACCCTTATCATTACACAGTGACTGATTGTACAATGATGCTATGAACGTCATGAGATTAAGGAAGAATTTTTCCTTAAGTTTCCAATTATTTGTATTTTGAACTCTCAATACAAAGGATCAAAACAACATAGAATAAAAAAAACCCCAACTTTTCTTGTTCCTCAACATGTACTAAGAATTTCTAATAAAATACAGTCATATTTATAGAGTGCAAAAGGCAAAAAAGGCCTCATTCCTGGTCAACAATCAGTGTAAATGTTTTTAGACATTATTTATTTGTAATCCTTTGCCATATACCTGTGAATTTTTTTAGTCTTCCCCTGAGAGTCATGAAAAATAGACAATTTCACTTGAAAAGAGAAGAAGAAAAACCATGTTTCTTTTTTTTTTACCTTGTGGGTTGCTGCACTCAGGAACAAAACCTTTAAGAACACATCAAATGTTGTGAGAGGCTTGATAAAACTTATGAGTGTAAAATCATAGTTACACATTTGTGGTTCTTACTGTTAATTACAAGTCTGGAATGGAGATATGCATTACCAGCAGAGTTCAAACATCCAGCCATCTCATAAAAATAATTATTATACATATTTATTATGTACCTGGTCACTACAAACTTGAATGACTGTGAGATCACAGTACTACTACACTTAGAAGAGTGAACATATGCTTTGCAATTTAAAGATCTGCCAATTTTTATCAAAAGGCAGACTTTTACAGACTTGAGCATAGGGCTTGGATGTTGCTTCAAACAACATAGCAAACAACCTGCATTGCCACTTCTTCCCCTTTATCCTGACCTATGGATAGTTACAAAACTACTCCTTAACAGCTCAGTTGTTGAGAAGCAATTTTTTCCTTGTGTGTTTACCTAGAATGTCAGTGAAAGGCACAGAGACTTCTTGCTAAAAAATACTTAGGTGTATAGTGTTCCTTGGTCCTTACTATGACAAAGTGAGTGCATATCACTGAAATTATCCTATTCACTCCTTTGGTCATCCCAGGCAGCCAGATAACTAACTATACAAAAGGACATAAATATCAAATGACAGGAACAAGTTCAATGCAAAATGACGATGTCACATCATCCTTAATGATATCAAGAATCATTTTTAAGTGGAAAAATTACTGTTAATAAAATAGTGAGTACTAATAGATTAAAGATGGATAGCTCATAATATGCTGGACCACTGGAGCTCCAAATCTTTGAGATTTGTAATCCTGACCAAGAAAAAAAAAAAGCACTATTAGTGAGGATGAGGATTTTTCATGTCTCATTTAACTTGTAATTTGACAAGTAGTTCATTTATGAAAAGCTTTAAACATATTGCTCCTCCAAGGCTTAAATACAAAATCTTTAAGCATATGGAAAACTGAGCCAATATAACTAAATACTTGGGAACCCCACTTACAATTTATTAATACTGCTGATTTTTGGAAAATTTTTACTTTCAGAAGTCTGTACTTACAGCATTCAATATTGGATATATTTGATGGAAAAAAATGAAATCCTAATATTTTGCTCTTCTTATAAAGACATGTGAGGAGAACTAATTGATATCAATTTCCTTTAACTTATGTTTGGGAACTGTGGTATGAAGAAGTCAAATTTTTTGGCAAGAAAATGCAATGGTCGAGCAATAAGTGCTCCATCTTAAGCAAAAAGAAAAACTTAAGACAAAGGAGGAAGGCACAAGAGAACATATGAAGAACCATGTACACAAAGAGTGTCTTCCCTCATGTCAGCAGTTAAGGACTCACGTTGCCAGCAAGACTTAGAAAGAGAGAGAAGTTTACATAATTAAAAAAATAGAAAACCTGATTTAGAACGATGGACAACCATGACTCTAAAAGAACAAGGAAGTGTGTATGAGAATGGGTTTTTTATATACTTTGTCTGTAACATGCATTTTTATTATCTAAACTCGAAGTCAGAAGATTGTAAGGTATGTATCTCTGCTTTTATAATAAGTGAAAAGATAAGTAAAGCATAGTTTTCAAAATTAAATTGTAGACCTAGATTAGCAAACAATATTGCAGAATACAGCATGCACAAGGAATTAGATATCTGCACTACTCTTACCATCTCAGAACATGACACAGAGAAGTAGGTTGGTGTAAATGGAGGCAATAGCTACATTCTGTGTGACTGCAGAATTATTAGGACCAAAGTAGTCAAAAACTGAATGTAAAAGAGCTAATCTTGCAATCTTGTTTAAATAAATTTTATTTACTCTCTCAAAGCACAGTTACTGCAAATACTGAGCCTATAAATCGGTTTTCATCTTGACAAAAGTGATTTAAAAGGTCATCTGTGTTTATGGAATTACGGTTATTTTCACAGGGAGTACAAAGTCTTACCTACTTAAACACGGGACAAACTACCTTTATGGTCATTTGCTGGAAACAGTAAAAAAAATTAAAATTTTGTGAATAAATATCTCTAATGTATCCTGAAATAATTACCAGGAGATTAGGATTTGGGGTTCTGAGTATTTCTTGCACAACACAAACAACCGGTTCCTTACAGAGACTGGGCTGTTCCATATTTCCTACCTTGTTTGTCAAGAAAGAACTTTCAACTTTAAAAATCTCATATTGTGCTGATTTCATAGTTGGCTTTGATTTGCCTCTTGGTTTTGTGTTTTTTTGTGTTTTTTTTTTGTTTTGTTTTGTTTTGTTTTGTTTTGTTTTGTTTCTATCCTGAGCCAAAAGGGGACTAAAACCTGACATCAGGCTTTTTTTTTTTTAAACTGGACAGTAAGGACACTTTAAAAGGATAATGGGAAATTTCTGAATTACTGCTGTTGTTATTTTCTTAGAAAAAATATATCAAATAGTAATTTATCTTCCATATAGTAATGAATTTTTTCCATGATTAAACATAACACATGTCCTAAGTCTATATGTTATGGCAACTTAATGGCAAAACAGGAAAATCCGTAAAGCTTTTCATTTCAAAATACAGGTGCATTAGGCATCTTTCCTTGTACTGTTTTCTACAGAAAAAAATAAAAATCTAGGAGCTACTTTAGAATTTGATCTATGCTCTCCTTTATTCTACTTTCTCAGTTTCTTTATGCTTTTAGGCAGGGAAAGTGCTCAAAATTGCTTTTGGAAAGATTGTCTCAATTATAGTCTCTCTTCACTTCCACACTCATTTTACCAAAGCCTAGGGACCCGATGAAATTCTCATTAGAGCCAGCTGGAAGATTTCAACTGACTTCACTAAGCACTAGAAAGGACTTTCCGTTTTCCAGATGAAAGTAAGCCCCCTTTTCCAAGGTGTGCAACAGCTATTGCTTTTTTTTTTCATACATACAGCCTCAACCCCAGTGGATGCTCCAAACCCTTAGTGTCCCTACCAGTAGGCCTTGATGACCAAAGTGTGTAGCTAATTCAAAACTTCAACTAGATGTTTTTAAAATAGAATTAAAACGTTGTCTTTGAAAAAAACATGTTTCCTGGTGAAAACAGTCTGTTTCCTTTCTACCTTGCTTTCCCCTACTTCACCTTTCTCAAAGAAGAAAAGGTACCGTTTTCCTAAATATACTCATTAGAGGGACAGACACTATAACATGTTTCTTTTTCCAAAAAATGGATTGAAAAAGAAAATACTAAAGGAAAAAAAAGCCAAAATGTTTTCAGAGCTCATTAAGCACTAACAAGTTTTTTTACTCTTCTTAGATGGCAGGCCTATTGCTGCAGGAGTCCACTCATTAAAACTGTTTTACTCCTGCTATTTTTATGCTTCCAGGCTAGAAAGTCTGATACTGTATACTATGTGCTTGAGAGGTATTCCATGTAAAAGTAACCATCACAGCAAGACCTTGGTGAACAGAATCAAATTACTCATGAATCTGGCTGTTTTCTGTGGTTTCTTGAATGGTAAGATACGGGGCATACTGCTGTATAGTGCATCCCATTGTTAGTTTCTATATTCTTCTCCAAGAAGAAGGTTAAATATTACACACTTGCCAAGATGTGGCTGCTAGTGCAGAGATTGAAGGTCCTCTCCCATTTCAAAATGTGAAGACTGCAGCTGTAGGCTGTAATCAGTGATAGGTTATGTTGCCTGTAAAGCAAAAATAATTTAATGTATACAAAAGAAATTACCTAAGTGTTAAAAAAAACACCATGCCTTTAGAACAGTCTAGGACTTTCTATTGCACATCAATTCTTGATAAGACATGGAGGAAATAATGTCATAGTTAATAATGCTCTTTTTTTTTTCTAAATTCTGATGCTGTCTGATACGGTATCCTCCATTGTCCACTGGAATATAATATGTACTTAAATTACCCTTGCAAAGCTAAGGGATGTGATAGTACTAATAGCTCATTATTTTTCTTTTAAATAGCTGTGAGTCAAGTAATTTGCTGGAATAACTCCAGTGAGCTAGCAGACTTATGCCAGCAAAGAATTTGGCCTAAATAATCTGTTACTTCTGCCATACCTGACAAAACGAAGTAATCTGGGGTTTGATTACATGTGGAAGCAGATATGGGAATTTTTTTGGGTTAAGATTTGTAACTATTCAGAAGACAAAAAGTACAGAATGATGTCACACACAGCTGAAGTAAAAGAAGCTGTTTTACCTAATAAAATGAATCTCCAATACTTTCTGACTCCTATAAACTGGGAAAGTTTCAATTTCAAATTACATTGCTATGAAGTAGGTGGGAACACTGTGAAAAATACACATATAGTGTAAAGACAATGACTGGACTCTTAGTGGTCCAGACTGTAACCAACTGAAAACAAAATAAAAAACTACCTTGTTAAACAACTTGATGCATCAGGGTAAGATGAATAGCAAAAATGTTAAAAAAAAAAAAAAAAAAAGAGAGAGAGAAAGAAAATTGATTTTAACTTAATGATTTTTTTTCAAATTGAGTTAATAGGTATATCTAGAACTTGATTAAAAATCCCAGATTGGCTTCATGTTCCCATCTAGATGTTTTAGAAAGTTAAAAAACCAAAGGCATACATATCTGAAGATTAATAAACAGATGTCCTATCTCAAGAAGGTCAAGGTTTGTTTTCTACCTAGAAAATATTCATAGAAAGAATAAAGTTAGAAAACAAAGCATAATTCTCATACTGTGTCTAAACATCATTACATTAGCTACTAGGACAACAAACTTAACAGGGACAAACTTAACCAGGACAAATGTGTATGCGTATGGGATGGAGATTCTAAGATTAAGAAGGAAATATAGTTTATTAAATAACAAGAAAACATGTCATTTTTTACTCTTTCCAACACAAGGTATGTTAATAGCCAAAATTTAAATGTATATACATTTCTCAAATATAGCAAATTAGCTGCATGATGTCATCCACATTGTCAATTCTTAAATATATCCTTTTAAGTTCAGTAAAAGAGAGGAAATTATAAATATATAGGTTTGAGTTGGGCTGTTATGATGAAGTAAGCTTAACCTTAAAGCCCAGTTTAGAATAATTAAATTTTTCAAAATCAGTTTTAACCCAGATCAAAATGAAATTTAATTGATTATTGTTTGTGTGTCAATACCTTTTACAAAATCTGCTTTTTGTAGCATTATTATGTCTTCTATTTGATTTCCAATGGATGTCCTGAAACAGATCATGAATTACCCTTCCCACAGAGACTCTGACAAAGATTAAATTACGAAAAAGTTGAAATCCATTTTAAAAATACTCTTGGGCCTCTGACAAACTGACTGTCATTTTGTGCTACCGTTTCTTTGGATTTCTAGAAGGAAAAGGAAGATGACTCAAGTAGTACAGATGGTTCGGTTTTGTGTGTTCTGGCTGTCAAAAATTTCTTTGGTCAGAGTCTGGGTTTTACAAGTGGTTTGAACTTTGGATTTATTTAACGTTTTTTCTTAGATAAATTTGCAATATTCTGCAGAGCCACATTCATATTGATAACTGTCTTAGTAAGGTAATATTTTTTTTATTCTGCTGTATATTATGAGCAAGTGAAAATTATTAAATAATTTTTTTGTAAGAGAAAAAATTCTTTCAGTTTAATAAGCTAAAGAAGCTCACAAATGTGTCAAGCAAGTAAGTCAGAGCTGCTGCTGTCAGAGGTACCACATGATGATTTGTAGGGGGGATGTCACCTATCGTGTAGGGATCAGAAATCTGCCAGAAACCATTATCCCTAACAAAAACAGATTTTGTAAAAGAATATGGAACAAACCCATTTATGCTTCAAGCATCTCTTCAGAGGTCCTGGCCATTTTAAAAAATATTTTTATTTAAAGATGAGCAAAAATTACTCTGATTAAGAATTTACATCTTTAAATCAGTTGATTTTTTTCCTAGGTGTGGTAAATAACAGGAGAAACCTGTTGCATCTCACATGTTACAACCTGTTACAATTGTCTTGTGGGTTAATCGTAAGCAAACACTGGAGAAAATCTGGTACTTAAGACTTCTTTAGAGTCAGACACTCCAATTTTCAAATGCCAGGATTTTTAAATTTGGGTCTTAAAGATTCCTGAAAAGGGAAATTCACTCTCTCAGATTTGATCAAGAAAATTATCTTTGTCTCATTTACATTTTCCTTTAATGGTAAATTCCCAATGAAAAATTTCAATTAACAAAAACTGAATACAGTCTGTAGAATGGCAGATAATGTTTTCTCTGCTATAGTATAGTAGAGTATAGTAGAGGTATAATTCTGTCATGTCTCTTGTCTGCTTATGATAACCACAGAAGATATTAATATTTAAACTTCTTTCCTACATGAACATTTTTCATTCATTTATTCATTTATAAGTTCAGAAAAACAGTGTATAAAGAGTAGAAGAAAAAAAGAAAATCCAAGGCACTTAAGGTGTCTTGTTTTAAAACATGATGATAAATACACATCACATTCGCTGAAAATTTTTATGTGAGTCAGCTGGTGTTTCTACAGCACTGGAATGAACCTCAGATCTGCATTTCCCCTTGGTCCACGGACAAGGAATTGAAGGCTGCTTTTAGATGAAGAGATGATACTAAAAAAGAGAAACTGTAGTCCAAAACATCAAGGGCGTGCCTCAGGAAAGATCTCGGCATTGGCAAAGATGAATCTTTTCTGTGGAAAAAGATCATGGCTATTCTGAGACAAGTGAGAGGTAAGTAGATCCCAATCTGAAGAAAAAAGGGAAAAAATAAAAAGAAAATAACTATGCAGAGAAGCAAGTCTGAAAGAGTTTAAAAGGAGAGAAGGAACTATTTGACAGGCCAGTGATATTCCTACTTCAGAATATCTAAGAAAATTCTTCATTGTTAAGAATGAATGAGTTTAGTTCACCATTTGTTTGTATTTCCTACTGTAATTTCCTTTCCAAGTTTGCAATCAAGTATTTAACACTTTTATTCATTAGAATAAAACATGCTTTCACTTCATGAACTATGGTCATGAAGGTGACAGGAAACAAAAATACCTCTTAGCATGTCTGAAATCCAACAGAATTTTGTATTAAGTTTTCCACCAAATTGCAAGAGTAAATTTGGCTGATAGTAGTGTCTGTGTCAGGACAAAGAGATCTCACTCATGGCAACCTGTGCTATACTACCAAAAACAGAGGATGCAGTTAGAAGACCTCATCTCAACACAGACTCTTATTTCTTTATATTTCCAAAAAGTAATATCCAAAGAGAGTTTAACTAAATATTTCCTGCTCTAGAAACATGTGGCATGTGAAATAAATATGTAGCACACAGATTTGGTAAACATGAATTCTGAAACAGTGAGGACAAGATTTTCCTCACTTAAATGCAAGTATGCACCTGAGGTGACTAAATTCCAAGAACATTGTCCCTATACAAATTATCTACTAAGATGGGGATTATGAAACTGACACTTCACTTTATCGAAGAGCAGACTGATGGCATCATTAGCATTTTTTTTATACGATTACTTTTTCAAGGGCAGCTTCCAGCAGAAAAAAAGATCAAGGACCAATGAATTACCCAGTGATCCTGGGGTTCACAGTTATTAGAGTTATGTTCCAAGAAAAAGGATAACAGAGGAAACAGACCACCAGTACTAGAGTGTTAAAAACAAATCACTGGGAGACACCAAGTCAGAATAACAATTTAATAGGGAAATTAAAAAAAAAAAAAATAATAAAGGCAGATAACACTGGTCTAAACCGATAGAGTCAGGATATAACCTGACTCCCTGTTGGTCAGGGTGGTGGTAGCAGTCCGATAAGATGGTGGCTGCAGTCCTCCTGAAGGGATGGATGTGGTTCTGTTGAAGCAGTGATCCTGTAGAAAGCAGCTGCTCCTCCTCAGAAGGTCCAGTGGTGGCCGTGTAGCGCCTGTCCTCTGGGAATCCAGTGGAAAGGGTGTCTGTGGTGTTTGGAATCTCAGATTGTATGCAGGATGGAATGCTTGGTTCCTCTTTCTGGGTGGAGCATCTCACAATGGGATGATGAGTCATGAGGCCAGGTGTTGATGGGCCATTAACAGAAAGATAGTCCGGAGGGAGTTATCTCTGAGTCATGACTCAAGGCATTGATAGGCCACTTACAGAAAGATAGGGAGGAGGCCAGGAAACACTGCCCCACCTGGTTTCAACAGCTCAGGAGGATGGCAATAGAATACACTGTAACCCAGGACAAAACCCCCATAAGTAACACAGACTGTTGAACTAAATGTTCAGAAACTTCAGCTGGAATTAGGTATAGTGAAGATATCATCCTATCTCACAGTGCTGTTGTCATGAACATTTTAAGATTAATTTTGAAGTGTGAAGACGTCAGATCTGAGATAAAAACATTAATGTCTGATACTTGTGTGCCAATGAAAATTAGGCTCAGCCATCTAAATGGTCATCCAAACTCAAAATGAGCTACTGCTATACATGAGTGATCTGCCTTCTGACAGCTGGAACTACCACTTCCTCAAAATTAATATATTCTGCTCAAATGAGTATTTATTTTGTACTTGGAAGCATGGCATGTCTGTATTTAGTCTGCAGGCATTGCAGTTTGAAAAGTATGGAGTCACTTTTGGATGGAAGACTGAGATTTTTAAAAATAATGAAATCATTGAATTCTACAATAAAAATAGCAACTTTTCTCAGAAGGGTGATTTAACTTTTTAAATATCATGAGCCCCTTATATTTTCATGAGTGGACACACTCATTAATCTTCTGCAACAAAACTTGAACATTTTCATTGATTCAAACTTGGCAACTGTTATGCCATATAATGTAATGAATTGTTTCTTAACAGTAGTTTTCTGTAAGAGATTGAAACTGAATTGTTCCACTGACTTCAATAAGGAGAACAGCCCATTTGTAGGACCCAGTTCTACTAGAGAAAGTAGATTTCAGTAAAAATTTCTTGTAAGGTAGAACTGTGAACAGTCAAAGTGTTATATTTCCTGAAGTTTGTTTTCACTGCAATGTAAAGAGTTGGTATCAACTATACTAATAATATTCCTCCAAGATGTAGCTGGAAAACAGTAAAACTTAAGATGTATGCAGTTTGAATTGAGACCTTTAATAAGTTTTGGTATGGTTCTCAGCTTCAGAGCTAATGAGGAGGAATAGATACCATATAAAAGCTCACTAGAATAATGCAATTTTCTCTCATTATCAAGTGAAATAGTTAACTGTGACATACACAAAATTTTTATGTGAATTAAATTAAAGCACCATAATAAATGAAGGGAAAGATGTATACAACAAATTTTCCTGAAAAATCTCTTGGTTATTAAATTCTCTGTACTGGTCCTGGAGGCTACTGAAAAATCCTTTGTTCATAAGATTGTATCACACATTATGGCTGGAGTGGAGAAAATATTTTTTTATCCCTTCCCAAAATTCATCAGCACTTTGAGTTGTATTGTAGGTCACAATTCATTTCTGACTTCACCTTCAAATTCTGATTGCCAGTGTTCTGAATAGTTAATTAAACAAAACAAATGCCCCCAAACCCCAAAACAAACAGTTGAATATACAGCTTTGCACCTCGACTGAAGGTAACTACTTTTTCTCATAAAATTATGTCTTTTTACATATTGTTTTACAATCCTGTTGCTCGGATTTGGGATGTAATTGCCTGTATCCATTGATTTCTGTTTTAGTGTAATTTTGAGTTAACTTGAGACTTTCAACTTTGAGGTTATTTTCCTGCAGCTTTTGACATACAATCTTTAATAACTTAAAGACAAATAAGTAGAATAATTTAGGAAACTTCACGTTGCTCATTTTTCCTACAGATTTGTGTAATCTGCTTGTTTGCAAGTATGCATGTCCTTTGTTTTTACCACTAAGTATTTGAATTTCCTGTAAGACCTAACTGTATATACATCTTCAGTGTAAGAAGTGCACAGTACTTTATCCCTATGTCATGGAGACATGCAATGCCAATCTGAGGCTGAGTGATTGAGTCATATTGTATGTGTCTATGATACCTGGAGCTGATGCTCTCCTAGGAAATGCACTTCTGTGCCTACAAAGAGTAAAACTTATGATGCAAGCTGTTTTAAGTTTGGTAACACTTATGTTGTCACTGTCACTATGCTACTGGAAAACAGAAAAAGCAAGCCCTTCACATACTAAAGGCTACCTTCAGCCATGTAAGTAAGCAGAGGAAAGGGGTCTAAATCCTCTGCAAAGTTTCAGTATAGAACCCCTTTTATTAGTATGAAACTGACAACATGGGCTGTGACGCCCCTAAGAGGCAAGGGCTCAGTTACCAAAATTCAGAGAGTTGACCCTGATTTTTGCTTCACCTAGGGTAGAACCAAAACTTATTAATTCTTTAAGGAATTTCTAGATAATTTTTGCTTTTAACAATTATTATGGATCACTATGCAGTGCAAATGGGATCCATGCTCATAGATTCACAGATTTACAGATTCAAAAAATGTTCTGAGTTGGAAGGGATTAGTCAGGTGTGACTCTAGAAAGGAAAACAGAATAGTAAAAGACTGTAGTGGGTTGAATCTGAGTTGATAGACAGATTTTTAGACCAATGGCGCTTCTCGAAAATTTGCTCATTAAAGCCGCACAGAAAGGCGGGAGTTGCTCTTGTTCCAGCTCGCCTGAGGGAGGTGGGGAGGCCTCGGAGCCTCGGGGCCCCGCCGGGCCGAGCCAAAGCCCCGGCCCCCTTCTCCTCTTCCTGATGCTGCAGCACGGACCCTGGGCCGCTGGGGAAGGAGCCATCCCAGAGCCCAGACAGCCGGACCCAGCCATGGACGGCTGCACAGCTGGGATCTTTCCAGAGTGGCTTTTTGGGACCGGCGGGTTCTTCCACCTCCCCCGCCCCCGCTCTCCACGTAGAGCCGGCGGGAGCCGGCAGGAGCCTCCTTTCTGCAGCCAGCACACTTCGAGCTGAACCACCATGCAGCCAGCAGCACAAAAAGAGCGAGGTTTTCTTCACCATAAAGCCTGCATAAGACCATTTTTGAACATAGGAATTTCAGAGTCAGAGAGAGTGAGCCATGTGAGACGGAGCTGAAATGGCGGTGGAGAAAAGGGGCGGTGCCGCGTTCCTCGTGTGGAGCTTAAAAATACTTCTTGCATGCGGTGGTAAGAAATTGTAATATCTCAAACTGTTTGTCTCTGTAATTCATTTGAAGTATATGGGGGGATGGAAGATTTATGTGCGGCCCTTGAAGTTTGTGAAGAGAGAGTGCCTATGCCCAGATATACATAGAAGCAGTGAGAGGCTTTTAAGGATTTGTAGCAGAAAAAGCCTTTGTGTTCAGGCCAAAGTGACCCATCCTTAAAAGGTTGATAACCCCATGTGGTGGCCCATGTGTGGCAGTATGAAAAAACTGATATTTTATCATAGAAGAGATGTATTACACCACAGCAGATTGTTTCTTTCCAGGCAGCTCTGCTGTTGAGGGCAGTTTGAGAAACCACGTGAAGCAAGAAGAAGAAACCCTTTTTTCCTTAAGCATAAGAAAGAGACTTTTTTAAGAACTGTAACACTGACTAGAATCCTATGTTGTGTTATCTTTTGTGCTAGTTAAAAAAGAAGAGTAAAGCGCTGAGAAGAAGGGAGCGGGGGGAGGGTGTGTGTGTTTAATTTCTTGTTAATCTTTTAACTTTTAATTCTGTTAGTAATAAATTTTTTTTTCTCTTAGTACTGCAACTGTTTAAGTGTGAACCTGTTTTTTGCCTCGCAGCCATCTGGTTTTCCTCAATATTTTCTTATTTTGTTTTCCTTATAAAATAATTGATATTTTAGATGCTTGACGCTCAGTTGTGTCAAACCACAACAAAGACATATAAGTGATTTGTCTTTACTGTATGGCCAGACTACCAGCTCAGCATCAAGATAAAATGCAACAAGGTAATATGTTCCAGAAAATAATCATTCAGAACAGAGATTTTCTACCTATATTTCTCCAAAACGAATGTAATGGACAGCTCAATTCTGTAGAATTTTATAATATGTTCATAAAGAATGGTTGATAATATAACAAAGTTGTACATGGATGCTTGGACATCATGGACAATCAATAAGAAAGGCACAGTTAAGAAGTCTGAAGAACTCTGAAGAACATTGGTTGCTATCTTTCATTCTCTCACCTCACCTGAATGTACCTTTCCATCTTGATGAGGGCACGTGAACAAACCAGGCTTCTCTTCATAAAAAGGTCACACATAAGACTTAGGTGTGACAATAAGGCAAAAACAGATGTTGCTAGTAAGGGTACACGAATAAGCCACTCTTAAAGCTCAAGACAACCCATACCAAGCAGCCAGTGAGATCTCCCAGGAGTGATTCCCCTGCAGTGCTTCCTCAGTTCTAGAAACATACATTAGCTCTGAATTAGGTTAACCAAGTCCTTGTTGACAGATGTGTTCCATCTGGGCAGCCAGCTAAAACACAGTAGAGTTTGTGAAAAATGTGGCTCAGATAACCTGCTAACTAATTGATTGAAATATTCATCAAGGGATATGATTTAGAAGTGATAGGCTCAAGGAGGATCCTGACAGAATTTGTTTTGGTCTTTTCATTCATTTGGAACTCCCTGGAGGTGCCATTTCTGCTGATGAATGACATCTACATTAGGAGCAAAACAAGAAGGCTCTATTATTGGCTAGTTGCTCTCAGTTTATCTGCACGGGAATTAGGAGAAAATGCTCCTTACTAGTATGAAATCTGTGCAGGAAGGAAATCTGATTACCAATCTGCAGTCAAAATTTATGTATAATGTGGGTGTATTTTTCCTTTCACTTGTCTATTTTTTTATTTTCTCAAAAGGCACTTCTGTAATTACAACAGTGGATAAAAGAGAGGCATAATAAGTGGCTGGTTGTGTTCCCATTGAATTGGTAAGAAAAACTGAATATATTGACTGTATTAGCAGTGAGATAGGAGACTAATGACAGGGACAGGAAATGATTTAAAAGCTATTTAAATTTAACTAAGCAAAATAAAACAGAAGTAAATAAGATGGATTCTCACAGATGCTGCTTTTCCCTCTTCTTTGGGTACTAAACTAAACCCAACTAAACAGAGTGGTGAAATGGGAAGACCTTTAGAATCACCGCATATTTGAATGAGGAAAGTGGATCCCTGTCTCTCTGCAGAGTTCATCCATTAAGAACTAATTGCACTACCAAAGCTTAATTCCTATGTTCAGCACATCACCTTTTGATAAAAAAATAGACTGATTAAAGAACGAATTTCTTGAAACTTTCTGCCAAGTTTTCCCCTGTAAATTGCTGCCCTTCCCACCTTCTGTTCTTCAACTGTGAGACTTCATATAGTCCCAGGAATATTGCTTTAAAGAAAGATACCCACTGCTTACTCCTGATGTTGGATCTGATGAGGCATGGCTTTCTCTAGTTCAGCTTTGAACACTGAAGGATGGAGATTCCACAATTTTTGAATTGGTTATAGAATTTTTTTTAACCAACCAAAAAATTGGTTAACTACAGGTTTTTCATGGAAAACAGTTCTAGATCTCCTTATGCAAAAGTCTGTCTGAACACTGAGTTTCAGCAGTACCATCTTTCTGAAATATGTAATAATGATACATGGATAATTTCTGGTAAATACAAAAAGTCTCCAAAAAGGAGAACTTATGACAAAGCTAGAAAATTAGAGATACATTACCTCTTCCCACTCACCATAATGATAAAATTTTACTTACATGACAATTCACAATTGTCATTTTGGAACAAATATTGATTATTTTATTCAACAAGATGCTTCTTCTCCAGTAATATGTGCAATAAGTTCAGGCTTGGTGAACGAAAATTCAAATTTAACAGAAAAAAATTGCCTGGCCATGTGAATAAGAGCCAGTTCTGTGCATAACAAAAATAGAATCTGCTTTCCATCTTTGTTTCTTTCTAAGTGCTCTTTGATGATGGCTTGTAATAAGGACAAGTCTCTTCTTCAAAATTTTATCTGCCCCATCTATGACGAATTTCACACATCAAGAACTAGGGAAGGCCAAGTTAAGATATACAACATCTCTGTAACACAGAAGAAAGTGTTGAAAACTGAAGCTCAAAAAAATTTAACAAGAAAAGTTTTTGCAACATATATTTTGACAAGTTCTTTTAATTAAACTCCTCTTAGGGGCAGTGAAGCAGAAGTTTTCCATTTGAAGATAGTTTTTAATTTTTTAATTTTTTTTTAATAACAAAAGGAAAAGCTGCCTTTGGGCTCAACTTCCACTTCAACTAAAACCAATGATTATCAATATTGGACTTGAATGAAATGTATGTGCCTTTTAACTTGCTCCAAAAAAATGTATTTACAGCTACTAACACTCAAGCTTGTAGTGCTGTTAGCCATGCACAAATATCCAGTATCTGTCTCTTACTCACTGTGAACTATAGCAAGGTTTATTCATAGAGATATTTATGGTTGAATCATATAGCTTTTACCTTAGGAACACTACAGCTTTAAATGTTTCCCTTCGATTTATGCACAGCATGAGTCATAAAGTAAAGCTTCTGGGATGACACTTCATCACTGAAAATTTACTCGAGTTCTGCTCTTGACCTTAATTTGTGTGCAATCAAGGGGAATTCTAAAATCATAAATGTGTCTTCTTCTAGCTCTATTTGTGTCAGTAAAGATGCTCTACTTCTGGTTGCTTATTACTTTTCTGTAACTTCCAATTGAAAATATCATGTAAGTGAGTCCCAATCTGCTTTAGAAAATTGAACAGGATTAGTTCAAACATCTTTCACTGGTGGGTTAAATTTTTAAATCTAATTTTACCTGATAGGATTCAAATGAGCTCACATAGGTTTTTCCATTGGTGGAAGGAACAGGAATTGAAAGCACAAAGGATGGACACAAAATAGAATAATTATTTAAAAGGTGGATAATTGACTTTGTCTGAAGAAGACAAAGATTTGAGAGGGAAGTCTTTGAATAAACAGGGAAAAGTTCTTAACCTGGAATAAGACTGGATCAATCCATTACTTATCTTCATCTCCATGAAAGCCAGGACTGCCTCCCCACTATCCTCCCCAGAGGAATTACAAGGTAAACCTTTACAGTTCCATCGCACATAACACTCTATCTGTGCCTACAAAGGCATTGTGAATTCCAAAAGAACCTGTAAAAAAATCAGCAGAAATGACCACCTGTACATCTAAAAATAAAAAAAATTAAAAAAAAAAACCCAACTAAAACCATAAAGTGCAATATCAGCCTCACACTGACAATTTATACTGTTAAGGTCTGGGAATCTTTAAATCCAGTTCATCAAATGAACACTCCTCATACCACAATAGACCAGATATTAGTTAAAGGTATTTAAGCAGCTAGCATCTATTAAGTCTATATCTAACATACATTTGCTGATGTCCCTAAATACTGCTAAACACTGTCTTCTACATTTCCAGGGGCTATATTATTTGCAAGTGTGTATATGTGTACAAACATGCATGAGAAAGAGAAATAAGTAGACATATGCATATCTTTCCAGCACATCAAAACAATCATAACAACGTTACATTTTTTAACAATATACAGGGGAGTATGAACAGGCATAGAATTAATTTCTTGAATTACGACTTGATACGTGAAATTTTAAGGATTACACTACAATCAAAAGTAGTTTTTCTGAGAGTTCAGGGGTTGCCAGTGAGATTGCAATACTCTTATATCCAAATTCTTCTTCAGTTTCCTCTGAAATGTCATTTTATAATCTTATGCCATTTTTTCCCCTATCACATAAGCCCATGGGATCTAAATTGGCTTCAAATTAATGTCTCCTTACCCATGAGCTATGTTTTCAAGCAGATTGGGTGATACAGCTAATGATTCTTTAGCAAATAGTTCTTCCGTAATCCCAGCAACTCAAAGTTTGTTACTTTTTTTTTCCAAAATCAGACAGGCCTTATAGCAGCAGAATAAAAGACACACATGCTTGCACACACACATATCCCTTATACTCTGCTTTGTCAAAAGTGGATTGGCCCAAGTTCAAGAGCAATTCTTGAAGCAGAACCTCTTTTAATCACATTCCATACACCTGAAGAGCCAATCCAAGCATGTAAGTGAATGCTACCAGAGGTTTTTAATCCAGATAAAACTTCTTCAGAAAAAAAAGAAACTTGCTGAAATACAAAGGGGAAAGTATACCTCTGAAGTACAAGCTACTCTCATCAGAAGTCAGATTTTTTTCTTTTATTCAGCTCTATATCCACTACTAAAAATAGCCCCTTCTGACATTGTCAAGGAGGCTTTGAGATGTAAGAATCAGTACTACTGCAGACTAAGTACCTACAACTGTCTGACTTGGTGAAGGATCCTGAACTACTTCATTCTTGTCTGGAGATTGAGACTGCTGAAGTGAGAATCAGGAGATAAAACTGGGAGGTTCAGGCTTCCCCATCTATCAGAAAATTACCTCCCAGGGAAATCAACGTTTTATAAATTATGGTTTCTTGCCCCTTGTAATTTCAATAGCCAGTAGCTAGATATTAAAATACATGGACAGCTAGGCACCTTGCCAGTGTACAGAGACAAGAAATTATTTCTTACATTAAAACACAATCTTTTTTTATTTACACACACACACACATAATCCATACTAAGATTCTATTAGATATCTTGTCCCTCCCTCCCTGCCTCCCTCACAGAGGGGTGATTTCAGACTAGTGTCATAGCTTTCATAAACTGATGCTAGGACACGTTGACCTGATTTAAAAAGTATAGGGCCAAAAATCCTGTTTTGCTGAAAAAGATACTAGTGGTTACTTTCTGAATTAAGATTTCTGTAAATTCCATGGATAAACCACAAAGAGCTTCAAGAAGAAGTGGGAATAGTATCAAGGACTTGAAAAGTTTTTGGGACGTACATGTTTTTTGATAGGAATGCATAAATTATTCCCAGAAGCCTCTGAAGCAGTCTGTCTTTGCACTCTGAAACCAAAACACATCTTGAAGTTAGGATTGATTTTACCCCTTTACAGCCTTTCTCCATAATATAGCTTTATCTTCAGACATAAAGTCAGCAAGAATAATTTTACTATACTATGGGCCAACTATACCTAGAGAAAATGGCCCTTGCTACATTCACAAGGTTACAATAGTAACCACAAAGTGATCTTCAAACTAGATGGAGATTGCATTTACACAGATGAAAGAAGAGTGGTATCAAGAAGAAAAAATAATGGTCAGATCATGCCTTGCTTGTGCAAATGGAAATACAGAACAAAAATATCTGAGGAGAATTGATATAAATGTGAAGTTTTAGCATGTATACATAAATGACAGAAAATATATCTATGGAGAAAGCTAGAGAAGTTTGGTAGATAAAAATAAAAGAAAGCACAGAGATAGCTCAAGTAGATGGGTAAAGATTTTTATGGACAACAGAGGAAACACTAGCATATTACCATAGGCAATGTGTTAAAACAGGATGTGAGTGAGGAAATAATTTACGGTAGAAAGTAAAGAGAAAAATAAAAAGCAAGAAATAGTTAAATATACGCTACACAGACAGCTAATTAGTAGAAATTTGAAAGACAGGGGGATGTCCTCAGACACTCCTGAGTTAGTAAAAATTTGAGTTGTAAAGAGGAACTACTTTTTTCCTAGACTTGTTTGATTCTAGAGGTCACCACACTGTTTTCAACTGTCTCTTAAAGCCCCACTAGTGATGACACTTTCTAGTCTCTCACACTTTTTCTGTGTTTGCTTCCTCAAAATTTTTCTCTGTTGCCTCCATAAGTCTCCTCTCTGTACCATGCTGCAGAGACCATAGGACAACCATAAATTAGGAAGCAAGAGTTTAAATTAGATGCAGAAGGTGAAGGGAAGCCAGTATAGAGATTTGAAGGGGAGCCATCCTATAAATGTGTGGTAACACTTGTCTGTTTTAAAAGTCAGCCTCCTGCTGTTCACATTTGTATTTAATTTGCAAACAGTAGGCGGAAATTTGGAACTTGTAGAGTTTCAGCTCCTCCTGATGTGCTGCATGTTTTAGCTGAGGAAACACTTTTCCAGACTGACAAGAGTCTTCCTTAGCTGAAGGTCAAAAAAAGTGTTGAAGGAGATGCCAATGAAAAACACAGATACCTTAGCCTATGGGCTGATTCCAAGTGTTCAGCTCCAACTAGTGTTTCAGGAGCTATTTTTAATATGACTAGACCAACTGTAGCACTTATGTATCTCAAAAGCATGACATTTAGCATGTACTCAAGTACCATTTTGTACATTTCCATAAATGTTAATAAAAGTTATTTAACATAAAAGTCATTTTATTTAAAAGTAATTTTGTTATATTGTGGATAATATTTTTTCACATAAATTTTATTTTAACTGCTTTTCTCTTTTTCAACTTGTATCTATTTTTCAGCATAGTCAAAAAAAGCTTCCATCTTCAGTTTTTCCTTGCAGTTATGTAAGCTTTCCTCCTCCACTAAACAGAGTGCACTATTTTGAAACCATGAGTTTGTTCTGCACAGTTATTCACTCTCAGAAAACTTCTAGTGCTGGGAAAAGGGCAAACATCACTTGCATGAAGGTGTCTCTCCTACTAGTTAGCTACCCCAATACACTTCCACACTTTTCTTTCTTAAATCATCTGATGCCATTATTCACTGAAGTGATTACCCTAACACAAAATCGAACTCAGGAAGTCTCTACATCTTGGTTGCTGGAAGCTAGGAGGGCAGAGTAGGGGAAGCCTGTGCCCCATTCCTGTTGCTCTCTTATGATACACTAATATGATCTACAGACAAGAAACCATAGGCTAGTGAGAGTTATGACCTGTCCTGCTATAAGTTCTAGAGTACACCAGATGTTGCAACTTCATTAGCCTCCACTCCCATGAATCTTAGAAGTCTAGAGAGGATCTACTTTTCTAATAGACAGGAGAGGAAAAAAGAACCCAAAAATAACAATCTTCTGGACCTTTTTTTGCAATAATTAAAACCAAATCAAACTAACAAAAGCTCCCACAAACCCTCAGTTGCAACTTCCCTCTCATGTTAGGCAAAATTGAACAAGAAGTATACATCTAGCCAAGTAGAGTCACTCCTAAAAAGAGACACAGCTGAGTTCTAGCAACTTATGTGCTGGACTCACAGCACTACAGGAATCCCAGCACAGTGGAAGTCTGGAATACATTTATTAACTCTTCAAAAAATGTTTTTCTTTTGGACTGAGACTAAGCTTTATAAATTTAGCCCCAAAATAATTGCTTCACATGGTTTTAAATGGAGGGCTGAGTGGATAGGGAAAGAGTTGGAGGAAGGGCAGGGAGGACTAGAACAGCCCTGGAAATTTTATTTGTAGAGTGGCAGTAACTTAGCTGCTCGGTCTCATTCCTCACTATGAAAGTGCTTAAAAGATTGAATGGCTAACACAAAAAATAAATTAGTCCTTAACAATTCTTTTGAGTGTTCTGTAATCAGTCCCTGCTATGAGAGATGTGCACAAAATATACATCCCAAATCTTTTTAGAAGGAAGCTTCAGAGAGCTGGAAGTTATGGTCAGACTCCACGGTCTCCCATCATGATGTAGACAATGCCAGGATTTCCCAGGTCACCAGGAACACAGACTAAATCAAGTGTGAGAACTGTAGTGTCACCTAAACTCTTCAGGATGCCATTCAAATCATTCTCATCAGATTCCTGTATCGGTGCTGTAGGGTAGACCCCAGGAAACGTAAAAGACATGTGACTTTGCTTATATAGCACTGTATGAACATATGATTTGGCAATAAGTCAGGTGCAAGGGAGAACTAATATACATGTTTTCACTCTTCACTGGCTAAGGGAGCAAGGCTGTGCCCTTTTTCCTTTTCCAGCCCCAAAATTAAGCATCACCTGAACACAAGCTCAAACCCTTTCTAGATATCTCTTCCAGTTTCCACAATATGAAGATATTTATTCTCTTCAATATCTCCCTTTCTTCTCTTACTGCACCTGGCAATAATGTAGATGAGAGAGGTCTAAATCTTCTACTAGTTTCTTCCACATATATTTGAACTAAGTAACCGTCATCAAATTCGATATTTTTAGCATAATTACAAACAGAATCTGAACTTCAAAAAAAAAGCAGTGCTCTGAGGAGAATGAAAGAAAGGACCACTGTGTAGAAATTTCTCTTTCCTCTTGAGTTCTTTATTTAGTACTAATAAGAGATTAAGAAGAACTGAATTCTTGAATGAATAATGAATTTGTACATATACATATCTGGAACTCACATTTGGAAAAAGCGTAAAAATATTATTTATGCATGAAATTTATCTTAAAGATGTTTCTAAAGGGAAATATGGTGTTGTAACTTGTAATTAGTTGTAATTACCAGAAAGCAGAAAAATGTCTTTTAGAGGGGCAGAGAGAGAAAGGGGTTATGCATAAGATGAATTTTTTTAAATAGAAGGTACTTTTAAACCACTTTGTACTGTGAGGTGGTGTCCTGTATTGCACATATTCCATGTGATTTGAAATGACTGTATAATATGAATACTTATATCCTACACTGCTCCTTATATTCATAGATCTCAAAGTAAATTACAGGAGAGAAATATTCAAATTGCATGGCTGAAAAGCACTGATTGTTCACTAATTTGCTCAAAGTTTGTAAATTGTTGGCAAAATCAAGAAGAGTATTCTTATTCTTAACTCCAGACCAGTGTCCTACATACCAGAATATTCTACTTTTGCCTGGATTTTGAACAAAAAATGAACTTTTAACAGACTTAAATGTCTGCATCTTTCTTTTACTGTTATGATTACATTCTCAGCATTGTAGTACCTGAGCAGATTTACATAATTTAAAAGTACAGCAATCATCCAGAAGATAGGTTTGAGACAATAATCCCATTTGTAGCCTGGGACACAGATTATTTACTTATCAAAGCATCCAGCGTGGAAAATCAATGACAAAAGTGGAACAAACTTTTTTTTTCTTGCAGTTCTTTGAAGTCATTTGTCTACCAGCAAACAGCTGCTTTCTGAGATATGTCTGTTTGTTTCTCAGGTTCTTGTTTTTTCAGTATATAACAATACCAGGTAAAACTGTGAACAGGACTGCATCATGATTAGTAGCATATTGGAAATTACAGCATTATCATAACTGTATATAGATTAACAAAAGCATGATCATCACAGTACATCAAAATGCTTCATTTTGAGCATTTCAGAGCTTTTAATCTTAAACTCTTAATTTATTGAAATAACGCAAAGCATGTAACAATGTCAGCAGTGCAGGTCATATGCCAAGATGTTAAATCTCTCAGAAATACAGAGCAGCACATCCATCAACTCACATATATTTTCACCTTTATGATTTTAACTGCAGGACTTTAGATACAGAATGAGTAAAAACCTTGAGTCATCTTCAACAGGGTCACAAAATTGTCAAAACAAAACCAATTAAAAATAAGAAAAAAAGTAATTCTTAATATGAAAATATTGTTTTAAATGCTGTACTGCTGACTTAACCTAGCAAAGTTCTGTCTATTTTGCAATATCTATTGATATTAACAGTGAATTCAATATTGGAGTGCACTTGGAAGAGCTGGGAAGGAGCTCATGCAAAGAAATAGTGAATTGAACATATAAAAATATACTCTAGTAATATGCACAGGGAAGAAAGTCGCATGCAAGAAATCCATACAATTCTGCCCACAAACCTTGAGAAAATCTATTCATCAGGATGATTCAGATGCATCTTGAAAATAAACTCTGTGTTTAGGCATATTTTCCACATTATTTTATGGGAACATAAGAATGAATCAGGATTAAACGTTTTTTCTAATATGGTCCAGACTATCAGGGTTAATAGGTCTTGCATAACTTCAAGGAATCATACACATCAAAACTAAACATAATCATTTTTTAGAGTATGAAGTTCTCCTAGTATAAAAAAAAAAAAAAAGATCAATTGCATGGTCACAGGAAAAACAGGAGCAAGAAGCTGTGGAATAAAATTTTTATGCTTTTTATATAAAATTTTACAACATTTGCAAAGAGTGAAGGAAATATCTTGCCAATTATGTAATATCATCACGCTGTAGACTGAAATATAGAGCACACTTAAGTTTAATAAAGCTCTCTGGTTTCAGTCAGCACACACTGCATATTCTAAAAGTTATGCCCAGAAAATGTGTCTACTTTTTATTAGTTTAACACAAAAGGTGATAGTGGATATATGACATGTCTGCAGAATTAGTTGTACTGACCTCCATAGATGACTAGCTATCATCTACAGAGTTTTCATAACCCTTTTCAGAGAAGAACATTAGACTTTTGTCAACAAAGTAAAAAAATGAGGAGAATTTTGAGTGGTAATCTTCACCAGGAAATGTAGAGACATTTTTTAACTTATCACATAGTCTGAGATCTGGAATTTTACTTCCAAAACTACCTATGAATTGTTCATAGTTTAAGAAGATATGAAATTCATCAGCAGATCAAGAGGGTTTTAATTAATTTTCCATGGTAGGCAATTTTTAAAGTGAATGTAAAAACATTTAGGGAGAAAGTTTGACTTCTATTTGCCTCTAATGGACTAAGTTTACTTAGCTTCAAGTATTTTGAACTCAGTGATGTTTTTTTTAATCTAAATTCTGATGTAAAGCATGGCCCTTTCTTTGTCTGGAAGTCAGTGACAGATATCTATAAAATCATAAAATCATTAAATCAAAGGTTTTCTTTCTTTAAAAATACCATACCTAAAACCTCATTGTGGTACATTTCACTAACAATGTAATTCAAACAGTTGTTTAATTTGCTGCACACTGGCTTCAAGCCACTGAAACAACAGAAATTATAGTGATGCAAAAATTAATCATTTTATTCAAAAGACTGAGGCAAAAAATCACATTCTTCTCCCAGGTTCTCAGAAATACATTATCATAATAATGCAAATCCAGTCACAGGAAAGCTTCAGATAATGTGAAGGTGAGTTTTGCAGAACATAACCAGTTGGTAAGAAACTTCTCACCTTCTCTCGTTTTTGCTCTTTCTACTTAGAATTTTTCTTCTCCTTTTTTATTAATTCAAAGTTGATTATCATGATTGAGAGAAGCAATAGAAAAGGGATTTCCAGACAACTGGAAATCTGATGCCATTTGGTACAGAGAAGACAATTAACAGACCTAGTACTTTCTCCTTTAGTTATGAATGTCGCAACTTGCCACCAGTCTTTGACTGGTGCATGTAAAGTCTTGCCCCATGAACGGAAATCGACACTTTGAGATTAAACAGTGTGCTTTTTGGAGTTTTAACTCACCATCAACTTAAGGTCATTCCAGAATTTGACAGGACTTAGAAACACTACGAAATGTTGGTATCTGACATTACCTTACCCCAATATCATAACCAGGGGGTTACTGCAGCTAAAGGAAAAAGACAACAGGATTTTTAGTACTTTTCTCTATACTGATCTCAACAATGTAAGACCATCTTTATGTAGCTCTGCCAATTTGCTTATTAACAGGAACCAAAATAAATATATGTAAGTATTACTTTACTCTCAAATTCTCATTAAATAGTTGAGTTTTCAGATGGAAAAATCTTTCAGATCAGCATTAAGAATAGCAATTAGCACCCTTTTCATATTAGTTGTTTATCTGTTCTGTTGACTGGATCATACCCTGTTTAAAGTCAAATGAAAAAGCTTGACAAACTTTTACAGAGCTTAGATTTCCTCTAATATGTCTTTATCTCTCAGGATCCAGTAGTAACTTTTTCATTAGTTATGATCAGAGATTAATATCCATTTGGAAGCATTACTCTTACCCTAATAAATGTTTAACATTTACTTTTTTTCATAGAATCACAGAATCACTTTTTGATGGGAGTGATTTTAAAGATCTACTAGTTCCAACATTCACCCTGCCATGGGCAGGGACACCTTCCACTAGACCAGCTCACTCAGATCCCCATCCAGTCTGGCCTTGAACACTGCCAGGGATGGGGTATCCACAACCTCTCTGGGCAACTTGCTCCAGTCCCTCACCATCCTCAGATTAGAGATTTCCTCCCTAATATCTAATATAAACCTACCCTCTTTCAGTTTAAAATTATTACCCCTTGTGCTATCACTACATACTCTTGAGAAAAGACTCTCTCCAGCTCTCTTGCAGGCTCCCTACAGGTCATCTGTATTAGATCTCTGAGAATTAGTTCTCAAAAAAAATTCTAAGCAGCACAGTTAAGTTCCTCCTAGAAGCCCAAATGGTTGAAAAAAAAATGGAAAGATATTTTTTATATATATTTTTAGGAACAGGGTGCTTAAAATAACAAAATATTAATAATTCCTCACTATGATTATTAAGCAAGAGCTTAAATATTCACTTCCTTTGGACTTCACTGGACTTATGAAACAGCAGTCCATTTTTCCTAATAACGCAGATACCCACGTCTGCAGTTTCTCATGGTCACAGATACAAATATCTGAAATAGCTAAGATGACTGAGTCACATTTCTTATCAACAGGAGATTAGAAACCAATAAGAAATGCAATCTAAATACCATCTCCACTGTACTGTTGCAAATGCTGTACCTTGTACAGCTCATAGTCAATAAAGAAAGCCAATATACCATCTAAATACTATTAACACAATATTAACTCCAAATGCCCTTCTGACAGTTTTAACAAGACAGACACGGGTTAATGAGATCCAAGGAGTCTAAACTAAATCCCATCTTTTTTTAGTACTTTCATTATTGTATTCCTTTCACTTTTCCATGTGTATTCTTCTTTTCCCCTTCTGAGAAATGTTATTTAGAAGTAGGACATGAGATACTGATTCATTGAAAATTAAAGTTATTATAATGTTACAATGAAGGGACATTCAAGAGCTGCCTCCTTTGATAACGGAGCTGCTGTTTCCATTGAATTTAGCACATGCCTCCAAACTTGTGATCTGGAAACTTTCAGGAGCTTTGAGAATACTTCTGGTCTAAAGTACCTGAGTTGCCCTGAATTGAAAACACTAATGTGGACTCAAGAAACCTTGGAGATATAATTCTGGATACAGGACTCAGTCTGATAACCATGTAATAGTCCTTTTTCATTCTTTATGTTTCATTGTCCAAGGTCCTACTGATGCTCAAAATAGTCTGTAAGGCCAATATATTAAATATTACGAAGAGATAGTGTGAGAGGTCACAGGAGAGAGAAGTCTTCCCTACATACACATGCTTTTAAAGTAGGTATTGCCAGGTGAAATTTAGCACTTAAGCATACACAATTACTCCCTATGGGATGTAAATCTCCAGCATTTCATTTCTCCAAACACAAAAGGAAAATCTTTGTGCATTTGGTAAAACTTTTTAGGGCTCATACAACAATATTTTAGGATAGTTGACAGATGGAAGATGAAGAAGAAAAATAAATATAAGTCAGAAATTAGCAAGCACTTGAATCTCCATAAAGGGTCTTTCTGTGTCCTGAAAACCCCATCTCCAGTCTCCAGCTGTGGAAACAAGTTTTTACCCCACCATGTGTGTTTGATGCACATACTCACACTGCTTGTACCAGGGAAATTATGGACTTAGACATAAGATATTACGGACTTAGATATGAGACATGTTCATAGGAAAAGGAATGTTTTCATGTGCATATCTAAGGGTTGTGACCCATAAGACTAGGAGGTACGTGGCTGAAGGCTATTTTGATTCTATTCTTCTTTATTTACAGACATTTCAAAGATCATCTTGAACATATAATTAGTTTTTTGATGTATAACCTCGTCTGTCAACTTTACTATGTGCTATTCTAAGGAATGTGGCTTTTCTCATCTGTTTCTGATTTTATTGCACTCTCTGAGATGAAAGCTGAACAGCTAATTCCCTGACTTCCTTTGAATGTTGTCTTGAAAGATTTTTTCACTTTATTTTGTCATTTACCCACATAATTCAACTTAAAAAAAATAAAACAAACATGTGCTATAGTAGTTATTGTTTTTCTTATTCTGTAAAGCCCTGATGTTTGCAAAAGGTACTGTAAATCAATAATAATATTACTTGGCACTTAAATAGTGTTTATTATGTTTAATGTGCTTCACAATCATCCATCCCAATTAATTAATGACAGTTACTGAGTCAATAAGAAAATGTCAATATTTTGTATTGAGGCAGAAGGAAATTTTTCTCACTCTATCAGAAAACACATTTCCAGTAATAACACCATGTATGGCAAGTCTGTTTAGGAGAAACCCATGGTCTTTTTATGTTATCCCAGTACATTCCACAATGAAAACTTTGATGTATAACATGAATATTGTTGTTATGACATGGAATGAATACCCATGTTTTGTAACCTGCAATTTCAGTGCTAAAGACATTGAGAGCTATCAAGGATCACTCTGCTATATGTGCTTTAATATGCACTAAAACTATTGCATGATAGCAGTAACTCATTATTTGTTCTGTATCACGCTACCAGATTTCTTCTTCTGTTTTCCTCTATTCCAGATGGTTTTGTTTGTACTTTCCATTTATAGTTTTTCTTCTTACCCCCAGGAAAACTTTCCATTACCAGTGGAAATGAATGACTGTAAATACTCCAGGGAAGGAAGCATAACACTCTCGTTAATACACAGGAGTAGGAGGAAAAGGATCTGGGTTCTATTCTCAGCACCAGCAAAAATCTTACATAATTTTAACACTTCATCTTCTACTTTTTCTACCTTAATTTCATTACTAGTAAAAGAAGACAGTAATCTCTTCATCCTCAACCCCCCCATGTTTCAATGATAAATTTACCACATTTTGCGGGGTTGATTCTAATTTAGGAATTAATTTCCAGCACAGATGGCAGCAGAAACTCACAGTGATGGACAGCCATCTATATTTGCCAAACAAAAAAGAAATCCTCCATTTTGGTGTGATGGCAACATAGCAGTATCTCTGAATAAAATACACCACATTACTGAATAAAGTGTAAGTGGAAATTGTACCTATTTGTACTATTTATGACCCATGAAAATTTTCCAACATTGTCAATATCAGTATAAAACAGAACAAGTTTCAAATGCTTTGAGTTTCTCTGAAGAGGAGTTATTCTTCTGATACATTGGTTTCGGTATAGTTCCCAATGAATTGTGGCATCTCACAAGTTTCTAAACTGGTATTTAGAAATTTCTGAATTTCTAATCCTCACTTGAATGGTGAAAACACTCTTCAGAAAATAAAGGAGTAAAAAACATCTGAGGCAACTTCTTGCTTACTTCTCTTGCCTGCTCAAGGAGGCCTTTTTTTGTTTACTGTGTTTTGTGGTTCTTTTGGTTTGGTTTAGTTTGGCCGTTTACTTCTTTCTTTTAAGGAAAAAAATATTGTATTTAGATACAGATCTTTCCATACACCTCTATTTTCATTCTGAAAACTAAGTGCCTTAAACTGCTATTCAGTAAGGTACTATTCAGAAAATTCCTGCATTAACCTAGTGTGACTGCCTCCCTTCCCAGAAACAAAACAAGAACCAGGCACTCCTTGTACTGAGTAACAAGCTATTTTGCAGATGATGTTTTAAGTTACTTTCCAGTGCCTAAGGGACAAGATATGTTAAAAATAAATCTTCAGAAAACAGCTGGCTCCAGGTTTAACATTGTAATACCTCAAAGCAGTGTATGCCTGTTTTGAATGCACACTTACAGTACATTCTGGGCTAGGTTCATTCCAGTCCTGCACTACATGCCCATTTTAAGCATGTCCAGCATGTCATTTCACTAGCTTGCAGGCTTGCTGTGAGTAGTGATAGTGATTAATGCTGTCAAAGGAGCCCGATCCCATCAAGTCTAGCCAAACAGATGACAGATCTACAACTAGCCCTGAAGGAAGGAAACTGTAAGCACCACATTTTGTGTGTGCTTGTGTGTTTTCATAGTGTCCCACCCGCTGAGACAGACAGAATGTATTGAATGATTTGTACAACTTGATCCCTGCTTCAGAAAACCTTTCACACTCCAAAGGAGGCAATGATCACAACAGAAAGCAAATCCTGAATATAAAAATATTATCACTATAAATTCCAGAGAGAGAGATTATTAAAATTTCCAGCTGTAGAAATGTAGCTATTAATCATTCCCAAATTAACCTTATGCCAGCTAAATTATTATGAGTTCCCCTGTAAATTAAATAGTTATTAGTTCCACGCTCTTGATATAGACATCAGCACTCTCAAAAAAAACCAAAAAAAACCCCCAAAACCAAACCAAACAACAAACAAACAAAAAAAACCCCAACAAAACAAAACAAAACAAACCAGGAAAATCCACTGGTTTCAATTTACAGAGGAGTTTGGAGGGAAAAAAATTCTCTTACTTGATTACAAAAGAAAAGCCACTTCACAGTATAGTATCACAGTAATTGTAGCCATATATCATAACATGTCATAACTCTACAACAAAGCTAAGCTGCCTTTCATCTGCAAAAAGCTGAGAATGCAGGCAGAGGAAGCTAAGTGGTGAGGTCATGGAATCTTTTCACATATTCCACTAGAGAGCAGTATTCTTTTGTACAAAGCAGGTAGGTTATTATCTGCAAGGCAAGCTGTGGGGAATCTCTCTCACTGAGAGATTCTGTGGTCATCTATATGAACTTTGTGATAATTCTGTAGCATCATAAGTTCAAAACTAATAGTAGACAAAAAATCCACAGCAGTGGTTTCTTACTTCTGTACTGCTTGATGTGCATAGTTTTTCTGTAAGATTTTTTGTTGTGAATTGATTTTTCTGAAAAAAAAAAAAGTTAAAGATGCTAATAGGCATCTAATGTATTGAGACTCAAGACTCAAGTTTCAAGAAGAATGAATTCCTGTATATCTACAATGACCTACGACTCTAACCATCTGCCTAACAATAGAGTTGCAAAAATGTAAAAATTAAGATACTTACAATGCAGAAAAATTTGAACATATTTAAATATACTAGACTTAATAACAAGTAGATGTGATGGTAAACTATGGGGAATAGATGGAAGCGAAAATTCCTGCTGCCATAAAAATCTAAGAAGGCATTTTAATGCTGCACTAAAAATATAGCACTAAAAATATAACCCTGCAGGCAATTTGCTAATACCTACTTTGCAGATGACTTGGCAGTAGAAAACAGAGAAAGAAGTCTCTGATTCAAAAATGCAGAATTTACAAATGATTTTGTTATATAAATGTCCTTCTAACCTTATGTCCTGATCACATGTAAACAGAAATCGGGAAACAAATAGTTTTAGACTGCCTTAGTTGCTTGATAAACATAAAACTCCTGGGTAATCCATTTACTTTTCCCCTGAGAAGGAAATGAATATGTCTGTCAGGCAGCTGGGTTCAATTCTGTTTTCAGGCCAAAGGTTTGTTTCTGGTGCCAATCAGCAACTAAAGTGTTTGTCCCCGTTTAGGGATCACAGAACCATTTTTATCCAATTATGCTCAGGGGTTCTCCCCCCACCCTTGAATGTGATTACTGCTTTTGGCATTATACCTTCTTGAGCTCTAGTCACAGCCAACAAACATATTGGGCTGTGGGCAGAGTGGGAGGGAAAAGAGCTGGTATGATATAACAGCAAAAGCAAATTTACTTTGGAGCAAAGGTAACACTAAAAGGTGCATGTTTTGTACATTTTAATGCAAGCAAGTCTGCATTTTTTCAGTCAGATTGGTGGTATTGATTTCTGTGCTTTGTGATTTGGTAGTGGTTGTGGATGGTAACACGGTAGATTTCCTTCCACAAACATCCCAAGCTCCCACAGAGAAAACAAACTAACACGTGACTGAAAGAGTAAGGAAAAGATTCATTTTAAGCATATGATAATAGAAAATTTAAGTATTTGAGCAGTCAGGTGTGTTGGGGAAGCAAAGCCAGTACCTCCTCCAGTACCTACCAGCTTGACAGATGGTTAGATCAGGACTCTTCAGTCCCGCAGTCACTGAACTGCACTTACTAAAATCACTTTCTTTATTCACTAGGTCTCTCCATAATGCATGCAGTCACCCCAGGTATGTAAATTTTTCCATCACCAGATGTGGAGAGCTATTAGCATGTTCCTAAACTTTTCATAAATTCTCTCCTTGAATGGACTCTGATATCTACCAGGACTGTGTAAAAAAGCCTGGACTCAAAATAAACATGGAATTCACAAAACAGAAGGTTAAAACTTATGTGAACATTCGAAGAAATCTGCAACAATTAAAAAGGAAAATAAATGGGACACAGCTCCCTACAAAAACATGTTTATAGGAGACTAATAATGGAAAAGTAACAATCAAGTGTGGTGGCCAGTTAGCCTGTGGTACAAGGGACAGAGAGTTCTCTGTAAGACAGTCCCCCTGAGCGCTAAGTGCCAAGCAACTTACCACTCAACGTGAGAAGAGAAGCCTCACCCAGAATGCCTTGTTTGGTTATGTTAATCTACCCCAGCTCTGCTTCCCTGGTTGGCCCGTGGCCCCTCCACCCCATTGCTACCTTATATACTCCATGCCACTGAAAATTCTCCACTTCAGGTTGCCCCCGTTGGCCTCTGCCCCTCACCACTCCCCCAGAGCTTCCCCACTGGTCCCCATTCCCTGGTCCTGCCTTTGTACCCCCGTACTTAAACCCAGACCCTGCACTGTTCTGTGTCTTGGCCCGTAGAACCCTTCACAGTACAGAAGCAATAAACTGCTCCTGTGGAAATCCACACAAGGCCCCTTCCTGCCGACCCACATTACTGGAGCTGTCCGTGCGTCTGTGCACGCCCGCGTGTGTGAGGGGATAGAGCTGATCCTGCTGAGAGGCTTCGCTTTGGAGACGCCTTCTAGAGATTGCTACACCTCACACTCTGCCACAGAACACACAGAGCTGGAGAGGGGACACTAATAATCAAGGGGAAAAAAAAAAAGTGTAAAAGCTAATTTTGGTGATCAATTTTTTTTTCCAGTATTCAGCCTCTATGATTCTAGCAGGAGCTTATGAGTCCTGTATATAAAGGCACCAATAAGGAGCCACTTATATGGCAGCTTTATGCCTCCACCCTCCTAAATGAAAGCTGGACCTCTGTTATTCCTCATTGCATACTGCTGAAGTTTTACTTTGGCTCTTATACAAAGGATGAATTAATATTATTTTCCTTTTACTATTTCTGATATTACACTACCTTGCTAGCTTGTGCAATCCAAGAGTTCAGAGAAAAAGAGATGGGATGGAAAGTGTCTGTACAAACATGAACAATATATTTCCATTGTTTTAAAGACAAGCGAGCGCATTTCCTTTTCTGTTAGAGCCCCCCCAGAGTCCACCGCTGTTATAAAAGTTTCTGACTTGCAAAATTGGTACTTCACAAGAATGGATGACTGATAACTTCAACTTAAGGAAGTTGAAGGTTGGGGTGCATTTTTAATAAAAATACAGTAAGTACCACTTACCCCACTAATGATGATAAATCACTGATAACTTGATAAAACTACTGGTAATTTTACAGAAATATTGTATGTACTGCTTTAGCCAAGAGTCTGATGCGTGAAACTTGATGCTTGCATGATGCAAGCCTGAAAAAGTCACTGGTCAGCTCTGATCAAGACCAGCTGTTTGTTTCACAATTTTGTGGATCATTTTTTAAATCAAAAAAGAGGAATAATTTGCACTAATGCTAGCACCCACCTTGCTCACAAGGTAGAGGAGAAATGAAGTTGTCAGCAGAAACTAAGGCTTTTTTTGGAGTTTAGCAAGACCTCTTGCTTAACAAAATAATTTGACTGTATGTAACTTCGCAGTCCTAAACAATGATGTTCAGGTTAGGGAAAGACTATCTGGAGCACAGGATCAGCATAGGTCTCTGAGTCCTAAAGCTTACTTCATAGGGTTTTCTGTAAGATTCTGTCTCATGTATGTTTTGTTTGGTTGGATTGTCTGCTTGCTTAAGAAAATACATTGTTCTCCATGAGTTGTGATTCCTTAAAATTAGCACTGAAAGTAGCTGTTTATATTCTTCATTCCATAAAATAAATCTGGTGTGAAGATACCTGGAAAATATTTGAAAATACAGGAAACCATAGTAATACTTCATGTCATATATAAAGTTCCTATAAAATTAACTTTCAGAAATTTGTATGTTCTAATTCAGTGTTCAAGTAAGGTTAAAAAAGGTTCCACAAACTAAAGGCCTGTTAGTCTCACTTCAGTGACTGGTAAAGTCATGGAGAAGATTATTCTGAGAGTACTGAAAAGCACTTGAAGGACAGCATAGTAATAGGTCAGAATCAGCACAGCTTCTTGAGAGGAAAATCCTGCTTATCAAATCTGATTTCCTTTTATGACAAGGTAACACTCAGTTGATCAAGGGAAGCCAGTTGATCTTTTTAGATTTCATTGAGGCCTTCGATACTGTCCCTCACGCAACCTTCTGGACAAAATCACACAGCTGGATAAACACATCATCGGATAGGTGAGCAACTGGCTCAAGGGTCAAGCACAAAGAGTGAATGAGGTGACATCAGACTGGGGACCTGTCACTGGTGGCGTTCCACAAGGCTCCATCCTCAGCCCTGCGCTTTTCAACATCTTCATAAATGACTGGGACATGGGACTAGAAGTTTGTAGATGATACAAAACTGGGAGGAGCTGTTGACTCCCTTGAGGGCAAGGAGGCCCTGCAGAAAGACCTTTACAAATCAGAGGGCTGGGCAATCACCAGCCATGCGAAGTCCAACAAGGGAAAGTGCTGGATTCTGCACCTGGGATGGGGCAACACTGGATGTATGGACAGGCTGGGGAATGAGAGGCTGGAAAGCAGTGCCATGGAAAGGCACCTGGGGGTCCTGGTCAATGGCGAGTTGACCATGAGACAGCAGTGCCCTGGCAGCCGGGAGGGCCAAGAGTGGCCTGGGCGGCATCAGGCACAGCATGGCCAGCTGGGCAAGGGAGGGGATTGTCCTGGGCTGTCCTGCCCTGCTCTGCACAGGTGGAGCCTCACCTTGAATATTGCGTGCAGTTTTGGGCACCACAATATAGGAAAGATGTTAAACTAATAGAGACCATCCAAAGGAGGTCAATGAAAATGGTGAAGAGCCTTGAGGGAAAGCCATATGAGAAGTGCCTGAGGTCACTTGGTTTGTTCAGTCTGAAGAAGAGGAGACTGAGGGGAAACCTCATTGCTGTCTACAACTTCCTTGTGAGGGGAATGGGAGAGGCAGGCACTGATCTCTGTTGTAACCAGTGACAGGACCCAAGGGAATGGCATGAGGTTGTGTAAGTAGAGGTTTAGGTTGGATATTAGGCAAAGATTCTTCATCCAGAGGGTGTCTGGGCTCCACAGGAAAGTGATCACAGCATCAGCCTGACAGAGTTCAAGAAGCATTTGGACAATGTTCTTGGGCACATAGGTGATTCTTGGAGATACAGCTGTGCAGGACCAGGAGCTGGACTCGATCCTCATAAGTCCCTTCCAACTCAGCATATTCTGACATTCTGGGATTTAAAATTACTCATGTATTTTAAAATAGACTTATTTTTTAAGTATCCTATTTTTTTTACACTCCTGCAATGTGACTTCTCAATAAGCATAATACCTGTACAAAGAAATGAAAAATACTGGTGCACAGTAGGCAAATGTAACAACATCAGAATGAGACACACATGTGCTATCCAAGGTTCAAAATGTTCAGACACTTCTATTAGGAATTTTTACCTCTAATATGATTCAAATTTATGAGAGTTAGCCCTATTAGGAGTAAGGCACAACTCTAGAGTCAGAACATCAGAAGGATATAATATAAAAGTCAAAGGGGCAAATATCCCTTACCAATAAAATACCATTTGACACACAATACGATGTGAATGAATCCATCACAATCTGACAGGCAATGATGTCCATCTGGAATATACATGTCCTGACTGGGCCATGACCAGGTTGAATTGAAGATCTTGGCCACAAGCTCAGTCAGCTGAAAGGGGAAGCTGGAGATGGAAGCCTTATCAGCAGGCAGGAAAGCACACCAAAGAGGTCAACAAGAGATGGCAGGGTTTGCTGGTGGGAGCCTTTACCAGTCTATATGGATAGTACCAGACCAACAACTGCAATTCTTGACTACAAAAGCATGCAGAACCTAATAGGGTTTTTAATTCTCTATGTGCAGCTTATTGTTACAGAACGAAGACTTCAGGTGATGGACTATATAGGAATATTGTCACCTGCTCACACAGATTATCCTGCTCTGGTTGAAGGTAATTCAACTCCAAAGCTTTATGACACATATAAGAAATTTTTTCCATTGCACTTGAAAACAAATGAAAACAAAGTCAATACATTGAATAATTTCTTCCAGGAGGCCACGGAAAGATTTTATCCTATGCAGGTTCATCTCTTATTCTCCTTTGTTTTTCAAGGAAAAATCAAGCTTCTTTTGTACTCTCGGGTAATGTGTATTTATAGCTGTCAGGTCAACACAGAATAAAAAAATAAAAATTAGCAAGTAGTGTGACAGAAAATAGAAACTAAGTGAATAGTAATACCAAGATCTTTTTTGAACAGCATCTTGTCTTCTTTGGTAACTAACAAGTCTCAAAAATTTCAGGCTAAGGAAGGCAAAAAGAGCAACTTCTTATTGCTTTTAGAAAATTAAATATAAATTTAAAATACTTGAAGGATCACATAGCAATGAAATATTCCTTTTTCTGCAGATGGTAAGGGCCAAGATTAAAAAGTCATAAAAATAAGATGAGAGAAAATATGATTTCCAGTCTGACATCAAATAGCTAACAACTTACTATTCTAAGGATTCCTTTGTTTTTCAGAGTTTATTTTAAAACTGGTTTCAGGATCTTCATTGCATACTTCTCAATGATGTATAATTCTGTTGTATGATAACCTGTTCAGCTGCAACAGCCAAAGGGCAGTATGTAGACTACGATTCTTTCAAGGGTTGCTAATTTTGCAATTCAGCCCCATGAGCTTGATTTAAATTTTATAGGATCATCATTTTTGCTACCCTTTTAAATACAATTACACAAATGAAGTGAACATGTCTCCTTTCCCTATTAAATGATTTCTTAATGTTTATTTGAGCAAGCCAGCAAAATTAATTTGGAACATGCAAAAAATTTGTGCAGGAGAGAAATTTATGTTGGTAATGGCAGCAGGCAAAGCAGATTGCTCAGTAAAAACGATTTTTTTAAAAAAGCAGAATCTAATGTGAGCTATCATATCTGAGTAAAACTTTGGTTAAATTGCATTTTTAAAATTGAAACACTTTTCAGGGCTCATACGTTTGTGTGAGGACTGTATTGACCATGCAGTACTGTTATTCTGTTTTGTTGTCATTTGCTAATTTACTGTTGAAACATTTGAAAAAAAATAAATTCTTTTTGCTCTCCAGTGTGGGAAAAGTGTAACTACTTTTTATAGCTCTGTGTTTACCGTGCATGTTGTAATACTAAAGTTTTAGTATCTGTCAGGAGAACAAGTGAATGCAAGTCTCAACTTATATCAAGAAGCAAAACTCAAAAATATTTGTACAGTATATCCACTCAGTTAACTGAAATGTTGTGGTTTCTGTGTGGTAAATACTCTTCAAGAAAATCTCTTTAACATTTTCTTGTTCTTTGGTTCTCTTCCTTCCTAGAGTTCACCCTATCCTTTGCTGTGTAACCTTGTGCCATCTTGTGTACTACAGAAAAATAGAACCAACTAGATTAATTAAATAAGTAAATGAATAAAAAGTGGAAAGAGGACTAGAAATGTACTTAAATAATAATTTTTATAATATTTTATAATATAGTTTATAATATTTTCACCCCCCAAAATATTAATACTTTCATATTTAAAAAGCCAATACAGGTATATGAGTGGAAAGATGTGGTAAGAAAACAACTTGATTTGGACTTGGTGTTTGGAAAAAAACCCTAATACCTAAAAACACACCAAAAAAAATCACATAATGAAAACAAAAAAATTAACTTTACCCCTTCCCTTCCCCTTTCTTCCACATCTTGTATTACATTTACATAGAAAGACTTAAAAATTAAATATTCTTTTCTTGAAATGGAGTAGAAGACAAATGAGTGATGCATTTGAATTTTAAGATTGCTAGGTGTACAACTACCCCATGAATGCCAGGAAAGGACTTTATATATTCAAGAAAAGAACTCTATTCAGATATGCAGATACTATATAAATTAGTGTATCAAATATAATGCTGGACATTTTAGAAACAAGATTTTATCTAATAGCAACTCTTCACTGCAATTTTGTTCTTATGTGGTTAAATTCTAATTGAGAGGTTATTCACATTTCTCCTGTTATAACACAGACATGATCAAGGAATTGTGTCATTGTTAGAAGTCATAGCCATGGTCTCTTTCTGACCTTGAGCTGAACACTCTATTCCTCGCATAGGTATACACTTAGGCAAAACAACTTACAGCTTCACATATAAATTCATGGATTCTGAATTGAGTGTTATCACTCAAGAGCAAGGCCTTGAGCTTATAAAAAATGACTTCATGAAAGCAAGAGTAGCCAAAAATATAAATAGAGTCAGGGAATTATTGGGAAAATAAGAGTGAAAACATTATCAGAAAATATCACTAAGGCATCATACAAGTTTACAGTTCCATTTGAAACGTGCATGATTTTGGTCAGTTTTAAATGCACTTGCTACATTGTGCTTCACTGGGCTGGAAGTGAAAGCATTTTTGGAAAAAGAAACACATAAGCCAGCCATAGTCAAACTCTTCCCTACATGAACAGATAGTCATGGTCACAGCTGGAGTCAGGTCTTTGTCTCAAACAAGTAAGGCTAGTCTTATCTCCCGAACAAAAGGCATTGCCTACAAAGTAGAGCTGTTGACCACAATAAAGAACACATCAGGTAAATAGTAAGAAAGGTACATTGCAGGAAGATCTCAGAAGGAAATAAAACTACAAATAAATCTGTGAACAAAAGCAACAAAATACTGGCAGAGCCTGCAAGACTCCTACAAAGGTTTTTTCTCATATGGCTCTATTTCATGATATATTCAGAGACCTGTGCAAATAAAATATGTTATTGGGATTTTTGGATGTAGGTCAGAGATATTTTATTTTATTAGTTTATTCTTTTTAGCTGCACAGAAACATATTCGGTCATATTTTTGAGAGCCAAAAGTATAGCGTTCCTATGAGAGCTGAATTAAAACTTGGTGATACTTGCTGAAAAACACCACATCTTGGGTCCTACTGTTCAGTGAATACTGATGATAGAGGACACTTCAAACAGATAAAGCTACATTACTGCTTTTAAATTTGTCCATGGGAATATGCTCATTTGGAGTAATTATTACTCCCACAGGACACAAAGTCAGATAAATGCCCCTTTCGGGACAAAAATACTGCTATAAGAGGACAGCTCTGAAAGAAATACATTTGAAAAGCCTGAAGAGTAATTTCAAATAAAACAAATTATGCAGCATTTTTTAGTTCTTCTTCTTCTTTTTTTTTTTTTTTTCCTAAGAGAAAGAAATAAAAGATTTTTGAAAATACTGTAAAACTCTTTCAGTTAAATACATTTTTTTTCACTTCTGGCTTCTGTTACTGACAACAGAAAGAGATTAACAAATGTGGATACCATACACATTATTTTTCAAACTATAAGTTTTTAAAAGTAGAAGCTGTCAAACAAAGCATGTTTTCTTCTATATACAAACCCATACATTCTAGATGCTCATTAGATGTATTAGTTACATAGTCCCCCTATTAGTTCTTTTTACTTATTATTATTTTTCAATCTGAATTAAATTTTAATTTTGGAAGGGAAAGTCAGGGGTTTTAATGGGTATTGCAGTTTTCTTGTGTGAAGGGCATTTTTACTAAGAAAAAAATGTTTTTTAAGAAGTGATAATATATATACATTGTCATTAATAAAAAAATTGGAATTTTTTAATCTATTATATATACCTACTGAAGAAAATGCCCTTTGAGAGTTGTTTTTTTATTTTTTTATATCATCTTTTCTTAATAGTAAACCTGCCATTGTCTCAAGCTTTTCATACGGTTGAAATTCATTATTGGGTAAATCTTCATTAGGGTAAAAAAAAAAAAAAAAAAAAAAAAATTGAACACATAAACATCATATTTCCTTCCTGTTGAACATTAATATACAGCATGACAGAAAATATAAAAAACACAAAGATATATGTCTGAATGGTTCAAGGCACGAAGGGAATGGAGGGAGGATGGTCATGTTTACTGCAATCAGAAGTTGACTGAACTGCAAAAAACCATTTTATTTCCAGCCCTCACAAAATGCAGCAATCAATTCCTTTGTACAACAATCAGTTATTATCTGGGATTCAACTATCAAACTTAACAGAAGTACTTGCCCATATTTAAACCACTGAGCTATTTACTTTATTCTGAATAGTAAGAGCACTGAAAGAATTTATACCAGCAGACTCTAAGAAATTATCCAAGAAATCCAGTCATAATGTAGTAAAAATGTGTCAAAGAGAAAATAGATCTACAGTAACCTTGTGGGTTAAACAGCTTAGTAGTGAAGAAAAAGCTGTGCACACAAGCAAAGGAAAACAAGGAATTAATTCACCACTTCCTATGGGCAGGCAGATACAAGGCCCCAAAAAACTTGCTCAACGAGAATATTAAATGGCTTATTGTTGTTCAGGTACTCTGAGTTGCATGCACATGACTAACAGTGACAAGATATTCTCAAGAGGTCAAAACAATATAAAAAAACCTTTACAGGCAACTTTTGAAAATCAGGAAACTTTGGCAAAAGCGTAGAGCAGCATTCAATCAACATAAAACATTTCTCAATGCATTAGCTCAGCCCAACTTAACAAACTCAAAGCCTACTCAATTTTAAGTTACTCAAAAATTGGGACAAGAGGGAATTAGAAAAAGAAGGGAGAAAGACCGAAAGGATATAGGAAAGAACAAATATAGCTACCACTCCTGGTTCCAGCAGTGTTAGCTGGTAGCATTTCCAAGAGGAGATAGGGTCAGGACAAGTGCTTGCTGCCAGCTGTGATTTAAATACCCTTTGGCCTTCCTGGGCCGTTCCCCCAGGAGGGACTCGTGGCCATTTGGCCACTGGGAGGCCCGACTGGGGCTGCAGGGGTGGGGTGTGTGCAGTGGGTCCGGCAGGGAGCGGCGGCCACGTTGGGGCCGGGCTGCAGGCCCGGGCTGGGCTGTGCGGGGCAGGGCCTCGCCTCAGCAGGGCCCGGCTGCGCCTTCCCTCACACAGCCCTGCTCCAGCCAGCAGCCGCACAGTCTGTCACAGCAGGCACTCAGCCATCTCCAGGAAAGCAGGCCTCATCACGCCTGATGGTGACTTGGGGAGAAAAATGCCATCCCAAATGCCCCCTTTGCCTCAGATTTTACTGCCAAGCACAATGCCATGTGGCATGGCCATGGTGGACCCAAACGCTAACCATGTCTCATGTGTGTACCCTCCCAACTTCTTGTGGACCTCCATGCCATTTACTACATGAAGAGCCCATTTACTGCATTTACAGCATGAGGAGCAGAAAAGGCCTTGCTGCTGGGCAAGCTCCTTTCTGCTATAATTAAAATATCCCTGTGTTAACCACAAATATGGAATACAGCACCATGTGGTCTGCTCTGAGGAAAATCACCTAAATTCTACACAAAACTAGCACAGCTAGGGTTCCTCAAAGCAGGTTTTGACAAAAGTATTTTCTTTGCATATGACAGCTATCTTGATTAAATAATATTTTTCTGTTTTCATATATAATGCTAGGTGTTTCTTCTCAACACCTTCAGGTACTAAATAATGGAGAAAGGAACTGTGTAAGTCAGAGAGTAAATGAAATTATTTTGGTAAAAATCTGTAACTGTAAATCTATAACTTTGGTAATAACTATGCATTTGTGATATTTTCTTTGATGCTGTGGATGGAAATGCTCTGGATTTGGCTGTGTATATAGACCACTGATGAAGTTCTATTAAAATGATGTTTGAGATTTTATTTTTTGCTACTAAAAGCAAAGATTAAAGTGAAACTGCACGAGTGCACATACACAAGATATTTGCCTCTATTTACTTTTCATGACACATTTATTATACTAAATTTAGTTAGGCAATGAATATTACAAATAATTCCAGTTGCTATTAGAACTGAGGTAAAGACACTTGATCCTAAAATACTCTTTTATATATGTAGCCCTTCAATTGAGCTTTCTTCAGGATTTAGACAAAACTGTGTGCCATAAAATTTGTTCATAATATCAATATTAATTCATCTCATAAAATTTATACATTCACAGCCAAGTTGATATTTCTTTAAATACTATTGTATTTCTATCACTTGCATGTTCCTAATCTGGCACATGTTTTTCATATTAACATTACTTCCCTTAAACTACAGCAAACAATATAAATATTCTTATCAGAACACAGTTTTGTATTTATTTAGTAGACACATGCACACACGTCCTCAAAAAAGTATTTGATTTGAAAGCTGTCATCTCATTGTGACTATGTAAGATTTTAGCAGCTACTCAGAAGAGAAACTGGTATATTAAAATCTCAGTACTGGTTTGCATATTCATTCTACTTGACAAAATTATTTGCCACCTAAGATACATAAGAGTGATAAGAGCTAAAATTTCAGTTAGATCCTATAGAGTGTTATGCTTTATTTTGGAATGTTTTGGTGTTTGTTTTGTTGGTTTTTTGTGGTTTTTTAAATTTTGGTTGCTATGATGCTTTTTAAACAAACAAATTATCACACAAAAATATAATAAAAATATCAAACAATTTAAATAGTCCTCTGAGAACCTCTGTAATTTTCAACATCAACTTTACCTCGTAAATTATTACCATTTTTATGTATGTATCTCAATTCCAAGCACAATGGGAGATCTGCCTAGCTCGGCTAACCTAGGATATATGCAATTAGTTAAGACACAGAGTGATACTCGTGCTGAGTAGCCAATTTACTTCTCTTGTTGTCTTAATAATCCTCAGAATATTATAAAGTAGTGAGTCATACTAGTTCTACTTCAATGCATGGAGAATACCAGTTGCCTGCTTAATGTACCATTACCATGAAGCAAATTCCAGAGATTTATGACCTTGTTTACTACTTTCCCATCCCACACAATAATTGAAAAGGATTCAATTCTTCAATGAAAATAAAATACACAATAGTAATACAGATTTTATTTGTTACCAAGGTAGCAAATATTCCCTTTACAATAACTTCAAATATTTTTTCTTTTATTACAGATTTTAATGAGCATGGCTGTAAATCAGGTACATTTGGCATGATGGCCTCAACATGAACTTTTTAAAGCTAGGGTTTGTAGTAAGGAGCTACACAACTTGTCCATAGTAATGAAATTGTGTCAGAGAACACATAAACTGCAGGAATGCTTTTTCTTTCTTTCTTTCTTTCTTTCTTTCATATCCTATGCCTAATCATTGCCTGTTGAAGTAAACAATATTCTTTCTACAGAGTGGTCTGGTGCTAGGTCCTCAGAATTTTCTGTGAAAGTCTTGAAATATCTGGAATAAGGAAGACCAGTGGATCAAATAATCATAGATTTTAAAAACGTTAGTACCCTGTGTCTAAAGCTGACAGGCAAGTCAGTAGAATTATTAGGATTTAATTATTATTCAGAAATGTTTTAGATTTAAGTGACTAGCACTTTCCAACAGAACAAAGTGCTGTGGTGCAAACTCTTTAATATAATTCTAATCAATATTTTAATGTTTATTTATCTAGGGATTATAACAATTCCAAATCCCAGGAAAAAAAAGTAAAAAGCTAAAAAAATAATTTTAAAAAGGCATTCTAATATTTTCTCTGTAAAAGCCTTTATCCCAGGCTCCAATTGAGGAGGCCACTAGCTGAGAGATCTAGAAGTCCAAAGCAAATATTGCAGAATTTGTCAGTACCATTTGTTGGTTGGGTGTTTTAACTCAGTCTGGATACAGGTGAAGGATGTGTACCAGTTCAGTGTTTCACTGGACTATAATGTAGCTTTCCCAAGTCTAGAAGAACAAGCAACTTGGAAATTTTATTTTTTTTCCAAATTTATATTTAGTGCCTTTTTTTTCTGTTGTGCTACTTCATAGGAACTAACCACCTATCTAAGGAACTCACTCTTTAGCATGTCAAATATATGAATATTAGGTTTTTTCTAGCCATGTCCCTGCTTCAGCTGGGAGCTGGACAAGATGGCTTCCAGATGTCCTTTCCAGCCTTAACCATTCTGTGTGATTCTGTGATTTGGCAGTAATTTCAGGAAAAAAACATATGTGTAGACAAATCAATCTAGAGAAATACTCTTTTCTAAGGCAATGGATATTATTGCAGAACTAAATTTATTTTAATGAGTTACCAACTCACTACATACTAAGGATAGGTACTAAGTTTTACCAGATACAAAAGTTAAAAGTTCTAAAGAATTTCCCACACCAAAGCAGCACATCAAAGAGGCCTACAGACAGAAACCCATTTCAAAAGAGACACGCTTTCTAACAAAATGATGAGACTGTTTGCAGGGATAGCTTATGATTAAAATTAAGCATTTCAAAGGAATTCAGAGTGGGCAGTCAAGCCTTTAAATCTGTCTAGAGGTAACAACTGAAGATTTCCATTTCAAAGACAGTATACAGCAGGGTCAGAATGGACCTACACAAGTAGGACACTAATTGCAGTTTAAAAGTCAGTGAGCAATTTAACAGGTTTAACCAAAGGTATTCATATAATCCCATAGCCCTAATCCTTTGCAATCCTACACTTTTTCCTGAAAGACTAAAGACCTCCAGATTTCTCACTGGATACACACTTACATAATTTTAAAACACATTAAAAAAGGTAAAAGAGGTGTCAATGGCCAAATATTGAAATTATAACAAATCTTATATTTGTGATTGCTGATTAAAGCAAAATAGAACACAAATTCTGTAAGCAAAGACTTGGACATGCATGGAATATATGGGGAAGCAAGGTCACAAAGACCTCAGGCAATGTTAGTGTTTTCTAACAGCTGAGCTCTTCTGTAATCTAAATGCCAATAACTTAATTTAGTTGTTTTCCATTCATTTTACTCCTTTACAAAAGATGAAAACAGCAGAAAGAATCCACTGCAGGACAGTAGGATCTAACAATGTTTTGTGGCTACAGCAGAAAATGTTACTTCTTTAGGAGATATGCCTATCTGTTCTGTCCCAGAGAGACACATACTCAGTCTGTCACAGTCATCCAATCATGCTCTTTATCTGAACAATGAAAGACAGTTCTTGCATGTGTAGTGTTCCTAGAGAGAGGTGGGAAATTTAATCTGAGAGCAAGGTATTTCTTTGCATGTTTCAGCTGTTGTCATGGTCTCTTCAATGCATTGTACTAGGTCTGGATAGCCTAAAAGTGGCCACATTCTCTTAAAGTAGATATAGCTCTGTTCAAGTCAATTTCTTTTTTTCTTTTAGAGTTTTTGCTTTTTTCTCAAGATTTTTTTCATATTTTCTAGATAAGCCTGCATACAGGATAAAAGAGAAAACAGTACAAGCTGAGACAGATGTGTTACAGCTGAGATACAAAGGCATAAATTCATTAGGAAGGTATTGCTTTCCTTGATTGTTTTAGTCAGTTTCCTGTCCTAAATTGCACTAGAGACTATCTCAGGATTTGTCTCAGCATAGTTGCCGTTGTCACCATTGATGAAAACATTTATTTAATCCTCCTAAAAGAGATCTTTGATCATTATATCTGTTTAAAAAACAAGACCTTGGAGGAAGGTATTCTGCATAGGTCGTTCGCGCTATAGCAGTTATTTCCTTAGGATGAGAAGTCAGTGGTGTCCCAAGATGATACTGATGTCTAGGATATGTATGGTAAATACCCAGCATAAAACCAATTGTGTAAAGATACTTGAGCACAACTTATTTAGAAAAAAGCATCCAAAAGCCAAACAAACAAACCCCAAAACCAAAAAAATACACAACAAAAAAACCCACCCTGAAGAACCCAAAAAATTAAAAGAGAAATATTTAGCAGAAGATAAACCAGAAACAGAGCTAAAGTTTCCTTATAAGTCCTGTCTTTAAGGAAGCCAAGTAGCACCACACAATTCAAAGGTCTGATAGGAGATATATGCCAGATAATTTAAAGGAGATTAGTTTTTGCTTTCATATTTAGAGCTAAAGACTTTATCTGACTGTTCTTGAATATATTGTTTTCTGTTGTTAAAAGCCTAATTTGAAAAAGAGACAAAATCCAAGGATGATTTGACTAGAACCTACATCCAGCTAGGAGTGCAGTCAGTTTAAAATCAAATGCTATTTGCCCTGATTTTCCAAGGAAACTTTTGTTTGTTGTGGATTTTCTTGAGTATTTGGTTTCAAACTGGACTTCAGCCATCCTTTCTGATGAGTATTCAGAAGAATAACCAATAGTAGATGTCATGGAAAAAGTATATAAACATTGCAGAAATTCACTAGTAGTTTTCTGGTTCTGTGTTCTCAGGTTCTAGCTCTCTAGCAAAAATTTTGCAACTAATATCACCTCAAATAAGGGTGAAGAAAAGAAAAAAAAAAGAAGAAGAAAATATTTCACTAGATAATACTGTCAAGTTCAAGGATTGGGCCCAGCAACATGGTTTTGCATTACTTCAGAGTTTTGAATTAAATTTAGAAAAGGAGGTATACACCTTCATTTGGTAGAGTGATGTGCAAAAGACAAAAATATAACTTGGGATAATAATGAAGAAAGTAGTTCAGGCAAGAAGTAGTCATATCAAAGACAAAGGAAAATCATGGGAAAATTTGAAGTTACAGATTTCCAGAATTGAGAAAGGGTAATCTCTTGAGATTTAGTAAAAGAAAAGCATTGGTGTGAAAGTGGTGGAAACAAAAAAAAGAGAAAAAGGCAGAAAAGAAGTTGGTTAAAGGTCTTGAGAAAAAAAAAAAGGAGAAGCATCATTCATCACAAAGATATGGAGAAAGAAGAATGCTTATGACTGTTCCATAGAAAAGCAGTCAGACACATTGTAAAATATGTGATGTATGCTCCTGTATACAGAAGTGTATTCCATATATATAGTACAGCATGGGAGTTGATCTGCTGGGAAGCAGCTTTGCAGAGAAGGACCTGGGGGTCCTGGTGGACAACAAGCTGTCCATGAGCCAGCAGTGTGCCCTGGGGGCCAAGAAGGCCAATGGTGTCCTGGGGTGCATTAGGAAGAGCATTGTCAGCAGGACAAGAGAGCTGATCCTGTCCCTCTTCTCAGATGTAGTCAGGCACATCTGGAATGCTGTGCCCACTTCTGGGGTCCTCATTTGTTTCTTCTGTTTGTTTTATTACATCCATGGAATGAGAGAACTGGATCAGAGCCTCAGTACATTTAGATACTTATACCTAGGCAGATGGGGAGGCTTCATTTTTAATCTAAAGTACTTACAACAATTTATTACACATTGCTATGTCTCAAGAATTTTCAATAAAAGGAACATGGCACATAAAAATTCACATGTAGCTTTTTTTTTTTTTTTTTAAATTTGCCCTGTTTGGCTAAAAGCAACTGTTTCATAATTTTCGGCAGTAAATATCTGCAGTCTATGCTCCTGTTGAGAAAACATGGTTAAATATTTTCTGTAAAATTAACTGCCAAATACAAGAAAATTCTTTTAACTAAATTGTAGGTCTGCAAAGTGGCTGCAGCCATCCTGACCCCTGAGGATCCAACAGACTCCAGGCTGTGATGGTCAGGCACTGAAGTATAATGCCTCACTTTGGTTATGGTGAGAGCCCGTAATCCCCCCCGTTCTGAAGTTACATATTTTTATGTGATAGGTTCATATTTTCCCCTCCCTGTTTTATGTATAAGGTTGTTAATAGCCATTCCCCCTAAGTTAATATGTATTAATTCTAGAAAGTTCTGTTGTACTCAACACCCCATTTGTTCCTTCCATAAATCCCGCCTTTGTGTTCTCTCCATTGGTTCCCTTGCCCTCAACCCTGCCTCCTGTCAAGTATCCCATTTGCTGTATCCCTTATCCCTGCCTTGCCTATCCCCTCTGTAAAATCCCTGGACCCTTGTCAGATCCTCGCCTCTGTCTCATCCCATGAGTGTTTCACCTCGATAGACCTTCTGTGTGGAACTTACACAGAGAGTCCCCGCTATCTCACTTCTTTGCCTCTGCCTGCATGCCTTCACATCAGCTCAGGGACAGATCCCTTGGGTGAGGAGCCCACCTCCATCTGCTTTGTGTGCCTGCTGTAGTGCAGTTGGGTTGTGGCTAGACCTACAGGCTCCCTTTGAGCTAGCACGCAAAAACTTGACACTAAATATTGGTAAAAGAAATTTTTTTGTATTAGATAGAAACATATTACAAGGATGTAGCTAACAAGAGAGTATTTTCAATATTTTCCCAACCAGCATAGCTGATCATCTTTGCTGGTAAATTGTGAAGGTTCTTCTCACAACTATTACTGTGCAATTTTTGAAGTCAATCAAGCACAAAAGAAAACTGGTTATAAAGTGATATTACTCTCCCATCTGCTTTTACAGAGTCACTTGAAGTCTCTCAGAATGTTGAAAAATACTGCAGATATCCTGTAGAATTTTTGGCTCTTGAGGTACATTTGACTCTTAGGATAGACTTAATTTAATGCTTTTTGTTAGGTATGTCTACTGAGGGCACCAAAACAGGACATTAAACCCAGAATTTTGATACAAAGCATTCAGTTAGACAATATACAGATTTTTCACATTTTATTTCCTTGTCACTTTTAACCTAGCACTAAATTCCTTTTGTCAGACTATTTACAGGAACTAAAATTGCCCTTTGGATTTACTTAAGTTAGCTGAAAGTAAGCTATACTTCATCTATTACTTCAAACATAATGAATTATATTTTTTGTTAATTTCTAATGAGTACATGTACATGGTTCAACAGTGCATAGAGAATACAAAGCCAAACATGTATGTGAGAAAGTATCTCTGGGATTAGATGTATTCTGCTGGCTGTATCATTGGGAAAGAAACAGCTCACACTGCTTTCTACCCCAATATCCTGCCATAAAGGGTTTTGCTACCTTTTCTCATTCTCATATAGGACAACATCATTTGTGATGCTTGGAAATGGCCACATTTCTTACATCAATTACCACACCTTTAAAGTTGGTGTTTTGGTTTTTTGGTGGTGTTGTTTTTTGGATTTTTTTTTAGTTTGGTTTGGTTTGGTTTGTTTCTTTCGATTTTCTAATGGTGAAAGCAAAATTAAATAGGTTTAGCAAAGGCAAGATACTAGGTATCTTTACCAACCCTGTGACCAAAATGCAGATTTTTCCAACTTCAGAATTCTCCAAAATCCCCAAAAGGCCAAGGAATACTCAGAGAGAGGACAGATAATGGTATAGTGTCTCCATTTTTAATGCTAAACTGAATCCCTTTTCCACTTTCTTTCAAAAGAAAAAATATGATTACAAAAAGAAAATACTGAAAACTTTAGTTTTAAAGAAGAAGGAAGAGATCTCTTGACAAACCATATAGCAGCTGTGCGTGATCCTTTTTCTTCATATCACAGTAAAATCAAACCACATTTAAAAACTTGATTCTTTTGTCTGACCATTCATCTAAGCGTGAAAATCTGTGTGTGGGAAGGATGTCAAACTAAAATTTTGATTCTTTTCCTCTGTTTTGCTATATGCTGACATAAAGTAGCAAGACATTATGCTGTGTTTTCCTTTCTGCGTGGTAGTGGGGTGAATTTAGATAAGGCTGTACACAGATGTGAAGGCTGTGCTGCCATTAACTTCAAAAAACTGTATAGTTGGGCAGAGAGAAACCTGATGAGGCTGAGCAAGAGCAAGTGTCAGGTCCTGCACCTGGGGAGGAACAGCCCCAAGTGCCAGCACAGGCTGGGGCTGACCTCCTACAGAGCAGCTCTGCAGAGAAGGAGCTGGGACTCTTGGTGGATCACAAGCCGTCCATGAGCCAGCAGTGCCCCTGTGGCCAGGAGGGCCAATGTCATCCTGGGGTGCATCAGGGAGAGTGTGGCCAACAAGCCAAGATGGGTGATCCTACTCCTCTACCCAGATGTAGTGGGGCTTTCATTACATGTGGATATTCTGCATCCAGTTCTGGGCTGTTCAGTACATGGAGCTACTGGAGAGGGTCTAACACAGAGTCCTAAGGATAATCAGGGGTCTGGAGCATCTCTTTTATGAGGAGAGACTGAAGGAACTGGGCCTGTTTAGTTTGGAGAAGAGAAGACTGAGAGGGGATCTCATCATATAAGTATCTCAAAGGCAGGCACCAAGAGGATGGTGCCAGACTCTTTTCAGGGGTGCCCAGCTACAGGACATGTAACAATGGCCATAAACTAAAACATGAAAATTTTCACCTCAACACAAGTAGGAATTTCTTTAGACTGAGGGTGTCAGAGCACTGGAACAGCTGCCCAGAGAGGTCGTGGATTCTCCCTTTCTGGGGACTTTTAAAACCCACCTGGGCACATTTCTGTGTAACCAGCTCCCGGTGACCCTGCTTTTGCAGGGGACTTGGACTGGATGATCTCCAGAGGTCCCTTCCAACCCCAACTATCCTGTGGTTCTGTGGTTCTTCCTGCTACTTACTGTTCAGGCAACAGATACATTTTCATTTAATACCAGAGATTTTCAGACATGGGCAGATTTGTCCCCCATTTTAACAATTAACTTCCTGCAAGAAAAAATTGCTAAATATTATCATTTGATTTTGGCATATCTGTACAGAAGCCTAGGATTTAACTATATTCTGATTTATCAAGTAATCAAACAGGTATGTAGGATAAGATGAAGGGGACCCATGGGAATTAGCTGTAAGTTATAGTCCGTGTTCACAAACCTTGCCAAAGTCTTGCTTTATGCATTATTGAAAATATCTTAAGAGATGAAATAAAATTTTTGTAGATGAATCAGGGTCATGGCATCAAAATTTATCAGTCACTAAAATTTAAAATGGGAAAGGATTTTTAAATAACACATTCAACAATAAATCAGAAATCATACTAAAGCAACTAAGTTAAATTAGTCTTTGCTCTTACTTAAGTAAAATGAGTATATCATTAAGATAAATTGATACATCTAACAAGAGTAAAGAAACATATGAAACTGCATATGAAAAATGTTGTCAAGTGCTTTATATAATTTCAAAATTCCTAAATAAACTGCTGTTATGTTAGTAACCAAATACTTCATACTTTTGGTAACTGTAGCCTTTTTCAGTACATGGAAATGCTTCTTGATAGGCTTCCTTTGTGGAAGAGTGGATTTGTGACAACTCCCTATAAAATGATTTTTTAGAGCCATGATTACATTCTACATATTTGAGTGTACAGAGCTATTTCTGTATACACAGAAAGTGAAGAACATCCTTGGAATAGGGTGAAATTTTTATTGCAGTATCCCAAATGTTTAGTTGTAGATATTTAGTATCACAAAAAAAAACCCCAAAAACAAAAAAAAACAAACAAAAACAACCAAACAAACAAAAACCAAAAAACCCCAACCAACCAACCAACCAACAAAAAAAAAAATATTAAAAAAAAACCCCAAACAAATACAATATCAATAGTAAAAAAAAATTTTTAAAAATGTAGAGACATTCCTATTTTGGCATGATAATGTTTTGTATTACTTTGGATTTCTGTTCACTATTTTTATGACTGTCCTTAAAGTTTATCTTCTGAGAAGTTATTAAAGAATTTTGGCAGAAATTCTTTAGTTGATTTCCTGAAATAGCTGAGGGTCTAGCAGTGACATAAATAAACAGTCAAGTTGAATTTAGGGCTTTGGCTAGTCCTTTTTTCCATCTATACTAATAAATCAATTTGATGGTGTGGATCACCCTGATGCATTCCTTCCTCTAATGCTGCTAACTTGGAAGGGCTGTTTTACTGTTGAACTTTCATGTGCAATACTGGCCAGCTGTTCTACAAACCCAGATGTTTGAACAGAAGAAATAAACAGATGACCTAACTGATATAAAGAGCTTTAGTTTTTCCTCTGCATAGTTGACCTTCAGCATCAAAGCTTTGTACATCTGATATTCTATGAAGCTAAAATATTTCAATTAAATCAGCCCAAAACAGGCATAAAAGCAATTTAATGAATTTAAATTATTTTTACGGTACCTTACATGAGGCTTTAATTGCTACAAAAGAACTTATACAGTGCTTTGTATAAGTGCATCTGTTTCCGAAACAGGTTTTCCTGCTTTCATGTGTTTTAAAATTAATATTGATTACACAGGTAGAGGATCATGTTCTGACCCTATTACTACCACATTCATAAAAATTAAAATGTATAATTGTTTTATGGAAACATAAATCCCTGGAATATCTTTTTGTAAGAGGATACACACATACTTACTTTACTGTGATAAAGGAAGCCTCAAGGACTACCTTGATTTTATAAGGCTCAAAATTTCTGTGAAGGTATCTACCTAGTTGCATATACACAGCCATTTAAAGTGCAAACAGTGTAACAGTGTAGCAATGATTGTGTGCTTTAAATAAGGTTTGCTTCTGTACATCGTTTTACACAAAATGCAATGTGAATGGTGCATGACATTCCGTCTTTCTCTTTTCCTTTTAAACATCTAAATGGCCAGTAACTTTGTAACACGTGAAAGTCTCAGAGTGATCAATAGCTTTATCTCCATAGTGGGAAGTATTGGCATTATGTTTTTATAGCTTGGGAGCCAAAGACGACTGCGGCTGAAATAATTTGTAGACCTTATCCTTATGTAAACCAAAAATGAGCTGCAGTGGGTAACTGGCTGCTGATGTTGATATGATTCTTCCGTGGTGACTGGGAAATTTGGTATGATTTATGAAATAAGAGGCTTTTCTATAGTTTATCGACTTGTCCCTCAATCAAACCACTTAGACAAAAGCCAATGCTTTGCTATGAGTTTTGGACTTTAGACAGAGAGCTCATATTTATGGATGAGATATATATGCTCCATGGAAATAGAGGAGATGAAGCTCTGCTTCTCCTTAGCCCTCACAGAAAATGTCAGTGCAAAGAGAAGCTACACGGGAATCAGTTCAGAACATCAATCTTTTTTAGATTGTCTGGATCACTGCCAAAGCACAGCTTTTTTGCCCAAGTGTTAGAACTCTACTGGATTACAGCTGCTATGCTAAGCCGGTGTAATATTGACCCTACTAATATCAGGCTAATTTAAGAACCCAACAGATTTTCTTCGGTTAAATATACTATGTACTATATAGGCTAGCTGTTAATATCTGAAACGACAACAGTGCCTTAGCCTCAGCTAAAACACAGGTCTAAATAAACAATAATCTTGACATTTTTTTCCCCAGCAAAGTTGCCGTACAGTGAGCTGGGATAAGATTTTTCTATTATGATAGATACTTTACAAAAATTTTCTATGTGATCATTTCCATGTGATTACTCTCCATGATTACTTTCTCACAGTAAGATTATTTTATTGTGAGACAGCTTATTCACTTAGAAGAGCAGTAAGTTAAACTCTGAAGACAGTCGACCACTTAGCTATTCCCTGCTCAGTGAACACTAAATGTCTAAGTAAGGAGCAGTGTAATGTAAATAGTGAAGTCATTGTTGTGATATGACTAGTTATGAGTTTACATGCAGACAAGTCTTCCAACTCTCTCTATAACATAGCATATTGTTGTCAGAATATGAAGTAATGTTAGTCTTAAGGCTAATTCTTGAGGAGCTATCATGCACTCGCTTTTCACCATGAGATATATCCTCTCAGCAACTTTTTACCTAACTTTGAATTCTCTGTAAATCATCCTCTTCTCAAGTTTGGTTAATAATTTCCCATGTGTATGAAAAGTTTTACTGAGCTCCAAAGAGATTAATAAAGTCTTTAAGTGGACCATGTAGAAAGGTTGACATAAGTTAAGTACTGGGGAAGAGGAAAACACTGGATGCAGAGGGATCCTTTAAGAACAAGACTCCAGTTCCCAACAAAAAAAACATACAGCCTGGTAGAAAAAATGTTAAATTACCATCAGAAAAGCTGAAAATTATTCTGAGCATCAGCTTGCTGAAACCATGACAGCAAAAAAAAAAAAAAAAGAACCCAACGGTACTTTAAAAAACCCGCCACTTTTAAGAAAAATACACGGTGAAGAAGTAGATGGAATATCAAAGATTTTTGATCCATAGCAGAAAAGCTAAATCAGATTTGTGTCTCAGTATCCACTCTAACACTGTTTCCACACTAATCTGTTCTTCACAGAAGGCAAGGGATAGGTTCATTCTAAAACATCAGTATAACAGAATTTAGAATAACCTCATTAATGTAACAGTAAAAGCTTGCAATAATGAGATAGTATTTTCCTTCAAGTGTTACAGGGGAATGAATCCTAAATTGCTATCCCGTGGAACCCACCCCTATCATTAATGTCTATACCAAAAGAATACAAAATAATCAAAATGTGACATCAATCTTTATGACAGACTCTATGAAAGTTAAACACAACTATATCCCTTTACTTATAACCTCTCCAGTGAGCAAAGTAACAGAACAATTGCTTGTTGTAGTAAAGAATTTGACCACCTAGTTTATTACAGCAGAAGAATGGTAGTTACAGGAACTTGTGATAATGTGGTGGGTTGACCTTGGCTGGTCTATCACTTCTTTCCTCAGCTGAATAGGGGAGGCATGGGAAAAAAAAAATGTAGGTTGAGATAAGGCAGCTTACTGAAGCAAAAGCAAAAGGTTACATGTGCACACACAGAGGAAAAAAATCCCAAAGATTTTATTCTCTACTTCCTATCAGCAAGTGGATTCTGGCTACTTTCTTGGAAGCAGGGCTCCAGCATGTATTGTCATTGATATGGAAGGCAAATATTGTAAATAACAAATGCCCTCCTTTCCTCCTCCTTTTCCTAGCTTTTATATCTAAAAAAGGTATGTGTTAGCCCTTTGGTTAATTTGGGTCAGCTGTCCTTATCTGTGCCCTCCTCCAAGACCTTGCCTACCCCCAACCCATTGATGGGGGAAAATGTTGGATGAGACATAGCTGGTGCTGTGCCAATGCTGCTCAGAAGTAGCCAAAACACAGCCGTGTTGTCAACACCTTTCTAGCCATCAATGCAAAGCACTGTGAGAATATTTCACTGAGAAATTAACTCCATCTCAGCTTAAATTCATCGTATTCAAAACTAATCTAGGAAAAACCTATGATAAGTTACAAAATTTGCCGATAAATAATATAACCCAAATGAAACTTGACTGTGAAGAGTTCCAGAAAGAACTTACATTGTTGAATGCGTATATTGAAATTATTTGTCAAGTTAGTGTCTATGCCAATACAAAGCAATTTACAGGGTGGGAACAGACAATTATACCTTCCTACTTGTCAGAAAAGACTAATAGTAAATAGTTTTCTCAATGGTCAATTCAAGCTTTAACAACACCTAAAATGCCATACAAATTAATAGGAAGCAGCAGAGAACTGAGACTAAATTAGAAATTGCTATCACTCTGCTACTGTACAATTTCACATTTAAAATACAACATATGTTTGAGGTAATTTCATCTAAACCAGAAAGCAGCAGAAATAGTAAAACACAGAAAATAGTGAAAACAATCTTTAAATGAGAAATAGTCTCCATACAAAGAGAAATTAGCCAGGAGCCAATTATCTTGGAAAAAGTCAGCAGATAGCCGTGTTCTAAAAGACTATAAAATCGTGATCACAAAGCAGACACTGAACAAAAAATTATCACTTTTTTTCCTAGTATTGAAACTATGTGACAAGATTTTTGCTAGTGAAGGAGGCTGTAAGAGGACTTCTATTAGAAGACACCAGAAACTACCCACATCTCAGACAAAGCCAGTGCCAGCCAGGTACGAGATAGACCCACCACTGGCTGAAGCTGAAACAATCAATGACATCAGTAGCATCTCTGTGATAAAATATTTAAGAATAAAAAATACAGTACAGCAGCTGTAAGAAAGGGGTGAAAACATGAGAGAAGCAGCTCTGCAGACACCAGGCCAGTGGACAAGGAGGGGGAAGAGGTGTTCCTGGTGTTGGATTCTAAGGTTCCCTTGCAGGCATGGTGCAGACCTTGGTGAAGCAGCTGTGCCCCTACAGCCACTGAGGTCCATAGTGAAGCAGGTGTCAATATCAACCTACAACCCATGGAGGACCCCAAGTTATTTATCATCTATATAGGCTGTTTGCTGTAAACTCTGAGCTGTACTGATTTGCATCTTCTATCCTAACTTTTGGTGGTTTGTTCGAATTTTTTCATTTTCTTCTGACTTCCCTGGAATGGACTTCCTTTGCTTGATCTCTGCTCAAGGATTTATTTATCTTTTTTTATTTATCTACAGTGAAAAAATATAGTTCCTCCACATACTCAAATCAGGAATTTTCCACTTGAATTACTGAAACTTGGTTTGAAATAAGGTGGATGGAAAAGAAGAGGGAGTAAAATAGTAATTTTTCAATAGAGACTGGAAAGCAAAATGTCTTTTTTTCATAAATTTTTAATGTTTCCACTGTTATAAATATGAAGTACAGCTTCTGAAGAGTTGTATGTGTTGCATTTTATAGGTGAAGTGGTTAAGTATATGCATTTGAGGATGAATTCTTAACTTGTTAACTGGTAGAGGTTTGCTGAGCAGAAAAAGAGAAATTAGGGGTCATTAATAGTGGGAATCAAGTTAGCAAAAGGAATTTTAGGCAGATGAAGTTCTGTCTCCTAACATATGCCTTTTAGCCATTCTGCATAATTATTAGTCTTTTCTGTATCTTCACAGTTATCAAATGGGTCCTTGTGTTTTCTACTGATAGTACTCTGAATGTGTATTTCCTGACTATTATTCTAGACTATTCTAGAAAATCACTAAAAGCTCACAAGTATTTAGGCCTGAATATAAGTAAGGATTCATTGAAAACCCTAACAGAAAACAACTTCAAGTATTTGTGGGCATTAAGATAAAACTATGGAAACAGAATGATCACACTGATTATTTAGAACTGTAAACTATGGCACAAAATAGTGACAAGTAAATGAAGACTGAATTTTCTGATCCATTTATAGTATTCCAACCTAGTAAATTAAGTAAATAAAGGAATGATAAGGAGGAAAAATAACAGAGGTTGAGAAAGGGAAGGTGAGAGACCATCAGTAAACCTTAAGCTAAGCGCTAAGCACTAAAATCATGCACTGAGCTATTTGATAAGCAAATGCTCCTGGCAGAAATGCAGGGATATCTGACTTGCAGGTATGTGGATAACACCTGTCCCCATCTACTGAGACATTTCACTAGAAATGATGAATCCCATCACCTAAAAATTTCTGAAACTTCACTAAGATGTCATTTTGTTATTTCATTATGTGATGACTTACAATTGCACTCTGAGGCTGTTATGACAGATTACGTAAACAAATTAATGTGGAATATCAGCAATTTAGAGTAAGTTTTTTCCTTGAAAGTGCCTTGGATAAAAAAAAAAATATATAAATACTGCCTTAAGTAAGTTTGTTCCTGGAGATGCGCTTGTAAATTTTCATAGAACCAAAGAATGGTTTGGGCTGGAAGGGACTCTAGAGATAACCTAGTTCCAACCTCCCCACCATGGATAGTTTCACCTTCTACTAGATCAGATTTTTCAAATCCCGATCCAGCTGGGTCTTGAACACTTCCAGAGGTTTCGCATATATGTGAATATATATACACATACCAGCTAAAGAGAAAAAAGTTTTTCTTAGATGAAACAGAAACATATATTCTCCTTGCACCCTTATTTCAACATATAGATTTATGGATATTTTCATCTTTAAGGATGGAGTAATGAAATCCTTTGAAAAGTAATGTATTTCACAAAATAGTAAATGATAATAACTGATGCACAACTTTTTTGTGATTCAGGCCTTACAGATAAAATCAACATCTCTAATATGATTATGCTGTGTTATATAATACTCTATTAACACACATCTTATGTAGTTTTTACTTTACTGAATGAAAAATACCAGTTTTGCAACTGCAGTCTTTTCTTTCCTTATCAATTCAGTTACATTTACATGAAGCTTTCACAGGGATTTTAAAGGAATAAATTGGTACCATGCAGATACTAAGGTCAATGTTAAATCCAAAAGCAGAATATCCTTAGCTGTGTAGTTCTGCATCTGAGTTAATTAGCCCCCATGTTAGAGCTAATGAGCCTGGGCAGTGTGCTGTAGAAATGCAACCTCCTTTCTTTGCACCATGAAGTGCAAGCATACTCTGATTAGCAGGCCTAGAGATAAATATAGTATGTCTGTAAGCCTGCCTTTTTCCAAGGAAATTGAGGTTAACACATTTTATGTGGCAATTTGAAATCATATGTTTTAACCAGAGTTTGTTATGGCTGTTTTGAGGAAAAGTTTAAACATGTATAATTTGACAGATTCAACCAGCCCACATGGTTCAACTTCCCATGCCCTTCCTAACCATGACTTTCTTTAATTTTTAACTGGACAGAGATATAAAGTCATGTCTCAGTAGTGGCTGAAAAATAATTGTACCTCATCAAATAACAATAAAAATTAATTAATTAGGGAAGACAATTTTGGTCATTAAAATGGTTTTCAAATGTTGTAACCATTTTTTGAGAGAATTAGCAGTGCAAAAATTCAAATTACTAAGATTTTGCATAATATGGCTGAAGTTGGGAAACTTCAAATTAGCTTTAACTGCAAGTCTTAAGAGGAATTCTTCTTTACAGCGTAATTTACAGTGTAATTGCATTTTCTATGTCTTTTATGAGATTTATATGCTCTAGAGGACTCAGGTCCAGTTTTGGCTGAGCATTACAAATTGGATAGAAGCAAGAATTGTTTCAAAGACTAAAACAAAGTATAGAATTCTAAAGCTACTTCTAGACAATTAATTTTGCTTATCTGAACCCTAAATCAAAAAAAGCTGATTTATTAATGAAGTTATGTTATGCTAAGCAATTAAGCAAGGATTTCATTTATAGTGTCATGCATGCAGGATAAGTTTGAGTTCTCTTTTGATAACTGTGCAACAATGTTACTTCAGCAGGCTGCAAGTGGAACAGACAAAAGAAATTACAGATTGAAATTTGAAAAAGAGAACTATATAAAAAAGTCTAAATATGAAAAAAAACCCTCCAGAAAAATCATGATGAACAACACTGGGAAGCTGAATTAATTAAATATGATATTTAACATAAGAAAACATTTACAAAATATAAAATACCAAGTGTATAATGAATTCTTCTATTTAGAGAAAATACTTCACCTTTTAAATATTCAACTTAACTGTGTGTTTTTTAAGGTAAATGCTATTTTTTATCTGTATGCAAATATTAATTTAGGGATTTTCATATTGGAGAAAACAATTTAATTTACTAACAATATGATAAAAAATTTGAATATTTGGATTTCTCATATATTTTTTCCTGAATGCAGAGGATACAAGCACATTAATGTGCATGGACATGGTCCTCAACAACAGCCTGTGGATAGCCATTCTTGAGCAAGGTGGTCAGACCAGATGGTCTAGGAGGTCCCTTTCAAACCCAGCCATTCTGTGCTTCTGTGATATGGTGCTGTTGAGATGGACATACAGTATTTTTCAGAGTCTTTCTAGTACACTGCAAGAGATCTTTTTCAGAATGTCTTCTCCCAAAATTTTCCCATTGAAATTTTCTGGATGAAATTTAAGTATTTAAATATTTATTTTATTTTGCTACAGAACAAATTTCAGAGTATTTCTTTCCAACAAGAAGAAATTTTGATCCAAAATAATATCTCTAAGTAACACTAACTGCCACTAGAATATAAGGACTACTTTTTTTTAACAATGAGAAAGCCTCAGGGGAGTTGTTCATGCACACATTCATGGATGCACAAATAGGATGGGCAATCTCTCTTGCAGCCTACCCCACATTCCTGTCTGTGACAAAGTTGAGATGTATAGCCCAGCTGGAGCACTTCTGTCAACACCAGGATTGGAGTGGCTCCTGCAGGGAAGGCTGTTTTATTTGCTGTGTACTGGGCAACTATTCAAGTCATAAAGCATGTACATGCCCTGCCCTACTCAGCAGGTTTAGGGGAAGGTAATTTGATTTACTCTGGGTAGTGCCTTAGAGAAACAACAAAATTCTCAGGAAGTTCAATACTTGCAAGGTTTAGAGCATTAAAAATAAGGTACATAGCAAATTTTAAACAACATCCAGACAAAGTAAGGCCCTTCTCACATGAAAAGGGGAAATTTCCTAGACCTTGAATGTGGGGAGATATTCTTGGTCCTTATTATTTAATTTGTCTGTCAGCACCCCAGGAAAGCCAAAATCCTTGTGCCCAACCAGTCTGTCAGCCACTGGTTATGGGATCCTTTGCTGAGTGGTCCTGCTGAATTGGGGGTGTTTGTCTGACTCAGGGAAATACAACAGTGCAAGGAAGATCACTCAGCAGGTCTTCCCAGTTCCCAGTTCCCTCAGTGTATCTTCCTCTTTTTATGGGTATGTTACCCTCTGCCAGCAGCTCCTAGTGCCCTTGAAGGACTCATACCGAATGTTTATGGAGGAACACTATTTATTAATATAAAATTGTGGCAAGTTAAGGTTTGATGATTGCCATTGATAGTATCTGACTACAAAAACATATTTCAGAGCAATACACAGACAAGCTCAAATCCCCATAAAGTATTTATTGTGCATGGGTACGGTTCTTATTCAACAGGTGTTCCTATGGGGAAGAAGACAGGTTCAGACTGTTGACTGATACCAGCAGTTTCAATGGAGTCTTCCCTAACTTTTTACTCATTCTTGACTTACTTTTTTACTTCTTCTCTATGTTGAGTTGGAGGTTGAGTGACTCTAGTAATATGTATCTCTGTTACTGATGATGTAAAATTCTCTCACTTTGCTTTTAAAGATACAGCCAAAAAAATATAGAGTGCATGCCCAGTGAGGTTGTACCTTGTAGTCTGGTACCTTTAACGTGGAGGGGAGTGTTAATATTACAGTTTGGTTATAATGAACCACTTTCATCCAAGGAGAAAGATTTTGCCACAGTGGGAAACCTCAGTGAAGTTAGAAAGCTATTATCTAACTGCTATCAGCTAAACTTCATGGGATGAAACACTCAACTGGAGCACTGCAACTTGTGGCTTATGAGCAGATCAAAACACAGGCACTCAAAGGAGGGGTAGGGGACAAGAATTGTCCCATGTGTAAAACGTATTCATTGCTTCCACCACCATCTTTGAAAAACGGTGATGACCGGATTAAGATCTTGCGGATGAAAATTAGAGGCCAAGCCAGTAAATGAAAACTTGTGGCTTGTGTTTACTCCAATCAAGGGGAGCCTGTCAATGAAGTTCAACTATGGGAAGCATCATGATGGGAACTTCTCTGCTGACAAAACAGAACAGCGAGCTGTAAACAACCCCAAAAACCCTTGAGGTGCATCAAATATAGATTCATAATGAAACTGGAAGCTCAATCAGAGGCCAGCCCTTACAGGATCTGTTACTTCCCAGCACACATAAAATGACTAGAGTGGTCAAGGGTCTTGTCAGCCTGGGTTGCAGTGGTCATGCTGATTTTTGTTGCAGTTTTAAGTCTTCACACATCCCTTAATATCAACTCCTTCCCATCATAAGAGGACACCACATTCATGACCCTCTAAGGACTCTGAACAGTCATGGATCTATGGGACCTGGTGAGATGCATCCCATAGAGGGAATTGGCTGATGCAGTTGCCAAGCCACTCACCACCATATTTCAAAAGTCATGGCAGTCAGGCAAAGTTCTTGGTGACTGGAAAAATGGAAATATGACATTAATTTTTAAAAAGAGATATAAGGAAGACCATAGAAGTTATCAACCAGGCAGCCTCACGTCAATGACTGATAAGATATGGAACAGATGGTCCTGAAGTCATGTCAAAGCATATGGAAGAGAGGGGCACTTTTCAGATATGGTTAATGTGGCTTCACCAAGGGCAAATTAAACACAGCCTTAAGTGAGTCAACTATTGAGCAATAAAATGTTTCAAAATCATTTCTGTCTTGTCTTCCAATTTGAAATCCTAGCCCTTTCACATACTGAAATATCCCTGAAGTAGATGCCCTCGACATAAGACATTTTACTCAGATGGAAAATTTTGCATTTTAAGAAATTTCTAGAGAGAAGGATCAATTTTAGTTATGAGTTTCTTTGAAACAGTTTAATCGATACTATTGTGTTTTCCATTCTTCTTCAACAGTCTGTGCTGCTTTATTTTTCAGTGTGGCATCAGAACACAAAATTCAGTCACTCACTGTGCCCTAGCACACACTTGGGTTAAAATTGGTCACCTGATGAACAGTCTTATAGGAAATATTTTTGACTGGTCTCCTCACTTCATACTTTTTTTTTCCTTGAAGCAAGTTTTAAATTTCTATTTTCTTAAAGAGAGTTCTTCCATATTTTTTACAGAGCCAAAAGTTTCCCATTTAGTGAATGCAAGGCACTACTGTGAATGCTTGTTTGTATCTCTAAAGGAAAAGAGTGTAAACTATGCTAATTCCTTCCTCATCTAATTGCTGTTTAGGTTTGTGGGATGTGTTCTGAGTGTTGTACAATGAGGCATGAGAGAGCATGGATATTAATATTTGTCTTCTTCACTGGGGTTTATTTTAAAAATAATATGGTTTACTCATGAAGCACTTTGAAGTCCATTCTGGAAAGTGCCATGATATTAGTTAAGGTTAAAGGCTTGGGTTTGGTTGGGCATTTTTTCTTACTACTACTACTACTACTACTACTACTACTACTACTACTATCATTATTATTACTATTATTATTATTGTAATTTTAAGTAAGAAAGTGCTGAAAGTCTGTGCAAAAGAACTGAATTTATCATTATTGAGCTTCTATCCCATAAGACTTCCCTGGATATTCTATTACATTATTCAATTTCCCATTGACCTGGTTTTGTTCCCCTGATTATAACAGGGTATTGCTCAGAATGCTCAGGATGGCTTCTGTAATAAAACCAGTTAAGCCTAAAACCTCCCCCCATGCTCTTTAAAGTATAAGTGACTTTTAAATTGATTGAATAAAACAATACACTCTCTCATTCCTCAGGGAATTTATCAGCTGAACTTAGGTCACACTGTGAGTTCTTGCATGGGTGTCCAGGGATTCAGTATTGAAAATGATGAGAAGTGATGAATCTTGGTCATATGAAAACCCCGAGGGATACAAAATTTTATTAGGTGGCAGATGCAAAACACAATGAGTCTTCAACTCAGCCATTTTATTCCTAGTAAAGGGTCTATCTGAGTAAAGCTAATTTTCCCCTAATTTTTCTGGAAATCTATGAAAAGATCTATTGCTCACAGAAATTCTGTTAATTTTTTTTTTCCTCTTGTACCTCTGGCTTCTGTAATGGTCACAAGTTAAAGTCTGAATGAGGTCAGTTATTTCTACAGTTAGACAGACTGATCTTTCTTCAAGTTATATTCATTTTGAACTGTTACAGTTACCTGTCTTTGAGGAATAGGACATCTACAGCCAATTAGAGCAAACTTACATCTATTGGTCTTTGTACAACTAGCACTGTATTTTCTTACTTCCAACATATTTTATATATTTTGAATATTTAGAGTAATCTAAATTTGCTGAATATTTCATAGCTGAAAGAGAGGGGCTTTCAAATTCCTACTTCCAGGTAGGAGGAATTCATTAAATTCATGCTATTAAGTCATGTGCCTTTTTTCATGTATAGAAAAATCATTACATGCATGAAGACATTTTAAAAAAAGAACATTACTGTGATAATATTCAAAGCTGCATAAGAACAAGCATACTTTATAACTGCCAGTGCTATGAACGTATCTTTGAGTTCTTCTTTTTTTCATTAATCACCATAGCAGGAAAAAATCCACAGTGAACAACACATTTTTATTCTGAGATAGAATTATATTTGAGGAACTACCATTTTAATTTCAACTTTTTTCCTACCACGTACAGTATTAACTTCAAAACTCAAAACTTTCACAGAAATTAAAAAGTAAAAATTCCCATTCATGAGAAAATTGCTAAGTGAAAATTAAAATGTCTGAACTTTCTGATATTTCAGTAAAGATTATGTGATTTACATGAATGGACCTGCTTAGTATGTTAGAGAGTACCCACAAGAAACAGTCAAATGTTCCTTAGGTAAATACTAACACAGATTTATACTCTATGATGTCACTTACACTCCTAAAAACTGCTGTGAGAGCTTACCAAATGAGAGCTATTTACATATGCTTTGAATCCAAGTTCAGTGGTTGCAATAGCCAAGACTGATATTTATCCAAATGACAGGTTTCATACCTGATAAGCTCTTTCCTTTTATTGATTACACAATTGGCAACAGCTACAACTTTCTGTGTCTCTAATCCAAACTATGACTAATCAAAATTGGAAAAATATCATAGGTTGCCTTTCTTATAACTTTATATATATTTTGTAATTTTTTTGTACCTACCACATTCACAAATTTCTTGATTTTGAAACTTTTGTCATCCAGAATTAATAAGAAAAGGATGATAATGCAATTTTATTGTTTCAACCCATTTATTCCAAGAAATATAATAGTTCTTTTGTTTCAAAAATCAGCAAGGTCAGGTGCTGTGGCATCCCTGGGATGTCTCAGAGGATGCAGGTCAGCTCACTTGACTGAAGTGGTGGGTAGATATAAGTCCTTCAGGCAGCACACACGTGGAAGGGAGGAGGGGGACAGTCTGTGTGCCAATGAGCAGTGAGATGTATGGGACAGATGGCAGGTGGGGAGAGGCTGTGGGCCAGGGTCAGACTGATGAACCTAACAACATGGTGAGAATGAGAGACAGACCAGCCAGTCCAGATGAAGAATTGCATGAAACCTTCCTCAAACTCTTTGAGAAAGTGTCTGTCTCAGAGCCATGACACCTCCCAGGAAGACAGTTTGGCAGGACACAAGTAATCAAAACTTCTGGAGAGTTTTAGGAGGAACTTCCCAATAAAGAAACTGGATGGGCCAAACGGGTTACATGCAGCTGGATCTACTGTTTGCTGACAAGGAGGCACAGAATGGGCTTGTGGTAGTCAATGGCATCCTCAGCTATGGTGATCATGAAGTAATGGTCTTTGAGCTCCTGAAAGCAGAACCCAAGCTTCACAAGAACAGATTTCAGCTTATTCAGAAACCTGAAGATGATATTCCAGTTTCTGAAGACAGTTCTGCTTGGGAAACCAGAAAAGTTTATCCCAGTTCTTAGAAAATCAAAGTTGCTTTGTCTAAGTAGAAAACTCCCAGTATAACTCCAAGGGAGAAAAGACAGCATAAAGGGTTGAAATAGGGACATGTTACCTAGCAAGAATTTAAAAACTTTGCCCTTCACAGATGCACAGATGGCTTCAGGAAAGTCAAACTCAACTGAAGTTGGAGGGATATCATAGGCAACAAGAGTCCCTATCTCTATGTGAGTAGTAAAAAGCTAAACAAAGGCAAAGTGTCAATGCTGCTGAATGAAGGCTGTTGCTTTAGTGACAGTGGAGAGAGAACACTGACATATTATTCACTGTCTTCTTTGCCTCAGTTCTCACTGACAAGCTGTCACAGGCCTTGCAGGTTAGTGACAGGGCTCAAGGAGGATGGAGCTACCAGACAAGAGTGAGCGTTGAGTCAAAAATTGATTGCAAAACATCATCCCTCATGAGTCTCTGGGATCTGATGGGCAGCAAAAAGAAGGGATGAGGTAACAGGCCAGTGTCCCTTCTAGGTAATTTTCTGTTAATTTTAAAAATCATAGAGACTGAACAAAGCCTTTGGCAACTGGAGAAAGACAAATTTTACACCCATCTTCAAAACATAGCCAAAACAAAGAAAAAAAGGGAACTGTGGGCCAGTTGGCCTCACTTTCATCTCTGTGAAAGTCACATTTCATGGCAGGTGAGGGAGAAAAAGGAAATTCAAGATAGCCATCACAGATTTTCTAGGGGTAAAATAGACCTTCTCAACCTGACTCCTTCAGTGATAAAGTAACCAGATATGTGGATGTAGGTTGAATACTTTTTGTCATTTATTTACCATTATTTCCATACTTACTCTTCTTTCATAGCAATCTAGACTATAAACGCTCAGTAACAGAGAATTTCTAGCACTCTGTTCAATGAACCAGAACACAAGACAGGTTTCCCTGAAGCCACCCAGCCATATTTGATTCTGCAAATGGGTAGCTTCATATTAAGTAAAAAAAGTGTCTGACTGCATCAGACACAGTGAGTAATTGCACTGCATGATTATTTTGTTCACATTGTAAATTTCCCCCTGTAGATCAAAAGACATTTATCTATTTGAATTTCACTTGAATGTTCAAGAACATAGTCAACTCTAGTTTCAGTGACTTAAATGAACTATATCCTTTATTCCCATTTCATGCTTAAATTAAAACAGAAATTATGTGGTGTCTTTGTTGAAAATTTATGTGAACCCTCTTCTGTTCTTCAGCTTTGCCATCATGCATTTAAGACATTAAAGAAAGAGCGTGGAGAATAAAGTCTTATTCACATGATAGCAAAAGGCCAAATTCTGTCACTTGATAATCCTGTGCTAGCCCAATAGCAAAGATCAAAGACATTGCATTATTACTTACAGTACTAGGGCTTGTAGCTTGAGATTTATTTTTTATTCAAAGAAATGACAATATCATAAAACATTCCAGTTCAGCCCACCGGTGGCCATCAAATTAGGAAAAAAACTTTATTGCCCATCTGGTCTTTCAGATATTTTCTTGCTGTTATTCACATTTTTTACATAAAAGTTAAGCTCATAGTACAAAACCAGAGCTAAAGTGCTAAGTTGCTAAAAGTTTTAGCTAAGGCTTTCCAAGCCTTTGTTTTCTGGGCTCATACAAGTTATAAAGTTATGTAGTTGACTGTAATCTCAGATAACATGTAGTTGACTGTAATCTCAGATAACATGTTTGGGATTTTTTCATACAGAAAGAAACTTTATTAAATTTCTTTAATTTTCCACTTATAAAACAGTTAAAGGGCAAGAGAAAAAGAAATAGTGTACTTACTGCATGCCTATCTATTTAAATATAATAGTGGTTATTAGTTCATAAAAATATAGTTCTGAAAGTAATTAGTCTAATGCTGTCACAGAAGAAAACCTGGTCGAATTTTCCAGGTTGTAACAACAGCTTTATAGCTTCCGTAACTATGTTTGTGAAGTTATTTGGATTTCATATTGTTGTTAAATATGACTGCTAAATTGACCCTCTATAACTCTAAGTGCACTATGACTCTGTAATATAATTATTGCACATTGAGAAAAAAAAAGCCACTGTTATATGAATTTAGGTGTGTATTTAAAATATTCAGTATTATGATTTTCAAAGCAGTTACTGGGCAAGTCACTGCTCAAGTAAATAGAACATTTGTGAGAAATTCAAACACAATCTAAAATGTTAATTAAGTTGCTCTGAGCAGTTTCTAAGCTGTGGAAAGACTGAAGCTTTGTGTGTGTTTGACCAAGACATGGAAGCATCACAGACTGTCATGTCAGTGGTCCACATAATTCCTAAAAAGAAGACACTTGCCAAGTTTTAATGTAAGATAATAAAAGGAAAATTTGCTAGAAGCACAGGAGATTGCATTATATAATATCTACTAGATGTCGCAGTTTTATGTAAGTTAAATGTCACAGATGCAGTAAACTCCAGAAAATAAGTCTTAAAGTCACAAGTACCGACATCAGAGCTCTCTCTTCAATATCTTTCAAAATATATTTTTTTAAAAATTCATTTATTTCAGACGCAAATCTGTGCTCTTTACAATACAATTTTCTTCTCAAAAAATCCCCAAATAACCATTTGATGTTCCAAAACACCTATCTGAACAGAACTATATACTGATTTACAGGTATAGATCTTATACTGATATTATTTTCACACTTGTGAACAAAATAATTCAGAATTTCTTGAAGTGACCCTGAAGCAGTTGCGTTCCACTAGCATATACTCTATAAATGCCTAAGTAGCAACACAGATCTACAGATAATTGCATTAGGGATATGATAGCAGTCTTAATTTTCAATGTTATTACTTTTCAGTATTATTTTACTGTCAGCAAATTGAACACCTCTTCTTGCCACACACATTTTTTTTCTCACCATTAAATGCTTTGCGGTACAGTTATGTCCTATGAAGACATTAGAATAATCAATAATATGCAGAGGTTCAGGGAATGTTTGAGTAAGTGGTATGATAATGGAAATAATTATTCTCAATCTCCTTTTTCATTTTCAGTGAACTTCCTTAGCATCTGCTCTTGTGTCTGAATAGATCATCCCATGAAGCTGTGTATTTGTGGACAGTAAGGAGTGGATTTCAAAAAGGGAACTTTCAACACCCCACACATTTATTGTTAAATAAATGTTTTATCTTTTAAGGTTTTCAAGGGTCTAAAGAAGTCCACACTTTCAAAAAGTTCTAAATATTTGATATTTGCAACAGATATAATACACTGAACAAAATCTTTTTATTTAATTAATTAATAAGTTAATCAACAGAACTGAGCATTTTTTCATGGTTTTTTTTATATCTTAACATAAAAGAATGTGATAACATGTTAAGTAGGTGATTGATTATATACACCAGAATTACGTTTGTATCCCTGAATTATACTCAGTACAATTTTAGAAAGCTTTGTTCAAAAGAAAAATTAAAAGGAGAGGAAAAAGCAATAATTTAGTCCTTTAGGAGATTTTGACTTTGTAGTTTAAATTACAAAGTGACATCACTAAGCAGGTTTGTGCTGTATTGGGCAGGAAATTAGAAACAGAAAGTGAGGGGCAGAGCCCACCAAAACTGTGGGAGGATACTCAGCATCAGGACACTCTTTTATTAAATGAAGAAACAGACAGATGAGCAAAACCTTGCAGTGTATAACAAATATTAAAGGCCAAAAGTTTTATTTGAAGTCAAAATACAACTGTCCAGATCAGTTAAGGATGTTAAAAAAGCAGCAGTAAATTGTTTCAGTTCTGTACTCCTTAGTGTCTCAATATATGCTACAAAGAACAAGACATTTTACCCAGCTGCTCTTTCAGTTTTGACAATATACAAAAGACACATTATTAGCACTTGCAGACAAAATTTGACCCTGAGTGAAATCTAGAAGAATTTTAAAAGGTATTTCATCTAAGTGAACTCCCTCAATTCAGCAGGATTTGGAAGTGTTATTTATTTATAGCTAGAGTCTATCCCTGAAGGCCTCCTGGGACACTTGGACTATGCATGACCAACAGACTTTCCCTGACAACTTATAAATAAGGACATCTTTCTCTCATTGGACTTGTACTCTTTCACTACTAGTTATGGTTCTATAATTACACAGCTTGTTATAATTATAATTTTAAAATAGTAACTTAAAACTCTAATCAGATTTTCTTTCCTTTATGTTTGCATCTCTTCATTAGGAGTATGTTAGTAGGTATGATGTCTTTATATTTTAGTTTATATTCTTAAAAAAAAATATTTATCCCACCAGAATTTCACCATTAAATATGAGAGGAGGTGTTAATTTAATTCATGCTCCCTCTCTTATTTGTGTTCTTCAGCTCAGAGGTCACAGGACATACACTCTTATCTCTCAGTAAAATATATATCCAAGGCCATAAACACATAAGGCAAAAAGATGAGTTCTTTTTTAAGTGTCCAGAAAAAACTAACTTCTTCCTTATATGTTCTTACTAATACTGTCTTCTGACTGTAAGTTTCTTTAGAAAAAACCAGCTTTTGATCTGTGCTTGACATTACTGAAAAGAGCATCAAATAGTAAATAGAAATGTATTGCCAGCTAATACTTTCAAACAAGTCTTTTAATGTACTTTTGCTGATACTGAAATAATTTCTCAGAAACCCCATTCATCCTAACAAATAAATAGCATACTGCTACTAGGAGACCCTCCATTTTCCTTTTTGCTGTTTTTTTATCTCATTTTCCTGAAACAATTCAAATAATTCATTCTTCATCTGCATTCTTCTTATCACATTGGCTGTGACTGATGCACATGCTTAGCTTCAAGACTTGTTTTTTACTTTCAGGATAATGGTATTACTAATAAAATGTGAAGACTTATTTCTAATCTTTCTTTGCACAAAGTCAAGGCCTAGCAATATTGTCAAAAAGATAGGAAATAAAAAACCCTTCTTGAATCAACCTCCCTACACTCTTAAGTGCTTCTAGAACAAAAATTTATGAGTACCCAAGTATATTCTAACATTATAACATCTCCAAAACACAAGCATATTATTGAGATCCCATGTATCATAAATTTGATTTTGTTAGTTACCTCCTGACCATGAAAATCATGACAAAATTGAGGGAACCAATCAACAAGAAACACTATCCAAGTCTGGGTTTATGGATCACTTTTCCTGGCTTTGTTCTCTTTCTGGGGGTAAATTTTGTGTCTCTGTCAGGCAAAATTTTGAATAGCATAACAGACATTATACATATATATACTATGATCCCTGTACAGAGGGTTAGATTAAGGCAAATGAACTCAGTGAATGACTTCAGAGAAAATCAATTTCCTACTAGTTGAATACAAACACAGTGAAAGCTGTCATCAAACCACCAGTCTCTTATGGACTATCTTTTAATGGAAAACATTCAATGAATTCTTTCCATCATCAGTCACTATTAATGCATCTCACATATTTGTGAAACACTGCAAAGAAATATTAACAGAACTTATTAATTATACCTTCCAATAAGTAGAGACTAGGATTTTTCCAAGGAATCATAAAGGGTGTTTCATCTTCCATTGTAGAGCTAGGTATGGTCTTTGGTTGCAGAGAGGGCTGTTTTAACAGGAACTTAGCATTTCTTACAAAAACACTGAGAGGCTGATCAGTTAAACCAAATATGTAAACTGGCTCTTAAATATACACAAGGACTCTGAAACATGTGTTAATAAGTGGTAAAAAAAAGTATCAGAAATTAATGGAAATCCTAATTGTTTTTGACATTTGGTGTTGCCTCTGAATATCTTTAACATCATCTTGCTATAGGAAAGACTAGCATAAGACTAGTCTTAACAAAGACTTGCTAAGGTTGCATAATAAACTTTTTCATGATGTATCTTGCAATTACATTTGTTGGCATATCAGTAAATACTGAAAAAAACCCTGCTATATATGCACTTTCCAGTTCAGACACTTGGGGAAAAAACCCCAAAATCCTGTGCATTGATGATGTATTTAAGTACAAGGTATCACCTTATGTTTCCTTTCCTTTCCTTTCCTTTCCTTTCCTTTCCTTTCCTTTCCTTTCCTTTCCTTTCCTTTCCTTTCCTTTCCCTTTATTCCTTCCTTTCCTTTCCCTTCCTTCCTTCCTTCTTTCCTTCCTGGAAGCCTTCCTGGGATCCTTCCTTCCTGTACTGCAGACCTTCTAGATCCTAGAGTTCAGATACTTACAGAATAATTTAAAAATGTTTTAGAGCTTAAAGACCGATTCCTTTGTTCATTAGCAAGCTGTAATTTTCACCTACTTGCCACTTACATAATTTAACTTTAAACTCAGTACAATGGAAAATAAAGCTTTCTTTTTCTGCTTCTTGTTATAGCCACAGCTGTACTTTTTCTTCTTGTATGAATATAACTTGAATGTTTTTTATTACTCAGCCTTATATCTTTCATGCCTGACCTAAGCTGAGGTGTTCAGAGTCTTACAAAGTTCTTCACAAATGTACAGAAAAAATTAATTGAAATTCAAGCCACAAGGTTGACAAATTTTTCTCTACAGATATTGTTTGGCAAAATGTTATCTAGAATGACAGAGTTAATTAAATTATTTGATATTTTCTCTTGTGTAAACTATACTTATATGGAATTTCTTTAAGGTAAGTGTAACTTAAAAGAACAGTCAAGTAACATTTTAACTAGCAAATAAAAAACAAAATAAAACTACTCCTGAAATGTCAACAAATTCCAATTGCCACTACGAATTTTGTATGTTAATGCATACCAAGATAAGTAAATGTCTTGCTCAACTAACGTGGCTCTTCCCTTTATCTTTTTTTTTTTTTTAACTGACACTCTGGATTGGAGTGTAATTAGTGATTCCTTTTTCTCAATCTTCTCATGAAATTATGAAGTTAGAGATCACTACTTCAGTGCTCTGAGCTGCAATCAAAATATTACTTCCCTGTACCTCAGAGAAAGTACTTTGTATATTTTGGGACACTTTTTTATAACATGTTTACTTGTAGAAGAATATATCCATCAAAGCTTCCTGGCTTTTCTCAGAGATGAAAAAATTGTAGCAATACAGAGATAAAATTCTCATTTTATCTGCAAGGTGAAGTAAAGAACTGGAAGTTGCTGAAAAGATAAATGGTCTGTATTTTGTATACTTCATAAGAAAATATTCACAAAGGGGTTGGAATATGTGCAAAGGAGATATTCAGATGGAATGTTTTGAAATGTGAGACAAAAGTGAAGTAAGAGAAAATGTGTCTACTTCAATCTCTGATTAGAATAATTATTCATGCTGCAGACTGCCATATCTGAGAAGAATCTTACAAGTGTTGGGGCAAGCCCATGCTTGAACTAGGGGTGGATTATCTTTGCTTGTTTCTTAGCTGGTAGATGTTACTCAATCTGGTTTTAAATCCTTAAAATGACAGGGGTCAAACACACTTAGATGATTTTTTTCCATTCCACAAAACAAAAGATACTCCTAACAAGGACATAGCCCCTTTGTTTTTTACTTTATCCTTGTGTCAGTATATTTAGATGATCAGTTGATCATCATCTTCTCTAAAACAACAGTTTTACATAATTGAAGATAGTGACACAGCTTACATGACTTTTTTTTAAAAGGTAATACCTCTGAGTTTTCTCTTTTTGTATTCACTGTTTTAAATCCACTTATATTTGTCCATCTTCTCTTGAGCATATCCACCTTATCAACTCCGTATTAATCTGTGTGACCTATATTGTGTATACTGTACCGGGTGATAGACATCATGACTGCCAACATGAGGAGGATAATTACCTCTTGCGTCTTAGTACTCCTGTTATGAAAAATTGATACCCAATAGCCTGTCTTTTAACATTATCTTGTTGTCACTCTACATTCAGTTTTTACCACAGTGCAAATAATTCCCATGTTACTTCTACAATATTACCTTATAAACAGTTATTTTTCAAATGGAGTTTTTTATTTCTAAATTTAGCACATTATTCTTATCTCTTTTGAATTTAACTTTTATGATTTTAGTTAACTTATCAAAATCAATTGATTTCAGTTTTAGTTCTGTACTGTAAAGGGCCTGCCATATCTCAGTCCTGAATGTCATATATAAACTTCCCCTGATATATTATTACTCCATCAATCATGTGTTTAGCTTAAACAAAAAATAATGATAAAAAAAGTACTGAATTATATAAAGAAAAATCCTTACCCAGTCATGTTTGAAAACAAACGATCCTTTAACATTTTAACCAGCTGTGACCTCTCTAAAAGTAGTAAGATCTAAGCCATAATTGCTTAGTTTGCTTATAAAGATGTGGTGCATTAAAAAATTAAATCGAGACGGGCAATAGCATTTCTGCTGACTGTTCCTTAACCACAGAGCCAGTACCCGGAAGGAAAAGAAAATGAAATTGGTTTGACGCCGTTTGTTCTTCAAAAATTACTGCTGACCATATCTTAGCACCTGATTATCCTCCAAGAACTTACAAATTGATTGTTCAATAATTTGTTTCAGTAGCTTTGCAGTATTGAATCCAGGCCAAACTGTTTACAGCTCCCTAGGTGCTTCTTCTCCCTTTTTTGGTGATAGGAATTGCATTTCACCTTTCCTGCTCTTCTGAGGCCTCAGTGTCCTCCACAGCATTCTAGAGATATTTGCTGATGGATCATAGATTGCTTCAGCTAGCCATTTAACATGCAAAGACAAATTTCCTAAACCCCTGTAAATTGCAATATACATAACAGTTAACATTATTTAACTAAAGCTTCCATTATTCTTGTGTTCCCATACTCTTGAAATTAGTTTTGGTTTGCATATGATTACAGTTAACTTTTAGAAGGCAAAAGATATGTTGTTCTTCTCAACATTAATGTTTATTTGTTCAGCATACCAGCTGATAGTTGGAGTTGTGTTTTCTCTTACCTTTCCCTTAGCTTTCTTTACCTTTTAATTTATTTTCAGATTCTGAAATAAAAATACAGTTTGTTTCCATAAGCATCAAATGGCTGACAGGCATCTGTAAGCACTTAAGTACTGAAAACTGAGCCAGTGATAGGAATATAATGCAAAAGTGGCTCAACAGCAAAAAATTCATATGCTATTAATATTATGAAATTTTTGTATAAATTTAAAGCTACATTTTAAACTGCTTCTTTTTTTAATATCATATTTCTGTTCAAATTAAATGAGAACTTCATGCATCCCCTATGTATAGAATTTTCTTGTTAAAAGAAAAAAAATTAACTTCAATACTACATGATTATTAATACAACTAAAATATTTAAATTTTGTTTTAGAACAGTGTATTTCTTCTTATTAATAAAAAAATTGCATTTACTTGTGTGTAATTATGTTGGTTGATAACATTTTGACACTACTAGGAAAATAATTTGGTTTTGTTTCACTTTTTAACTTTTAGTGGCTCGCTATTTAATACAAAAAATTCTGGATTTCATATTGGAAGAGATATTTAATTTGGGACATTAGCTTTTCATGTATAATAAGCAGAAACTAACATCCTAAAAAAAATTCTGAACATCGGCACATGTAGTAGCATTGACTCTAGTTTAAGTCTGCTGAAAAGTTTGTCTTAGAAAATAAGAGACATTCATACTAAGGAAATTCAATCTGTTGAACCATAGCTGGCATCTCAGAAAACTGTTTGTAATACATAAAAACAGCTTTATTACACTGCTTTTTATGAACAGTGTTAGATATTCTTGTATAATGGCAGAAAATGCTCATTAGTTAATTAGGCACAAATAGATCTCTCACACTCTTATTTAATCTCTCTCTGGAGAAGGATGCCCCATTAACCCTCTGCATCACTCAGGAAAAGTAAGTGAAACTGGAAGAGGAACAAACTGTTGCGAAGGATCCTCGGCTGGCCCAGTATAGTCTGGCAATATTATCTATTGAAGGATCTCAACATGAGTTTGATATAAGTTGAATTAAGTCACTGTTAAGAAGTTGTCATTAAGCAAAATAATATCTAAGAAGAAAAAATCTTTTCCATAAAAATGACCACTTTCAGGCAAATCTTGATTTACTTTATAATCACTTTTCCACTGCATTATATTGTTGCTTAAATTAATCATTTTATGCTGATTACTGCCTTAGAGAGACCTAAAATGACTTTACATGACCATAAATGTAGGCAAAACATTAATAGATGGGTCCATTTAATTTTCGACATTTACATCCACATTTGTGGAAGTCATAATTTTCTTGTCATGTCCATAAATTTATGATATGGGTTGACAATCCTGGTTGCTATTACCCTGCAACTACCAAAAATCACAGAATTACAGAATTATTAAGGTTGGAAGGCACCTCTGGAGGCCTTCCAGTCTGATCCCCCCTGTGCCAAGCCACGGTCACGTCGACCAGGTTACACAGGAATAGATCCAGGTGGGGTTTGAATGTCCGTAGAGAGGAAGAGTCCACAACCTTCCTTGGCAGTCTGTTCCAGTGCTCTGATGCCCTTAGTGAAAACAAATTCTTTCCCATGCTGAGGTGGAACTCCTTGTGTTTTATTTTATGGCCATTGCTCCTTGTCCTGTCGCTGGGCACCCCTGAAAATAGTCTGGCACCATCTTCTTGGCCCCTGTCTTTGAGATATTTGTGTGTTGAGGAGATCCCCTCTGTCTTCTCCAGACTAAACAGGCTCAGCTCTCATGGTCTCTCCTCATAAGAGATGCTCCAGACCCCTGATCATCCTTGTGGCCCTAAACTGGACCCTCTGCAGGAGCTCCAGGTCTCTCTTGTGCTGAGGAGCCCAGAGCTGGACACAGCACTGCAAGTGTGGCCTCACCAGGGCTGAATAGAAGCAGAAGGATCACCTCCCTCGACCTGTTGGCCACACTCTCCCTGATGCACCCCAGGATGACATTGGCCCTCCTGGCCACAGGGGCACTGCTGGCTCATGGACGGCTTGTGATCCACCAAGAGTCCCAGCTCCTTCTCCACAGAGCTGCTCTGTAGGAGGTCAGCCCCAGCCTGTGCTGGCACTTGGGGCTGTTCCTCCCCAGGTGCAGGACCTGACACTTGCTCTTGCTGAGCCTCCTCAGGTTTCTCTCTGCCCAGCCTTCCAGCCTATCAAGGTCCCACTGAATGGCAGCAGAGCCTTCAGGTGATGTTATGGCTAAAAATATTCTTGTAGTGAAATTCTATATTGTGAGATAAAAGAGCTGTTAATGTGCTCACAGTAGGTGGTCAGACCCTCAGGGACTCTTAGAGCTCTCATGAAGTTCTAGCAGAAATTTTTAGTATATACAATGCCTGCTGACATCAAAAATTGTTTTGTTCTATTTTAAGTTCTTTGCTGCATTACATTTAAAACATTTATATCTTAATAGATATTGAAAACTATTCTATATGTCTTTTCTGTCATTTGAACAGAGTGATGAAATTCTTTTAAATAAATTTATAGAACATTTCCTTAGATAAATGTGAATATTTTTTCAGTCAGTTCTTTGAAAGTAATATTTTAAGTAATATTAGTATTACTTACTGTAATTATACAATTATCACAGAGCTGAGGAGTTTCAAGTTTTGAACCATTATATTTTGGTTTGGTCTGGAGAGTGACCTTTTTTTTAAGGAGGCATACATATTTTTAGGAAAGAATGTTGTCATTTTTTCTGAATTTCCTAAAAGTCTGTAGTGCGTTGACCCTGGCTGGATGCCAGGCATCCACCAAAGCCTCTCTATCACTCCCCTCTACAGCTGTAGAGGGGAGAGAAAATGTAATGAAGGATTCATGAGCAGAGATAAGGACCAGATGAGATCAGTCACCAAATACTGTTGTGGGCAAAACAAACTAGAATTAACTATATTAATTGAATTTGTTACTAACAAAATCAGAGCAATGAGAAGTACAAATAGACCTTCAAAACACCTGCTTACCACCTATCCTCCCTTTCTCCCTCCCAGCTTTACCTCTTCCACCCCAACAGCACAGGAAGACCGAATAAGGGTTATGGTCAGTTCATCACACAGTTCATTACTCAGGGAGAGAGCCCATCCCCTTCTCCAGTGTAGGGGCCTCTCCATGGGACACAGTTCTCTGTGAGCTTCTCCATCATGAGTCCATCCCATGGGCAACAGTGCTCCCCAGACTGCTGTAGAGGGCCACTCTTCCACAGGGTGCAGTCCTTGAAGGACAGGCCACTGCAGAGGGGACTGCTGTCACCGTAGGCCTCCCATGGAGTCACCTGCTCCAGTGTGGGGCTCCTCCACGTGCTGCAGGGGGATCTCTGCATCCCTGTGGTCCTCCATCGGCTGCAGGGACACAGCTGCTTCACTATGGTCTGCATCACAGGCTGCAGGGGAATCTCAGCTCCAGTGCTTGTAGTACATATTTCACTGAAACCCCTTCATCAGAGAGCTTAGAATTTGAGGTTTATTCTTGCTGATTTCTGGACTCCATTACGTCCTGTGTGAGAAGGATTTCTTACATAGTTGTGTCTAACTGTTAAAGCAACTTTTATACAAAAGGAAAAGCACCTGGGAATAAATATGATTCCATTACTGAGCTCAAAGTAGAGATGTTTTTGCACCATCTAAAAGTCCTTTTGGAAGAAAGGTAAACAATTCCATCCATTAACTGGGAAAAGAAATAATTTGGAATATTCATTATACAGAAAAATTTGCATCTATCTAATTTGTCTTGAGAAAGAATAGTAAACAAATATATAAACCAGGAAGAATTCCAATGGTTACTAATAGGAAGAATTCCAATCCTTACTACTAGGGGAAATAACATTTAGTTGTACTGGTTGTAAAAGGACAATTTACATCAGGAATTTAAAAATATAATAAATATATAGAGAGTATCTAAATTACATATGAGATTCCAAATGTAAATATTCATACTGGAATTTACTTGGGTAGAATCTTAGCCAACTCACTACTCCCAGCTGTGATGCTCCATTCATTGCTTCAGCTCAGTTCACAGGCATTTTTTTGTTAGTGAGTTGTCAAAGCAAGCAATAGAAAAACCCAGAAATCAGGATAATATTTAGACTAAAATATATTCCATTCACAGAGAGTCATGATAGTTTTGATATTTCACTGAGTTTGCTTGCTGGTTTTGGCGGCAAGAAGGGACTGCAAGAGATATGAGAAGACACCAGCAGCTGCCCCCGGGCTACGTGGAGTCACTACCAGCTGGCTCCAAGACTATCCCACTGTTGGCCGAAAGTGAACTCCTCAGTGACATTTGTAGTCACTCTGTGATGATGTACTTAAGAAAGTATAAGAAATCAGCTGTGAAACAGCAGTTGGGAGAAGAGAGAATGCATCAGAGAAATGGCCCTCTAGACACCAAGGTCAGTGGAAAGGGAGGAGAAGGAGGTGCTCTAGCCACTGCAGTAGAAGTTCTCCTGCAGCATGTGGAGGTCCATGCTACAGCAGGCCATGTTCTGAAGAAAGCTGCAGCCTGGGAGAGCCCACAGAGGGACAGGTGCCTGACCAGAGCTGCAGCCCAAGGAGAGGAGCACCTCTTGATTCAGGCTTGCTGTCAGGATCAATGATCTCATGAGGGACCCATATGTAAGCAGTCTGTTCCTGAAGGAGTGCACCCCATGGAAAGAATCCATGCTGAAGCAGTTCTTGAAGAACTGGTGTTCCCAGAAAGGACCCACATAGGAAAAGTTCATGAAGAGCTGTCTCCACTGGGAGGGGCTCAGGGCTGGAGCAGGAAAACAGAGTGAGAAAGAAAGAGACAGAGATGAAGGGCTATGAACTGACTTCAACCCCAATTTCCCATTCCTCTGGGCTAGTCAAGTAAGGAGTGGAGGGTAGAGGAGTTAGGAGTGAAATTGAGCCTGTGAAGAAGGGAGAGGTTGGGGAAAGATGTTTTTACTTTTGTTCCTATTTCTCACCTTCTTCCTCTACTACAGTAAATTTGTGATAAATTAAATTCATTTCCTCAAGTCAAATCTGCTTTGCCCACGCCCATGAGATTAGCTCAGTTGTTTAGAGCATGGCCCTAACAACACCAGGGTTGCTGGTTCAATCACCACATGGGCCATTCACTTATGACTTGGTCTTGGCGATTCCTGTTGGTCCCTTTCAACTCAGAATATTCTGTGATTCTATGTAAGTGTGAGTGATCTTCTTTCCTTATCTCAACTCAAGATTTTTAATTGTGTTTTCTCCTACTGTCCTTCTGAAGAGGTGAAGTGATAAGAATGGTGTGACAGCCATCTGGTGTCCAGTAAAGATTAACCCACCACACAGACACAAATGGATTTATGGGTCCTCTTCGGTGTTTATGACAGACTTGCAGCCCCATGCTAAGTGCAACACTATTAACTGTGGAAACACAGATTTAAAAATTCACCTGGGATTCAAGCTCTGTACTTGTAATAGTGAAACAAACTGTAAAAATTTCAACCCATCTGCTGTCTCCTCCCTTTGCAAGTGATACACCTATTGGTCACGCAAAAAATTGCTGTGGTAGGTCAATTTTATTATAAGTACTCTCCAACACTTGTTAAATGTATATATTTTACCCAAAAATTATCTCTGAAGTGAGATAGAAAAGGAAGAAGAGAGATGACACACTTTGTAGGAGGAAAGCTGAGAAAGTATACATATATCCTACCATTTAGTAGAAAACATAATGCAAAATTCTTGCCTGAAATTTGTAGTGAAATAAAAGAAGAGTAGAGTATGAGAGAGGGCAAAGACAGCTAGTGGAGTGCAATGCAATAAATCATCATTTGCTGATCCAATAGAAGTACATGGGAGCAATTACACTTTGGCAGCTATTTTATTTTTCCCTTATGGAATTTCAGACTTATACACTAAGATAGCTTTCATGTGATTAAAACTTGCACCATGTTTAATTTCCTTCAAAAGAACAATCACTTTAAAAGGGAGAGAGAGGGAGAGAAAGAGACCCACAAGAGAGTGAAATAATGCTGGGGGTGGAAAAGGGGCAGTAATTTTGCCCAGATAATGTTGTCATACTTTGTAAAGCCTTTAATGCTGGAATTTATTTATTAATGATGCATGGGTTATTACCCACCATCTGTCTTGTGTTAGCAGTGGGCTGTTTCAGATTATGGTAATGTGTTTCTGATTTGAGTCGTGTTGAAAGCCAGAACAAGGCATCTCATGTGCAGTCCTCTTTGAGGCCTGCTGTTTTCAATTCCTCTTCACAGAATGGGCTTTTATTTGATTTGTTATGGGGATTTTTTCTTCTGTTGCCAAAACAGCTGCAAGCCTGGAAGGGAATGAGACACAAGGCCACAGCAAACTTGTTAGCTCATAAGAGAAACAGAATGTTCCAGGAACAAAAAGGGAGCTGAAGAAGAAGGGAGACCGAGAGAAAGATGAGGGGAAGAGAGATGATAGGAAGGGACAGAAAAGAGGAGGGTAAGTGAAAGGGTAAAGAGCTCTAATGATTTTTTTATTTGGTTTTCCATATGAAGATCACAACAAAAAATATTTTCTAGAGGTCATACAGAAAACTATTTAATTTTTAATTTAATATCTTAGTTAACACAGAAAGTCTTTATTTCTTTTTTGCTCCTGCTTTTGAAAGACTTCAGATGCTTTTATGCCAGTGCAAAGCAGAAAATAAAATATTTACCCCAAATGAGCTTGCATCAAAAAGCTAAAAAATTCCAAAGCTAAAACCCAGGTCTGCTCATGTTTCTGGTACAGCATGCAGCGTTCCCATTGTAGAGAGATGCAAAGACAAGGAGAAAAAACTGGCAGCTTTCTTGCTGAGAACCCTCATATTTAGGTCTCAGAGTCTGTCAGTCAGAATGTTGAACAGTATTTTTGAAATAAAATAAGTGAGTAGATAAGTTCATTTCTCTCCATAAAAGTTGATTCTTCTTCACAACACCTGGACTATAGGTTTCTTATCCCTATCACCCTAAAAGGTGAATTTGCAGTACATTTTTAATTTAGAGAATGTTTTTGGAAAATAGCACATGTTGTGTAACTAAACATATTTAAGTTAAACCTTATGAAATATTTTACAGAAATCTTGGTAAGGAAAAGTTGATCATTCCACATGCCAAAATGAAGTTCTTTTATGTTACGTACTAGAGCAATATGCAATCTCATTTTCAGACCATAACATATGCTTGTCTCACATGCTATCATACACAGAACAGCCCTTCATTTCTGTGTAGAAATTGTTCACTGATGGAGAAACACTAGATAAACATTTCTTTTTCCATCAGACTAATGCTCTAAGCAGCAGATTTTTTTCTGTCAAATTTGACCATACTCACTTTTATTAAAATTCAGTAATGATTTAAATATTTTTCATGTAAGTAACAGGAAAAAAAGAGGGGGGTTTGTTATTGTTGGTTGGTTGGTTGATTTAGTGGGTTTTTGGGGGGTTTTGTTTGTTTGAGGTTCTTGGGGTTTTTTTGCAGGGGTAAATTGTATACTGGTAAGAACAAAGTATGTGTAGGAAACTTCTATACAGTAGAATTTCACACCTGAAACCAGTACTCTCATAATTTTGCAAAGTATGATGAATTTGTAAAAGTCCCAATGCCATTCACAGCCACTTACTGAACTGTGACTAAATCACTGTGCAGCAATTTCTGGTATATATCAGAATCTTCAGTTCAGTAGTACAGTTGAAGTGCTGGTTGGGTGTCAGTCTTCAAGAAGGAGTTCAGAAACTCTTCAGAAGATTATATATAAAGCAGGCATTTTGCAATTATTTCACTTAGACTTATTCAAAAGAAGTTCACAAGCAAGTGCGCTTTTTTTCCCTTTTTTGTCTTTTTGTTTTTTTAAGCAGCTCTCCTTCCTCTTTCTTAATTTTTACTAACCAAGATCTATGAAATGGTGTAATGTAAGCCATCTTAAAGCTGCTCCTTCGTTGAGTTTCTGTGTCACTTCATAGTGCAATGAATTAAGTTGAAACACTAGTCTTTAAATGTCCTTCTAGAATGTATGATGATGTGATTGGACTTCCTTTTTTTGGCAGAGCTCAGCACCCAGGAGCAACTGCTAAGCTCTTGCTAACAATCTTTAGTAGAAACCTCTCTTTCTGAAAACAAACATAATGGTATCATAATGACAGAGATTTCCAACTTAAATTGACTATGAATGATCTAACCTGTTTTATCAGGCCTCTTTCATTTTAACAGTAGGAAAATAAATGTATTCATTTAGGGAAAAAATGAGTGACTATTCTCTATATTGAAAATACAAAAGAAGGCAAATACGGCTCCTAAAGGAAATTTAAATCTGAAGACAATATTTACCTTTTAGAGGACTTTTTGGAACAGATAGGAACTTATTTAGAATACTCAAAAAAACCCAAACCCTCCACCTTATTTCTGTGTGAAAAAACAAACATCAAAAAAGCACAGGAATGGTGAGAAAGCACATAGAAAACACAAATTAAATAATCCAAAATTGAAATCTGTAAAGAGCATTGTAAGCCTCTTTCTACACCACAAACACCTTAACTGCATTTGATCACAGCACATACATATTCTGATAATAGTTTATCCTTAGAGTGAGATAATCCAATTCAATTTTTCTTGCGCAGTTTAAGTAAATATGAAAAGGAAGCCAAATATGCCTATGTAAATCTCAATGATTTCATATGTTCTCTCACACTTCTTTAGTGTGTATGATGAAAATTACTAAAGTGGGTTCTTTTCATGTGTATTCTTACTACATGGGGCTTCAGAGAAATTGATATATGTGAGTTCTGCTGACAGACAAGAGGCATTATCTGTTAGGAATTAAAGAAGATTAGAGAACAAATACTTTAAAGCAAATGGCTGTTTTGTCCCATCATTGTTAAACATGGTCTTTCACCTGTTACTAATTTTCTTCGTAGTATCAAAGGTTTTTGCTTGTTTGAATACAAGGGGAAACCAGCTATTTCAAGTTGTTTACACAGAGCAAACAAGCACACAAACAAGGAAGGATGTGCATGTTAATTAGGTGTGGGCTTCAATAAGATAAAAACCCAACGTGCTCTCTGGAATTCTCCACTGAATGTATCAAAGCTCAAAAAAATCTCAGCAATGATTTTATATTAATTTTGTGGATGAACCAGATATGTTCTTTCTGATATTATTCTTGTAACACAGTCTTCTTTTCATCATTGTGTTGCTTGCAAATGCCTTTAAATGTGAGTGCTTTCTGAATGTTTCCAATGAGGTTAAGAATTAAGTGTATGTGATGGTTGCTTATTTAACCAATACTCCAGGCTTAAAAGCAATCCTCTGCAGTTCATACATGTCTAGCAACATGTAAGATTAAAAAGCAATCTAATTTGAAAATGGTGCCAAGAGTATATGTTAAAGAAAAGACTGTATGAACAGGAAAGGATGCCATGAATACTGTCACTGGTTTACTTTCTGACTTTCTGAACTGCAAATCTTTGTGAGATAATGGTTATTTAGAGATATTTGGATTAATAGCCTTTACATGGGAGTTTTATTCCATGGCTTAACTTCTCACTATTTGAATTTATTTGTATTTCTGACCTGCAGGAAATCTTGTGCTATTCAATTCCACAATTCAGTTACACGTGCCTTAGAAAAATACTTTGATTTAAAAACAAATGCCAGTTAATTTTGAAAGTATTTTTTTCTTTTTATTTTACAAGTAACAATATGCAAGCATTCCCTATTTATGTTCATCGTACTATTCACATAACTTTTCTGTATGTCAAGGTCATCAGCCATTCTTTCACTCTGAGTTCTAATAAAACAAACTCCATGGAGTGAATGCACTGTATGAAGCAGTATGTTTTTACAAAGAGCTATGGATCAGACATCCACAATCCTAATATTTGACTAGATTGTAGGCCTAAACATAATCTAAAACCTGTAGGTACCCAAAAAAAAAAAAAAAGGCATTAGAAAAGATTCTTCTATGAATAGAAATTAAATCACATTTTCATTGAGGAATGCAAATGATGTTTCCATAATCTATAAGTATTCAAATATGAAAGACACTGTAATAAAACTCAATAGGAATTTTAAGCTATTATTTTAGTAAGTCATAAGCCTGCCCTCCTTTTCTTAGTGCAAGTTTTTCAGAATCACATGGGCAAGTAAGTTCCTTTGTAGTCAGGATTACAAGTAAATATTTAAGTACAATCATAAATTTGCTGGACTCAGTAAAAAACCAAAACAAATCACCAAAATACCAACCCAAAACACCAAAGAAAGGACAAACCAACAAAAGAGTGAGGAAATTTTTCAAACATATCATCATATTTCAAACATGACCAAAACTCATGACTATATGGATGTTCCCACTTCTAGTCATCTCCTAGTCATTGGTGAAGAAAACAAGGAGATATGTGGTCCTAAAAATATTTACAAGTCTAAATGAAAGGAATAAGAAGACATAAGTGTGGAAGCAACCATCACAGGAAAAAGAAAAAAGGGTAGCCTTCCATAACTTCATGGCTTAAACATGTTATAGTCCACAAATTAAAAAAAATATATCTTCATCTTTCTAACATCTGCAAGTTTTTTTTTGAAAATGTGGTAAATACTCTGTAATTTTTCTTAGCTCAAGTACATATACTGTTGTAAATAGTTTTCAATTTTTTTGTTCAGTTTTACCCCAATCGTCTGATCAAAATATGTTGTAGACTTCTAAGTTTATTTTGTAAGAAGAAATTTCTCTTTTGAACTCATACTGTCTTCTAAAGGCTTAAGTTACTCTAACATACTGATCTGTACATAGATCATAAGAGGAGAAGGTAAATTATAAAAAGAAATATTTCCTTATATCCCCTAAAAAAAAAAAAGATAAGAACTACAGTCACATACAACATAGTTGATTAGAAATGTGCATGTAAAGCATCTTGGAATTCAGTTACATGATGAGTGAATGACTATATTAGTGGGCTAATTATAACACTGTAATTAAACAAAACCATGAATTTGAATGCCTTCCAAACTCTGGTGTATGAAATGAGACCAGAAAAGATAATTATATACAGTACACATTCTTTACAGCTTATTTTCACAGATTGTAAAGCAGTACTTTTTAAAACAATGATTTTACACTCAAACTAATAAGCTTTAATGGATCTGCAGGCCACAGTCCAGAGACTGTAAACTAACTTTTCTGTTGGTCAATATAAGGTCAATGCATTTGCCATCTTCCTTTCACTTCAAGGTGTGTGTATCAGTGTATGCCATAATTTCTCACAGCCTTGTGATGTGGGGATATATGATGCCACTTGTGATGTGGTGTCATATGGTTATATGAATAAGATTCTTGACTATTAGATTGCCTATCCAGTCCCTCCTCCTCACCCCACCCCCAGCATGTGAATGACAATTTTTCTATATAAAAATTGTAGGTCCATGTGAATCTTTCCTTCTCTATCCCAACTCAGCTGTTCCACACTGAGTAATAACACAGCCAAAGCCTCTGAAATCCGGGTGGTGAAGTTGTACTTTGAAAGACAAACAGAGGCTGCCCTTTATTATTGTTGGAAAATACACAATAACATAGAAAACCACAGTTGGACAAGTTCTCCCTTCATATACAAAAATTTCATTGACGTCAAGATGTTTTCTGGCATTATATATCTAATGGAAAAAATATGGACCATTGTGTCAGCTACACAGCACTGAAATTCAGACAGACTTAGACCTCAGTACATGAAAGGCTCACATCCCAGTGCAATTGTCACCATTTTTAATGGCTCATTTCTCTGTCCTTAGTAGATATTTTCCCCTGTGTGCTACTATGTTCATGTTAGATGTAAATCACATGCTATAAAATGAAATTTAAATGTAATATAAACTAAGAATTACAAATTTTATATTTGTGAATTTCTACTGTGGATGAAAAAAGATAATTCTGTGCACCTGAATTCCTTAAAACATACAATGTCCTCCAGATTTCCACTGACTTGCTTATGCCCATTTTACTTTGGAAAATACTATTTTTTTGAGCATAATTTTCCCCTAAAGACAAGCTTAGCATGCTTATAGCATGCTAGTTTTCCATCAATGTAAAGATGCAGTCAGATAAAAGCTATCACTCTGTCTACAAACCTTGTCTTTTATCCTCATGCTAAAAAAATATTAACATTACAATCCATAGATGTCTGAGCACTCATAAAGTGTTTTTAATCATGCTCCAAAAGGTGGCTTTAGGAAAGCACCATTCACAGGCTATGGAATCTGCTTCTCTACTGAAAATATATCCCCACAGTGTGAGGCAGATGAATTATCAATGTCTTAGAGTGTCAGAGATACTGGTTTTTTTGCTCTATCCAGTATTTGGATAGGAAAGCTGAACTTTTAACTCAAAGTGGGGATCACATGAACAGCTATGCATATCAAATTTCCTTTGTGCATCTACTCAGAATCTATGAAAAGGAAAGAAAGAATTGGGGTTTTTTTGGGGGGGGTTGACATGGAGGCATGGGGAGAAATGCTGGTTTTGGTTTGGAGGGTTTTTTGGTTTTGTTTTGTTTGGCATTTGGTGTTTGCCTTATTAATTAGTTAATATTCTTTCTTTAAAGATAAAATTTATCCAAAATCTAGCCAAATCACTAGTGTGTAATTTCTGCCATTACCTTCTGTCAGGATGTTGGTCAGCTCTCTTAAAAAAACGTCCCATAGGAATTAGAGAAGATAAAAGGAAAACATTTAGCAGCCAGGGAACAAGTATGGCCCATCTACCATATAATATTTATTAGACCCGACAGTGGGAAAGGACCAGTGATTTACTGATTAGTTAGAACACCTCGTCTCATTTAAAAGCCTTTCACCAAGGCCAAATTGCTAATTACTTGAACATCCAGCAGAAACCAACTATAGCCAGACCAGCTGGGAAGAAATGACTGCCAGAACAGCCAGACAGACCTGCTTTTTTTGTCCAATTGGCTCAAACAATAATGACTGAGTTTGGCAAAACAGACAGAAGTCTAAAAACTGACACCAAGTTTAAAATGTCAGTAACCCAGAGATTGATGTCTCTATCCTACAGGGTCAGAAATTATGTAAACTACAATATTTGTACTTCTGCAGGATCTAATAACATATGTCCTGAACCAGAAACAGATATTTAACTGGAAATGAAAATAATAGGGTTTTAAGGTATATTTAACTCTTAAAATTACAATATTCAACTGCAACATCTTAGGTTTGATTCATGAATACCCTTATGAACTGCTGAGTAAATAGTTTATTTTTTAAACCACCACTAAATCCATATCATACTTGAGAATTTATACCCTTTTGCCTCTAGAAGTCTACTTTACTGTTCATTTTACATTTGTTATTCTAAAATTAATATTTATTTCTTGATTAAAAAACAACAAAACAAAGCTAAAAATAAACCTAATACTTACTGCTATAAGCAATATGCCATTATATGTATGAGAGCTTTAAATTTCAAAGGATCATGAGAAAATTTATACTAAGAAACAAAACATTTCCCTGTAGCCATAAAATTTCAACTAATTAAAATCCTTAAGTAAAATAATTGTAAATAAAAACAGCCAAAACAAACAAACAACTCCCCCCACATTTTCAGGAGATATGAAAAGCAAAGAAGGTTCATCTTTTAAAAGAAGTTTAGACTAGAGGGCGTAACAACATAAGTATGATTATCCACATAGGTATGAGTTCTGTATTGTTTTACTGGTGTTCCCTTAAAAACCTCAATTAGAGTGCAATTATTTCCCCATGGGTCCAAGGTGCTGATTATTTGAATTAGTTGTAAAATCAGGGACTAAGCCTGGAAGTGATGATTTGCTCCAGATACAGATGTGGAAGTATTTGAAGAAAGAATAGTAGAATGATTAGAAATTCAGATCTTTTCTTCCAGGGACTTTAGAGGAAATAATAATTGTGGTTTTTCTTGCTTTCTACATGCATATTGAACTTAGGAGAGTGCTAAATTTGTTACATAATTAATAATTTTCCTATAATAGAAATGTAACTTGACAGGGTAATTGAAACATTAGCAAAAAATCACATTAAATTTATGAGAAACTTACTGCATTTTTCTTAGAAGATGGAACATTGAACAATGAGTGAGTAGTTCTGTGTTTTTGTCCTTTCAACTTGTTTTACCATTAAAGAAGTTCTTCTACACATCTGAAAATCAGTAGTATCTGCTAAGAAGTTTTCTTCCAATATGAACAGCTATTCACCAGGAACCAGACTGAGATCATCAAACTTCATTCTTAAAGCTGAAACTAGTGTAATCAAGGTTTTGGCAATAGAAGATGTATATAGGACTTGAACTGGACAGTAAGAATATCACTTGCTAACTAGTGCATTTTACAGAGGAAGAATGAAACAGTTTCCCCATGTAAACGGTCAGCTTTAGAAAAAAATCATTTTTAAAAGTGCATCATTTCTTCAGCAGGGAAAGAACAAGTGGTTATTAAAGAAAAGCCAGAAAGCTGCACATATAGATCAGTAGGGTTCTTTATACAAATTCTGCCACCCCATTTTCATTCGGTTGTTTTATTTAACCCAGAGGCACCACTCATCACACAAATTTGCTCATCTGTTTAAAAACAGAATGCCTATTAACTGTTTTCCTGTGCTTTGATGTATTTGTTTCCAAAGTATTTCTTTTAAATTGAGTGAGAATCAAGCTTAATGCACACAGTTCCATAACAACATTCCTTGTAATGAGAGACATCTTTTAATGGAAAGTACTGCCCTATTAAATTAAAAACATGCAAAGTATAAACCACATATATCAATCAGTATGTAAGAAATAGAGCCCTTTCATTTATTCGTTTCACTAAACAATGTGAAGATTCATACTAAAATGAAACACATACACACACCAAAGAGGTTATATCCCCACTAGCATAAAGATGGCTCTCGGAAAAAGTTGAAATGCTGATGTTAAGCAGGCAAGTAAAGACTATCCATCCAATATTAATTTGGACCTCTAACAGCAATTATTTCCATCTCCCTTGAACTTATAGTCTGTGATAAATTTCATAAAATTATGGAATCAATACAGAATAAAGCTGAGCACTTTGGGTTTTGATATCGCAAAATTTTAAGTTTTTTTAATTTGAAGTTTTTCTGTGTGTATTTATGAAATTCTCAGTGGCAAGCATCCCATCATGTTTCAGTGCTAGCAGAGGAGTATACATGTTACAAGCAAGAAAGGAAAACTCTTCCCACAGCCTCTGAAATATGATTAAATTTTCTTTTAAGATGAAATTTTCTTTTATGTCTTCTATTCCATACTGCACAAACTGCGATCAATGGATAACAATAGCTTAAAGAGACATAAAATGTCCAAAGCATCTTTATTTTTAATTTACTTTCTAAGGATATTATGCACAAGGGTATGGATCATGTAACAATCAGTATTTGAAAATGTATTTTAGTCTAAATTAATGGAAAAGGAAACTGAGGAGATAGGTTACACTAATCTTTTAAAATTGCATTTTCAGCTATGTATAAGCTATGGTTTAAAGGTAAGAAAAAACCTCACAAGCTCTTTTTCTTATTTTTTATTTTTAAAGACATCTTGAAACATAAGAAACAGACCACACAATACAAAACATGTCAGATCCAGAAAAAGTGTGCCACATTTCATTAAGCATAAGCTGTCTAAATTGCATGCTAAGAATAAAGTGTTATTGTCAAAGGGAAAGTTCAAAAGGAAAACACATAACCCCAAATTGTATAAAGAATGTTTATAACCATAGTGGAAGATCACAGTCACAATAATTAATCTAAAAAATATTGCAGCCTAGTTTACTCCATACAGTGTTCTTCAAAAGCATTATGTGTCAAACTTACTCTACAGTTCATAAAAGCCATCTGTCAACACTTTCATGATGACATTTTTGCTTTAATTCTGTTCAGAGACACAGGGACTCCAGAAACATGAAATTTCTTGGATGCTACTGAATGAACACCATGTATTCTGTGACTTTTTTACCCATTGCTAAGTTTCAGATTTTACCTTTTGGTTCATTTTGTTCTGCTCAGTTTCTGCCAACAACACTATTTTATGTCCTGTCACTTATACAAAGAAATAGTATGTGACTGTCCAAGCTGCATGTTCCTTGACATTCAAGGCAAAATCTGGCATTTATTCTGACATAAAAGCTAAAAGAAATCACCATTTCTTATTGTTCTTAAATCCATCTGCCAAAAGATATTTTAAAAAGAAAAATAACATTATTCCAAGAACAAAAGGGATACTAAACAAGTTTTGCCTTAGTCTTCCATGGCAACCCATCTTCCCATACCTCTCAACTGGATATAATGCAAGACAAGAACTAGAGGAGCAAAGTCCCACTGTAAGTAAAGATCAGGTCCCTGACTACCTGAGAAACCTCAATATACTTAAGGCCATGGGATCTGGCAGAATTAATTTCAGAGTCCTGAGGGAATTCACTGGTGTAGTTGCCAAGCCACTCTCCATGATAGGTGAAAAGTCATGGCAGTCAGGTGAAGCCCCAGGTGACTGGAGAAAGGGAAATATTTTACCCATCTTTATCCAGGGTAGAAAGGAGGACCTTGGGAACAACCGCCCTGTCAGCCGCCCCTCTGTGCCTGGGAGGATCCTGGAACAGATCCTCCTAGAAACTGTGCTAAGGCAGAGGGAGGACACAGAAATCATGAGAGAGAGTGCAGCTTCACCAAGGGCAAGTCACCCTCAGCAAAAATCCAGGTGACACAAAGCTGAGTGGTGCAGTCTCCACACCTGAAGAACAGGAGGGACCTGGATAAGCTCAAGAACTGGGCCCATGGGAATCTCATGAGGTTTAACAAGACCAAGTGCAAGGTGCTGCACCTGGGTCAGGGTAACCCCTGGTATCAACACAGGCTGGGGATGAAGGGAATACAAGAAGTCCTGCCAAGAAGGACTTGGAGGTGCTGGTGGACAAAAAATTTGACATGACTTGGCAATGTGCACTTGCAGTCCAGAAAACCAAACACCCTGGGCTGTATCAAAATCAGCATGGCCAGCAGGGTGAGGGAGGAAATTCTGCCCCTCTGCTCTGCACTGGTGTGACCCCACCTACATGTAGCTGTGGAGCACCAAACAGTTTTTGGATCAAGTCCAGAGGAGACCGTGAGGATGATAAGAGTGCTGGAGCACATCTCCTATGAAAACAGACTGAAAGAGTTGGAACTGTTCAGCCTGCTGATGGGAAAGCTCCAGGGAGATTTTATAGCAGGATTTCAGTACCTAGAGAGGGTCTACAGAGTGGGAGACAGACTTTTTACAAGAGCATGTAGTGATAGGACGAGGTGGAAAGGCTTTACACTGAAAGAGAGTAAATTTAAATTAGCTATAACAAAGAAGGTTTTACAATGTGTGTGGTGAGACAATGAGACAAGTTGCCAAGAGAGGTGATGGATGGTAGCTGGAAACATTCAAGGTCAGGTGTAATGAGGCTCTGAGCTACCTAATGTAGTTGTAGATGCCCCTGATCATTGCAGCTGACTTTTAAAAGGTCTGTTCTGATCCAAACTATGCTATGATTCCATGAAATTTGGCCTTTTTTCCCCAAATATACCTCTGTAATTCTCTAAATATGACTCATCAGATTTAAGGTAAACTTATTTCAAAATATTTCACAAAACAAAGTGATCGATATTTATAGGAGAAGCTTCAGATATACAAAGGAGAACAGTGATTTGGAAAATATTTGCAAGAAAAAGGATATCAGATAAGCAGAACCAATAGTTTATGAATGTATCTACTTTAGTGTTTTGTTTGGATCAGGAGTATGATCTTGAAACAAATATTCCAGTTGTCTCCATTTATATTTTGGTTCATATGACAGAGCACTCCTGGAACATATGGATGAAATAAACCCAGAGGATGCATTCTAACTGCCTGAAGTAAAAAGACCAAAAAATGCTGGAGTAGAAACATCAAGTTCTCAATATGAATGATTCTTCACTCTAAATTTCTAGGTTGACACTGATTCCATCAGGTACTGAAAATACCTGGACTGAGAGCAACGAAACAAGATGTTTTCCATAGTTCTTTATGGAAAAGTCCTGTTCCAAAGAAAATTAAAAGCTTTGGCCACTTTTCTTTTTTTTTTTTTTAATTTCTGGAAATGCTGAATAAGAACAATAAACAGATAAAATATGCAATGTCTTCACAATAAAGGTTACATGCATAACATCCATCAGATCTACTGAAAACTTGTCATACAGAAACCATACCAAGACACATCAGATGCACTACACACTCTCTTTTGGTTAGGAACTCCTTACAAAATAGGTATAACAAAGGATTTAATGAAAAGACACTCAGAAAAGTAATGATTGAGTTACATGAAGAAAGAGTAAAAGAATAAAGGAAATTTCAATGCATCAGAGTTTTAAAAAAGTTTAGGATGCGTGAACTTCAGGGATAAGAGTAAAAGACAATGAAAAAATGAACTTATAAATGCTTGTTTTCTCAAAATCCAATTCTGGTTTTGATATTCCCAATGACAGAAACGGGAAATCAACAGTCTTCTGGAAAAAAAATAAATGGCAAGTAAGCAAATGATTCACAAAAGAAAGGCAAATTAAAATCATCCTTTACTAGATAAAGTGTATTGCAGTTGATGACATTAACTAGCCGCAGCATGTAAAAGAGAGCAAACTTAAAACACTTATTAGAATCACTATTGCTTTTTAGCACTCTTTCACAAGAGCACTTTTTTTTTTTCTTTTCCTTACATTCTACTGCAATGTGCAAACCAACATTACTGTTTCTGGCTACTAACTTATCCAGATTTAAAAGATTTGGGGGACATTATCCCTTATTAGACTTACTGAAAAAGAAGGTATACTTAAAGAATTAATTCAATGTACTTTTTTCAGATCTTGGAAAAGTTGAGTTCATTATCCACACAAATAATAACAATGTTTTGATCCCTATATATCTTTTAAGCACCTTAGACTTACCTTTATGGTTGAGCTTGCTGCTGTATATGTAAATGTCTAAATGTGCATACTATTTGGTTACAAAACATTTGAGAGGTTCAAATTGAATGCTCAGTTTTATTGTCAGTGTTCTTTAATGATTTTACAAATTACATGGGTGCAGGAATCAAATATACATTAAGAGAGGTTGTCAATGATACAAAGATGGGAGAAACTTTGTGCTTCTTTCAGAGTAGAGAGGCTTTGCAGATAGACTAGAGGGCTGGCCAATCCTGAACTGTATTCATTTTAACAGGTGCAGTATTCTCCACCTGGAATGGGGTAATCCTGGTCATACATGCAAACCGGGAAACGAGCTGGAGAGCAGCCCCAAAGACATCTGGGGCTTTGGGTTGACAGGAAGTTGAACATGAGTCAGCAGTGCCCTGGCAGCCAGGAAGGTCAACCATGCCCTCAGATGCATCATGCACAGCATTGCTGGACAGTTGAGGAAGGGATTGTCCCTCTATGTTCTGTGCTGGATCTCCCTTACTGTGAGTTCTGTGTGCAGTTTTGAATGCTGCAGTATAAGAAGGATGTCAAAGTACTAGAATGTGTCCAGAGGAGGATTATGAAGATATTGAAAGACTTCCAGAGAAAGAATTCTGCATAGCAGCTTGTGGCTTGTTCACCTTGGAGGAGTAAAGTCTGAGAAGTCTGTCAGAGTTCAAGCAGCACCTGGGTAATGTTATATGATTTAGTTTTAGGTTGCTGTCTTTAGAGAGGAGCAGAGAGTTGGAGTTGATGATACTATATCAGTCTTTATGCAATGAAGATAAATACTTCAGCAAAGCACTTCCAAAACCTAATAGTTAAACTGTTATAAATGAGTCAAAATTCATAATAAATTAAATGGTATCAGGATTGATTTTAAGTGTAAAACATATTAGACTGTACATATACCCAAAGATGTTATGTTTGGAATGTGCCTTGGCATGTTCCCTGGCAGCTCACTCAGAGTCACAGGTTACTCCTCTCAGTGATAACATTTGCATCTGAAGCACAGGCAGAACTTTGCAAGGAAGGTTTCGAGTACCCATCAGTGGGAAACCAGATATCCATCTGGCACATCAACCTACTCCAAATCCACTCTGCCCCTGGAGAATCCTTTTTCCATCTGAAAGGAGCAACAGATATGATCATCTAAGTTTCTGTTCCTCCGTGGACCAGGCTGATGAACCAGGCTGATGAACGGACCTCTTACCTAAGACTCTTTGTTTCAATTACACAAGGAGAGTTCCTGGAAACAGCAACACCTGAACGGACCCCTGATCTCTGGACCAGAGGACCATAGAAGACAAGTTGAATATGAAAGAGACAAAGGATTCTCTTGCCAGCGGCAAGAAAAACAGTATAAAAACTGGACTCAGAAACCTCGAAGGGGTGCACTGCCACCCTGAACTGCTGGTGTTCAGGGCTGTGTATGTGTCACCCAGGGTCAAGAACCTAGGCTTGGCCCTGCCGTTTTATAGTGGCTATCTGAAATTGTCAATTTGATCATAAAATAAATTCTGTTTGTTTTTATAAATATAAATTTGGCTCTTGCAATTTATTAATTCGATTTAATTGGCAGTTCATTTATAACAAAACTAACAAACAGGAAGTTAGTTTGTTTCTTTCCTCCTAAAGTCGGAAGAGTCAACTGATTTTCTTTCAATGTCACTTCATTCCTGAAGGTCACAAAGGGCAGTCAAAGATATTTGGGTAAATGCCAAACTTTTACATCCAAAATCATTGTGGAGCTAAAACGTAATGTTTCCTTAATTTTTTTTTGAGATGGGCAACTGGCCTTTATAAGTTTCATGGTAAGAACAACAAAACACAATCTTTGAAAAAACTTTGAAATTAAGCAATGGTAGAGGAAAAAAATAATCCTAGCACTTTGTCTGAGGAGAGCTGGCAGACTTTAACAAGTGTAGCAAAACCCATATATTATTTTTATAGTAGAAAGTTGGATACACTTTTGAAAGAAGAATTTTCCATACTATTACATATTTAGATTGATTTAAAGCTTTGATTTTGACTGCAGTCTTCCAAACAAGATGGTTCAAATTTAAATTCTAGTCTATGTTCTGATTTCACACAGATTTCTAACAACTGTTCACATAAAATAGCTTAGGCCTGCTAAATAGCTTTACTTTAAAAGATTTTCAGAATTATAATTTTTTTTAAGTATAAATATTTATTTTATCAGAAAAAAAAAATCAGCAATTTTGCTACAATTTATGAAACTCTAGATAATGTAATCTTGGTTCCTTGTTCAAAAACCCCCTCAGATGGTTTTGGGGGTCTTTTGATAATTGTTGGTCATTTCTTTTCTGTCCCCAAGTTCTGTATTATGAGAGTTGTGTACTACTTTAACAAAAATACCCTCGTGTGGGATGGGAAGTAAGGTAAATAAGAAAAGAGAATTAGCTTCCAGGTATTGCTTTCTCTTTTCTAAACTACCTGTTGTCATCTAGAAGTAAACAAAGTGACTAATCATGAGTCCTTGAGCAGGATATCACATATATGCTTAACCGAGATGAAAGTTGTGTATCTCATTTAGTGTACTAGCCCATTCAGGTTAGCGTATCTCACAGCCCACTTTTCAGTATTTGAAAATCTTAATTCCATTGTGATGCCCACTGGAACATCATATTTAGAAAACTACCCTTTTTCCTCTTAGAGACCTTAGGAAATCTTCATGAGCCCTAGAAGTACTTTACAATCTGTGGTAACTGTGTCTTATTTTCTCACTGGTGGCGAAAGTCCACTTCTCACTCAGCCGGCAGAACCACCTTTCTATGCCCTGGAATGCCTCGGGCTGCCTGGAGAGCTGGAATGGGCGATCCGCGGCTCGGCGGCTCCGAAACGTGGCAAGTGATAGCTGTTAGGCTGTCATCACAGGCAGAAGCAAAGAGGTAGAAATATAGCCCTGACTGTGCCTGAATTCCTGTTTCCTTTGTTCCTCCCGTCCCAAGAAGGGCGATGGAATGTGCCCACAGAAGGAAAAGGAAAGAGCAAGAGGAGGGCGGGCTGCGATGGGCAGTCTTTGTTTGGGGAGGGGAAAAGGGAGAGCAGGGGGGGCCTGGGGTAACCAGACAATCGGACTCTGTTTTGGGCAATCCGTGATACTTTCGAATTCTAGCTGGGCTTGGAACAAGGGGAATTCAGATCCCATGGCAGAGACAAGTCATGCCCGAGGCCGGGCGGCCCTACAGGCAGGCAGCAACACGTTGGCTTGACAAATACCTCATTTGCTCAGCTGCTCATCTCTCCATCCAAATGCCCAAAAGAGGCAGGCTACACCACCCAAGATCCAAGGACGTCACCCAAGGTACAAGGACTTCCCATATTTTATAGCCTATACTCAGTCATCATTCAGTCTTGGCCTGTGTTGCATCTGCCAGGAAAGCTGGAAATCAGTGGGCATGCCTCTTAGTGACTTCAGGAGAGTACCATTGCTGGCCATCCCTATGACTGACCGATGAGTGGATAAGTCTATATCCTACTACTATGAAGCTGTCAGTCCATCATCATTCTCTGATATGTGCTTATTTCTTAGAAGTGTGAGGGATCAAAGTAAAAGGAAAACATTAACAAGCAAACTGTGTCAGATTTTCCAAGATGTGGTTACCTCATAACTGTATGCACATTAAAATTTGTGATACATTACCTACTCACCTCTCCCTCAGAACATACATTTGGCACATTTTTATTACTCCTTCTATTCCCCATTTGGAAATAAAGGTTTAAGAATCATAATAGAGAGGCCTTGAAAACCAAACACTTACCTCTGTCACATGGAAAAACTTACCTTCCAAGGCATTTCTTGACAATGAAATCCAGATCTCAACATTCTCTAGCAAAAACACAGTCAGGCTCAGAAAGAGTAGAGGTCATGGGAGGGCAAAATTTGGCATCATTAGGCTTGCTCAAGTTACCAGAAGTGTTTCACTACTAAGGAAATGGTCAAAACTTCAGCAGATAAAACTTCTCAGAAATAAAATTTATTTCTACAACAGTAGTGAATTGTAAGAACAAAGAATCCAAATAGATCCATTTAGAAATAAAACATTTGGAAAGTCTTCTCTTTTTTTTCTATATTCCAGCAGAAATTTAAAGCATACTAATATGTACGTCTCAGAAACTTCATGGTTCTGCAGTGACACAGAAGACACTATTACAACACAGAAAATTCAACAATCAGCTATTTCAAGGTAAACAATAATGCTTATGTGGGTTCTACGAGTGAAAAACTCCCAATTATACTCAGGTGTTACAGACAGAATAACTACAGACTTTAAGCTTTGTTATGCATTATCCCAGGGAATAGTCTGCTAGTGAGCCAGCATGAGACAGCTGATAACAAAAAGATCACTGGAGTGAAAAAAAAAGTGCGATAGGCTGTGGCTACAGAATAAAGAGGAATGCAGTGGAGAATCCCCCAGCTCCATCCTTATCTCATCCTTCTTCATCTGTGGTATTCTGTTGTACAGAAAGCCTTGCTTAGAGCCTAGCTGTAGTTTCGAAACCACACATTCATAATACATACTAGACCAAAGGGCACGTTACTCTGTTATCAATGGGTTCTCTGTAGCCCATCTGGATGCAAAAGTGCTGGGGAAAGATCATTCAATGGGAATAAATTTTTTAACAAGGTAAAAGTCCCAGTTTCTTTGGGAATTCTACATTAATTAAATTGGACATTAGGAAGAAGTTCTTCACAGAAAGGGTACTAGGCATTAAAATGGGCTGCCCAGGGAGGTGGTGGAGTCATTGTCCCTGGAGGTGTTTAAGAGAAGACAATGTGGCACTCAGTGCCATGATTTAGTTGACAAGATGGTATTGAGCCATAAGCTGGACTCATGATGATCGTAGAGGTCTTTTCCAACTTAATTGATTCTGATTCTGTGATAATCCTTCTGTTTCAGATTACTAAATAGTGCAAGGTCTGTCTGTGGCTGAGGCTGAAGCCAAGGAGTATAATTTAAACATCTTAGTAATTGTAAATACATACTTTTTATCAATAGTAAAGGGTTGGTTCTATTCTCTGGTCATATTTTAAGAAAGCAGAGCCTTCTCATAGCTCATGCATCTAACAAATAACAGTCTGCTTCTTGGCACACACATGCTCTCACACACAACTTTCTGCAAGCCTAGAAAGTCAGCCCCCTAAAAAACAAGTTAAAATCTAGCCTTTTTGTTATCAGGCTTGCAGAGAAAGAGGACATCTTATCCTTCTTGATTGATAGTCAAAACTGGCCACACCACCCTCATATTACTGGAAATGAGTATTTTTTTCCTTCAGCCTTCCACCACAAATATTCTGTTTATCTTCTATCCCTATGTCAGTTTCTCAGGGTCACTTCCTCCTTTTTACTTTCTAGCACATCCTTTTTTATTCTCACAACTTTTCCCCTTAAATCATAACTGTTTCCATAAAGCATCATCATTATTCCCTGTTCAATGAAAACAGAATATAAACTTGACTATAATATAAACAACGCCTGCTGTTGAAGCCCTCCAGTAAAACCTACATTTAGTTTATCTTTTCAAGTCAGAAAGAGTCAAGATTTCAGGCTCTTACTTGTTACTACTCTAGGGATGTGTTATCACATCTCTGACAGCTTCAAAGTACCATCCAGTTAGAGAAGGAAACAGAGATGAAATCCACAAATGTTGTATTAATATACTGCTTGTGATCTTTTCTTCCCCTCATCTCTTGTTTTCCTCTAAAGAGATATAATATTAATTCTTGTTTGTCATCAAGTGTTTGATTAGTATCATACCCACAAAGGGACAAGTTGCTTTTTACTATTTCAGCAAAACTAAAAATTTGTTTCTGAGCAACTGAACAAATACAGCCAAGGAGCAAAGACTCCTTACGGATTCACACTGACTGCAGCCAAGCCCTCACTCTTTGCCTTCCTACTAAACAACAGGCAAAAAAAATCATCTTAAAAACACTCCATGTTGAATCCAGTAAGATTCAAGAAAAATTGAATAATTATGTCCAAGAGAATAATCTGTAGTTACCTAAGATCTAATTACAATGACGCTACATGCTTGCCTTGCTGAGACCACAAAATATGGAATTGCTCATTGTGGGTGGTTTTCTACAAGGATGCTGCTAATCATGAGCCAATGATTGCACCAAAAATTGACTTTGTTTCAAATTAGACATCACTGGTTCTGCTAGAATAGGCAAAACCTAAGTCCAGAGAATGATCTATTCAGAAGTAAATCATAGTTTAGGTTAAAAAAATAAAAAATCTACCAACAAAACAAGAAGAACATTGAGGATAGCCACTAGCTCGTTCTATTTGACTTTTTGAGAACAAAACCTGCTTCTTACAGTGCTGTATTTCCCCACTCCTTTTTGACTTCCCACATTGTCCCCCCATCTCTGCCCCGAGCCCTGGCCATTCCCTCGGGCTCTCCCTATTGGTTCAAGTACCCCAACTCTGCCCATGTACTGCCCCCCACAACCTGAGAAAGCCCCAAGCTCCCTGACCACATGGACTCTCTGCCTCTGAGAACCACCTTGCCATTATGTGAATAAAAGTTACCATGCAGGGACCCATTTCGCCTCCTTTATCGTCACCGTGCTGCGGAGCCGACAGCTCGCCGGAGCAGGGCCGTGGGGCTGCCTCGAAGGCTTACGGGAGGCCCTCCCCAAAACAGCCCCACAGCGCTCTCCGGGAAGGTTTGCGGCTGGCCAAGCCAGGCAACGTAACATTACGGTTCATTGTGTGTTTCATTGTTTCTTTCGTTCTTTTCTCTTAAAATTGGTGTTTTCTGACACACACACTTCATAAGAGAAATACACACAGAATATAGAACTATTATTTAGACAAATATTAGCAAAAACAGCTGCTATTGTTAAAATCTCAGGGAAAATAAGGATGGTGTAGGGTGTAGTGCGGGTGAAAGTAATGCTGAAATATCCATCTCCCCTAGGAAGGGTGTGCAGGTACAGAGGGGAACATTCACGTTCAGAAGTCGGGTGCTGTGACAGACTGTGCGGCTGCTGGCTGGAGCAGGGCTGTGTGAGGGAAGGCGCAGCCGGGCCCTGCTGAGGCGAGGCCCTGCCCTGCACAGCCCAGCCCGGGCCTGCAGCCCGGCCCCAACGTGGCCGCCGCTCCCTGCCGGACCCACTGCACACACCCCACCCCTGCAGCCCCAGTCGGGCCTCCCAGTGGCCAAATGGCCACGAGTCCCACCTGGGGGAACGGCCCAGCTTTTCTAATAGTCTCATTGAGCGAGTTTTCGGGCCCTTATGGGTGTGACGGTAATCCCCAAAGTGTGAGACAGGGGGGATATGCATGTGACCGTGTCTGTGTCTGCATACGTGACTGTGTGTATCTGCATATGGGAGTTATGTTTTTTTTTGGTCTGGTGTTATGGTTCATCAATTATTGCTATTGATCCTGAATGCATTGTTCACTAAGTGCTGATCCATTGTATCATTCATAAATTAACAAAGTGCTTTGATCCTAATTTTGCTTTAAAGTCTGTAAATTAAGTAGCATTTTCCTGTTATGAGCTATTCCCATGAATGTTATTTTCAGCAATTATCAGAAACAGATTTGGCCTGATTCTCTTTAAAAAGTGGTATAAACATAATTTTTGAAAGATTCCGAGACTTAAATTCTTGTTTTTCCTAATCTGCAACCCAACCTTATATGCAGTCCTGTTTTTGTAAGAGAAGATAATTTTGTGGTCTTTGTTCCCAATCTGTTTCCTTGGATTTTGCTGTTTGAATTGTGGATGTTGGAGATAGATAACTAATCTCCTCTTCAAAAGCTTCATTTTGCCACTAGCTTTGTTTCCATCTAACCATATCTCTGTTGATGGACTTGCTTAAAATTGAGGTGAGAGCAGAATAAATCATAGGAAGGTGAAGCAGAGTAGTTGAGAATAGTTTCTTCACCAGGCATGAGAAATATGTGATAATGATTACGATTAGATTTCTTACTAATACAGTTTCTAAATATTACCAGTGCTGTCTAAATAACAACTCCATAATCTATTTCTACAGATTATAGTAGAATCAGATCTTGGTTATGAAGCTATTTAGTCATGAGCTTCAGGGATACCCTCTTGCTTTCTAAACTTGGAGAAAGCAAGGTGTGGCTAGGTCCACTTCATCTCAGATTTGGTCTGTGTCTAATGACTTATGAGCAGGTTGGGCTAGAAATATATAGGTTTACATTTTCTTGCCTTACAGAATTCAGAAATGGGAATCAACAAATAATTTACATAGTTTCTTTAAGATTTTATCTCCTTATTGGACTGGATCTTAGCTCTTTCACTCAGCCATCCAAAAAAGTGTTCCCAGTCTTCAGTAGTGACCTGCAGACATCCCTGTGAGGAAGGGGCAGGAGAAGGGGAGAGAAGGATATGCAACCGGAAGCTGCCTGCAGCCTCGAAAGACCAGTTTGCCCAGCTGGTCCAGTCTCCCAACAGTCTTTTATATTCTTTTGCTGGCCAATGTGCACGTATGTTCTGCCCAGTTTACGAACTGAACCCGCTACACCTCACTTCTGGAATACATTAGTTATGCAACCATCCAAAACATCTCCTGCAATACTGACCTGGTGTTCTTATCTTAGGACAACTCATACTGCCCATCTCAGACAGCTGAATGGGAAAGGGGGTGGGTGTTTGCTGAAAAAGAGTAGGAATACAAAGTCCTGGTTATTTTTCATCACCATCACTAAAGGGAAGAGGCCCACAGATTAAATGATTGTAGGGGAGGCCAAAAAAATTATATATGTTAAAATCACAAATTTTAGATGCAAGAATTACCCATCTTCACTCAGAAACCCAATTTTCCTTGACAGAATTGACAGCGTCTCCAGACAATATTCACTGCTGAGCAATGTCACCATCAAAATCATCACTTCAGAAAATATATACCCTTTTCTGTGCTTGAAGATCATGACACCCAAGCTTTTGAAGAGCAGAAACTTTTCTGATACGTGTCAGTACAAATATTCAAGAAATGAAAAAATTGGAGTCAAACTCTTTTGCTGTATAAAACCTATTTACAATCCAATTCCTTAAACCTACTGAACACAGAGAACACTGACAGCTCTTGGATCAGGCACCTATGGCACACCTACAGTGGGTTTCTTATCAGCCTTTTAATCCTCCTTTAAAGCAAGTGTTGACTTCACAGTTTGTTTACAATAGAGGAGTTAGGCATTTTAGCCTCATCTCTCATAAAGAAGCACTGTCAAGTATAAGGGTGCACAAGGTAATTTGCATAAACTAGAAATTTATATTTCTATAGTATGAATATTCTGAGGTCTGGAGACACAAAAGTTTCTGAGAAATGAAATAAAAATCATTGTGATAGGCAGCATAACAAAATAATTTCTCTGTATCTAAATAAAATCAAACAAAAAGTACACATCCTAAAGATGTCAAATAAATAATGGAACTGGTTTTCAGTATTTTGGTCTTGAATCATAGCAGGACTTGAATTGCTCCCAACAAAACCACTAATAAGGAAATTTATACATGATGTTCCAATACGACTTTATAACCTTTAGTTATATTAATTTCTCTGTTCAATTTATTTTCTCCAAATTCAGACAAGTGAATTCTTCAGATTAAATCTTAATCCACTAGTTAATTTTCAAACATAGAGTGGTATTGCAGAACAGAAAATCAATGCTCTGATTCTGTTGTGTTTTTTTTAGGTAGGCCAGCTAATCTGTAACTCATATTGTGTTTTCTGTTTTAACAGCATCCAAAATTGGCAGACCTTGAAGACTGTGCTGTCATGTAAAGTTTCCAGTGGTACATATGTTTCTAATGTACAGTGCATAATTTAATGACAAAACACTTCAGTGGTCTACCCACTGCAAATTTCAGTTGTTAAAAATGTCTGGAACAAGATGTCTTTAAATAGTAGGCATTTTCTTGGTACATTAATTTTCTCACACTCAGAAGCAGAAAATGTAATAGTAGCTGTCACTTAGTGTAAAGCTCTGTTTACTTTTAAAAGCTATTTACAGCTTAAATGTCTTGTTCAAACTGATTAACTATAGTAGGATTTAAAACTTTTATAAGGCAAATTTATTACAGTTAATGTGTTTTTCCTCAGACCATAGTCCAGGAAATCTGTCCCATCAGCATTAGGACAAGAGTTAAGGTTTGGTTTTGTTTTTTTTCTTGCTACACCTGATAAATGTAAGTCAGTGGGATTTTGAGAACAACTGAAATGAAAAACTTAAAATCTTAACCTACAAGTAACGCAGTGGCTGGGGAATTTGCATTTAATCCCTTGCCTTCACATTTGCAAACAGAGAGCCAGAACAGCTTCCCAACACAATACCTCAACAACCCCTGTCCTCATTTATAATGCATCTTGGCTAATAATGTGCTTACTGACTGACACTGTATCCAACAAGCTCTTCACAATGTGGAAAATCTAATTACAGAAGCCATAACATTGTTATTCCACAACTAAAAGATTGAGAAACATTCCAAACATGCAGAGACATATATAAATAATGATAAAAATATCCCAGATTTAATGTAAATGTAGAATAAATTCCCTTTCCAACACAAAGATTAAAAAGCATTACAGGATGTAAAAATTCAGTGGAGAGTGATTTTTTTACTATTCCAGTCTCAGTCTATACTGGTCATTAAAATGGTGTTTCAAATGCCATAGTCTTCCTTTGCAATATTACCTCTCAAACAGTCTTCCTTCTATTTTGTCGTCTTTCTTCATGCAATGCAGGGAAGTTCGTCACTAAAAGTCCGTGATTTCCTTGAAGCTGAGATGACTAATTGATGTGACTAGGAAAACAACGAGATTTAGGTGGTTTTTTCCCATGTCAATAAATGCATATTGTCTTTCTGCCAATCAGTTTCCACATTACTGAGAAAATTGAGCTTACTGGCTCTCAAACGGAGTTAGGAAATAATAGATTTCAAGAATGACTTTTTAGTCCCGGATGGTAAAAGGCAGTAGACTATTACCTTTCCTCACATTTTACTGAGATTGCAGAATATTTCCTCTTACATAACACAGAGTTCCCTGCTTCTAGTTGACACTACCTCCTGCATCCCTGTATTGGGAAGATCTGTTGATTTACCCCCTAATAGAAAGAAAGTACAGGCATCTTATCATCTACATTATTATTGTTTATTACTGTGTTATGGCTGTCAGCAAGATTAATGTACCATCCACACAATTTGGTGGATGAGAACAGAATTATTTGCACTCTCAGTCATGCCACTGAGTCAGAGGTTCTATGGGACTTTGCCTTCCAGCAGACAGCACTGAACAATTGTTAGCCCTTTACACACTAAACTCAGTTGGTACAAGAGCAGACTTTTGTAAGTTTTCTCACACTTGGGCACCCAGCACACTTGCTTCAACCTGTGTCAGGCACATAAAGCACCTTTGGCCACCAAAAAAGTTTGCCCACATGCATGTTTGCATGTTTTCTCTATTGTTTATAAATGAACTATCAATAGCTATTTTGTGGCAAAGAGGTTCCCATATTTCTTGTAGGCAATTTTTCTGTTTTACTTCTGAGTTATTTTGGAAGTTTGTATTTTTCATTAAAACGAGCAAAAAGCAAAACTCTAAGCACTTCTTTTTCTCTCCCTTTATGTGGTGCATATCTAGAAGAAAAATTGCACCATTCCTTTCAGGAACATGGGCCAAATTCAAGATGTTTTAGTCATACATAGAACTAATACTTTTCTTTAGTCCTAGAAAAATAACCAAACTTTTCAGGATAGTGAGTCTCAACAATTAGATAATCCAAAACTTTCTGTAAGCAGAACTAAAATTATGCAAATCTGAGCCCAGTTTATTGTTTCACTCCTAAAATGACACTTAGTTATGGATGCCAAAAGGTTTGCCAAAACAATTAGCATACTTAGGCATGGTTTATTAATGATCTTGGGTAAGTTTTTAGTGGCTGTGGACAGTTTCACTATCTGTGTAGGGAAACATGATAATTGAGTTAGGTTTTTGGGTTGAAATGCAGCAATCATGACACTGATTAATGTCTTTTGTCTTTTGGGTCATTAGAAGGGTAATGAGAACACAGTTAAACAGTGCAAGCAGGAACACGTAGAGATGACATATTGTAAAGTGCACCTCACTCCTACTTTGAACTATATCCCATTTCCAGTCTGAACTGTAATTTGGAACAGAAAGTGCTTGAGAGTTAAAAAAGAAGGACAAGGACTTATACTTAAGTGATTTGCAGTCCCATACCACTTGCTACTTTGTGCATCTTTACTTTGCACTGGTGTAATCCTTTATCTTAATTTATGCTGCAAATAGATATTAAGTGACACACTAGCATACCTACGTATTAGAACAAAAACTGACACCATGTTGAGCTAGCCTTCCAGCACGTGAGAGGCTTCAGATTTTGACCAGCTACTTCATTCCAGTCAGAGTATTATTTTATCAGTTATTACTGGCCAGTCTTAAACTTGTCAAAGTGACACTGGACATGCTTACATAGGAATATTACTTGCTTTAATTTTCAAACACATCAAATGTGAAGCAGAAGCCCTGGGTACAGAATGTTTGAACTTGGTTAGACATTTTCCTAACTTGAACAAAGATTAAGATTCTATGACATCAGTTCAGTAAAGTACAGTGTTCTGATCCACCTGCCTTGACTCATGTTACCAGTTTGATTACACTTATTTTTCTCATATCATGAATGTTACCTTTGATCTAGGGGTTTTTTGCATCGGCCTGTGACATAAACTTAATTAAAAATAATGTTCTGTATCTGACTGAGATTTAGCAAGTGTCAGCCCAGTTCTGTGTTTTGTCACTAGACATGAGTGAAAATAACATGAGAAAAGCTTTACAATGCCTTTGCCTTTCATCTAGAAGAATTAAGATTTTGGTAAATTTCATTTGAGCTTTTTTTATCTAAAGATAAATTATTTAGTTTAACTTGGGTTTGATTTCAATCAGCGAGCCTACATTTAATTTTTGAGCCCAAAGTGGTGGTCTTTGATCTAAGACATCAGTTAGATTATATATGTGGAACTTTTTAACTTAAGGGATGGGATGTTCGAATCCTCCCACTAGTCTGGCATTCATTCAGGCACCTGAAAAGAAATTATTCAGATACAAAGGAATTACCATGTGAATAGTGTTTCCACACAGTTTCTGCATATGCTGTCCTGCATTTTTATCGAGACTGCAAACATAAAACCAGCGTGAGAAAGCAGGTGCTATTTTCCTCTGTCTTTTGAGCACCAGTCTTTCCCAGCAGTAAGCTCTATGTGTTAACGGCGGCAGCAAGGCACTCTAAAACCAGGGTTTTTTTAATTTTTTTTTTTAAAAGTCTGGAGCTTTTGATCCAGTTTTAATTAAGGGGCAGAATGTTTAAGTAAGAAGAGAAAGAAAGCAAAAACCATATGATTCTTAATATTTTTAGGAGCATCTGAGGTGACTGCAATGTAGAAGGAAGGATCTAAAAAGTTTCTAAACTATGAAGATGTTTCAGTTACTCTTCGCAGATTTTGAGTTTACACAGAATGTAGAAATGAAATGCCTTTTGAAATATTTCTGAAATTCAGCAACTCATTCATATTGACTTATAATCTGTATCAAGGTCATCTGAACTATGAAAAAACAAAGAAAATATTTTCTTCCTCATATTAATCAAAAAGTGTAATAGAAACTATTTAATTGCAGTTGATTAAAACTACTATAATTGTTAAAACAGCCATTGATTTGCAAATAATCCACTCTCTTCTATGGACTAACTCACTGATCGTTAAGTTATATAATCAAACATCACAGGATTTGGTACACCTGTTGAATAAAGGATACACCAAATATTTATAGAACATTCAGCTGAAATTAAAAAACAAAGAAGAAACCAAACAAATAAAAAGAAGAGAAAGAAAAGCAAAAAAAAAAGATAGAGACAAATAAAATCCAATGGAAATGTTTTTTAAACCCACCCCCTGCCAAAAAATAAAGCTCAACTTTTGGCGCAAAAATTTGTCATGTAAGAGTGGAAAAATAAAAAAGTCAGACTAATACCAAAAATAAAGGAAAATCAGAAACTGTTAAAAAAGGAAAGCTAAAAGCATTTATTCACACACTTTCAACTGAAAATAAATCTAGACAGAAGAAGAACAAAAGGCAAAACAAGGATGTCCAGTGGTACATATAGGATCAAAAGAAAGAGCAATAAGTGTTCCTAATGTCTATCCATAGTAAGATATTTCATTGTGCCATGATCATTTAGATTACATTAATCTGGAAAAAAGGTGTAAAATTCAGCCTGTCAGGCAAAAAAAGAAAATTAATCTCTTATAGCCTTACCTAGATTGTCTTTGCTTTCACCCATCCTCAGTCATAATCAGTGTCACATCATTAATACAATCTGCAGTTTTCAGAAGTATTGCTTTAGTACAAACATAAAATATGATTGGAAGTAATGACATTTATCCTGTTAAAGTAACTTGGGTATTTCTTACATTTAGATACTGAAAACTCAAAGTTTAACCAGATTAGATTTGCAAGTGCTTTACAACCAAGAGATGTGCTGGAATTACAGTGATGTGCTAAGCAAAGTCCTAATGAAGCTGGATACCCCTCAAGTACTTTCCAATCATCATATTTGGCAATGAAAAGAAAAGGTAAAGGTAAATGCAGAAATTAACAACTAGTGAAAAGCCATAGAAGTAATAAAATGAGCAAAAAAAGGGACAATGATGTCTCGAATATAAGCAAGGTTTTGTTGTATGGCATGTCCTCAGGGAACTTACAATAGCTGACTGGTGCATACAATAAGGGAAAGGAATTTCAGTAGAAAGAATACAAATTTTTCCATAATTTTTTAAACCATTGGGTGAAAAAATAATTATGATGAATGTAGAGTGAAAATCTGTTTGTAGAAATAGGATTTCTAAAGAGAATTTGTGCTTTAAACACTGTAGTTTCAAGCTTTTGAAACTGAGTCCTCTGAGCTGACAGTTCGAGTAATTCAGTTACTGATGACCACAAATTTCTACACAAATGACCACATTTCCACTGCATATTTCTTGTCAGACAGCAATGTAATTTCAGAATGTCTTCAAAATAAGTTCTTCAGAACAGCTACCATAACCCCAAAATAAACAGAGCTTAAGAAAATTAATCAGCCAAAAGACAATAAAATAAGACTTCTTGTAGTTCCTTAGTGTATACAACCAATCTTATCATATGTCTTGAGTGGTAACAAACAAAGGAGAGAAATTTATGACCACTAAATTTAGAATGACATGGCACAAAAAAAAAAAAAAATTGTCTCAATTATGCTAACCTCTACTTAAAAAAATAATAAAAGATCACTGCAACCTGAAAAATATGGATTCATTTTCTCCCAAAATTGAAGGGAACCCCCCACATTTCCCTGTTTTTAAACCTGTAGTGAAATGTAAAGAGTGCTTGCTACCTCATCAAATAAGCCAAAAAGGACTTTGAAAAGCATGAGAAACCGTTACCGTTCGGTGAAAAAGTGGGAAACTCATGTTCCTATACCTGCACTAAATTATTGTCACAATGAGGTACCTAATCTTTACTTTATTCACTCTCATTTAATGAAGGTGACTTGGCTTGAGTGAAAAAGTGAGTATCTTTTTTTGAAACTTTAAATATTCCTGCAAAATTTAGATTTTCTCAAATAGAATTCTATTCATTAGTTATTCTCATGTTGAAGATTCTGATCAGCTCTGCTTGTGTGTATTGATTGCCAGTTAGTTTGAATAGCCATAGAATTATTCTTGATACATTGTTACTCAGTAGGACTATAATTTGTGAAAATAAGAAAAATTAAAAGCTTGTCAATAAAATCAGTTGTAAAACCTCAAAAAATAGGACCTGAGAAAGCACTACTGAAGTCCGTGATCAGATGGAATGTTTTATCTGTTAAATGTGAAATGGCCATTTAACAGTTAAGCTCCACTGAGCCTGCCATGTTTGATTAAATATTAATTAATATGCTTAATATTTGTCTCAGAGGAATTAATACATATGATAAATATTTCTGGAACTTTAACATGAACAAGAACTAAACTCTCTTTTGAAGTGAGCCTTTTAACATTACCTAATGCTGTTATGGTTTTGATATTGAAAATTTGAGGTTTGAGGTCCCAGGGTTTTTTAAAAAAAAAAGACCCTCAAATATAAAAAGGCAGTGTTCAGAACATCACAGAATTTTCTATGACGTTTTAATCCAGGCCTTTAAATTAGTTCATAGATTTCATGAATATCATCTATATCCAAGAAATGCTATTTTCAGATTTTCAAAAATCTGTTAGCTTGGGACACAGGTGAGCAACTTTATTTATATGCATTGGCATTTTCTGCTCAAAATTGTCATATTTTCTTGACATTTAAACAATTTACATCAGCCAAAGATATGACACAAAATAACCTTTCATTATTTCTCCTAACTGGGGGGAAAAAAAGCAGTAATAATTTCCACAGTGCAGCTGAGTTTCTGAAGAATTTCCAACATCCATACAAAGTGGCCCCTTCAGTCACTTTTTTTCTGAATGAGAAGACATGGTGCCTTGCAGAGGCATGCAAGCTTTTTTGAGCTACTGAAGTATATTACCAGAAACTAAAGTGCCACATTAAAAAAAAATAATAAATTAAAAGAAGACAAAGAGTGCACTACTGATTCAGAATTAGAACTTTTTATAAGACCAGTATTAGAATCTCAGAATTTTGGCAATACACTGCTGTACACAGTTCTGTTGCTCATTATTTTCTACACAAAGCTTTAAAACCTCTCATATGCTTCTAATATATCACTTAGCATTACGCAATTGCTACTTCCTCTTCAGTTTTCAGACTGTTAAGTCTTTGAACTCTTAAAACTACAGTGTTCTGACAATTTTTATAAAGCTGTGGGGAATGCAAACTATTTTTTGCTTACCAGGTTCACAAGCATTAAAAAAAAGTGGGCTTGCTACAATTTCTTCTACTTTAAAATCTTTTAAGTAAGTGGTGGGCCAGGTTTAATTTTTGTTTTTGCAAGTGTTCTCATCAAAAAAGGTAAAACCTAGGAACTTGCATGGCATGCATATTTGCTACAAACTCATTTATACAAAGTCCACTGTACGCTTTATGGAGGAAAGAATGATATACATGGAAGAACAGTAGGAAAGAAACTGTAAGGTTATTTTGCTTGTGTTTCACTCTGTAAAGAATATGCAGTGTTGACAAGTGGAAACAATATTAGCGATAATAAAGTCTGCAGATATTTACCTGTTTGAAACATCTGTGATGCACAATGTGCACTTATTTGTTTCATGTCAATGAATGTCAGCATTTTGAAGCTCCTTTTCTTTATGTTTCTTGCCGGAGAAATAATAAAGTTCACAGGGCAAAAAATGAATGTCTGCATTAGAAATTGTTTAGATGAGAAAGCCAAAGAAGACATTACCGACACTGGTATTTCATATCACTGTTCAAAATGGAATATTAAAGGACTTACGATGGGAAAGGTACATCATCAGTAAAGCACTTGAAAGGCACTTAGAAGAACAACTGAAAAAGGGAAAAAAACTGCTAAATCTTTCTGATTACCAAAACTTTACTTCATAGACCTTCAGATTAAATTTTAGTACCTGCTATTCATTAATTATGAATGAAAGAGAATTCAACACTAGGCCTATCCTTTCTTTCTTGGTATTTCATCATCCAAAAATGATCACGCACTTCAGCTGAGCTTTATCTCATATCCTGTTACATCTGGCTGAATTTAAATCTGTAACTGCCTTTTGACTAAATATTGCAAAGTAAAAAATTCTTCATTCAGATTTGTTTGATATAATATTATTTTAAAGTCAAATGCAGTCCAGAAGATGACCTTGGCACAATCTCTTGACAGACTTCCCAAGGCATGGAAATAGTCTAGGGAGCTGTGAAAGTACAGAATGCAAAAGGCTGCAGGCATTGCATGGGATGATGACAAGAAAATCAAGACCAAAAGCAGATGATGCATTTCAGATGAATTTTTTTCAAGTAATAGCTGAATACTGGCATAAGGCTGAAGGATTCCTAAACATAACCATATTACACACTTTCAGATCAAAGAATATTTTTTCAGTGGTTGCAAAGAATTCAACATTTACATTAGTGAACATTTCCAGCTTAGGGGAAACCTTGCTGTTTCAATACTTCAGTAATGCCAAAGATTTGCAAGCAATTAAACATGAAGGAAACATAGTATATTGATTTTTTTATATAACATTTTTATATTAAAAAGATGTTTCTCAGCATAGCTATCAAAAGAAAATACTAATAGTTGCATTAATTATTCTTTCAGGATCTTATTAGTGAAAAATATTATAGTTACAGCTTATTTCACATTTGTTTCCTTAATATCATTTGTAAAATCTATCAATTTCAAACAGCATTTAAGCAAATTATGCTCTATTTTTATATATACATAAAGAAAAAAATCAAATTACATCAGAAGAATAAATAGTAAAAAATTATACTGTTAACAATGAGTAATAAAATATTTTTTTTCCTAGAACATATGATAATGTCTGTTAGTTGAACACAGAATTGAAGACATATTGGAATATCAAGTAATTCTTTGATATCACTGGTAATCTTTTTAAAAATCATGCCAATTGTTTTGTTGAAATTAACCATGATTTTCCTTATAATAACTTAGCAAAGTTTAAAACTTTCTTTTTAGAATATTTGGATAACTTCTTCTAATAACATTTTTCCTTACAGTGATGGATTTCACAATGAGAAATATGGTCATGACGGAAACATCTAAATGGAGAACTTAATGAATTGTCTTCTGTCTTTGCACTACTGATGCCTGAATTTTATTGAATATTAATAGTTCAGAACATCAGTTAGCCCTTTCTGGTTCTTCATTTTTCAGTCTCTGATTCAAGACCTTATTTCCTTTTAGAAGGTTGGTCCGTGGAGGCAGGTGAAGTCAACAGAAACTGTGCTTGAATTTTCAAAAAGTACTCTAACAATAAGTACTGTAAAATAGACCAGCCCAAAACCAAACAAGCAAAAAAGCTCTTTATGCCAAAGATTTTATGAGATTAGTGTAGATACGTTTGGGGTTTAGCTCTTTTATGATTCTCTTCCATATTTAAGACCTGATAGCAAATTTCTATAAGTTGGATACAGTTTTTACAGAAAAGTGAATTTGAGGGAAATAATGTAAGGCAAATATCAATAGAAAGCCTACATGTAAATAAGTAAATATTTGTTTGAAAAATAGTTGCCATGGAATTAAGTATGATGGCCAAGGACTACCCCTTGAGTCAAGGGGAAAGGAAAATGGAAAATAAAGATTGATTTCTGATTTAATATCATTTATCCTGTCCATGGCATGGGTTATAGAATATAAAGAAAACACAGCCCTGTAAATCAAAGAATCATAAAATATCCTGAGTTGGAAGAGCATACAGGTTTCACCAAGACCATATCCTGGCTCTGCCCAGGACAACCCCAGTGAAAGGCCATACTACACAGCATATGTAACTGATGTCGTAGCTGACCTTTAAAAACATGTCTTTTCAGTGTGAGAGGAGAAACCCTAGTAGCTCTATATGTAGCAATATTTTTTTTTAGTAATTTAATAAACTAATGTTTTCTGTACAGGTTCAGAAGATGACTTGTGAGTTCTTTCTTCTCTAGAGCGAGTTTCAGTCCCAGGTCTGCTGCTCTTTCTGTCTGTATCCTCAGCAGCCAGCACAGAGCAGTAAGTAATCTGCTGCAAGTCTGCCCAGGTAGCAGATATCTCCCCTTTGAAACAAGAGAGTTCGACATTTAGTATTTCTATTGGTGGCCAATGCTCCTCTGTCTCAGTCTAGTTAAGGACTGGCTCTTGCTTGGGATAGTTGGTTTAATCACAATGAAAGCCTTAAAACAAGAGTCTGTAATTCAAGAAGGCCTTCCAGAGGAAGCCAGCTGAGACAATGTAGTAAGCTCACGTGCAGAAGATAATGCTCTAATTGAAACTGTATTACAGCTATATTGTGTGGTTAATTTACTGTGACCCATCTTAAATTTTCCAATCCACCTAGCAGTAACCAAATTCTAGCTTCTGGAATTTTTAGGCATTTTCATTAAAATACATATGGAAGTTGAAGTACAGATTTCTCTGTGATGAATGTTGGTTTTGTTTTATTTTTATGTTGTATATTTGTATGTGTTACATGTCAACATACATGATTTCAATATTCCAAAGTACTTCCATCTCTGTAATGTAAAAGTCCTATGATCTATTATAGGGAAAATAATTACTTAGTATGCCTATAACTGTACATTAATTGCACTTAATGTATGCTATCTAGAACTATATGACAACCTTGCTTTGCCTATTTAAATGTTTTTGCTATAAGGTTGCAAATTCCAAGGTCCCTCCATTGAACAGAAAAACAGACAGTGTTCTTCATCTGCCTCATTGTATGATGCTTTAACAAAATATTGCTACAAAAAATACCACACAAAAATTATTTAATTATTCAAAGCAATAAAACTCCCTATTAAAAAAACAGAAACCACAGTTCTTCATGGTGAATTATGTTTTAGCGTTTAATAATTTTATTCATTTAATAGGAACTCAAACAACAAAGTAGCCTTAGTTAGCCCTGCCTGGCAAGTGATTTGGACCAGGTGACCTTCAGAGGTATCTTCTACCTCAACAATTCTGCAATTCTGCAGTACATATGCAGAATTAAAGTAGTTCAAAAAGCATTTTAAAGTCATTGGGCTAATATGGAAGCAGTATCATGTTATTCTCTTACCTGTTCTTTGATTTTAACTCTACTTTCATCATTATAATAATTGTTAGATGAGGCTGTTACTTATTCTCCCTTCTGCAGATCCTTACTTGCCTCTGCCTGGGTTCTCTACTTGAAGTGAGAGAGCTCCTTCAGTGCTGGATGTTATTTTCCTTTGATAAAATATTCTATGGGAAAATGGTTTAGGAGTTATCTCTTAAAATTGGAAATGTTGAACTACCTGCCTACTTTAATGAACAACTGTGTCTCTGAATACTTTTCATATCAGTCTTCTTGCAAAGCTTGAAAGAACATGCAAAAATGCATAGTGTTGATTATTTTAATACCATAATAGGACTATAATGAGAATAAAAGTCATATAGCATGTTTGTTTTCATCAGACATGTGGGAAATTACTGTTGGTAAAATCAGATAAAACTTAGAAGTTATATTCACATTCTAACAGAAGTTATGACAGTATGGAAATTACAGGGTAAAATGCAATTGCTGCCCTCCAGATGGGATGTGGTCAGTATGTCTGACCACAATGCCACCTTCAGTACATGCAGTCAGCGTGCCACACACAATACATCTCCTAAGGGGAGAAAAACAGAGGGTGGAACAGAGTGGAGACACCATGACCAGTCTGACAAAATCCTTGCAGAGGAGGGAACTCAGTGGTGCCCTGTGGCTGATAAGTCATATAGCAGCTGTTCAGCAAAAAAAGGATTTCTTGCTGTTGAGCTAGCAACTGTGGAAAGATCACACATGCCCATCCTCATGCTGAAGGACATCTCAGATGCAATTCTGATGTTACTCACCTCTTAAAGTATGACCACCTACCACTGAACATGATGTATGACTAGATTGGCTCAAGCTCCATCTAAACATAAAAATTGTATAAAAGTAAGTTAAAAATGGAAAGAAGTTAGAGAAGAATGCGTAGTAGCTCCTCAGATCAGTTAATGGTCTGGAACTGTCTTCTCTCCCATAGGGATGGGTGCTGGGTAGGAAGTGTACTCTATATGCACTGATTGATTATCCCAAGCTAGTTTTTGTTAGGGATTAGACCTTACCCATATATTGCTTTGAATATGTTTTTGCAGCCAGATACTATCACTGGCTATCTTCAAACCTTAACCAGTCAGAATTTTCTATTTTATTAATAAAGAGTGTTAATTCATAAAGTGTTAACTGTGAGCCCTTCAAGGGTTTTAACAGCTGCCAGCAGCAGTAACTCTCCACTTGCTTATGGAGACCCAGAACAGAGTCTTTCTCACGCTGTTGGCGTGTGTCCTTGAATCCTTTCTTTTGCTGACAGACCAATTAAAGGTGTGGAAGCCCAGGAGAGGGGCCCTCTGTTTGCATGCGACCCTGCACAAGTAGTTGAACCATCCTCCAATCCACCAGGACTACTCAGAGAGCTGTCTTCATAAAAGGACACTGAATGGTTGGGCACAAGGGTCTCAGTTTTCTGTGGCACTGACAGACTAATCAAACACAAATGGTTTGAGAAAATCTCCACTTTCACATGACAGAAGTGTTATAAATAAGCACAGAAAAGGAAATTATATCCATATTTTTCAGTAGTCCACAAGCATAACAACTCAGACTACAAAAATCCTGGATTAAGGGAAAAACAAAAAACGAAAACAGAAATACAAAGAAAAAAAAACACAGCACAAATCAAGTTCCAAACCACCTTCTGTATCATCAATAAACGAAAATTAGGGAAACAAAAACTATTTATAGAAATAGTTACTTATAGGAAGAAAAAGAAATGTTTGGGGTTTTTAAAGGAATCCCACAAAGCCCTCATTCTTCTTCCTAGAATGCTACACTTATAATGGTAAGAAACTAGTTTTGCATGAAAGTGTATCAGATAAAAATCTAGGCAATGCTGCCAAATACAGAGGAACTCAACATTAATGACAGAGCTGTGCACATATCGAACAAATCAACACAGCGCAGGAGATCCCTGATGATGAATGAGCTGGCTTGCCTATCATGCATGTCCCCCTCAGTATCTTACACTGAATACCTGTGGATTTTATCCTCAAAGTGGCATAACTTAACAACTCATCACGTGGAAAAGGTTTTCTCAGTTTATAATGAATTTCTTTTTTGCTTTACTGTAATTGTAGCCATTGGCTTCAGAGACAGATCACTTAAGATCTCATTGAACTCCAAAGCAAGAAAATCTTGCTAGCTGTATAAGTTTTAATATTATGAGGTAAATTATTTAGCATGGGTCACTTAGAAAATGCCAACATAAGTTACACTAAGGATTTCTTACTATTCACTCTTCTATATTATAGAGAAGAAAGTAACTTTAAAATTTCATTTCAAATAAATGAATGCCAAACTCAAGAATTTGTGAAACACTTGTTATATGATGAAGATAATAAAAGGAAATAAAAATTGAAAATATATATTTTTGGCAATCATGAAGGTACTGAAAAGAGATATGTCATTTTTGTAAACATCTTAGTCAAACTTAAAGCATTTCTAAAGGAATCATCTAATATCTAACTTAGTTGCCTGACCACAGCATTGAGTTATCTGATGTATATGCTATTTATAATTAGTCTTTTAGACAGCTGGTACTAAAATGTCCAAGATGAGCAGCACATTCAGAAATATAGAACTTCTCACAATGGGATATACTAAGTATAAAAATAAAAAGTTTCCTGCTCTTAAATGCTCGATTTTCTATGAGGTAGCTCTAAGTCCAGGAGTGGGCATGAAAAAACATCAAGAGGCAGAAATTTCTTACTGTTTGGGAATGGAGCTCAGTCTTGTACACTGCAGAAACACTGAACATTTTTCAAACTACTAATTGGGCAAGCCATCCAGATGAGTGCCTCCATGATTTAAAAAAACTGACATGAATGAGTGAAGACAGGGAGAAGTCAGCTCGTTCTAAGACTTGTGTATGTCATCCATCTGGAAGCAGCATCTTGATAGTTTCAAAATTTGCATTTAATCAAATTAGATAATGCTATTCCTACTATAGAACCGGGGCTGTAGTATCCAGTTTGGACCAGGCCAAGCCACCCTAGGCAAGACTTATCAGGTCATAAATGGAATAGTCTGAAATATTATGTTTAAAATTCAAGACTAATCACAAATATTTGTAAGCACATAAAATTTTCAGCTCCATATCTCAAATAAGCCAAATGGATATGAAGAAAAAAAGAAAGTAAGATGACACAAACATAAACCAAGCCTGAACTATGTAGAATTACTATAATAAAAAAACCCTAAAACCCAAAACCCAGTTTAAAAAGACACTCACGAGAACTTCCACAAAGAAAAAAGAAGTCACATTCACCACTAAAAAAAGTCAAGTTTGTGAAAATATCTAAAATTTCCTCTATTTAATGTAAAATCTGCAAGACAACACCCCTACAACTGATTTAATGCTGCATGCTTGTAAGAGGAAATGCTGACATTAATATTGACACTATATGGATGATTCTAGCTGTAAAAAAAAAAAATAAAAAAATTGAAATAACAATATTTTCTTTGCTTTTTAAAGCCTTCCTTTTCTTCTTATTTCCCTCCCTCCAGCTAACTTTGACTGTTTATCTATTAGATGAAAGTCAGTCTGCTAGTTTTGCTTGTTTAAAGCTCTCCAGATTTCTAACTAGAGTGTCCCCCCTGCTTGTTGGTTGTGCTCTTCACAAATGTTATGTGATGAGAGTGTGTAAAGTTGTCCATTCTGTAAGCACCTTGCATTTCCCTGCTCTCTCGCCCTCTTAACTTCCAGCCATAAAGTTTTCCAGATACCAATGTATATCCTAAGTGACTCCAGCTGAAATGTGGCATTGTAATTCACAGAATATTTTACATATTTCAAAATTTTTATTTGGTGAAATTGGCGTCATATATGCCTTTAGGCATATCAGTCTGAAATACTCTGTTAAAAATTCAAGATAAGTGTATTAAAGTAAAACTTTTTTCATTGTAATTTACTGCTTGTGACTTAATAAAAAATATTCAATAATTTCTTTAATTTCTTCTTTTTACTCCTATTTCTTCATCTCTTATCTACTTGCACGTATCCTTTTGTTCCTTGCACTTGGAACATTCTCCCTCAGACTCCCTAAATCCCCAATTACTTTACAAAATCCATTGCCTATCAAAAGTACTGACCAAGTGTACTGTCAAAGTTTAATATAGGATACTACAATCCTGTAAAGCTACAATGAATATCTAGTTTTTCTGATTAATATATTCCTAAGTGAAAGTTAGGAAAGAATTTTTTAGAAAATGGAATGGCATGCTTCAGAATTACACTCACTATTCTAAAAAAGGAGTAAGATACTGCTGAATATCTGCCTCCTTCCACTTGTTGTTCTCCTAACATTCTTTCTATTTTCCTTAACTTCATGCTAAAATTAATTCAGAAAGCTGTGGCATATTGAAAATAATTTAAAATTTACTACTTCAGTTTGTTGTCTTTTCTTCTTGCTTATTTTTTTTCTCATCATTCAAACTAAATTAAAATATTTAATGTGAGAGTACCACATTTTAAAAAGTAATTTATTTCTTCTATTTGTAAACCCTATTTATTTATTTATTAGAAAATAAGATGCTTTCCTAACTGGGCTTGATAGATACTTGCATTGACAAAACTTCCAAGATTTTAGGAAATTTGTTTTGAATGACTACTTCTAATTGTATCTTGTGTATTGAAATATCTTCTTGTAGCATCTTGTGAGAATGGAAATTTGGTCAAAACATACATAGTATTTCAAAGCAAACCTGATGTGAAACCCTAAATAACTCTTTTTGTCTTCTTAAAGTGGAAGAGTACATGAGATTTTACTGTACTATTACACGTCAAACCTATGATTTTCATTCCTACCCAGTAAGCCATTGCATTTAGAGATTCCAATGTGTCTTGTTATATGTGAAGCCGAGAGTGGAATATGCAAATTGATGAATTAATTTGAGACAAGATCTTTGCACGTTGCCTATATGCCTTCTGTCAAAATCAGTAGTGCAGACACACTCTCAAAAAGAGTGATGGAATAGCTGGTTCACTGAGTGAAAACATAGGTTTAGTCAGGTTGTTAATTCTATAGGAGCACATTTTAGGTCCAGCAGTAAAATGTAGATAGAGGTCTTTAAACATATTTGAAATTCATCTTGCCAGACCATTCCTTTAATCTGTTGAAATTCACACTTCGTTGCAAGTGGGTTTTTGTTTGGGTAAGGTCTTCCTATTCACCTTCTCCACCATTTTCTGAGGAAAAAGAACTGTTTTCCTGGAGTGTAAGTCAATTCTGGATTTGTTCAGTGGAAGGTTTCCATATTAACATTGGAAGAGTTAATGGGTACATTTATTCCCAGTGAGTGACTATTCCTTGTTTTCTATTTCAAAGGTATGCAGAGCTCACTGAAAGTAGAGTCAAAAATAAGGTATATGGAAGCCTGTTTTTATAAAAATAAATCATAGAAAAGTCAAGACAGCTGCCACAATTAAAGAAAATTCTTCAAAATACTTCTATTTAAAAGAGACTAAAGGAGACTTTGTTTAAAATTTCTTTACTATTTTGTAAATGACATCTGATGGAGGGTAGAAAAGTATTTTCTTACTCATTTAGTCTGTGATGTAGAAAGTTGTCTAATCACTGAGCTCTATCAGAGCCTGACATGTCACTTTCCCTGATGAGTTGTCTGAGAACAATTTATCACAAGAGGTATTAGTTTCATAAATATTTCTAAAAATACTTCTTGTAATATCATATAGAAAATGGTATGTTGGGAACTGGACAAAAGATATCAAGTAAAAGCCTGTTAAGCATTTAGGATAATTAAGAATATTTCATAAAGGGTTATCTCTCAAGCATGCCTGAGCCTCCAGCTCCCATGCAATCTTTGGTTTTCAGAGGTCCTGTGTTTCATTTTACCAGATGTAGCTTATTTCCTATGGTTCTCAATGGGTCTAGTGCTTGCAAGATGCCTCTTAGGAAGTGTGTTCACTGATGAACAGAATAACATAACTTTCTAAGTACACTTATGGCCTTTGTGAGGGGAGTAGAGGGTCTTAGCCAGCAGAGGTTCCTGGTTGGTTTTAACTCCTGTTATCCCCTGAGCCAAGAAAAATCTTATCCCTATGAAATAGCATTTTGAAATTTTGGTGTTTTGCACTCTCTGAAGTGTTTACCAAAGTTTCCCCAAGTTTTAACCCTCTTTGTGCACCTTCAAAACACCAACACCTCTACTTCTGTCAACTCCAGTAGAACACTGAGGCAAGAAACAACAAAATCTCTACAGTGCCTTACTCTTTTAGCAAGAGACCATTGACCCATGAAAGAAGGAAATCCTGTGGTGAAATTCTTCATTCTGTTCTCATGAGCTTACTCAGATTCACTTCTGCTGACGCAGATCATAAAGTAAAATTCATGACACACTGATAAACACCATAATTGGATGTTATGCTTTTTATCAAGATATAACTTTTCATTAATATATTATACTTATTTAGGCATTTAATCATTTAGAACTACAAAAATACTGCTGATGAGATGGAACAAGAGAGTGAAGTTAGTGTGCACTCAGACTTTCCTTATGGAAGTGTATTTCCTGGTTTTATTCCGAAGTCCACAGCATTAACACACACAGAGCTTCTCTTTCATTTCATTTTTGATACATCCATTACTTCATTACTCATCCTTTCCTCTACATGAAACACTGCCAAAATAAGAGAATTCAACACTTCTGATGACCAAAGTCCTTCATTAACCTCAAAACACTGCACATAGACTGCATAGGATAGACTGAAAATTTTAACAGCATTTCTATAAAACTATTCCCAATAGATACTCATACATACACACACATGACACAGAGAGGTGTCACTTTGAAATGCATTAAAGAGCAATACACTTAACATACCTTTGTCATAAGGTTTCATGCATCACAAGATATATATACCTGTTATTGGCTACCAAGCAGATTAACTGAAGAACTGTAGTAAACACTAAGTCAGAATTTATTAGCAGTGATGGTGAATAAAACCATGCAAATTTCTAGTGTTGGAAACAAAGTGAATTTTTCAATGTGTCTCTTTCTTCCTTAATACCCTGAATATTAAATTTAAAATTATTTGAACAGCGAAATCCAATTTTTTCTCTATTAGAGTTCAGTTCCTTAATAAAATTTTTAAATGTCATTTAGGCTCTATTTTTCTGTAATTTTAGTGTGAATAAAGCACAAAATGTAACAAAAGTGAAGAAGAAGAGCAATAAGGGTATTTTATATTTAAATTACAAAAATAAAGAGAAACCTTTTAGAAATGCCACATTAATAGTTCAGTGTTCACAGCCTATATTACTAAAACATTCTGCAAAACTAAAGACAAAGAATCATGAAAACAAAACATGGGTCATATGGAAATAAGGGAATCAGGTTTGAGCTACCTGGCCTGGATTTTCCAATTTTTTTACCTTTTACCTTCCTTACCGACAACCGAAATTGCAAATACACTTTATCAAAGTTTGTCACATCATACATTTCACTTTTCCCTGAAAAAGTTAAAGCTACCACAAGTTAGCAATTTTTAGTTTCTGTTCACTTTTCTCTGAGACGACTGTGACAGTCCTCGAGAAGAGTCCAGGCCTGATTCCTGACTAAGCTTTGAAGCAAAGATATTGTTGTGCAAGAACATAACTTAAGTATTACCTATACCATGCACAGATCATTTGCTTGTGTTTTCCTGGGCAATAAAGCCATATTATTTGAAATGTACCATATGTCATGGATGTATGAAGTATCAAACATCAGCTGTTAAATCTAAAGAATTGTAAAGCTGTGAGAAATAGACCTTAGAAGAAAGGGTTTTAAATGTCTTACCTGACAAAAGGATGTTTCAGAGAAAGGTAAAATAATGAAATACCTTTTATTTCTCCAGAAACTCAACAGTGATGAATTTACTCTGATTTAAAAAAAAAAAAATATTATCCAACAAAGATTTTTTTTCTTTCAAATTATCATTATAAAGGAGGTAGATAGGTTTTCAGGCCTCTTCTCTTTTTCTTTTCCTCAAAGAAAAGAACAGCTAGGTTTTTATTTCTTTAATGACAACAATATATTACAATGTTTCAAGGCACTCATGCTGTTGCTAGTAGTAGCAATTGAAGAAATTATAAATGTAATAATAATTATTAATTTAAAAAAATAAAATAAGGTCTCTAATGAAAAAATCAAGAAATTATTTGAATCAAGGACTGAATGAGAAGAAAGAAAAGGCAAAAATACCCAAATAATAAAACATGTTTATATTTTTAATATGAATACCTGTGATAATTTTTATGTAAATACCGGTAGCCAGTAAAACTTGATATGGAATGCTAACCATTTATATTTAAATATTTAAATAAAAATAAATATATGCATTTATATTTTGAGTTCCTTAGTACAAAAGTTACTGTTGTTGTATGCCATTAAAAATTAAAGGGACAGCTAGAAAAAGGGAACACTGCAATCATACACTAGGTGAAACATTAGGCACATGGGGAAACTAAGAATGATGGTTAGAGGGAATACAATTATACTTTGTTTTGCAGTTTTGTATTTATGTTTTTCCAGGCATGTTTTCAGGCAAGAACTCAAAGAACCCCAAAGCCTTTCCTTCTTCGTCTTATTTAGTCAACCATGTGGCATGTGCTGCTCTGATGAAATATTTGCACTAAACAGAATGTAAGTACAAAACATGCATTGATGGATTGCACTGTCTTTATTGGAATTTCTTTTTTTTTTTTAAATCAGGAAATTCTAAACACACTTCCCCCTATGCTATCAAATCACAGAATAACTAGATTAATTTGGAATTGCAGCAATATCAGAGAAGTCACTAATTTTGCATGGAAAATAAATAAATAAATAAATACCACAAAGACTTGACACTTTTCCAGCTCTTGAAATAATGTAGTATTAAAAACAAATTATGGTGTGTCAAACTGCATTGTATTATGATGTGATGTGGATGTAAAGCAGACATAAATCTAAGACTTTGGGAAATAAATTTATGATGTGCTGGGTAGCTTCGTGTCATGAAATGAAGTCACAAAATTATTTTAGAGTGTATTACTGGAAACAGCTTTATTTCCTCCCAGTATCATTTAAATTCTCAGCTGAATAAGACATTTTCAGAAAAGGATTCTGATCCAGAATGAGGAAAAATCAGAAATGTTTCTTTTCCCTGTCCTTATCTTCCAAAGTTGGTTGTTTCGTTTCTTGATTTTTTCTTTACCTAGACTTAGTAGAATTTTGAACTTCTCAGGTTTGGCTTAACTTGGCAACAAATCCACCACCAATTGACTACATTTCATCAGCTTCAACTGTATTGAATTTGAATCAGTTGCGAATATGACAGAAAAAAAATATTTTCACTGTAAAGGGAAAATGCATTGAAGCTGCTTCTTGCCCTAGTGTTGCGGTGGACCCCTCTGGGCCCCCCCGCCCCTCTGGGCCAGATCCCTGTCATGTGACTGAGCCAAGTCTATCTTAGGTTCAAGCCGCCCGGGCTCTGATCTGGTTGGTTGTTTGTCCTGTCTCTGCCCCTGGTATTCCCTTTCCCCCTGTCTCTGATAAAGCCAGCAGGGGGGAAAGCCCAGCCCTCTTACCTCGCCGACTGTTTGCCCAGGTCGGGTGCTCTGTCCCCCTCCAGGACAGAGGGAATAAATGACTTAACATCAAAAGAGGTATGAGCTGTATTTCTGTTCTCAACTTCTGCTCTGGGGACAGCTGTCATTAACACTGGCTTAGGTGGGGCTGCTCAGTTGAAGAAATATTAGGCTGGTTGTGGATGGTCTAAGATATTCCAAGACTTAGGAAGCAAGCTTGCCACAGAATTAGGCAGTGGACAGCTGATAACCCCCCACACCCTAGTATTTGCAAATACTACAATAACATCAGGAAATCTTTGCAGCCCTGAGCAAGGTTCCTCACTTGAAGACCATTCGGAGGGATAAGTCCAGCCAGACTAGTTAGCCAGCACCAACATTGCAGTGCATCACTCATATCCCTCTATTTTCTCTGACAATTATTTGGTTAGTTGATCATTTTCAAGGAAGATAATTCAATAGAACTTTGACCAAGTATGCCCTTAACTTATGATACATATGGAAGACATTAGTGTTTAAAAGTCTCCGTTAATGACACAGATTTCATATTAATGCCTTTGTCTAATCTGGTATTATACTAAATCTGCTGGCTCTTTAGAGAAGGAATTGTCTGTTCTGTCATATTTGAATGTTTTGGCTAAGAGTATCTGCCCCCTGCTCAGACAAAAAGGCCACACAAAATGGTATTATGTTTCTGGAGGTGACCAGTACAGAATCCTCAGGTGACAGCTGAGGAAAATTCAGATGAAGCATACAGTCATACTTCTCCAAAATACTATCCTGCAGTTAGCCTTTTTATAACAGAGCCATTTCTCATTTTCTGCATGGAGAATATCTCTTGAAAATTCTCAGGATACATATAATTATTACTTATAAAATATGGTGCAAAATAGTGAACATTATCAAGTTACTGTGAGCTAAAAAAGTTGTATCTCCTTACTATCCTTCAAATGGTATGGAATCAAGGGCTTATCCTACTGTGTGTAAGGCATAGCACAGATAGCATATATCATACGTGGCATGTTTTAAATATCATTAGCTATCTGATAAATTTACAACAATAAATTTACAGCTTATTTGCAGGCCTCTTAAATCACAATATACACATTTCCTGGTTTCAGACAAGGACAGGCTAATTTTCTGCAGGAGCCATGAGGGGGCACAGCCTGGAGATGCAAGGACATGGCCAAGGCCCTGATGTTATTCTGTACCATTTTACATCACTGCCACAGGCAGGGGAGACAGACTCTCACTTCTGAGAAGGGCATTTATTTTCTCGGCAAGAGAAAGTGTGGTGCAGTGGGACAGTTGGTCAGTCAGTATTTTGTCATGGTTCTTCTGTGTAAACGGTTTCTTAGTTTTATTCCTTTTGTTAATAATACTGTTGATGTAACTTTTTGTTTTTCTTATCTCATTGCTGTTTCCCATAAATCATTCTTATCTCAGCCCATGATCTTTGCCTTGTGTACCACTAATTCTCCTCTCCGGCTATCTGTGAGCAGAAGACAGGGGAAAGGGGAAATGAGGAGGGTGTGCCTTTGGAGTCTCAGCAGGGAGGACACCAAACTGGGGAGTGTGTCCACTATTCCTAAACTACAACAGCCTTAAGTGGCATCAAATGTTGAAATAGCAACAGATCTGCCCTCAGCACTTGTGTGTTAGGTGTGGAACTTTTCATCCCAATGTTGCCTTTCTGTTCAGATCGGTGTGTGTACCTAACACATGTGTTCTCCTATGTGCTCCTCACAGCCCTCTTTTTCAGAGCAGAGGTTGGGATCAGGATTGTTTTATTGCTGTACTGTGATATCAGTTAATGACATTATAACATCAAGGGGAGTAAGGGTCATTTGGGATGTGTATTCAGTACCATTCTCCTACCCTGGCCTTGGGTGATACATCTGGGAATTCATTAATAATCATACTGTGATTTCAGCTGCCAGTCAGGTAAGCCTGCAGTGACCTGTTTGCTCTGATGCTGGGATGTCATGGCCCATGGTATGAAACTAGATGGTAGTGAAGCCAAGCAACTGTGATCCCTGTCCCAGGATGAAGGCATTGACAAGGGGATTGCAAAGAGGACAGCAAGTCTCAGCCTCTGCAGGCAGCTACTGTCAAGTGTGAAGGAAAGTTGTTCTCTCAGGGATGAGAACAACTAGTAGTAGTGCACCCAAGCAAATGGAATGCTATGGAGAAAGGTATCAGGTACCTGAGAGAATTACTTATGATGGAGGAAATATATAGAGATTCAAATAACAAGCTGTCACCTGTAGGTGCAGATGAGGTCCAGTGTATATACAATCCCTGCGGTGGAAGTTTGTATGGAGCCTGCTATTGTCACACACTTACTCATGGGCATTGATGTCAATGGAAGAAGGTGTAGAAACAGCACTTGATGTGACTCTCCATTTCTAGCCAGCAGGGTAGTTAACACCTGAGACTGTGCTAACTGAGCTGGCCCTGCCCAATCAAAACCTTCTCGTACTCTGTAGAAGGGAATAAAGTCCCCATAATGCATATGAGAAATAGTCCTGCCTCAAGCAAGGCATGCTCATCTGTGGGAGTGCTTTGGCTCAAGGTGTTGGGTGCTCTTGGTAATACAGAGGGACTGGGAAACTCAATATGCCCCTCAAGGGTATTCGATTTTGGGGTGAAAAGAGTCTGTAATGTTGAATTGTACAATATTGGTTGCTGAATGATGCTGCCAGCGTATTCCAGAACTACCATGGACAATGAGTAGGGACTGCTCTAGATACACCAGTTGTGAGCTCCTGATGCACACTGCAACCCTCACAGCTCACCAGCCCTCCTGCCCTGGAAGGTATCTAGGGCAGACAGAATCCACAACTATGGACTAAATGAACTCAACACACATCCTGGAGGAACAGCCTCTTACAACCACTGACTAGGAAAATGATAGCTGTGCTTGTGTATATTTTTATATATAAATGTCTGTATATGTATATAATTGGAAGATATAACATCTGGCCATGATGTAGATGGCATAGAATGAAGGATGGATAATGTCCCCGTTTCAGACAACAAGATTAATTTTTCACAGTATCCAGGAGGGACTGGAGCCTTGAGATGCATGAGCCAAGCCTCTGATTCTTATTTGACACCATCTTATGTCATTGCCAGGGCAGGAGAAAGGGACACTCTCTCACTTCTGAGAAGGACATACCTTTCCCAGGTGACAGAAAGTGTGGTATAATGTGGCAGTTGTATTTTATCATGGTTTCTCTAAACCATTTCTTTGTCTTACACCTTTTGTTAGTAATATTGTTGCTGTTACTGTTGGTTTTCTTATCTCATTGCTGTTCCAATAAGCTGTTCTTATCTGAGCCTGTGATCTCACCCTTTTGTGTCTCCAATTCTCCTCTCCAACCACCTGTAAAGGGAAAAGGAGGGCGAGGGGAAGCACATGAATGCCATGTGGTTTTGGAGTCTTGATGATGGGGGCACTAATTTAGGGAGTACCATTTGTAAACCATGACAACTTAGCTGTATATGTACCCTCTTATTTGCATTCATATGCTATAGTCTGACCTTTGAATTCAAATATGCATTCATATTTTGAAATAGCCTGATTTTAGAATAGCATGAAATCCATGAAAATACTAAGGATGAGTGCACCCTCGTGCTTTAATTAACATTAGGTTAACCTGCAAAATAGTGAAATGTCAGTTTCCACTGACTACATGAGAGATAAGCTAGACCCCTAGGCAGGATATATGTGCTGTCCAATAGACTATAAATTAAATAAAAAGGTCAGTTGTATCATCGTGAAGGGATTCAAGTGCACATCAATAGTGGTATGTTTACTGGCTGCTGGCATGTGAGCAATTGGGAAAGCGTAAGCTCATAGTCAAGCAGCAAGGGACTTTGGAGTACATATTAGCAGAAACATTTAGCATGAGACAAGGCTAATAAAAAAAGAGCTTATCTCCATTCCACCACATGTCAGAAGTACAGTGTGTTGTAAAATCTATTTTCTAAGGCTATCAATAAAAAAAAATAAATTGTTTCTAAAATGCAGTACTAATTTATCATGGAGAGAGCTTATAGCATATTTATAATATAATACATGAGTACCATAACAATAGTACTGTAAAAGATCTAATTGCTACAAGTATTGAGCATATCACAGTGCACTCTGTTGGTAGCATGCCGTGAGGATTGCTGATGAAGTAATTTACTTCAGTGAACTGTAAAATAAAGCCCTCTGCCTGAGTTACTGTCTCATGTGAATGAAATTGACAGCATAATTCTAGAGTCTATTTTAGCCTCTGTTTGGTCAATTAAAAAAAATAATAAAAAGAAAACTAAATATAACCTAGTGGCAGGCTGTCAAGTAATCTACTGCCTGGCAAGAGCAGTGTTTAGACTTCACCTTGGAAACAATGCCGTAACAGGGTTTCTTTTAAGTCTTCAACATATTGCACTTTTAAGCTCCAATAAAAAGAACAGAAAAGCATCTTTTCGTCCTTTAGAAATTCTCTGCAAGCATTGTGGAAGGCTTAAAATTAGTCATTTTTCCTGTGCTGTCTTCCACAAAAATAAAATACATTTAAAGTAGTTGCTCCCTGGGAGATACAAGCCATAATTGCTAGTGACCCTATCACAGACAAAGAAAAGACTGCACACCAAAGATGCACATGATATCTTCCAAAAATTATTGATGATGTGACCATGTAATCTGTTTTTAAAAGGGGCAGATATTTGTTGCCTTCTTCAAAAGGGTTAAGAGTTTGTCATTAGCTTATGGGTCATAGATCATACTTGGAAAGCCTAAGCTTAAAGACACACTTCATTGAACTCCATCTAGCAAGCTTCATGCTTATGAAGGTGTTCCTCTTGATTGCTTTTCATCTGGGCTGCAGAGTGATTTGTTTGGAGGGTGGCATTGATTAAGTGCAAGAGAACTATGGTTTACTGTGACAGCTGCTAGGCCTCTGTGAACAAATCAATGGGGATTTTTCCTTTTTTTTTCTGTGGTATTTTTTTCCCCCAGCATTCTTAGCTCTCCTCTTAGCATCCTGCTGTTACTGGAGATTAAAAACATCTTTATAGCTTTCTTATGATTTAAAATGTTCTGATTTGTCAATCACATAAAATGCTTGTTGGATGCTCCTGGATTCTCCAGGATATAGGAGTAAAGGGTGTACAACCCCACAATATTTGTTCTCAAAAAAAGTTGATCTTTTTACATAGATCAATGCTCGAATATCAAACTTGTCTTTGATGAAATTATGTGGAGGAAAGCTTTCTACTGTTCTTTCTACTGTTCTTTTCTAAAACAGTGCAGTCAATATTTCTGGTCATAAAATATAGGTTTCCAAATTAACTTTAAATAGCAATCAAGTGAAAAATACCCTAATTTTGTTTTTATTAAAGTCACTTAAAACATTTACATTTTATATTTTATGTATTTATTTCACATCAAGCATCTCATCACAAATTTTCCACAACCTTGCATTTTTATTGTTATTTTCAATCTTTTTTTCAAGATATGTTTTAGGAACAGAGCAAATTTTTCACTTAATATTCTTCCTATTTTTCAAATTTATTCCCAAAATAGTTAAAGACTCTATTTATAGAAAAGCAATTAAAAGATTTTTCTTATATATGGCAGATACACAGCAGACAGTGTTATCCACTTGCTATCCAAGGCCAGTTTGGATAAAGCTTAGAGCAACCTGGTCTAGTGAGGGGTGTCCCTGCACATGGCAGGGGAGGTTGGAACTAGATGATCTCTAAGGTCCCTTTCCACTCCTTAACAGTCTATGATTCATTCATTTAATGTGCATAATTTTGAGTCATAAATTGGTTGTTCCCTGGTTAAACATATATCTTTTTATTAAATTAAAATTTAAAAATTTAGAATGTTGAAATGAAATGTAGAAGAGATAAATCATTAGTCTGACTTTTTTTCAAATACCTAGTAGGAAAATGCTATCTAGTAACCAGAAGAAGGAACCTTTTTGAATCAAAGAAACCTTAGCATTAAAAATGTATGCAGAAAAAAAAATACAATGCAAAAGAAAAAGTGTATTGTCAAGTTGAAGATACACTGTCAATAATAGAGATAAAAGAACAGCATCAGATAATTTTAGGGGGTGCTACAAAAATCATAAAACATCATTGTATTGATGTTTCCCTTTTAAAATATGAATGCATGTACATAAAATCCTGATGACTCCAGTAGTTTGGATGAGTCATCTAAAGGTGTAAATTGTTCTAGAGAGCTTAGAAAGGCAAAATACTTTCACATGCAGATGGTATAAAAGCCGTCCTTGGAATCCCTCATCTTCCAGTTACAAAAGATAAATTGAAGTGAACACAGAAATGCACTGTTGCATATAAAAAATGTTCCATTAGAGTTATACTCATAAAATTTTCAAATATATTTATATATACATAAAATTTCCACTTAGTGAAAACACTGAGAATCTAAAATAGCAGGATTTTGTTACACAGAGAAGTGCTCAGAGAGTGCTTGTCGATAAACAGGATTGCAACTCTTTTCTTTGCAAAAAATGCCCCAAAAGGCAAAATACACAATTTGGAAATACAACAGAAAAGACAGCAAAACAAATGGGATTTTACCATCAACTTTTGTAAAATTGGCGATGAAATTTCTGGCAGTAACCAGGCCTTTAATTTATATGTATTGCAGAAAAGCAGCTTCAGATCAACTTCTCTATGTCCTGATAGATTTTACATATTTTTGCAAGACCTGCAAGCTTGACGATATTTCAAACAGGTGCTTTACAACTGAATAATCAAAAGCAAGTGCTAGTGGTGGGATGTGGGGTGGGCGGGGGAGGCTGTGGGGTTTTATTGTTGTTGTTTGTTCGCTTGGTTGGTTTAGTCCATTTCTATAGAGATAAAGTATTCCTTTATATACAGTAGCATGCCATGTTACATCAGGCTCATGCCAGTTTCCCCAGGGCTCAAATTTACGGACAATGCTCTTAAATCATAGAATCATGGAATCAGCTGGGTTGGAAGGGACTCATGGGGATCATTGAAGTCCAACTCCTGGCCCTGAACAATACACGAGTCACACCATGTGCCCAAGAGCATTCTTCAAATGCTCTTTAACTCTGTCATGCTGGTGCTCTTTAACTCCCTGGGGACTCTGTTTTTATAAATGATCTAGACACAGCACTCAAATGTACATTACTTGATTTTAATGAAGGTACTAAACTGAGAGGAGCTGTGGACTCTTGTGAGGGTAGAGGGACATTACAGAGAGATCTGAGTAGGCTAAAGAACTGGACAATCACCAGATGTATGAAATTAGAGAGCAGGGTTCTCCACCTGGGATGGAGAAATCTTTATTTAATATACAAACCTGCCCAGACCATCTAGGGTCTTGGGTTGACAGTAAGTTGAAAATGAGTGCACTGTGTGTCCTGGCAGCCAGGAGGGCCAACCATGTCCTGGGTGTATCAGGCACAGCATCACTGGCTGGGCAAGGGAGCTGAGTGTCCCTCACTCCTCTGTGCTGCTGCAGCCCCACCTCAAGCCCTGCGTGTGGTTGCAGGCACCTCCGTATAGGAAGGGTGTCAGACCCTTAGGGTGTATTCAGAGGAGGGTGAGCAAGATGGAAAGGTCTCGAGGGCAAGAATTCAGAGGAGTGGCTTGGCTGGTTCAGTTTATAGAAGGCTGAGGGATAACGTCATGGCAGTCTACATTTTCTTAAGGGGTCTAACCAAGGGGGAGTTGCTGTTCTACTCTCTGGTGAGCAGCAATAGGACAACAGGAGGTGGAATTAAGCTACATTAGGGGAACTTCAGACTGGAGATTCAGAATTGTCTCTTTATTGAGAGGATGGCTGGTCACTGTAACTGGCTACCCAGGGAAGTGGCTGAGGCACTGTTGGGGTTTTGGGAGTTCCCTTTCTTTCTCTTGAGGAATTTTCTCCCATATATGTCACCAAGACAACAAATTGCTGGGTATCTGGGAGAAACAAAAGAACTGGCCATGGAGGGGAGGAGCCCATCTGGGGGCTACTGTCCTCACCTGGGTGTGTGCTGGGCACTCGGGACTTGGTGTGGAGACGGGCACACCACTCTCATCAGCACTGCAGGTTTTCCTGCCGTTTTTTCCTCTCTGCTGGAAAAAACACCGGCATCCAAAACCTGTCCTTCCCTGCCTCGCTGGGAGCTGAGCTGCAGACCCTGCTGCCTCAGCCTTCGCTGCTCTGCAGCCCTGCCCGTCCTGCCTGCCCAGACCTCCGGGGATTCCTACCACAGCTCCGCAGCTCGATACATCTCGCCTGCCACCCGGAATTTGTGCTCCTACTGCTGCCCCAGCCTGCCTGGACAGGAGAGCCTGGACAGACCCCAGGATCAGCTGCCCAGGGAGGTTTGTGAAGCTTTTCTTCCATCCCTTTTCCCAGGATCCAATCCGCCATTGCTCCGTGCTCCCCGAGCTCGCTCCGGAGCGCCCCCTGCAGCCGCTGGGGAACCATCGCACCTGCCCTGCTCACCGGGAGCCGCCAGCGCCCCTGCCGGCTGTGACTGGAACTGCACCAGAGGGGAAAGGGCCTGACAGCCGAGAGAGGCTGCACTGGGTTTGTGCTTCTGTTTGTTGTCACCACTGTAGTTATTGTTGTTTGTTTGCCTGTTTATATATCTGTATTTTAGTAAAGAACTGTTATTCCTATTCCTTATATCTTTGCCTGAAAGCCCCTTAATTTCAAATTTATAATAATTCAGAGAGAAGGGGTTTGCATCCTTCACTTCAAGGGAGGCTCCTGTCTTCCTTAGCAGACACCTGTCTTTTCAAACTAAGACAGGCACCAAGCCTGCTGGAATTCAAGGAGTGTTTGGACAATGCTCTCAGTCATGCAGTTTAGTTTTAGGCAGTCCTGGAAGGAGCATGGAGTCAAACTCAATGGGCCTTATAGGTATCTTCTCACTTGAGATATTTGATGATTCCATGATTCTATGCAAGGAGACCTACTTGCAGTTTCTTTCCTCAGTCAATTAGAAAAGAATATAATGAAAATAAGTTTTTGAAAACACACCTACATGTCCACATCTTCCTTGCATCCAGCCTGTACCTGATTATCTGCTGTCTTCTCATAGCAAATGTAGAACACATAATGGAATAGAATTAATCATTCATCATTAAAATTTAAGGGCTTTGAAATTGTATCCACTTCTGAATATTTATCAAAATACAACCACTCATATGCCACAATTATCCAATTTATCCAATTTTCAGCATGTAAATCTATTTTAAATTTACAAATTAAGATTCTGTTATTGCAGTGAAGTTTTGCAGATATTAAATAAACCTAAGTCTTATAAAAATTTACAGAAACTTCCAAACTGTTGAAATTCTATGAACAGGCAAAAATTGAAAAGTTATCTCAGTGAAATTTTACTTCAGATGCTTATTGATGAAAATGCTATCATCAGATTTTTTTCTATGATAACATAACAAAAGAGAGGAAGGATCACAGATACTGCCTGTAGAAAGTGGTCTGAGAAATTGTTCTTACCGATGAGTAAAAAAAGTTACATGCATGAGGTCTGGATGAACCTTCAGAAACTTCTCTGTCTATCAAGACCAAAACGAATTGTGGTCACTTTTTACGACATTTCCACTCAAGTATATGTACTATTGATTACCAGAAACTTCAAGCTAACAAGAAAATAAATTAGAAACAAACAAACAAGCTCAACCTGAAAAACAAACAAACAAACAAAACCGCCTCAAACCATCAAAAAAGTCCTTAAAAACCCACAAAACCATAGACTGGTGAGATAAATGTACTTTTCTACATTTTGTCATCTCTGTGTGATGAATGTTAGACTACTCATAGGTTCAGGTATAAATAATTTCCCATTGTGACTCCTTTCTGGAATACAGTTTTAGTCAAAAATAGAAGAGAAGGGGACTATATTTACAATGTAAATTATACAATGATTGCCTCATCATTAGGTTTTTGTCTGAGATGCAGATAACGATGACTGGAAACTTAAAGGATGTAAAACTTTTAAAGAATTTCTGACAATTTTAAAGATGTTTGATTCTAACTTGTTATGTTTGTACCACTTATAAGCAAATTTCTGAGACAGATCAATTTTATGAGGGTCCTTAGGTACCAAAAAACTATTAAAAATGCCAAAGTGAAAGGTTTTATAATTTCACTTCTTTTTGCTTTGAGGTTTATAAAATGTTACCCAGTTAAACCCTATGCAGTCAACAAGGCACAGGAAAGCAGTTCATTAGAAATTAAGCAAAAAAATTTTGTGCCTTTTAACTGTGAGAGAATAGGGATCTTTTAGCAAGGAGATGGTGCAGTTCAGGTAAAAATAGGAAACAGAAATTATATTTTTACCACCAAGCTTCCTCTTGTCAATTTGTGATGTTCATTCTGCCCTTAAAGCTTCCAGTATCCTCAAGCAGCTAAAAACATTGCTACTTGACATTAGTATTGTGATGAGAACGCACATAGGTTGTAGTGCCATGGGCAGGCTGTGCTGCCATTGCAAATTTACCTGAATTTCTCAGAGCTCCAACTAGATACAGCAAAGCAAAAGCATTGATGACTGCAGTAGTATGAGGGTGCTCATCACACCAGGTATTGAAGGTTTCCCATCCCAGGTCTAGCTGCACTGCAAAACCCTAGAAAATGTCATTCCTTCCTTTATTTCTGTCAGGCTATTCCTACTTCTAGTTTCCTTAGTGAGACTTTTTGCAGCAACTAATTGAAAAGCTATATTCAATCCAATAGCTGAGCTTCTCCTTCAGAGTAACAATTCAAAACTGTCTTTTTCACAGCCCAGGTGACCACTGGACTAAATGGAATAATGGAGCAATGCTATGGTTTCCTTGTTTTGGTCTTCTAAGTGACTCCTGAATTCCCATATGAATATAGCTTGAAAGAATTCACTTTAGAGTTACAAACATATCTTGCCAACAAAAACTTAGCTATTTAGGTTATGTTACCTTTTTTTCAATAGGTATTGCTTCACTGAAAATTTCTTTCTGGTGAATAATTGGAAGGGAGAATTAAGAAGAATAAATTTTTATTAATATATTAACATCATTTAGTCTAGTTTCACTCTAAGGAGAAACATCTAACTTTTCTAACCTGAAGATGGGCTGAGAAATATTACAGAGCACTGTTGTACTCTATTGCCAGTTTTTAATTTTACAGTTCTCTTGGCAAAGGTGAACCAGGAGCAGTCATATATTTATGCTTGCATAGACATTTATATGTATACATACAAAAAAATATGTGTCTTAAAATGTAAAAAGTGGTAATGGGAACTTTTGTCTTGGAGCAAAGAAAACAAACATCAGGAAAACCAAAAGTTCAATGACTTACAATGAGAGGTGAGGGGTTTTATTATTTACTTGTTTGGACATAAGAAAAAGCTAAATATAATCTTTCTGTCACAGCTTCTGCACTGAAGTGCAGAGCCTGATCAGTCCAGAATGCTCAAACTCCACCTTATACAGTTTTCTCATCTTACTAGTTAACAAACATGTCTTTAGTACTTATGAGGGCTTTACCAAATCAAAGAGTAACAACAGAACTTCCATCCCATTTCAATGCTATTTCCACATGCAAAATATGATACTTCTGGATTCCATATCACTGTGTTCAACCTTCCTTTCCAGAAAGAAAAGACTCTTACTTAGAAATATGAACTGAGTAGAGAGTTATAAAAATTTTATTTTAAGGTCTTTGTTTTACCTGAGGCCAGTTACTAAGAAAGGTAATACAGGGAAGAGAAATACTTCTCATCAAATATCTGATACCATTTTTTCAGTTACAACATAGTTCTGAGAATATCTTCACAGTTGCCATAAAGATCTTAGTGTTTCATTAGGCCTTTTAACCACATTCTGCTTCACTGCTGTTTGCTCCTCCAAAAGGAGGAGGAACATTCCTTCATGGGAAGGTGACTCTTTAAGGTGAAAATTTTCTGAGTACCAAACACCTTATATCTGCACCAGGTTTGCTTGTAATCACACAAACTTCAAGACTGCCTTGGAACAAAAATGTACTTTTTAAAGTTTTACAGATGTAACACCAACACTTTCAGAGTCATTATGTTTTATGGAGGATGGTCATCAAATATGACATCCAGAAAACAGATACTGACCCTAAATATCAAAGAGAAAGTAATTTAAATAAATTTAACCTTTCAGGATCTTTAAATACCCATTGATAAATTGTGTTTATATAAATTCTGATCATAGAAGGTACAATTAAATACATAGTTTGTAAAGGACAGGTAATATAGAAACCAAAGAATTTGATAAAAGTTTCCTTTCAAAGCTGTAACTATGACAAATTTTAGTTTCTTCCTAAACGTTTCTAGCATCCAGGCACCTGACTTATACTAGTGAATTATTAGAGTCTCAGTTACACTCATAAATGCACAAACATGAGATATGATAGAACATATTCCCAAATATATTAAATAACACCCTGACAAATTACTGTAACTTTAATACAATACTAATAGTAAAAGTAAATCCAATACATAAATGCATATGCTGTGCATGTTTTAAAAAATGTTTTTTTTCAGATAGTCTAATATATATTTTTAAGAAAAGATGTGACAGGATTTAAGCACATCCTGATCCTAACATGTGTGATCAAAGTAGGTTGTGAAATGGTGACTGAAAATTACAGAATCACAGAATCACAAAATTAACTAGATTGGAAAACATCTTTGTGATCATCAAGTCCAACCTATGACCAAACACCATTTTGTCAACTAAACCATGGCACTGAGTGCCACGCCCAGTTTTTTTAAACACCTTCAGGGGTGGTGACTCCACCACCTCCCTGGGCAGCCCATTCCAGTAGCCAATCACTCTTTCAGTGATGAACTTTTTCGTAATGTCCAACCTAAACTTCTCCTGGAGTCCTTAAGACTGTTCTTTTGTCCTGTCACTGGTTTTCTGGAGAAGACACTGACCCCACTCGACTGCACCCTCCTTTCAGGTAGCTGTGGAGAGTGATAAGGTCTCCCCTGAGCCTCTTTTTCCCCAGGCTAAACAACCCCAGGTCTCTCAGCTGTTCTTCATGGGACTTGTGCTGCAGACCCTTCCCTAGCCTTGTTGCCCTTCCCTGGACACGTTGGAGCATCTCAACATCCTTCCTAAACTGAGGGGCCCAGAGCTGGACACAGCACTCAAGGTGCTCAGTTATGTGGACAATACTGAAAATCAGATACCTATCTAGTCATGACCTGTGATAAAGGCAGATTTTGCTACCTAGACTGTTTACTTGCTTTCTGATATCTTTTTATGTGTTTATTTTCATGCATCCAGATAGCATGCATTCCAAAACCAACACCATTTCCTTTTCAGCCTGTTAGAGTTGTAAATACAGAAAACACACATGCACACAAGTCCTCAATAAACTGTTACCATATTTCTATGTATAATACTGCTCCATTTTAACCAATGAAAATCTTTAAGGTGTAATGATAATGATTAAAGAATAAGCATACACAGAAATGTTTACATTTTTTGTTTCAGTTGTCATTATATAACAAAAAGTGCCCAAGGATCCATTAGTGAGGTGGCACAAAACAGAAGCAGTTGCGTTCTGCACCTGCACAAGTTTTAAGATACATATCTAAATCAAGTCCAGTGGAAGACCAGTGTGATTTTTTTATCTTACCTGTAACTCCAATTTCAGTACTGGTTCCTTTCTTCTCAAAAATTACTGGCTTTATTATGAGGGCTCTGAGACTAGTGTTGCTTTACTTTTCACATAAATTAAACAAATTTATCACAGTATTGTTCTAAAAGCGGCATCCCCTATTTTGCATATTTTATATATGTGTATAACACTTTTATCCACAAAGCCATATCTCCCACAAATGCATTTAGTGGTCCACAGAATAAAAAAAGTAGTGAGATTAAACTATAGACAAATTAAAAACTGAGGCCATCACATAGCTAAAAGCAAAACTTAGACAATGTTTGAGAGCAAAGAATTAATTCGGTCTTTGAAATCCAGTTATCATGGACTTTATCAAATGATAAATTTTGACTGTTACAAAATGTTATATTTTCCCTTGCTATGCTTTGTCACCATTTACATATATGAAAATATGTATTTCCAAGTTCACATAAATATTTATATAATGTTATTTCTGTATTTATATGTTTATGAAAAAACTATATAGTTAAATATGCGTCACTTAATAGGTGATTCAGCTTCTGGTGGGCTCTGCAAGGTCACGTACCTGCATTGGGTGAGCAAAGAGTCATTGACAAGTTGGATGGTACGTTTATCAGGATCACCCATGTGGTAGCATTATGGATCTATCTGTGCATAGCAAACCTTAATTCTCTATCAGTCAGCTTTGCATTAGTAAAAAAATTCATAAGCTGACAGCCTCATTAATTTAATTAATTTACTGAAACCTATCAACATGATGGGTTTTGGTAAATCCACTGGGGATTTTATTATGTATAATTGTATCTTTGAGAGTTTCCTGTAACCCACAACTCCAATGAAGCCAGAGATTCAAACAGCAGTCTTGCCCCAAGCAAAGATATTCATTCTGACACTGTATCCCCAAAAGGGGTCTGCTGTAAGACTCTATGAATCTATGAATATAACCCATCAGTAATTCCCCAAATAAAATACAGTGGATAAACTGACAAACAAAATGCTTCTCTTACTGCAGATATTTTTGTATGCTTTTGGGGTTTCTTCAAACACATTATCAAGGTCAACACTGTTAATGCCAAATTGAAGGGAGGCTTGCTAAAGGCTCAGTAGCAAGCAGCAAGGCTGTAGGGAGAAAATAATAAGTTCTGGAATCACTTGCCAGTTGCAAAACTTAAAAAAAGTCAAAATCCATTTACATTACAATATTGTTGTCCTCATACTTCATGAACTGAAAGGCAAAAAAAAAACCTGTCAAAGTAGTATTTCTCAGATATTTCTTCTCTGTTACACAATGAATATGAAAACAAACATAACCTGTCCAAAATGAATGTGACAACTAGTATTTCCTAAAGCAAAATCAGGATATAGATATAAGGAGTTTAGGTGTACAGGCAGCTTTAGATCATAAAACTGGCAGTAACATATTTGGGACATGAAATAGAAATTGAGCTCAGCAACATTATGGCATTATGCTGGATGAACTATTTTTGAAGTATTTATAAAATATGTTCAGAACAAATAGGCCATTATAAAGGCGCTGGAAAACCTCCTGTTTCTACTACATTATTTATTAATTTGTTTCTCTGTTTATTTACAGAAATCCTGGGTACTAAATAAAATCTAGTTTATGAAAACAGAGCCATTGACATGATTGCTTTCTTTAAAGCCATTTTATTAAAACTCCTTTACCTAAGAAAGGTATGTATGTAGACATGCTATATACATTTACCTGTAAAATATGCAAACTTTTTTCCTGAATGAATCAGGAGGACAAGAATCTCCTGAATCACCTTACTGGGCCCTGACGCACAGTTTTTTCCTACCATCTTTTTCATGGGTAATTTTGATCCACTTTCTGGGAAATAATAAATTATGTTAACAGTGTGAAAAGCCAATACAAATATTATCCATAGTCTTTAAAATATTTTGACTATCTGCATTTCCAGAGATATTAGCAAGCTTTTATTATAGAACAGAGATCTAGTATCTTCTGTTAACACACGCAGATGAATTAAAGGCAAATATATTTTTAAAAGTTTAAAATTACCTCTTTGCAATGAAAATCAATCTCCTCAGGGATTTCACTGCTGTAATTTTAATCTTTATAGCTGTTTACTCTTAAAGACATAGCACATCTAATTATGCTGTTATTGGAGGTTTCTGTTGTCTCATGCAGTTGACTAACACTTGTGAATAATTCTGTTTATAGCTCCATGGGCTATTTTTCCTCTGGAATATGAGATAAGCTGATGTGCAAGTTTAGAGATGCTTGTACCATATTTTAAGGGAATAATACCAGTACTGTACATTTGTAGCTTGCTTAGAAAATTTTAACAACAATTATTTATGTTCTGTAAAATAAAATAAAAATAAATAAAATTAGCAATGCTTATAAAATTTCTTTACCCAAATGAAATTTCAGAATGTTTTACTAACTTATTGAGCTAGACCTATAGTTGCAAATTATACTTAACTCAATATTTTTATCTATTCAAGAGATGAAATTATTAAATTACCTCTATATTTGAAAAGCAAAATGAAGGAAAGTTTTTCAAGATTGTACAGAATTTCTGTACCACTGTTTTCAACTTTTAGGGTTCCCTGTAAGATTTGAACCTTCTATTAATATTTTCAGTTTTGGACAGTAATAGACATTACCTATTGCAGACCAGCATCAATATTTTCATTATTTTGATTGCATGAAAATTAATTACTCATGGCACAACTCCCCCCCCTTTTAAATGTGCAGATTAATGTGGTTTCCCTCTGTCTCAGGATATTTTAAAATATATAGATTATTTCCTATTAAAAAAAAAAAAGTCTGTAATATTTCCTAAGGATGCATGGAACTTTTCTTGAAGATAAAAAAGAGCAAAACAGACAAGTGCAGCGTGCCCAGCAGATGAGGCTGAATGGCCAGGCACCTGCCACGAGCAAGCCTTCTCAAAGGCTTTGGACACTCAGGGTCAGACCTGTCTACCTGACAGAAAATCAACCCTTAGATAGCAGCTGCAAATTTTTCTAGTTACCTCTAGACAACTCAAAGTCTGGTGATACCCTCACACTCAGCAATGCTCTATGTTTATCCCCAGTGGTGAATGCTGGTTTACTTTCTAACTAGAGCAGAACAGTCTTCCTTTGAAATTTTCTTTTCCACTGGTTGAGGCCTTCCCTTCCCCTTTTTGAATCTTCCAAAGTGGGAAACTTTCTGCTCTGTTCAATAACAATAGGTTTTGCTATCTAAATTCCCATTGGCAAAAAAAGTGCATCACATTTTTTTCTGTTCTACTATTGAGGTTATAAGACTTTTTAGCCTCTGATTATATATTCATATGGTTCTTGGAACAATGAGCCCAGAATTGACTAATATCTTCAACAAGCACGTAATACAAGCAAATTAAGGTTAAAATCTATAAATATAGTATAAAAAACATATTTTCCCATAAATTATACTGCTACAAGGCATTAATGGGGAAGGCTGTAGGCTCCAAACAGTATCATCACATTTGTTAGCTCACTTCAAATAAAAGTAGTTAAATAGAATTTTTTTCCACCTCTCCAGCCAGTGCTATTTACAGGACCATAGCAGACTTTCTTGCTGCATTGCCTGAAGTATAAATGTGCATTCCATCTTCCAACTTTCCCTGAACTGCCTTTTAGAAAGTGCTGGTGTAGTGCCTCAGATAATATGGGACCTTAGTGAATATTAAGATTGCTGCTGAAAATCTGAAAAGTTTCAGGCAAAGAATCTTCAAAAGGGTTTTAACCACCTTCTCAAAACTGAGGTTTACCTTTAATAAAATTGCAATTTAAAAATTTGTGAATATTTATCCTTTTAATTTGACTTGAAATTTCTTTCTGAGCATTTTTATTTTGAGTCTTAAGCTACTAAACAAATACTAAAGTCAAAAGAGCAGTGCTCTGTGTACTGTTGTATATTTGCGTGACATCTCCCTGCATCACTAAGACTTGCATATGTACAGAAAAGTGATATGCAGATTTGCATGTGTACTTTAAAAGTTTTGTGTTAGCTGTGTGAACTGTGTTTTGATGGTACATTACAGTGTTATTTTTACAAAATAGCAATGCATAGCATACTTTAACTAGAGTCAAATGAGCTCATCAGGTTCATTAATAGTGAAGTGTATATATCAAACATTTTTGGTAAGTAAGAAATAATTTTTAAAACTTTTGACAATACACACCATGACAGAGGCTTTAAGTATTGATACAAAGTGGTGCATTACATATCACTTAACTGAAAGAGTTCATAATTATCTTATGCTTCATTAGATATCTCTAAGGTAGGCATAAATATTTTAAGTACTGTATATGTATATATATCTATGCATACATTTATATGTAAGCATATATGACTATGTGCATTGTGTCTAAATACATTTATGTACAGATACACCTACTCATCTTTTCCCAAGACTACCCAAGGCTGATAAAGTCCAGTTCAATTTCTAAGGTTCTGTCTACAGTTTCTACATCTTTACTTTTCTCTGAGAAGATAATTAAAAGATATTCCACTCAATATAAAACTTTTTCTTGCTATTTTCACAGATCATCAGACATTAAGGAACTTTCTGTCTTCCCCATCTAAATGAATCATTAGCACTTTAAATAATTCTTGCTCAAAATACTATACAGCATATACCCTTCCTGGAGTATGCTCCAAGGCTGTTTGTAGATTCTATTTAAGAAAGTTATACTGATACTAACATTTTATTTTTATGTACAGGGAAATATTTTTGTTTGGGAATTCTAGAATTTCGATTTTTGGTTTGGAGTTTGAGAATGCATCTATCCTAAACTCATCAAATACTGCATAAAAATGCCGATGTATTCAATTGACACGTTGTTCTTATTCATAAGATAATTGACTTTTTCAGTCAATTCTTTTACAGGAAATGCAAGCTTACACTACTACTTTTATCAGAAGCAGCAATCAAAAAAACCTTCTACGTAAATAATATTTAGAGCTTAAGCCATATTTCTCCACAAATTATTCCCAATAATTTCTTCAGAAAATAAATTAAAAAAATAGTAATAAAAATAAGACCTATAACATTTCTGTTAAATTGTTTTTGTAAAGATCTCCTATGCCCTAGTCTATTCCTCCCTAATGGGTACTATTTCCTCCCTAGTCAATAAGCAAATTCAGGCAGAGTCCTGTAGGAATCTGTGTCTGCCTGAAGAACAATCATTTCAATTGTATCCAGCTATTCAGATATATGTTGAGCCCTTTTGGTATATAATGTACAACAAATCAGGTCTCTTCTATTTATTTAATTATCCGCTAGTATTTTATGAGCAGCAGAATGCTAGAATGCTTTTTTGTTCCCCTCACCTTTTTCTTTTTTTCTTTAACTTAGACGGGTTAAAGATGATAATATTTAATATATTGTCATATTAACAAATATTATATATAATTAATACATTGTCAATATATAAATATGATAACAACAGATGAAAAAAGTGCTAAAATCTTCCCTTCTGAAAGTTATTCAGCTAGGAATTCTCCCCTTCTGCTTTTGCTGTATGTCCTACCTTCTCCTTGTACACTCACATATGCAAAGACATTACAACAAGAATTATCTGCCATATTTTTAAGAGAAGGATGGTGCAACTCAGCCACCAGACCAGAGAAAACTTTGGTCTCCTGAGCCCAATGGCAAGGGTTTCTCACCTTTCTGCAAGTGTAGTGGCACAGAGTGGATGCTGCTTTCAGAGGGACAGAGATATTCCTGCTGCTGAGCCATTTATCTGTCAAGGGCAGGAATGTGGACAGCTGTCTAATCTGCATTTATTTGCATGGGTTTTTTTTTTTGATGAGTAGAATTTACTGCAGATTTTGCCATATTCAATATAAAAACATCTTCTGCTCTACTATTGTTTGTGATTCCAAAAAATAAGATGTTTAGAAACACAATTTCCATTGGAACTGTTCCACTGACTGCTGGGTGTTCTTAGCTGTGTTGTCTAACATTCCCTGTGGGTTTAGAACATTCCACTACATCAGCAGCACTACTAATGTGTTTTCAAGCTTGTCTTTGTGACTGCACAGGCTGGATTCTCACATAATTGCATGATTCCCAAAGGAAACACTGCAGAAATAAATCTATAGTGTGCACACACAGTTTAGTCCTAACTACTACAGAATCTCATCGAAAGGGGCTATGACAAAATGACAGGTTTGTAATCTTTATTCCATACAGATGATATAATTTCTGTCTTTCAAAATATGCTACATATATCATAGCTGAGAAAGAATGAACCTGCTTTTGGTAAGGAGCTCATTTTTTTGCTGTTCAGATAATTCCTCTAGGGACATAAAGCCATAATTACCACTCCCCTCAAACGGCTTCTGGCTGGGATGGGAAAGAAATTCCCATGTATAGAAAAAATGCCAAAATCATGAAACATATGAAAATTAACATACCAGAACACACCACCAGCACAGTAAGGATACAAGCTGCAAGTACTATCTGTGAACCATTTGGAGAGAAGGTAGATCCTACAAAGCAGTGACATCAGTTTTAGAAGTTTTCACATTTTATTACTTCCAAGGTGTATGTAGTATTTTTAGATAGTTCTGGTCTCTTCTAGAGAAGAATTTGACATAGGTACTTCCCCTTACCAAGTGGTAAAAGAATACAAAAGATAACTGCAATTATCCCTCCCACAATCTTCACAAAAGTGAAGATACGGCCTCAAAGCTTGCTTTTAATCATGACTAAATTGCATTCAGAAGCAGCTTGATAGCGAAAAATTTTTAGGAGTCAGAAGCTGCATCTGCATTTTCAGAAAGACATGGTCATTTTAGAGGCATATTGTTACAAGTGACAAGCTGCAGTGTCACTTAGAGAAGTTCTTTAATATTGTTTTTTCTAATATCCACAAGGCTGTGACTGTGCTCGAAGGCTTAAATGGAAGAAAGATCAGGTTCAGCTCCAGAGCTGTTTCTTAGTTCCCACTGGCTTCAGATAAGCTTCATTTGCCTCAACAAGCAGAGCTGTTGTTTTTGAATCATAAAAACCACAATTCAGCTCCCAGCTATGACAGCATACAAAACACTTTCACACAAAGTCCAACCACCATATGGCAGAACTTTGCTAATTAGAGAAATGTTCTTGGTTTCCAAAGGATAGACACAATAAAAGTCAGAGAAAAGAGGCTGAACTCTGTAGCAGTGAAGAAACTACTTTGATTTAAAGGAAGCATATGAACTTAAGATAGGCATTTATTTTTATCCTGAAAATCTTAGAACATTTCTGAAGGTCATCTCTGGACTGAGGAAGTATAAATCTGTCTCAGTTTTAAACTTCAATTCAATAAATTGAAATCGAAAGACTTGAGGTCTACTAAGTGTCTTGGGGTTCACTAAGATGAAGAATTGTCTTTTACACAGCCTGCAAAGGCATTTTAGGTAACAAGTTTAAAAGGGTTTTCTTTGCCCTCTTCTTACAATTAAAATCATTAGGATCTAGACAAAACACAGTAATTGGGGTTTTGCATATTGAAATGGTTACCATTCTTTCAAATGTTGAATTCTTTTCCCATTACTCTTCTAGCTCAGGCTCTCTTATTTTTGTGAAAGTTTAGCCAGGATGTGGAGAAGGCTGAGCCACTCAAGGATTTTTTTGCCTTGCTCTTTGTCAGGAAGTGTTCCAGCCACACTGCCCAAGTTGCAGATAGCAATTAGCAACTAGCAAAAAGTAGAACTCTCCACTACAGAAGATCAAGTTCAAGACCATCTGAGGAGCTTGAAGGTGCCTAAGTCCATGGGACCTGATAAGATACATCAGTAGGTCCTGGAGGAACTGGTTGAGTCACTATTCATCATACTTAAGTTGAGGCAGTTCATGGAAGATCCCACTTAAAATAAGAACAAAAGCGGGGAAAGGGGAAGTGGGAAACTGTAATGTCCATTTTCATAGCAAACAATAAGAAAATCCTGTAGAACTACAGGCTGGTCAGTCTCACCTTGGTGCCTGGCAAGATCATAGAGGGGATTCTCTTTGAAACTTAGACACTTTGAAAATCAAGAGGTGTTTGATGACAGCCAAGATGGCTTCACTAGGGGCAAATCCTGCCTGAGAAATATGGTGACCATCTCTGATAGGTTACAGTAATGGATGAGGGAAGAGCAACTGAAGTCAGACACCTGAATTTAGGCAAAGCATTTGACAATCTCCTGCATGACATCCAAGTGCAATGTGCCACAGGACAAGCTGTGGTACCAGTGTGGGCTAGGTGGACAGTGGATTGAGAGCAGCCCTGAGGGAAAGGACTTGGGTGTTCTGGTGGGTGAAAAACTTGACATGAGCTGGCAATGTGCACTTGCAGCCCAGAAAGCCAATTGCATTCTTGGCTGCATCCAAAGCAGTGTGGTCAGCAGGGTGAGGGAGGGGATTCTGCCCCTCTGCTCTGCTCTGCTCTGCTCTGCTCTGCTCTGCTCTGCTCTGGTGAGACCCCACACAGAACACTTCATCCAGCTCTGGGGTCCTCAGCACAGGAAGGACAGGAACTGGTTGGAATGATTCCAGAGGAGGTCTCCAAAAAGATCAAAGGGCTGGAAAAATTCTCCTATGAGGATGGATAAATAGAAATGATAGATTTGGGGCTGTTCAGTCAGGAGAAGAGAAGGATCAGAGGAGTTTATATTGAAGTCTTCCAGTACCTAAAGGGGGCCCATACAGGAAAGCTGGAGAGGGACTTTCAACAAGGGCATGTCATGAGAGAACAAGGGATAATGACCTTAGATTGAAACAGGGTAAATTTAGGTTTGGCATTAGGAAGAAATTCTATGAAGGTGGATACATACTAGAAAAGTTGCTCAGGGAAGTTGTAGATGCCCCTGAAGGTGTTCAAGACCAGGCTGGATGGAGCTCTGAGCAAACCAGGCTAGTGGAAGGTGTACCTGCCTGTAGCAGGGGTGTTGGAAGTAGATGGTTTTTGAGGTCACTTCAAGGGCAGACCATTCTCTGAGTATATGATTTTATGAAAGGTAAGCACAAGGAACCTACAGCCATGACTGACTTGCTGGCAAGGCAACATGGCTCAAGAAGGAAACTTTGCAGGGAGGAAAAGCTTTCAATGCACTTCTCTTAAACACAAGTCTTGGAAGGGTTTGTGGTTATTTTATGTAAGCTGGGACTGGAAAAAGTATTTGACTGAGTACTACTCAGGCGACCCCCCAAACTGTATAAAGAGCTCTCTTCTATTTCTTGTCCTTTGACTCTTGGGTCTTACAGCATTTGTCAAATATTTTCCCCACTATCTTTTGCAATAAGATTTCACACTATGTATGAACACTGCTTCCAGTAACTTCATAATATTTACATCAATTTCATTGATGTACAGCACTAACTACTCACAAATGCTTATTGTGGAAGAAGACTCAAGACAGGAAAATGGAAGTGAAGGAGATCGAGAGGAGGAAAGTTAAATAATAAGAAAAAAAAAATGTATCTATGTGCCTAGGGGAGCTCTGGGATGTGTTTTCAAACTAACAAGTCAACAATTAATATTTAAAGTAGTAGCAAAACCCAAGTCAGCAGAAAATGAAGTTTGGAAGTAGCTGTAAAGACAATTTTATTGATGCTTTCATTCTGTTGACTGTTTTTTTATGGACCTTTATGGCAGGATACCTTTAGTTACCCACACAGGAACATAATTTCAAAAACCTTTAAAAAAAACATTCAAAAGCCAATGAATATTCTATCAGTATTCATTAAGATCTAAACAGTAATAATAGGACCCATCCAAACCCACAAAGCTTGGGACTGCTGCTGTGAGACAGAAAAATGCCATAGCGCTTTGTCAGAGCAACAGAACAATTTATTATTATTGCGAGAATGTTCAGGAGGAGAAAAAGTTACTGCTGTCATAAACAGGAGTACATTACATCCATCTTATTCCCTTCTATTTAGAAAGGTTGGGGAGGTAAAAATCCACAGTTCCACCTACTTTCCCTATCTGAAGACTTGTCATATTGTGAGAAACTGCACCTGGTCCTTCATACTGTACTCTGAGGTGTGGCAGCATTGCCCAGTACAATCCAACCAGTTGAAAGATATAAACCATCTGGGACTACTAAAAATTAATGAAGTTTAGATAAAATCAACCATTAAAGAAACCTGCACTGTCAGAACACAAAAAAGGGAAATACAATGTGCTTCAAAAACATGTATGTGTTGCCAGTGTTCAAGAGAAGTGGAAATGGCAATGAACTAACTTCTCCATCATGTGGGGAAAGCCCAGTGCAAAACCATTTTTCCTCATTCATGTAACTAAGACCAGAATCTGTGAATACAGACATAGACCACTCCTATATCTGCTCCAGAAAAATCAATGTAACATAAAAAACCCAAAAAACAAAAGAAAACCCAAACCAACCAAAAATCCTTCAAAGCAGAGTTTATCAACTATAGAATAACAAAACCTGGCTTTAATGCCAACCTGAAGTAGACATTCTGTTAAATCATGGCAACTGCTAAGAGTAAAAGATATGATGCCTCCCCTGCCGACTCTATTTCCTTCATATTCCTGCACAAATCCTAGTGGTCTCCTGGAGCTCAGTAGGACTTGGTCACACAAGCACACTCACATTAAAGAAAATCACGTAATAAAGTGGTACTTCCTCCTGATACTAGCAGTGCTGCAAGGTGGCACATGGTTTTTCAACCAACCTCTTGTTGACCATCCTGATGTACATATAGCACCTAAATTGTATTCACTCTGTTGAGTACCTGCTATGACACAGGTCCTGAGGCTTTACCCACACCTGCTCATCCATACAGCTCCTACTCATACCTGCAGCAGGTTGGTCCTACTAGCAGCCAGCTGCTTGCTCAGGCTTTGACCTCAACAGGCAGGAGTGAGAAACCTCATGGATCACAGTGAAGATAGAGGGATTTCTTACCAAGTCACAAATGACTTGGCTTGGGGTAGTTAATTTATTACAAATTAATACACATATACTTAATTACTGAGTATTGGATACTGTTAAGCAGAAACAAAGCAAAACCAGAACAGATAAAACCATCAACAAGCAAAAACAGCACACAAACAAACCAACCGTCCCAAATGTCAAAACACTTTGGAAAAACTTTTCTCCACTTCACCAGGTTCAGTTTCACTCTTTCACTCCATGTGCCTCCCATATCTCCCAATGCTCCTTGTTATGTTGCAGGTTATGCTCAGACCTTTAAACAGGGAAGCAAGGGTGGAAGCAGGGGTCTGCCATGGTCAGTCCACAGCAGTTTCTCTCTGCTACCTCTTCTTCATCACATTTTTCATCTGGTCCAGTATAGTTCCTTGACAGGCTGCATGGTTTTTTTGTCTGCCATGGCATCTTGTGTTATGCTTCTGGCCTAAATCTTTTCTCTTCACTTTCTGACCCCTTGACAATCTACTTTTCTATGACTGATATTTTTTGCTTTTTTAAAAATATGTTTCAGCTGGGGTGCCATCATCTTCACTGGTATACTTGGCTGTGTGCTGGAGAGACTCTGTTGTGAAACCAGCCACGTCCATCACAAGACAGCTGTTGGATTCTTCCAATGCAGAAGCTGTTGGCTTCCTCCCCTGAAACCTCCCACCATGCCCAAAACCTGCTCATCTACACCAAAATAAAATGCTAACATCTTCCAATCATCTTCATCCTTTGAAAGTGGGCCCTGCCTTTACCTTGTCTGTTGATGCATGGGTACAAGAAGGGCACTACAGTTGATAGCATGCTTAAAAGGAATATTTGACTCCTTTTCAGAAATATTTCAGAGTTTGATTTACAGGTGGTTTTTTGCTTTATTATGAAGCTTTAGTAATCTTCTATGATCATTTTAAATGAGACCTTTATTGCAGTATGATTTCTTTTTTTTTTTTTGCAGATGCACTGTTGATTTTGTGCGCTACTAATCCTGAATGTAAATTGGCACATCTCTCAAAATAAGGTTTGTTTGAAAATGTAACTGTTTATCCTTTCTTTTGATAACATAAAGCATAAATTGAAAGAGAAGATTGCTATCATTTGTTTGTGGGTGCATCAGAAGGCTAGAATTCCAAAATAAATATTTGTTTTCAACCTTTCAGTCTCTACAGATTTAATACCATTTCTCTGCCTTATATTTCATTTGCCTGTTTATGTTAATTCATTCTACTGTTCATGTTAACTTATTTAACTGAGTAAGACAAAGTCAAGTTATTTAATGCTCAGCAAACATACAGGAACATTAACATGTTCTATTGTAACAACAGGATGACAAGATGGCAACTTCCTGTTCTGATTTAAGACTACTGAGCTCTTGCATGGTGATGAAAAATCTGATACATCATTTCATATTGTAGGCTGCTCTTAAAGGTTGTATATTTTCTAGCTACTGAACTTCTTAAACACAATTAGCCTGCGTTTTTCACTAACACTTGGAATAAGACTATTTTTTCCACTGTTCAAAAATTCTATGACTATCAATTATACAAGAATTTAAAAGTCTGGATAGATGGAAAAGCAACAAACCAGATTAACCAACTCCAGTTAGTTCATTCTGTTCATTCAGCACCTCAGTCACCAGGGACATATTACCCTGATGCACTATTCTTGAAGCAGCTCCCCATTTGACACAGAGACTGCTACAAAGCTACAGTTTTAATTTTGAAACTTTGATTGGAATGTGATGATCTTCTATCATCAGATTCATTCCTGAGACAATCACTTGCATCGAGTGCCTTACTCCATTGCTAGGTCTCTCAATGGTCCAGCTCCAAGTTCTTGAAAAGAAATTTGAATTCTATGTTACATAAGTGGCAATATCTCTGTTTCCTGACAGTCTACCTACAGCATTTCCTTCCAAGAAAATCCCTCACCTTCCTCAGGCTGCCTTTGCTTTGTTTTACTAATAAATAAAGATAAAAGAAAATGTTCATCATCCCCCTTTAGAAGTTTATTATATTCATAGCATTTGGGTGCAGGGTTCAGTTTCATGATGAAAACCAGGCACTTTGCGTTGTCTCTGATAGTGTGCATCAAAGTGAACAGTTTGACTGGCATGTTATCTACCTCCCACATTTTAAGATTACTGTTATTTTGCTTCAGGACATTTATGTTTAAAGAGCTCAGCAAAGCAAGATCAGATAAGAAGGCACACAAAGATTAACTCTGAAGTTCTCATTAAAACCAAATACTGTAATCATAGAAATGAGAAAAATATTTCTCTTCCTTGCACATTTAGCTGTGCTTATCTACAAAATTACTATAAAGACATGCTATATCTAGAAAAAAATAGTTTGAAAACAATTCTTCTGACAGATCTAGGTTGCAATACAAATAATGTAGGCATCATATCTGTCATAAGTCAACACTTCTTCACTGGTATATAGATTTTCAGCACTAATTTGAAACAAATTACTGGGGGGAAGTATGGTGATAAGAAGCACTATCATTGTCAGGCATATGGTGAAACACTGTCTTTAGTTGTGCTGTAGGTCTTTTCACCTTTAACTGCTTTTTCTACTATTTAGTCTACTGCTTATGAAGAAGTTAAAACCTTCTAATTTTATATTTTAATACAAATTTACGTAATTATTCACAGTACACTTTCACAACATGAAAATTTTATCTCTGTAAAACAGTTTTTTCCTAGCTTTCTAGACAATTCAATGACAATGAATGATTTGAGCAGGATACCAGAGGATTTTAGTAGAGGGAAAAAAAGCCAAACTTCAATTATTTTTTATTTTTAGAGTCCCTATCCAACCCTTTCTTGCCTATATTAAATGTGTTCTTCAGTTGTATCAGTCTTTGTATGCAATAAATAACTAAATGTTTTAGTTTGTTTTGACCTACCAGTCATTTCAATAGTTTATGCAAAACTTAGAGTCCCTTGGAAGGGCTACAGAGTATGAGAGGACCTAATGGTTTTCTCTCTCCTGCCTGAAGTAACATGGGTGAGGCTTTGCAATCATGGCAGGCAGGTGGGTTTGTTTCTTTTTTTTTAAGGTAAACACTGTTGGGAACTTTCCTGTAAAAACATTTCAGCATACTATTTAGGACTGCTGTATGAAACATAGAATCATTAAGGCTGGAAAAGATCTCTAAGATCATTGAGTCCAACCCCCAGCACTTCCATGCCCAACATTAAACCATGCCCCTAAGCACCATGTTCTAATACCTCCAGGGATGGTGACCCAGCCACCTGTCTGAGCAGCCTGTTCAGTGGTTGAAAACCTTTTCATTGAGGAAATTCTTTTCTAATACCTCATCTCAACCTCCCCTGGGGCAACTAGAGGATGTTTCCTCTTGTCCTATGGCTTGTTACTCAAGAGTAGGAATCAACCCCCACCTGGCTGCACCTTCCTTTCAGTTTTACAGAGTGATAAGGTCTCCCTCAGTTTCCTTTTCTCCAGGCTGAATAATTCCAGCTCCCTCACTCTTTCTTCATAAGAGCAGTGCTCCAGACCCTTTACCAGCTGCATTTCCCTTCTCTGGACATGCTCCAGCAGCACTTCAATGTCTTCCTTGTAGTGAGGGGCCCAGAACTAAACATAGGATTCAAGGTAAGGCCTCCTCAGGGCTAACTGTGGGGGACAACTCCTTTCCTACTCCTGATAGCCACACTATTTCTGATACAGGCCTGCATGCCATTTGTGTGTTTTCACACCTAAATTCCACTAATAAGTACATTTGCAGTATGCTTACTATCAGAAAAATATTTTAAAAAATTTTCTTTTCAACAAGATATTTGCTTTCACATTTCATGTCAAAAACTTTCCACTTGTGAATGTCGCATTTCAATTGCATGCTGAAATAACACAACGAAAGCCTTCTGATTCCATTATTAAAATTTGCAAATGCAATGAGAAAATTAGTTTAGCCTTTTTTTTTTTTATTGGGAGGAACTAGGGAGAAAATCTCTGCTGATTTATTTACCTAGATTTGTTACAAACAATATATTTGAACTCTGGCAAGCTGCCTTTATTAGAAATGACCTTGGGAAAAATAGTAAAGGTTTACTTTTCCACTTTTCCCTGAGGCTTACTTGTAGGTTGTTGCAAGACAGAACTAAAGTAAGAAATATCTGATGTGGCAGAAGATTGATAGCACTGTGTGTCCCCATGTATCCCAGCTGCTTGAAGCAGGTGCTGAGTACACCTTGCTGACATGCACAGTAGGTCAATCTTTCAAAGGGGCACATTTGCATTGTAAATTTATGACCAGGACTTTTGGATCTATGGGCAGCCTGCAGGGCTCTCAGTTCCAGTCAGGAGCTAGAAAGGATGGCAGAATCAGAGAATCAGAGAATCATTAAGGTTGGAAAAGACATCTGAGGTCGTTGAGTCCAGCTGTTAGCACTGTCATGTTCACCACTAGACCTTGTCCCCAAGTGATACAACTACATCGTTTTTGAGCACTCCAATGAAGGGATTCCACCACTTCTCTAGGCAGCCTGATCCAAAGCTTGGCCACCCTTTCAGTGAAGGAATTTTTCCTAACATCCAATCTAAACTTCATCTGGTAGAACTTAGAATTCTAGAGTCAGAGAGAGGCCTTTGTTGGAAGGAACCTTAAAGATCATCTAGTTCCAACCCCTCTGCTGTGGACAGGGACACCTCTCACTAGAACAGGTTGCTCAGAGCTCATCCGACCTGGCCTTGAACACTGACAGGATTGGGATGTCCACAACTTCTCTGTGCATTCTCTTTCATTGCCTCACCACCTCACACTAAAGAATTTCTCCTAATATCTAAACTAAGCCTTCTCTCTTTTAATTTGAAGCCTTTTGCTTTTATCCTGCTGCTACATGTTTTTGTCAATAGTCTCTCTATTATCTTTTTCTTCAGCTATTGGAAGACCTCTGGAAGAGATGTCTGGATGTGACTCCACCACCTTTCTAGGTAACTTATTCCAATATAAAGAGTGGTTTCTCTTCCAGTGGTTTCTCTTCTTTTTTATCTAATGTGAACTCTCCCTGATGCAACTTAAGACCATTTCCTCTAATACTTTTGTTTGAGACATAGTAGAACAGATTGACCCCTTCCTCTTTCTGGTAGGTGTAGAGAACAGCGAGTTCTCCCCAGTTCCTTCAGCTGTTCCTGTTAAAACTTTTGCTCTAGATCCTTCACCAGCTCTATTCTCCTTCTCTGGACACACTCCAACACCTCAATGTCTTTCTTGTGGTGAGGGGCCCAAAAGTGAATACAGGATTTGAGGTGAGGTTTCACCAGTGCAGAGCACAGGGAGGCAATCACTACTCTGGTCCTGATGGTCACACTGTGGCTGATGCAGGCCAGGATGATACTGTCCTTTTTGGCACATGCTGGCTCAGGTACAGCTGCTGTCCACCATCATTCCCAGGTCCCTTTCTGCTGAGCATCTCTCAAGCCACTCCCCCACTTGCAAAGCTGCATGGGGTTGGGATGACTCAAGGACAGGACATGTCCAGTCAATCCAGCCTGTCCAGATCCCTCTGCAGAGCCTTCCTGCCCTCCAGCAGATCAACACTCCCACCCACCTTGGTGTCATATGTGAATCTACTGAGGATGAACTTAATCCCCTAGTCCAAATCATCACCAAAGATGCTGGATGGGACTGGCCCCAGCACTGAGCCCTAGGGAACCCCACTAGTGACAGGCCACCAAGATGTAGTTCCACTCACCAACACTCTCTGGGCCTAGCCCCAGCCAATTTTTAACTCAACGAAGAGTACATTCCTCCAAGCCTTGACCTTCCAATTTCTCCAGGAGCATGTTGTGGGAAGAGATGTCAAACACTTTAGTCAAGTCTAGATAGACAACATGCACACACTAATCATAGGAGGAGATCAGGTTGGTCAAACTGTACCTACCTTTCACAACCTCCTGCTGTCTGGACTTGATCCCCTAGTTGTCCAGCACATGCTGAGTGATGGCACTCAGGATGATCTGCTCCAGGACCTTCTTGTGCACCAAGGTCAGACTGACAGGCCTGTAGTTCCCTGGATCTTCTTTCAGACCCGTCTTGAGATGGATGTCACATTTGATAATTTCCAGTCAAGTGGAACTTCTCCAGTTAACCGGGATGGTTTTTAAATTATTGAAAGTGGCTAGGCAAACCCTTCTGCTGGTTGCCTCATTACTCTCATGAGTCCCATCTGGGCCCCAAGACTTGTGAGTGTCTGGTTGGCATACGTCACTAACCATTTCCTTGTGGACTATGGGGCTTCACTCAGCTCTTTGTCACTAACTTCCAGCCTGAGGACACCTGGTTCTGATATTAAATACTGAGGCAAAGAAGGAATTAAGCACCCTCGTCCCCTGACAACATGCTACCCTCTGCATCCAGTAATGGATGGAGACTCTCCCTACCTGTCCTTTTGTTGCCAATGCATTTATAGAAACATTTTCATGGCCTTTAATCACAGTGGCTAAATTAAGTTCCAGTCTGGCTTTGGTCCTTCTAACTTTCTTCTTTCCTTATAACATCTTGTAGTCCCCATAAGTTATCTGCCTCTCTTTCCAGTGGTGATACACCATTTTTTTTACCCCGAGTTCCAACCTAAGCTTGTTGTTTAAGCAGACATCTGGTCTTTTTCCCTGGTGGCTTGCCTGATGGCATATGGGGACAGCCTACTCTTGCATCATTAAGATTTCCTCTTGAAGCAGGTCCAGCCTTCCTGAAGTTCCTTGCCCTTCAGGACCAACTGCAAGTTACCCTGCTAATCAGTCACCTAAACAGGCCAAAGCCTTGTCACATTTCTTGTAGGCCTTGCCTCATATATACACATATGTATATGCAGAACCAAGGGCAATTTAAAAGCACAGATGTAAGACCCTTTTCAAAGTATAAATTCTATGTATTTTTTGTAGACTGATACCTTGTGGCGATACATAGACAAAAGGAAGTAAAGAAAAATTACACATTTTAAAATGAATGACAGATTGTTTCTCTCTTATATTCCTGGAAACCTGACTTCTAGGAAAACCTCAGTCAAGCTTCAGGATATAAGTAAAATATATTTTAAAAAGGAAGAGTTGTCTTGATACAGTAAAGACTTCATTTGTCATTAAAGTAAATTACATTCTTATTAAGGCCAAGTGACACTTTAGAAATGGTAGTGGAGCAAACTAAGTAACATAATGTTCCTAAAAGGAATATCCTCAGTAATGTTCATGCTACTGTGACATAGTGAAACTATATGGAGATAAATACAGTGCTGATCTATCAAAGAATCAGATATGATAAAGTACTAATAGAAGGAAAAAAGGTTAAAGTTCAGTTTACACCAATTGGTATCACTTCAATGAAAGTATTGAGAGAAGTGCTTTGACATGACAAAAGGCTTGACAGTTTAATGTCAGTATGGTTATGGCTTGATGGATATTATCTTGATTTTATATATGATCCTTTAAAATCTGCAAAATTGGAAATGTGAATGATATTGTAAATTTCTACATAAAATAAACACTTTCAACCAACCAAGAAAGAGATTATAAAATACAAATTTTCTGCTAGATGCTTTTGCATCTTAGGAATACTTAGGGTTTTTTTTTTTATTTAAACTCCATCACTGGTGGCACTGAAATTGTCAGCATCAGATTTCTATTGCAGCAAGCCATAGCACTTCTGGTTCAGGAAAATAATAATTATAAGATCAATTTTGATATCACTATACATAAATATAACATTTACTATTCAAGAATAATTCAGAGGAGAATGAAATTCTCAGAATATTATTTTATTTTCATATGGTATTTTTACAGACAGACTTTGAAGAGTCGCAACTCCATCCAAACCATTACGGGCTTCCACAGGGCCGCAGTACCTGCAATTTCCAGGAGTTGTTGTTCTTGCCAGGAGACCATCCAACAGCCATTGAAAACCAGATAATCCATGCCAAAAGCTTCCACCACTCATCTGTTATGAAAATTATTAGGAATTTCAGAATGGAAAATTGTCTGCAAGTAAACAGAAAACTGTGAAGCACTGAGAGAAGTAACCTTTTATCAAACAAATCTGCATGAAATTGTTGTGGGAAAGAGAAGCTAGAAAAAGGTATTGAAAGAGCAATTAACAAATGGCATTATAGTCCTTCAAGGAAATCACAGAATCGCTTTTCTTAATGAACATTTCTTTTGAAAAATAGTGTTGTATCAATCATCCTTGACATTTATAACAGTAACAAAATATCTTCATGTGTTTTCCTATGTAATATTGTGTAAATGGAATAATAAATACTGTCATTCTGTGTACTAACAAAAAAGAGCAGTCCTTTGTTCTGTGCATGATTGTGTTTACACATTATAGAACTATGAAATATTTACAGAGGGAAGGTTAAATCAATACAGGTTTAAAATTTGCACTTTTGTCTCCTGGGGCTTATATCATCTTGATTTAATGAAGTAAAAGGAGAGAGAATGTTGACACACAGAAAAAAATAGTTCGATTCTCCTTTATTGTACATAGAGAAGGTATTAAAGCAGAATTTGCTGTTGATTCATACTGTAATTAATTATTAGACCTTTTCTATTCAGGCTATCATTTGAGTTGTCTCATTTGCAAAACATAGAAACGAACTATTACGCAAAGAAGGAAGAAATGAGATACAGTCAACAGAAAAGAAAAAAAAATATTGCTTAACCCATACAATTGCTTAACCAGTGCTGATTACTAGTGGATTTAAGATAAGAAACAGTATTTAAGCTAAAAGAAGAAAAAAATTAATTTACCAAAGTTTCCTGAAGACAACAAAAATCCTCACAACACCGCCACGCCTGAACATGTCAAGACCATGCAATGTTTGTAGGTAAAGGAATATATATTTATGATAATTTGGTCTTATCTGGTGTCTTGGGTAGTTAGACTCTTAAATCAAATTAGCATAAATTATTGTCACATACACACAATTTTCAGATCAGTTTCACAGCTGGGTAGGAATATGCCCATTTCTATTCATTAAAGTCTCACTTTACCCATGTCAGGATGACTAGCTCTGTTGTTTAATTTTTAATGCAGATAGGCAAGATATATAATTCTGATTTGATAAATCTAAGGACTATAGTTTCATTTAGGATTGTTTTCTGTAAAGACTTAAATTTTTCTAAATACAATTTTTTAATTATCAAGAATTATTTAATATTATATGGTAACATGGTTCAGATTCTTTTTTTCACCAGCTATTAGCTTTCACCATACATTTATAGCCTTCTGTCATTCTTACCAATTATTTACGGGGTATAACAACTTATGCCACAGTTCTGCTCTTTAGTTTTATTGAATGACATTTTGATAAACTAGAAGGAAGTCAGAGTGATTTTTAAGCCCTTTCAAACACTTACTAATTGTTATTTTTGCACAGTAATTTGGGATCTGTCACTGTGGAGACAAGAAAAACTGTCACTTTTTTTCAGTCCCTATTGGCAATTGAAATTGATAGTAGGTAAAACTAAGAAGAAGGTCCAACTCAAATGCTTGATTTAATTTATCCTGCAGACTTCCTATCATAGTACCTGTGGTATATTTTTTAAAAAAACAAGTGCTGGATTCTGCACCTGGGAATGAGATGCTGGAAAGCAGTGCCATGGAAAGGGACTGAGGGTCCAGGCAAGCTGAACATGAGTCAGCAGTGCCCTGGCAGCCAGGAGGGCCAACCCTGTCTTGGGGGGCATCAGGCACAGCCGGGCAAGGGAGGGGATTGTCCCACTCTGCTCTGCACTGGGGCGGCCTCACCTCCAGTGCTGGGGGCAGTTTTGAGCACAGTAATATAAGAAAGATATAAAGGTACTAGAGAGTGTCCAAAGGAGGCCAATGAGGGCCACTTAAGATGCTGAGGGGCCTCGAGGGGAAGCTGTATGAGGAGTGGCTGAGGTCTGTTAAACTTGCAGGAGACTGAGGGGATACCTTAATGCAGTTTGCTTCTTTCTTGTGAAGAGGAGAAGCAGGCACTGGTCTCTTCTCTGTAGTAGACCATTGACAGACCTAAGGGAAGGCCCTGAAAGTGAATCAGGAAAGGTTTGGGTTGGAATCAGGAAAAGTTCTTCAACCAGAGGATGTTTGGTCACTGGAACAAGTTCCCCAGGGAAGTGGTCACAGCACCAGTCTGACAGAGTTCAAGAAGAATTTGGAAAACAGACACACAGTGTGATTCCCAGGGTGATCCTCTGCAAGGCCAGGAGCTAGACTTCAACAATCCTAATGAGTCCCTACCAGATGAGGATATTTTATGATTCTATGGTTCTAAGCATATTCTGTTCTGAAGTTACTAGTTAGGTTACTAGCTAGATTCAATTATTTTGTTTGTTTGTTTGTTTTTTAACAATGCATGGGTTTCCCATGAGCTTGAAATTTAGCAGGTGGAGCATTTATTTTGGGGACTGCTTTGAGTGAAGAACACATGCAGCAAGAAATTATTTAATTAAGGCAATGTAGAGGTGTAATTTCAGTCCTGCTTGAGAAGCAAGGTGTTAAGTGTCCATAAATGCTGAGAAACATACTATTGCCCACCAACGATTTACCAATGTAAGCATTTTCATCTCTGGAACTATCCCTTAGAAATGACAACAAAGGAAAAGCAAATAATATCTAAGAGTGTATGTGAGCTGCTTCTCAGGACAATTTCTCCTTATAGCACAAAAGAAGGTAAAGGCAATGTCAGGAGGATATTGAAAACCTCAGGATTACTCTGGTACCCCTTTACAAGCCCATGTAAACCAAGAAACTTGCAGAGACATGGTACTGCAGACTCTCTTTAAAACACTAAACCTGAAAGAAAACTCTACTCTTTCAAACAGACATGTCTTTAAGATTTGCACACACCAGATCACTAGAGACAGTTGCATTCAGATTTGATTCAAATCAGAATCAAGAAGCTGAGAGTAAGCAATGAAAACCAAACTATGAGCAATCTATCTGTAGCAAGTCATTCACAGATTTATTCTGGAAAAAAAATGTGTTACTCTGGACTAAATGTCCTCACAAAACACACAGCTGGAGGCTGTCTCAGGAAGAACTGACAGCTTGGGGTTTGCATTTGCGTTGGTGGAGCTGAGCTATTGGTTTACCTTTCCCCTGAAAGAAATCTAGATTGTGTGGTAGCAATTGGGATAACAGCTTCAAAATCCTATTCTTAGTCTGAAATAAAATGCCAAAACTAATTTTGAATTCATTTTGAAATTAATCGTGTTCTGGTTTTAGCTGAATCTTAATTACAAAGTAAAAAAAATCCAAATTCTTGTATGGACTTTATTATTTCAGCCTTGAGCCCTGGCATCAGTCAGAAACCACAAAATTCTCTGAGGATTTCATGAGTTTGTGTGTGATTTTAAAAGCTCACTGTAAAAAAGGAAAAAAACCAAACCCATGGTTTCTGGGTAAAGGTTAGAGCCACATAAATGGTTACTTGATTTTGATATAAAATAATATTTTAATATAATATTTTCAATACAAAATAACATTTTCCTAAATTGCATTTCTTCAGAAATCTTTGGAAGAATCATATCTTACTTCCAGGACCAATTATGCCTAACTGGGAGAAGGGAGGTTATTGTTAAAACTGTAAGTTTTCCAATTAAAAGCTTTAAAAAAAAAGTCAAAAATTGCAGTGTATTAACCAATCTTTTTCTGTAGTAACTTTGTTAAGTTTAATTTCTAAAGACATTATGAATGGGAGTAGTTTCAACAAATAAGAAATTTCAACAAACAAAATTTTTGCGAACAGATCCCCTAGTCAGGAACACCTCAACAACAATTCACATTCATGTACTCATGTACATGTACTCTTCTGAAACAAAACTCACAGTCTCACTCCTTGGCTGTGAAGATATTCCTGAAGCTTTGTCTTTCCTATTACCTGTCAAACCATATGCAGTGCAAATTAAAACACTCCACACAAACAAAAAACATCTAAGACAGTCTTTTTTGATGACATAATTTTTTGCCAAATTTTCTTTGAATCTTGTCCATTCTGTTTTCTAAACTCCAATTATTAAAAAAAAAAAAAAAGAAAGAAAAAGAAATTGAGAAAGTTTAAAACAAACCCTACCAGAAGTCAACCAAAAATATATATATATCTTGCTTTGCTAACACAAACACTCAGGTATCCCACAGTGAAGAGCTGTGAAAAACTGGTAACATCAGACAGAGAGGATGCACATAGTACCTAGTGGATGTGAAAGAGAAGTCAGACTGTATTTTTATTTTGTTGGGGGTCCCAGGGGGCTTTACAGAATCAAGGAATAGCAGAATGTTGAGGGACTGAAACAAACCTTAAAGATCATCTGGTCCCAGCTACCCCTACCATGGGCCAGGACACCTTCCACTAGACTAGGCTGCTGAAGGCCTTATCCAACTTGGTCTTGGACACTGCCAGGGCTGGAACATCCACAATCTCCCTGGACAATCTGTGTCTCACCACCCTCAAAGAATTTTTTCCTAATATCTAACCTAAATTTGCCCTTTCAATTTGTACCCATTGCTCCTTGTCCTGTCACTACAGTTCCTGATGAGAAGATGCTCTCTGGCTTCCCCTGTAACCTCCTCCAGACAGTTGTACAAAATACTATAATGTAGTTAAATAAATAATATTTTTCTCAGTCTTATACTTTCAAAATTTAATTCTACTGTCAAGATATTTTTAAAGGAAATCCTTAAGGAAAAACAAAACCCAGCAGATCATCCAGGGATGTTTATCCTGGAGAGTTCCTTTCCAGACAGCAGTTCTGCAGGACATGACAAATAACTGCGAGTTTAAGAATCGTCATGAAGCTTTCCTATTAAAGAGTTTGCATTTGATAGCAAAAATGAAGGCAGTAGGAGATGGTTCATATGAGAAGACTCATGCATGTCTCCTTTTATCCACAAATAAATGAACTGTGATAAAATCACAGAGCACAACAAGGCCCCATGAGTATTTAAGCAACTGTGTATAACAAGCTAAACCTAACCACATATGAAAATTGGCAGTTTGAGACTACCTTCTGAAAAAGAGAACAAGGACCAAAGCAAGCCTCCCAGGCTACTTAAGACTGATAATGTTTGATTCCCAGTTATTGGTAGGTAGAGACATTTATTCCTGCCCTCAAAATCTTAAAAGAGGTATAGACAAGGTACAGGATGAAACAGAAGAAATATTTTCTTCTTTTAACAAATGGAGAACTGCAAGAATACACACCATTCTTCACAGCATTACAATATAAAGCAACTTACTGCAGGATCTGAGATGTGTTTTTCCTTTAGAATGTGTCATAATGATTTTTTTTTCTCAATTTTTTGATGTTTGTTTGATGACTTCCTTGCAGCTGCCAGACAATAATGCATTTCTATCTGAAGTAGCAAAATAAGGTGGGAAATAATTTCTTCATGCTATTTCTTTATTGCTTGTAAATCTAAGCCTTCCTAGGCACAAACTGCATTGCATGGGCTAGGAGGTGAACACAACCTCATATACAATCATTTCATGCCTCAGTTATGCTTGATTTTTCATGCTCTATGAACCTTAATTTAACTGTGAAGTTCACTTAATTAGAATTTGGGCTTTGGGAGTGCTTTTAAAGAATGTGTTTGTGTTTTGATTTGTTATTTAATCTTGTTTTCCAAGGGTAATGAAGAAAATCAGGATTGAACTGAGTGGCCAAGTATAGCAAAAGGAATTTCTTTCACATTTCCTTCATCCTTACTTCATTAAACTGTAATATTTCCTTGTTTGAGGCATTACCACTTTTATTCCTTGTAGAGTACTTGTGGCTGATATGCCTCATCCCAAGAAATTATTTCAATAAAATGCAGACTTCAGTTATCTCTAAATTTAACTGCAGTACTCTATCAAAAAAAAAAACCCTTAATAAAATAATGAATTCCTGAAATCCACAACTTGTCAATCAAATAATAATAACTTATATTTCTGAGCAAAGGTAAATAAAATTACATGCCCATCAGAAAAAAAAAAAAGAAATCAAGAGTTTTGAAATAAATATAAGTTCTCTCATCATCTCTAATTGTCACTTGCTGTAGATGTCAAACTAGTAGAGTAGCAGAATCTAATTTCCTTGTTTGATTCACCATGAAATTAAACTGAACTGACAATTTTTATTTTCACCTGGCAAATTCTTCCAACACTATTTAAATCTAGCTAATCAAGTAGAGTTATCTGCTGCACACACTTGTCTCTCCTACCACACCTCTGATTTGCAGTATCCCACATCCACAGCTTCCTCTGACAGCCTGGCATTAGAATACATTTACAGTCTTGCAAGGTGTAAAGGAATGCATGGACATAGTTAGCAAAACTACTAGTGAAGGTATAAAGTCATAGATTACTTCTGAAAGATGATGGGCAGGAAGGAAAAATAAAAGTTTTAGAAGTGTAGGAAGTAAAACAAACATGCAGATAAAATCTCAAATATTATATTTAAATGTATTACAAACATTTCTAATGTTTTTTCTTCATGAATAAGTAGTTTATCACTGTTAATGTTTTGTTAGTCAAAAATATAGGAAGCAATAATTGATATCTAAAATGGCTCATATTCCTTATGTGTCAAACATATCAGGTGCAGTACATCCATTATGCAATGAATTTGGGGTCAGAATACATACAAGGGTACGTCTTAATTGGGTGAGTTGTACACCTGACTCTGAAGAGTTCTGATTGTAACAACTCAAGTTGTTGGTAAAGAGATATGTCTGGGTATCCTTAAACTCTATTTTCCCTCAATAAATAATTCAGAATTTGAAGTCAACAAAATAGTCCAGTGGTCACATCTCCCTCTGAAACAGAAGATGGCTAGGATTGTGTATAATGTGAAAGCTATTTGACCTCTTGTACTCCCCTGTAAATTAAAGCTCCTCTCCCTTTGACATTGAGAGCAGACACTGTGATGCGCGCTGTAAACAGCAAGAAAGAGTCTGTGTGTACTTGTCTGTAAACTCATAAAATATGACTATGCTGGGGAGCAACCCGAAGCCTCTGTTTCCTCCTTCCTAGGACAGAAGATACACGGAGCACCAGAGGGCAAAGTATTGCTTCCTCAGCTCCCCATTACACACCCCTGTTACCAGAGAGAGGAGGGAGTGCCCGGTCACCGGGCTGTAATTTCTTCTTTGCAGTTCCCCCGCAGTGAGGCAGCACTTTGCAGACTGCATTCCTAGGGCAGGACCGGGTTAGCCACTTTGATTTAGCAACTGCTTTCTTGGCAAATTTCATCCAAGGACAAACTGTTCTTTTGTGGAAAAAATCTGCAAAGATGTTAAAGGGAGTGAAAGGCATACAAGGGTTACTTAATTATCCTCTTCACAATTAAAGAAACACAGATACACTTATTTTAGCTCACTTATAGAGCAATTTTTCTTTACACTACTGCTTCCCACCCAGCAGGTTTCTTCTGTTAGAAACTGCCTGACACCCTCAAGTTTCCCTTCCAATGAGGTAAATCTGCTAAATGCCAGAGTAAAGGTGGAATAATAATATTTGACAGAGCATTTACATTAGACCAAGGAGAAAATTGTCATCTCTCTTTGGACAGGATGCAGAATTCATTTCCTTGAATCAATCAAGAAGTTACAAATACAATTTCATAATTCTTCTGCATGTAATCACATGCCATTCCAGAGAGATAACTGGGTCTAAAACCTATTGTGGAAATACACTCAATTATTTTGAGGGGAGAATTTTTCAGGTTTTTAAGATGTGCATATTCTGCCTCCCAGCCTGCATGCAAGCTCTTAATAGCTTCACACACTTTTGTTCATTCTTACCTGTCTTCTTTACAACTTCTCTTTCCTCTAGCAAAGAAAACAATTCACCTCAGCTCAATAAGCTGTGAACACTTTTTTCCTCCAAGGCTGCCAAATTGTTTCAGCTAAGACCACAAGAGTCTGTTGTTTCCAACATTTCCTAACTGCAGCGATTTCCTTTCCAGGAACATTTCCATTGCCTTCTGTCTTTCTCCATCAACTTTCTGTGAATTTATTCCCTACTTTTGGGAAATTCAAATCCTTACATGGCAATGCAACAGAAGGGGTCTTTAACAGATTATTTTATTTTAAGAAACTTTAGTGTATTTAACCAATCCTGCCAGAATTTCAACTTTCTATTGCAGATATTAAAGGAAGTTTAACTACTGCAAGTGCTGAAGTTAGTACAAGATGCTGTATAACTTCCATAGTTTTAAAATAATATTTCAGTCATTCTCTTATCACCTAAAAATGCAGCTTACTAGACCTTTTGCTGTAGAAGCACTGTATAATGGCTAAGTTGATACAGAATGAAAAGAGCATTTTTATAGTGTAGTTGGAAATCAGTATCTTCCTTTTTGTTGGAAATGATATAATATGTCTATATTAATACAGGAAATACACACTTTTATTCCTTTATGAATGCTGTTGAGCAAATGAATGCAGTACCTTGGAAAAAGGAGACTTGCACCAGTTTCATGCCTGATGGAACTCCTTTGAAGTTTATGAAGTAAAAGCACAGATTAATTTGGCCCCTCACATACAAACGAGTCAGATGGCCACAGAGTTAGACCAGTAACACTATTTCATGGTGGAAGACAAGAGCAATTACTGAGAAAAAGACAATGGTTTATTTTGGAAAAAATGTCTTATGCTTTTAGTCTCCTGAGAGTTAACATTACTTGACTTTTAAAATTAAATGGATTTTGGAAGTTATTAAGAATAGAAAAGGCTTTAAAAAACTAAATTCTGTGTTTGGAAAAAGAAAAAAAGAAAAGCAACCAAATATAACATGGAAACTTTTATTCCCCTTACTACCACTGGTAGTATACTACCAGAGTTAGGGAAGCAGTCTTCTTTTAAGACATGGACATTGCAATAAGACAGATTCATCTAGTACCAGCCAATGAGATGTGGATGAAAATGTAAAAAGTTACATGTGGTTAAAAAGCACATTATATCCTGAAAATGGTTCAAGGAGCAAAAGAAACACAACACAGTAGAAAAGACCAAAATTTCAAATATTGAAAGCCAAAAGACACTGTCCTTGCTTACCCAAATACTTCCAAATAATTCCATACGACAGCTTTCCAAGTGTAGTTGGGCAGCCTTGTGTGTATGCACTTCCTTTTGCAGAATCTGAATAATCAACAACATGCAATCACACCTTCTGACAATAAAAATAGTTTAGAATTTAACCCTGAATAGACATCAGACTTAAGACTACATATTTGTGTCCTAAAGAACAAAGACCTGAGTTTATCCTAATTTATTTTATCTGATTTCATGTTGAACTATTATCTGTAGATGTTAACCTTCCACCATTACAGGTAACTGTAAGGTCACTGTAACCAACTCTCCATACTGCAAAGTCAGTTAAGTGAAAAGATGACCAGAAGCTTTTAATGGGGATGCTCTAATAAATCCTCATTCTACTAAAATGTAGAATGCCAAATTTATCCATGCTCTAAATTCATTCATGGTCTCCACAACATTTTTGCTTCTAAACTGCAGATATACCTGTTTCACAGATGCCTGTTAGATGGATAAAAAACTGTCTGGATGGCCATGTCCAGAGAGTTGCTCAAAACTCTAGTGGCAACTGGAAATGAGTAGTGCTCCTCAAGGATCCAATACTATTTCAGATCTTCATAAATGACACAGCAAGTGGGATTTATCCTCAGCAAGTTTGCAGAAGACACCAAGCTGAGTGATGCACTTGAGGGAAGGGATAACATCCAGAGGAACAGTCTTGAGCAGTGAAAGCCTGCTCTGTAGAGACCATATTGCACCTTTTCAATAAATAAAAGGGGCTTATAGGAAAGAAAAAGGCAGACTTTTACCAGAGCCTGTAGTGATAGGAGAAAGGAGTAGATTTAGAGAGGGTACTGGGAAGAGGTTAGACTGAAGCAGTTTGCTGAGAGATGTTGTGGAAATCCTGTCAGTGAAAGTGTTCATAGTCAGGGAGGATAGGGTTTTGAGCACCCTGACCTGGTGAAAGATGTCCCTGGCCACAGCAGTAGAGTTAGACTAAGGCCCCTTCTAACTCAAATCATTCTGTGATTCTATGATTCACATAATTCAGTATTGTTACATCAGTGATGGTCTACAGTGTTTAAATTTCTTACGAATAAATAAATAAATGGAGTCCTCTCCCACTTAATGGGAAATAAGGTTGCCCAAATCTCCACTAGCTTAAAAAAATGGGAGTAAAAGTGACAAAAGGTGTCAGGAAACTATAGATCTTAGAAGAGGAGGAAAGTTCCTGAAAGCAGTTCTATTCCCTAATGTCACTGAGAATGTTAGCAATTAATTTTTCGCAGTTTTTTTCATTTAATAAAATATCCTTCAAGCATTTTTTTTTCCTACTTAAAGTATATATTCTTTTGGATTAATTAGGGCAGTGGGGCTAATGAACAGGCTTTATATTGTTACAGTGCATAAGAGGCTCTAAAAGAAAGTAAAGGAGAAAAATACTAATAAAAGGGGAAATACTCTTCAAACTGCCTATTGATGGATGTTATTGAAATAAAAGATAAGTGTTTGGTTCTTTCGGGAAAAAAAAATCATGACATAGCTTATGTAATCCTTCCTTAGACATTCAATGAGGTCATGTTGATTCAAAGCACTTCTTAATGATAAAAATCCTCAATAAGCCTTGCATTACAAGTTATGTGATTAAAGGCAAAAGAAAATGAAGTTGATTGCATTTTTTTCTGTCAGGAGCACTATGACAAACATATATTTTAAATTCAAAGTGCAGCTGCATCAAACACAACGTGCAGATTTCCTGCAATTAACTCAACAAATTCATCACTCTGCCTTAATTACAATGCCACAAGCTAGCATTAACTTGAGTTGTAATTCCAAGATGCAGAAAGATGTCCCTGTCCTCCCACAGGCTAATCCTGTTTTGTTACGTTGGTTTGTTTTGCTGGTGGGGGGTGTTTTGTTGTTTGTTTTAAGGTTTGGATTTTTTTGGGGGGGGGGAGCTAAGGGGATTACTTTGGCCTTTGGGGGGGGGGTTGGGGGGGTTTTTATGTGGATCTATTTTGTTAGCCACTGTACAATGAGATTCTAATGACTGTTACCCTCACTCACAGGAAAATATACTTGGAGGCGAACGATTTAAATTGCTTTCACCTCTCAAGGCCATTTTAAATTTACATTCAAATGCAGCATCTATTTTCATTTTTATTGCAAAAACACATTTAGAGAACATGGAAGGAAATATTTTAAAACATTATTTCAAAAGGAAAACCTTCTTAGACTCAGAATCACATATAACTGTTTAAACTTCTGATCAAAGACAACCTTTTCAACATGCAAAATTATACATGTGAACAAGACAAAAATGTTATTTGAGTCACCATTCACTGCAACACTGGAAAGATGGGTATGTATGTATTGATATAATGTTTTGCCTCAAAATTGCTTTATATATTTTGCCCACATAAAATATGTGGTGAATGATTCAGATTACAAACACCCTTTCAGAAAGTAAAAGGATAGTCTAAACAGTACTCAACAGGCAATTCTTCTTTAACTTCCAACAATTAACAAGCTTGTAATGCTGATAAAATTGAATGCCTGATGTGGCAGAACATGAAGGAACATGTCTTTAAAGAAGATTTGTACAGTTAAATTCTCCCAGTGTTTTTGTACAGTGTAATAGCTGCAAACTAAACCCTCCCCACCACAAAAAAAAAAAAAAAAAAAAAAAAAAAAAAAAAAAAAAAAATTAAATAAGAAGATAATTCAGACTTACAGGTGAATTAGGAAAAACAGACTTCAAAATGAATCCTAGATTTTCATAAACAGGTATTAAAGAGTATACAAAGGTATTTTAAAATGTCTGTTCCTCTTTAAAGGTTCAAATCTCCCAAATTTAAATTATCTCTTTCCTCTTTTTGTACATCCTTATTTTCAGCAAACAGCATAAGATAGTGAAGGAGCTTGTAAACCTTTGCACTTTTATGGGAGAGTGGAATGTAGGAGTAATTGTTCAGTCGTCCATCACATTCAGAGGAGGCTGACATTTCTTTTTAACAGGGAAGATAACTGTCACACGATAAGATGGGCACTGAAATTAAGTTTAGTATCCTAAACCAGAGAGACCCTTGAATCATACAATGTTTTAGTTAATGACTGCTACAGCAAATAAAGCCATTATAGCAATCTTTATGAAAACGAGCTCAAGAACACATATACACTTGAAACAACAATTGAAATACCAGTATGGTCAGAAAAATTATTTCACTAAATAAAATTATGTTTAGTGTTTATCTAAGACCTTAAAAACCACCCACTCAAAACCTTGAAGAGTACATCCAGATTTATTCTGGTGCCGTCCCCAAAGCCTGTTGCATCTTTGGAACAGCAACCTTTAAAAAAATGTAGTAGTATACAATTTAACCTTGCTAGTCGAGTGCACTGAAAAAACTGATCAGTTAACAATCCTCTAATTTGATTTCTGACTCTTTTCTCAGCTTTTAAGCAAAACTGAGAGTAAAATTTTGACTGAAAACTAGTAGCATAGTATGTCTGTTTTCATTTATTCTTTGGTCAGGAACACTATAGAGATATTCAAATGTTGTCTGGACACAATCTTGAGTGATATGCTCTGGGAGACCCTCTTTGATGGACTAGATGACCTCCAGTGGTCCCTCCAACCTTACCCTGTCTGTGATTCTGTAAAAATGATTTCACTGTTCACAGCAGGGACAGTTGACTCTCCTTGAGGTCTGCTCATGTTTCCTGAATATACTCAATATCTATGAGCTAATAATTGTGTGACAGTAAGAAGAGCCCAGGGAATATTAATTCTCTGTGTTTAGCATGGTCTTGTTACCTTGGTGTCATAAAAGCTCTGAACTGTTGGTGTCAGCCCCTCATTTACAGTTCTAACATTGCTTAAGGATAATGGAAAGCCTTACACAAACTTGTAAAGCTTACAAGACAAAGACCTTTTAAATGGGCATTTTATGTGAGCTAAGTGAGGGGTGAAGCCTCCAGTAATAGTTCATATTTCATGGGGACTTAGTTTCCATGAAATCATCTCGGTGTCATCTTTCATACATAATACAATAACAGTTCATTAAAATTCTTAATGCAGCACTGAACTTGGTCAGACTGAAATGGGGCTGACAAACCTCGTGTCTGATGCACAGATAACCAGACCTTATGAAGGTGAAACTAGTTTTCAGTATCTGTTCTGTTCACTTCATTGATTCCATCTCAGAAGTCACGTGGCTTCATGTTTCCTGCATGGCCTGCCACTGTCATGCAAACATGACCTGATAACACATTGTCAGGAGCACTCCAGAGAGCTTACAGCAATCTAAAAATCTTTTCACGGAGTGTGAAGTTCCATCTGAAATGTGCATATTTGATAAGCAGTTCTTCTTCTTCTATCTGTCCCTTTCATTTTCAGAAAGTTAATCTTCTGTGCTCCACTGAATCTTGTGTCAAAACTAGCTAGCTCAAAAGTGCATCAGGTGGCTCAATATCACTGGGGACAGGCAGGTTTCCTCTCCCATCCCTGGACAGCAGCATGAATGGGAGCAGTACTCTGTTGTGCTGGTCAGTCCTGTTCAAGGAGATGGACTCCCAGGTATCAGGATAAAAATCCTCTCGAATTCAGTTCTCTTACTGTCTGGTCCTTAGGTTTAAACCATTATTCCTCTTGAAGAAGTGCTGTTAGCAGGTGGGCCGTGCTGTGTATGAAATCTGTTTTGCCCATGTAAGCTCCATACATAATCTCAGTACCCCCCAGAACAATTTTAGGCAATGACAAGTTCCATGGATTATCACAGCAGCCCTTTGCTACCTTTCTAGCACTCAGTGTTTTGCTGTCTGCCCCCACACAGTCAGGGATGACCTTATCTCTTACACTACACCAATCAAATCTGTATGATAATGCCAGATGGCTCTGCTATTATATTTATATATATATAGTTATATATAATTTATTTCAATTTATATTGAAATAAAACCAGTTTCTACATTCACATACCCAAATATCAAGCCACAGGACTTTATGTAGCCTACAATTTGCTAGCCATTCACTAACCTCTCCTGCACAATCTACTCCTGAATTTAAAACAGTAGTGGTTTGGCTTTTATGTGAGAGAGAAATGTTTGCCCACAACATCTCAGGAGTTGCCCTGGTATCTCACAATTCCCCACGCAGCACATTTTTACCCTTGCTCCTGGAAATAGTCTGGGAGAGGAAACTCCAGAGAGACACCTTGAGTCACAGAAATCCATTCCTAGGTCAGCTTTAACACAACTCTGTATCTATTGCCCCATAAATCACCCTGAATGAAACTTCCCTCAGTTGCTGCAGCTATTTGACAGCAATCATGTTGGTTTTCTGGATTTGCAGCTATTCAAAATATTTTTTTTTCATTTTCTAATTATTTCATAGATTAAAAAAAAAAAAGGCTGAAAAAGGAAGGATAAAATATCAGTATTTTATTTCCAGACAAAATGGCTGACACTGCAGTTTAAGCAAAGCCACTGACCTTGGTGTAAACACTAGACAATGCTGCACAATACAACACACCAAGGAACGGATTGCAATTGCACTGTATAGATTGTATGAATGATGCTTGAAAAATTAGCCCTGAGCACTATTAATTTTGTTTATTCTTTTATATGTAGTCAAAGGAAAGTTCTGTCAAACATATTTTGTCAGACCGTAACACACAGGAAAAGTCAAAATTTCCTTGCTTTATCTGTTCTTGCATCTGTTTTCTAGTGACAATGTAATTTTGCTGGAGTGAGTGATGAGGGATTTTGCCTTTTGAGATGTGTGCTTCCAGATAAGAAGACAAGAAGAGATTGCCCAGCATTAACATTTTCACTCCCAAACATATGATGTCAGTGTTTTATCTCTTTCAAGGGTTAGATGCAAATCATGGAATTAAAAAGGGGAACACTTCTCAAACCTTGACTCTCAAAGAAGACAGCAATCTGCACAGATGCTGAAAGACATAACTGTATGCCATATGCACAGCACAGTATCCTTTCCTACACATTCACAAGTCTGCTAAACATTATTAAACAAGCAGTAGCTGCAGAGTGCTGCGATGAGTTGAGTTTTAACAGGAAGCAAGAGCTGCTTTCCCAAGCATTTGAAAGGGGGTAATATGGAAGAATGAAACAATGCTATTTTATTTCCAGTCTAGCCTACAGCAGTGACTCAACAGCGAGACCAGTGAACTCACTTAAAATTATTTTGAAGCTACCCTGAGGAAAAAAAATCATCAAGATGGAAGAGCAGAGCTAAAACATAAAACAAGCTTTTCAGCAGCAAAGCCATCCTCCCCATTAATCACATCAGCTGAAAGACACACTTCTGTCCCTCTAAACTCCCTTTAAAATTATTATTTATAGTATGTGTCATACACTCAGCCAGATCTACCAGGCCTTTTTTCAGCATTTAATCATACAGATTATTTTCAATACATTACTGGATTTTCCACATTCAGTTGCAGAAATATCACATAAAACAGTACACTTGACCATAGCTTGTCTGCGATTTTAAAATTTAAGTTCCTTGTAAGAGAACAAAGTCCAACAGTTACTGAAAGTCAACTCTTCTAAATTAAAAACAAAGAAACAAACCAAACCACCAAAAAAACTGAACAAAAAGCTACTCCAGAATATGGTAAATACCTCCAAAACCAAATTTCTAGCCATATTTCAATGTATTAACTTCTATGTATCTCACATTACATTATGTAACTCACATTACATACTTGTAATTGACCGGTAAAAATTGGGGTAGAAAATTAAAATACCCAGTCCAGTCAGCCTACTGCTCAGAGGTTCAAATTACTCTGAATCAGGTCCTCAAGACTAAACTTAGAATAGAAATAAAATGCTCAGGACATGAAGAAATGGAAGCACTGATTAATTCGGCCATTTTGTCTGATTAACTGATCTGCTAGGTCCTGATGGTTCTGACAACACTAATGTCAACATTGAAGATTGTTTCTCTTGTGATGTGCTTTCAAATCCTCAATTAGTGTTTAGAAATCTCTAACACGTATTCACTGATTTTTGGCCCTTATCAGAAATGTGTTTAGCCAGATGTACACTATTAAAGCCACACCTGTGGGGTACAGGAGCTGAGAAGACCCAATACTAAGTTAAGCACGACAAAGCAAAGTCTCTTTTATCTTTAAAGGTACTTCAACTTGCCTTAAATCACATCATAAATTATAAATCCCCTCTGTAGTGGATTGTAAGAGGCTATTTCTGCTCCAGATTTTGAAGATTTCCTAACAAAGGCATTTATAAGACAGTGCTACTTTTCAGGCACAGCAGCACTTACCTGTTGTTTCACAACTTTCCAACAGCTACAAAAATTCTGTGTAACTTCTCAACAAAGTCATAATTTGTTAAGGAATAGCTGTAAATAAGAAATCAATATTACTAATATAACTTCTTTTGGACTAGACCTATTTGGTCTTCCAGTTGTATTTACATTATTGATAGATCTTGGCCTTACTTAATATAAGCATTATTAGATCTTTAGAAATAAAAGCTTGAATTACACTAACTATATTTATCATAATCTCATTAATATATAGAGAGGGTTTTATATTTTTTACTGTGCATATGCATTTTTTTTTTGTCTGAATATCTGGATTTCACACTTCCAAGAGATACAACTGTTACTTTAATTGCACAAGTGTCATCTAAAGGTCACAGGTACCCAGGGAGGCTATCCTTCATCTCCAGTCTTCAAGTACTCGATATTATAGCTCTGCTCAGGCAAGGTAGTTATATACAGGCATAACATTAAGCACCTAAGTAGGTCCATTGGACATTAGCAACTGAATAAATAAGAACTGAGTCCTTAGTAAACAGAGATTTCCACCCCAATTACAAAGACATGCTTCATCTGTTTTGTTGGGTTTTTTTTTTTCATGCCTTATTATAGTGCTGAACTATTTTCAAGGTTGTTTGTAACACATTTCCCAAATACCCAAGTACTCATAAGAAGAACCCTGCTGAACTTGAAATGAACCTTTATATCCCGACAAGATATACACTATATATACATATATATATACTATCCTCATTATATAACTATATATTAGTGCTTAGTACTTTCTGCACCCAATGCAGCTCTCTAGACTTTTTTTCACCATGAAATGTACATAATTTTCTCTCCAAATATTAGGAGGTTGCATTTTTCTGACAAGCCACTACATGACTTGATGTCAGAATGCTATTGTGCCTTCATGAAAGCTAAGAGTTCGTCTTCCCAGTTCAGGAATTATTTTTTCCAAGTCTCAAGGGAATCTCTGTAGTAAAAACCAAGCAAGAAAGAAAGAGGTTTGTTGCTCTGTGTTGTCTTTCTCTAAGTGTTCACAATTATTTTGCTCTGATTTCAACTTTACCAGAAAAAATTCTCAAGATCTTTTGTACAGCATGTGCAGCAAGGACCACATGAAATATGGAGAAATTGTCACATATTTCATTTAAGACACAAAGCCACCAAAAAATATGTTTCTTTTTCTGTGAACTTCATAATGATCTACATATAGATCTCAATGACATTAACTAACAGCTTGACTTCGTAACTGGATGCAACACTGATACCATATGACCAATATATTAAGCATATTTTGGTATGATTTGTAGCACCAGTTTTGCTACAAATCCCAGTTTTGTCCCAGTTTTGGCTGGAATAGACTTAATTCCCCTTCAGTCACTGTTGCAATGCTCTGGTTTAGATTCAGAACAAGAATAATGTTCACAGTAGGTTGGTGCCCTGGTTTTCTGCTAAGTCGCATTTATCCTTAATCAAGGAAATTCTTTTTTCTTTCTCGTCTCATGCTCTGCCAGGGAGGAAGGAGGCAAAAGAAACTGGGAGGAAGCATAACCAGGACAGGTGAGCTGAACTGACCAAAGTTGTGTTCCAAACCATAGAATGTCATGTTCAGTAACTGGAGGGAGTTACTCAGAAGACAGGCCTGATCTGAGTTTAGGAAGTGGAGTCTGACATTTGTCAGTGAGTGCTGAGCTTCTTAGTGCTCCTTTCCCTTCCCTTTTTATTATCATTGGTATTGTTCTTTATGATTATTGTATTTTACTTTGGTTTTAATTATTAAACGGTTTGTATCTCAACCTACAAGTGTTACCTTTATTCTCTCTATTCCACTGGGGTTTAGGGGAGAGAGGGAGAGTTGAGCAAGCAGTTTCCTAGTGTTTCATCTCTTGCTGGACTCCACAATAACGTCCTACCTGGAGAAAGATACAAGCATTGACATATGACAATAAGGCATTGATTAGAATAGTTCTGTAATGCTACAGCTTCATATCCTTCTCCCTCTTTCTTTTCCCTCCTTCTTCCCACTATATATTTAGATATATATATAGTGTGGAAATACACTGATGTGTGTAGGTAGACACAAATGTATGTGCACATACAAAAACATACCTGCAAAAAGATAAAATCCAGTGAAAAATCTGGAGTCCATCCATTTTAGTTTTGATTTCATGTCTGCCTTACTTGGGAAAGAGATTCAGGTAAATGCAACCGGTCAGAAGCAATACACAGAAAGCATTGCCTTGAGTCAAACATCCTAAAATTAGAGTTGTGAAGGCTTCTCTAGACATTTCTACCAGGTTAAATCAGTGTTGATGTACTGACTTACTGATATGGCTTCAGCATTTTTCTGTAGAAAACTGGATTATGTGGACTGCACAGCCTGGTCTGCAAGGGCTTTATAATTTACATAATAAATAATGGAAAAGCTTAGCTTCTCACACAGGGAAATGTAATATATGTAGAATATATATGTTGAATCCATGGAAGAATCTTCTGATTCTGTCTGATGAAACAGAACCAGAAGACAAGAGCAAGAAACAGAGATTTATTTCATGTTAACCACCTGCAGTGTGATTGTATTTTAAAGAAGTAAATTATCAGTGAAAACTTTTTACTAACTGTTGTGGTTAATCTGATTTGGACATGAATTCACTGCAATCACAGGCTTTGTACTGGTCTTACACACATAAATTTATGACTGCTAGGCAACATAAGAATAGATTAAAAATGGAACTACATTCAAACTTGCTGAATTAACTTGATATCCCCTCAAAAAACAGTATTGAGTGTGGTTAATTACATCAATAAAATGTGTGAAATTAACATGTGTAGACTATGAATTTGAAGATTACAGTCTTTGTCAGTCTAGGTACTTCAGCAGCACAAGAAAATAATGCTTCTTGTTTTATCCTCACTGTTACTCAGTGACTCTAAATACTGAACCTAAAGCTCTAGCTAGTAAGAAATAGTGTGTCCCGTTCTCCAGGCATTCTCTTGGTACTTCCTAACATTTCATGGACCACCTGCCAAGCAAACAGCTGTTGTACTGATCTCCAAAAAGGTTGAACAAGGATAAGCACCTCAAACATCTCAAATCCTGTCACTGTGGCAAATTGGCAGTTCTTCCCTTACAGATGTACATTTGATTGAACAATTTCTTCAATGCAGCAAATGAAACCATAGGAGAGAGGGATTTTTTCCTCCATTTTCTTAATAAGTCACACAGAGTTGTGTGGCTGTCGACTGAGCCACTTGGTTTTGGCTAACATAGCTATTCAGGAACTTTGTTTTCAGGAGACATGCAGCTACCTGGTTTTGAACAGTATTGTTATGCTGGAGTGTACCAGTCACTGGTGGCTGTGACCTGGCTAGAGCCCTGCCCTCACTCCAACTTCCTCACTATCCAAAGCCTGTTATATTCTACAGCTGCAGCAGATTTGCTATGCAAGATGCATACTGACTGCCCAGGGGCACTCAAGGGATTAATGAGTAGTTTTGTAGCCAGCCCAACCCCAAGAATCCCATGAATAATCAATGGTACTTGAGGCTCTTCGGGTAATTGAATTGCAAACCTAGTAATAACTAGAGATGTATCAGTAGCAGAATTATGCTTATGCTGCCTCTGAATGTACACACTAATGAAAAAAACTACTGATTGTGAGGATTATTTATCTACTTCTATACCTATATTAAAAAGAGGAGTCCCTATAAATTTGTGAATCTGATTGATGTTCGTCCTCCCTGAGTCACCCTCAAATTGTGCCTAAAACGTGATTCTAGTACACCCAGTGGCAAGATAAGAAAGTGGTAGAACACAGTAAGATTATACATATATTTTAAAGGTGGAAGGAAAATTTAACACTAGAAAACTGATTTTAAAGAGTTAACCATGGGTAAACAGGTTAACAACATCACGTGACTAAATGTTTCTGTGTAGAATCATCTCTAACAACAGTAAGTTCTCCTATGGAAGGAGAAAAGCAGCACTATATGCAAACTTGGACTCCCTTTCTTTGTAAAATATTAGATTAGAGCATAGGTCAATGTTAAAATTTGATGTCCGAGAGAAGAGGTATTTTCTAATTTACGACTAAAATCAGAATTGAGAATCATTTTTTTTTCCCTCCATTACCAATGACAACAAGAGATTGAAGAGTTAAAGTGAAAGACACAAACAAGAAAGAAGAAGATTAGCCACAATTTTATGTATATTTAATTACTGAAGTAGCAAGTTTGGCTTACACGAAAGTTAAGGGATGGTTACATCTCTGGAAAGCAGACAAAGCGAAGATTTTACTGCAGAGTTCACCGTGTTTCTCTCTAATGACAATTGCAGATGTCAGATGGTGACTGGTTTTCTTCTTGATTATTTTCAGAAGCAGCAACTGGTGTTACTTTTTAATCATTAACAAGGGATGTCTCCCAGCCCCAAATTTCCAGTATATTTTAGCCATTCTCTGACACAGGACTCTCCCTTTGATGAGGTAAAGCAACAGCCACATGTGACTTAACTGAGCAGCTGCCACCCTGAAGGGGAACAGAAGCACAGCAGAGCA
>JACBWW010000026.1:2637522-2847700 GCA_020086605.1 Lanius collurio
TCCTCCTTTATGCGACATAGGAGCACTGCAGCTTCTATTTGACAGTTGCTGAAGACCTTTAAAGAATCACAACAAAACAAAAAAGTCACAGAGGGAAGAAAAGAATTTGCAGCATTTCTTTTCCGTTAATACTTTATTTTTTCCCTTTTCCTGGATATGTATTCAGGTTGCTAGTACTTCATGGCAATTATCATACATTATATGAAAGACTAAGCATTAAAATGTAAGAAACAGACTTTAAGAGAATTTAAAACCAACAGCTGATAGCCTTGTTTTCAGGTAAAACTTTCTAACATAAGGCTTTGTGGTGACAGCAAATGCCACATAAAGATGACTGGCAGACCCTAAAGGATCAATACTACTTAGATATGATGATGATGATTAGTGTCAGCAGACAAGGAAGTTATTAGGACCTTATGAACGGACCTGAGAAGCACAGCCAGACATGGAGCCACACAGATTTGAAGCAATGCACTGGCTTTTCTGGGTAACTGCTTGGCAGCTCTAGCATTATCCATCCATCACAGACCATTTTGGTGAAATCTTATAAATATTGTATAAGTCTGACTTGAGCAATGCCTTATGTCCATCTGTTCACATGACAATGTAATTCCCAGTTTATGCTAATTGTACACTTCCTTCACAGGGAAGCTCTGGAATGAGAACAAAGAGAACAAACACAGCACCTGTGTCTACAGTTTACCTGGAAAATTACGTGACAGGAGCATGAAACAAGGAGTTATCTTGGGAACAATTAATATAGGCTAGCAGAAACTGCATTAAACAGTTCTTCTTTTTACAGTGCCCTGGGACCTAGGGCCATATACCCTCACGTACATTCACTCTTAGGAAGCTTTTTACCATTTTACCCCGGTAAAGTGGGAGAGATAAGTAGATCATGCTTCCTACTCAGCCAGAATAAAAATCTTACCAAATTGTGATCAGCATTCTACTCTGAATTCACCTCTTTCAGCTACAAAATTCTCTAAATCACCCATGCAATAAACCTAGCTCCTCTAATTATATGTATCTGTGTGCAAACTTTTGTCATTTACATGCCTCAAATTTTCAGAAATTCTTTCATACTTCCATTTTGGTGCCCAGTTTTGAAGAGAGGACAGAAGATGATGTAGAAATTATATAAATAGAACTTTAAAAATCTGTCACAAAGTTGCTGACCTGCTTTCCACAACTCATCTTTATCAGGTTTCTACATCTTTTCCTAACTGAATTCCTACTGATACATTACTTACAAATAAGTACTCTACTTTAGAAAATGAAGAACATATTCTTGTTCCTGTACTAAATAATCATCAAAATCCTCACTTGATATGTCATGTCCATCGTGGTTATAATGATATCACCTCTCTTTTGCAATTTCCATGAAACACTTAGCACACTCAGAAATAACATATTTTCTATTAAAAATAATTAAGGAATGCAGGTAGAATGACCTGCTTCCACTGAATAAAAAATTTCATCCCTTAGAAGCTCAAACAGTTGCATCATGTAGATTTCAGTTATACATCCAGGACTTCTCAAAGAACAATATCAGACACACTGAGATTTTGGACCTAGGAACTATCCCCTGAAAGCTGTTAGCAAATGAAAGGTGCGGAGAAATAAATTGCCAAAGTCATGAGAAAATCAGCCATAGGAAATAGAATAGGGGAAAGAGACAGACAGACAGACAATGAAGGAGAGGTTTCACATTCTGTTGCATACTAGTGGATAAATTCAAAATGAAGAAAACACCTTCACCATCACACACATTTCCTTTGCCTCCAAAAAATGGTTGCTCCGTTCTGCCACCACGTGGAAAGAGGGCAGTAAAAGACAGCTGCTGTTAAACTATCAGTGTTCAAGGACTACATCCAACGTGCAAATAATCACAGCAGGAGAAAAACAGTGTTATGCAAAAACAGAGCTAAAGAAAATACAAACAAAACAAAGAGAAACAAAATGGGAAACAAAAGTGGTACCTGAATTGAAACAAGAGTGATCTCCACAGGGACAAATTAATTGTCTTTCCTTCCCACCACATCTTGCAAAAACAAAGCACAGAATAGAGAAGAAAAAAACTAGAGTAAAACCCTCCAGCTTTACCAGAAGCAACAAATCATTCCAGGCAGAACTTTCAAGAGAGTCAAAATGAGTCACAATTCAAGTCAATGTGTCCCATTTTCATTATCTAATCATAAAGCTACACAAGTCACCCCCAGACGTGGTAAAAACCAATCGATTTAATCCTTCTAGTCATAATTTTTGTCCTCCCTATCTTCAAATCTGTGATATCCCGGCAACCTAGCCCAAGGTTGTTGAATCAAACTAAAGGGTGACCATGGAGAAAAACCCAGAAACTACTGTTAAATTTCACTTTAGGTTCTCAGTGAGCTACATCAACGTCTGTACCACTCATGCAAACTGGTAGTGTCTCTGTCAAGGAGTGAGGCAAATATCTGTTTAGAAAAAATAAATAACATGGTCACTAGATGAACTGTCAAGCAAGAGATAATCACTCATTTTTTGTGACAACAGAAGGGGTTCAGAAATAAAAGAAATATTTCAAATTATTAGAATATTTGTAACTTATGAAAATTTACAAAAATATTTGTAACATATACAAGGACATGTTGTAGGACTTCAGAATTTCCCATGAGCTGCATCACAAGTAATATCTTATCTGATCATCTCTATGAACAGATGTTTGTTTATTATTGTCATGTTTTCAGAAATCACTAAGATTTGACTAAGACAAACACACATGTAATAAAAAAATGTTTCAACTGCAAATCTGAATGACAAAATTCTTAAAAGTAGTAAATATACCAGCAAAACCCCAAAAAAAACTCCATTAAATTAATATCAATGATTACAAAAGTGACCTTCACAAACTAGGATGGTCGACAAAAACTATGACTTGTTTCCATCTTTCATTGCACTTTTTTGCAGCTTTTACACAAAAATCTATTTCTTCATGCAGAAAGAAACTATTAAAAGCAGTAGGCACCATGTTACTTCTTTGTTGATGCTCTCAGTCTTAGTCTGAGTTTCCTTATGCACTAGAAATGGCCTTACTCAGGATATATTTATAAACAACATGAGTTCCTTCTCCTCCTCTCCTCCTTACAAATCAAATCCATTTCTAATTTGTTTTAAACATCACCAGCTATTTTTGAGGTCACAGAAGTGATTTTTTAAGATGCTCAAAAACTGGTTCTCCTCAAGTCTCTTTTAATACACCCAGGATCTTAAATTTATATACTTTACCTAATTTCATTTAAAAAAACAAACAAACAAACATGAGCTCAAACCCAGAAATTTAAAGTGTCTCATATTTATCTATAGTCTCATTGCAATTTATGTACAATTTTTTAATATATAATTGAATTCTTAAAATGGCCAGTTTCATCAATTAATGTCTCTGGACATGAGCAATGTTGCTGTGATGGCACCGTTGTCAGTGGCACAATGCTTTGGCTACTAAGCCAAGAGGCACAGGAGGACTCCTCCTGCTCTGTGACAAGATCCCATTGTTGAAAGAAAAGTAATGAGTTATCCTGCCATAAGCATTCCCTGAGAGCTCATATGTACATTTAATGATATTTGTAATAGCTGAATATGTCCCTTATATGTTAACTCTTTTAATAGTTAAATGTGTCAAAAAGGTCAGTGATTGTTACACTCTTCATGACTGTCATTTAGCCATGTGACCAACAGCACTCGTTCAGGACTGTGCCTCCTGTTCTTCAAGGGAATGAACTGGGGACATGTAACCTCAGCAGGCTGGAAGCAATCCAGTAACCTAGCCTTCAATCAAACACAAATACATATTATGTAAATTTTGCTACCAGTCTGACCCCTAGAACCAATCTGGTGTCAGATAGAGCTGCAGATCACTGTGAAAAGCTCTTCTACTTTTCCACTTCTAATCCCATAAAAGAACAAAGTATACCCCAAATCTTTTTGTTTTCAGAATTGGTGTTAGAGAAGGTTTAGTATTAATTATTTGACTTTTCAAAAAGTACAGAATACAGATCTTTCAATAAATGTCACAGCATGAACCTTCAGATATTCAGCATCTCCAACATAGTTCATAAAGAAAAGTTCTTAAGACAACAGACATGAGCTAAGTTTCTGTAATATGAGCAAAACAGCTTATCCATGAGAACTGCTTATGTTCACATCTTGGTATAAAACCAAAGCCAGAATCATATCTCCTTCATGTGGGAAGTCCTGAGACAGTGTCTTCTTGACATGCTCATCTCCAGGTACTTTTGAAAGCAGTTAAGATATCTTGAAAAACCTGCATCCTAAAGCAGTTTTCCATTACCATCTGTCAAGAAGAGTGTGATTAGCTCCTCTGACAGTCTTATTTATGTGTTTAAGAAACTCTACTTTTAAGGCTGGGAGATACAATTCAGAAACCTTTTGACCAGCAACATGTCAAACACTCAGGCATTTGTCAGTCGTACACCTACTTTTATTCATTCTCTGTACCATTAAAAATCAACAATGAAAAGCAAAAAACTGCTGCACACGGACTTTCATTGCTGTCTAAGCAAGTCTAACTAAAAAACCTCTGACTGAAACTTTATTAATAAATAAGCTTATTAATTTCTATTGAAGTAAAGTCTACCCAGGAATATACTAATTCCAGCTCTCATCAATATACCCAGGCTTATCTGATGTGAGTTAGTCACACTTTTAATTCCCCTAGGTCCTACGTGCCTGAGCTGCCCTACTGACTGAATAGTGTGTGAAAATGCACCCACTGCAAGGAATCTGGTGACACAACACCAAATAAACACTAATCAGGAAGCTGCTCCCTCAACACTGGAGCCACAGGGTATGGGCTTTCCAACCAGTTTTGGGAAAAAAACCCAACCCACATACAACTAGGTTTTGGCTACTGTGATTAAAAACTTCAGCCTCTGTAATTCTGTGTTCCTTGTGACTCCTTTGTGTTTAGAGATAGCTTAGCTTACCAAAAAATTAAAGTGGCAGCACCATTCTCAGGACTAACTTGATGGAAAGAGCAACACACATGACAAATTTAGTGGAAAAACAAGATAGTTGTTTTATGACTGAATGGTATGGAACCTCTAAAAGAGATTGGACTATAAAGAAATGTGGATAGTGTACTTGAAAATAGCATGAGGCAGACCCACCAGCACTCCTAAATCTAAGGCATGAAGACCCAATACTTGGGTTGCTGATGTACTCTGCATTTGGTACCTGCATTACAGGCATTTGGCACATCTGCCAGATGTCTGATAACTGATAAATCCCTGCCCAAAGTGATAGCCTGGCAAATTACAGTAAAGTTAGACATTGGTAGATTGGCGTAATACTTGGAAGAAGTCAAGAGTTTGAACAAACAAGACACAAAATATTAGGGAGAAATTCAAGGTAAGGGAGGTACCTTGGCACCACTGCCTTGATAAACCGTACATCACAGGCTTGTCATTGAGTAAGATCTCCCCAGGTGTAGTATCCCAGCCTCCACCCAGGACCAACCTTCCTTGCTAATGAAACCATACAATAAAGTACACTCATAATTTTTCAATTTGAGTCCTTCTAGCCATATCAGCTCAAAATCAGAGAGTGTTAAGAGAAAGGATTCTTCCCCCCAGCTCTCAGTCAGATTATCACTTCTATTTCCTTATGATAAGTTCTTTTTCTGAAATGAAAATGATTTCAAAGAACATGAACCGACAATTGAAAGCTACCATTGATGTCCACAGGATGTCATACATCTTCCTTTCAGGAAATTAAAGCAGTAACAAGAGCAGGAAGAGACAGGAAAATGACAATAAAAATGTATTTTGATTAAATTATTCTACAATAAAGCTAAAAGGAATCTAAAAACAAAGTCTGATTATCATCCTCATCATGCCTGTTGAACAGCTTGAACACAAAATCATTTCAAGATGAGTACTGAACTAGCTGCAAACAACATTAAAAGTCATATCTTTTCCTCTCCCCTTCCTCTTCAGATGTCATGCCATCATGATCAGCTTAACCAATCTCATACAATTCAAAATATCACCAGCAAGCAGAAGGAATACCTTCTGAAGACAGCACTTTCTGTAAACATGCTCTACCAACACAAACATTATTCAAAATATGGTCAGATCTCCTCTCCCCACTTTGCACTCAATGTTTCCATAAAGAATAACCATTTCCTAAGAAACTGATAAAGACAAATCGATTACAGAGTAAAATGTTTTTACATTTCTTTCAGATACCAAGGCAGAGATACATTATTAATGACTAACTATACCAAAAAGAATACATGATTTATTCACAACCTAGACACTGTTTCAAAAGACATTTTTCAATCACTTATTTTTATTCTTATTTTTGCTTTTAGGTGAATTTTTTCCAGTATGCTGGTAAATATCTTCTAACTATCGCTTATGTGTTGGTTTAGCACAGCCTGGTTTTTGGTAGTGGTGGGGGGTGAGGGTGGTGTTTGGCCAGTGTTAAACCATGACACTACAGCCTTTGAACCCGTTTTCATTTTTGAATCCTCTAAATGAACACATTCTTTGAGAGACAAAAAAAATTATTTGCTTTCACCAATAAATTTCTAAAATCAAACAGAATGTGAACTACAATTTGAGAAAAGAATAGACTGCAGCTGTAACCAAGTGGTGAAGTTTATTCATTATAGTGACTCTGGCATTAAGAATTTTTTTTTTCTCTTAAAGAAAGGAGAGGATTAACAACAAAATGTACCAAATTTGTACCTGCATAATGTACGACAAAAAACCTCAAAAAATTTGTTCAGCAGTGGCCCATGAAGGATGACAAAAAAAAGCAGTATTCTTGTCAAGCTTTCCATTTTGCATTAAAATGGTCTGTTTCACAAATGTATTACTTAGAGTCCCAAGCTGTGAATTTTAAAATCTCACATCTCAATAAATATCCCAGTTTTCATCATTGTTCCATACCCACAACAACTTAGAACAGGCTGTATAGGAACATCTCATTGCTTTTCCACATTTATGGAATTTACCACATGTAATCTCATATCTCTACATACACATCCATCTGCTTTGGTTTAGATTTGTAGTGGTGGTGCTCTTTTCACACAGCTGTTGCTGGTAAGTATGTTTGTTGCTTTATGCTTTTCCAGTTGCAATCTTGAATCCTGCAGAACTAAAGCACCTCACTTAGTCAGAAAGTAGTTCACAGACAGTTCTCATAACTTTGTAAAACAGGATTCTAAGAGCAAGACTAATACTGGTATCAAAAGTCTCATGCAATGAGGCCTGATGAGCAATGTCACAGTTCTTCATGCTGCTGGGAAATAGATATGAGAGATATTTATGGTTTTATATCAAGACTGCCATTTTTCACCCACTGTACAAATATGTTGAAAGTACAGCAGTACCCTGAGTCCTAGAAATTAACACCACAATGGGGGGGCACCATGGCTTCCTCTGAGGGGATGAATAATGTGTGTGTCCCCATCCACAGTTGATATGAATGAGCATTACAGGTACCTGAGCTACACAGAGGAGAGAGAAAAAGACTGCAGAGTGAGATTAAAGGCTGTGGCAGGTTTCTGTAAATTAAAAACTAACAAAACCAAACCAACAAACAAACCAAAACAAAAAAATAAACCCAAAACCCAAAACCCAAAAAAATCCCAGAAGAAAACCTAACCAAAAAAAAAAAAAAAAAAACACCAAAACCAAACCAACTAACCAAGTAATGAAACAAAACACATTTCTTCTATTAGCTCTATGGATTATATGAATAGCTTGAAAGGAATGATAGAATTCACCTCCAAAACATGAAAAAAAATAGTGCTACAATAAATAACCTTAAGAGAAACAGAAAAAGTCAACAATTACAGGTACCATGCTGTTACCTCTAATATTTATTTGTTTAAAGTGTGAAAAAGATTATTTTCATATCACACATTGATTTTTAAATAATAATATTTAAAATAATAATGCAATTCAGATCGATGAAAGATCAGTTGTTTGCCAAATGTACACAAGATATTTTATTCTGATATTTCCCTTGTGCCTTGATCATTATTTCTGTGCGTGAGTTGTTTACTTGGACATTAGTAGTACTTTTTAGCTGTTTAAATGAACACTACAGTAATCAGAGAGGGACTTTCCTACCTCCTACTGTTATTTCTCCCCTTTCTACAGGCTCCTAAATTATTCCTGTCAGAGATAATACTTATCTCTCACTCATTTTTAGGAGTGGTGCAACAAAGACCTCAGTTTATCCAGTTTCTGCATATAAACAGTGAGAAATTGACTATTGGAACATAGTAATGCTTCCTGTAGTTAAGCTTGCCACAAAAGATGGCAGAATTATAGAACACGAGGTGGAAGGATTATCAAGTCCAGCTCCTGGCCCTGCACAGGACGACCACAAAAGTCACACTGCGTGCCTGAGAGCACAGTCCAAATGTTTTTTGAACTCTGTCAGGCTGTTGTGACCACTGCCGTGGGAAGCCTGTTCCAGTGTCTGAATGTAGGCTAGAGCAAAACCAAGAAAACTCAGTAAATAAGTGAGTTTAGATTCACTTAAAATGTAGAATAAAAATACTTGTTTGATATATTTTAAGGATAAATATATAATCAGATGGCATTTGATGGAAAAAAAAAAGAACATGACTGGAAAGCTATTTTGTCCTTTGTAGTTGCCAATTTTATAAAGCTATAGCAAGCAATACAAACATTTCTCTCCTGCTGAAAAATTCATAGCTGTGCCTCTTACTAAATCAAATGCGTGAAAATTCCTGTTATTAACATGAATATATAACCCTAATGTGCCATGACCCCACAGCCACCCACCTACAAATCTATACTGTCCAAATAATCCTCCTGCACAAAAATTGTTGGGTTTTTTAAGTTGTTCTCTGCCTGAGGATAAGCTGAGCCATAATCATAAAAGAGAGGAAAGCATACACTGATTCAACACCAAAGAGTGAGAAAAAAGCAGAATAAGAGCATGTTGTTGTTCTTTTAAAGCAGATACACTGAAGGGGTTATTATTTTATTAATGGTGCTCTCACTGACATTATTCTGGTGTTATTTGAACAAAGTGCCTTCTATTGTAATCTGTAGTGACACAAAGCTCTGCAGGAGACAGGATGCTTTGAACAATTCCCATTTTAGATTACGTCTAGAAATTGCATGTTTAAAGCTGAATTTACATGTTGAATGCAAATCTTTGAGACTGAACTGGCATATCAAACTGGTGCAGCTGTACACAATTAGAGCAAAATGTGGCTGCTGTTTCAAAGAGCTTTTCTTTTGTTCTAGTATATACTGTTGTTCATTTGTTTGGAAATACATCACTTATCTCCAACACATAACACTATTTGTGAATTAGGAGCTGTTATTTCAAAAGGATTTCATAATGACTGAAAAACTATCCTATACCCCATAGTAGGTTTTTGGGTCAGAAGCTGCTGTCTGGATCCAGATTTGACTCTTTTTAGAAGGTCTATCAGTAGCAATGTTCTTTTTGGGTTGGGTTTTTTGGGTTTGTTTTTCAAATCTTATTTTAGTCACAGTCAGAGCTTCCATGTACTCCTCACCTCACACAAAAAGGAAATTGTTTTTCTTTGTGGCTATGTGATGACTTTCTATTTCCTCATCTCAGAAGGTGTCGACTTCACTAAGGACTCCCACTTAAATTGAGCAGGAGAGGACAGTGCAGACTGAATACAAATTTGTGATGGAGAAATGGAACAAGGTTAGCGAAGTGTGCAGTTGGTGAGATTGATGTTGATACCCTTCACTGCCAAGTGAAATGCCAATAATGCTTGTATAGCATTTTGTGAGGGCAATGGGAGTATTGATTCCTGAGCAATAATAAAGAATGAAGCTGCTCTCTCAGGTATAAAAATATTGGCAACTGTTACAAAGAATTGACTCATAGAGGCCTGAGTGTTGGCCTGTCTTAATACAAATAATTCAAGCTTCAGAAGGATTTCAAGAGCAGCCAGGCATGGTCCTCAGGCACATTCTCTGCTATTAATTTATCTGCAGCTTTCACAAGTGTCTCTGTCTATCAGCCAATTGGTCTTTGAGGTGCAGGGACAAAAATGGATTTCTGAAGGCTTTTTGGGAGACAATACAAAAAGCCAGTTGAGCCATGAATTTTTAACATATAAAATGAAAAGAAGTTACATTCCTTTCTTGCCATTTTTATGAGAAAAAGCAGAACATATGGTTTCCATACACTCCATAAACAAATTTAACATGCATTTCATTGGGAGCTGAGATTTCTAAGGTTAGTATTTTTATTGCATTGCTTAAAATAGCTTTACTCACTGAAAGAAGTGTAAAGCTCCCAGAACATGAAGCTGTTACAGGCTATAGTACATCTTATGCGTTCCCTGACAATTTGCAGTAAGCTGTCTGTGCTTAAACATGAGTACTAAGTGTGTCCTGAAAAATTCTGAAGATTAGCTGCCTTTTGTGGTGTTGAAAAGCAAACACCTTTAAATGACTTTTCACTTCTAAAATTGTGCAGCATGTCTGTTCACTCTGTTAACTAATGGGATTCTGCTCCATCCATCCCCAGCTATCAAAAGTACAACAGTAATGGCAGCACTGGGAGTACATCAACACTAGTAACAAAAGCAATTATGAAATCTACACAGTGGTGTAGAACTAGCTGCATTTCATTGGCAAATGCCTCACCCACGCTTAGTGTAATAATAAACATTTGACAGAACTGCTGCTGACATGGTGAATGATCAATTTTCTTTCAATGGTTATTAGATACCAACAATCTCTCATTATTATCTATTGTTGTTTCTTTAACAGTAGATTTCTCACACTAATGTTAGAGGTTTGATGATTTTTAATCAAGAAAACTATCCAAAAAAGGGCAAATAAATGATTCCCAAAAATGACATACATTCATGAAGAATTCTAATTACTGAACCTACTGATTCCAATTAATCAATGTTTAAATCCCATTTAAATGTGTCTGTTGTACAATAGACATCTTAAACCATTGTGAAGTAACTTATTTTGCCACAAATGAAATGAAATACATTGACTGGAAGGTTTTCATCCTGGTCATGCTCTTCCTGAGTCAAACACATAATGAATTTCTCAATCTTGCTGGCTCAGAAACCTTCATAAAAATTTCACCTCTGTCTTCCAAATCTGCAAAGAAAACTCTTGGTCTCTGAATAAATCAACAATCAAATGGGAAGGTCTTACACTTTGAAACAGAAGGGCAGGTAGCTGGTGCAGAGCCCAGGCTGAAAGAAAACAGGACAAACACAATATGGTTCATAGAGAACCACAGGTGAAATTGCCAGTAAGCCATGACTACTGAACTACTAATGCCTTTGTATGATTACATACTAAAAAACCTATTGCAGTTACACATAGTTGAAAAGTATTTGTAAAACTTATTTTCAAGGGAACAAGGAGGTATTGGATCAGAATCATATGAAGGAATGAATATTAATGAAACTTGATTTGAAGAAACATTTTTAAATTCCTTTACCCTCAACAGATCTTTTTATCTGCTTTTGTAGACATCTGTCCATCTATCACATCAACAAAGGAACAGAGCCAAAGGAAAACCACAGCTTTTGTCATCTGGAAGAAAGTGTTCCCCTCTACAACTGATAGGCTTCAGAATCCATAACCCTGACCCATTCCTTGCTTTACCAAGCCAAAACCTGACTGATAAAGTATTCCTTTTTAATGGTTTGTTGCATATAAGATAGTTGTCTCTTTATTCAAACCTCATCCAGACTTGGACAAAGACTCTCTTTATTTCATTACACCTATTCAACACCACTTTTGGTAGAAGCTCACTTTTGCTATGAGAGGAGGAATAGGTAAAAAATGAAAGAGTTGCTCTTTTTATCCTGGATCTGTTGTATGTCAGTGAAACATATGCATTATCATATAATGGAAATGCAGATTATTATATTTTATCTATATCTTGACCTTTCATATTGCAACAGATTCTACTTTGTATCAAATTGCTTCAAGACTCTTGTGTCTGTCAAGTCTACTGCACCTTTTATAACCAAAACCCATAGATCTCTATAGATAAAAGGGATGTGACTTCTCCTATGACATTCTCATGACATCACTTCTCAGGCACCAAAATCCTCAGCTACTTGTTTCTCTCTCAGACGTAAAGAATCTCATCTCTTCCTTGTGAAAGATACTTTTGTACATGCATTTATATTCATCTGACCAGTCTCTCTTTCCTTCACCCTCATAGATAGAAATCTCTCCTATTACCTAGAGTATGAGGCAATTATAATGCAGATTTCCTTTATATTATACAAGTAAAAAGGAATTAAATATCTAGTATCCATCTAGTAATTACTTTTGACTGCTGAATATTGCAACCCAAAAATCCATAACAACGCTTAATCTTTATTTTCCTCAGTTATTTTTATGTAAAGAAAACGCAGTTGAATAAGAAATTATTCTTCCAATTGTACATTGTTTTGTCTCTATTGACATACAATTTCACCTGCCATCATGTTGCCTATTAATCTATTACAGTCATCTCTCACCTTTGGAATCATAAATCACGAAGTATCATCTGCACAGGTTTTTTTCTGTTTTCCTTTTATTTGTCATAGCTATATTAAGAGAAACCAGTCCTAGAAAAGGCAAGTATTGTAAAAATTTGAAAAGACAGGTTGTATATGTTTAGAGATGTGACCCATGTTTTAGTGTTTTCTTTAGAAAAGATCAGGAAGTGCCATTTGTTGTGACATTCCGTTTCTCAAAAAGGGTCTTCCAGAGCCTTTGGTTCAAGTTTCCAGATGGCAGTGTAGCAGAGAAGAAGTACATGAGTAAAATGAAGATTAATCTTCATGTACGTGATAAGTGCTGAGAGCACTGCAGGACCTGTCTGGTAAAAATCCACTGTGACAGAGCTAGGGAAAACAGATGACCAAATTGACATAAAGATGCTGAGCTTTGCCCTTTGAAACCTGCAGATTATTTCTCTTGATTAGACACTGGAGAATCATAAAAACATTAAACATCAAAAGAGTCTCAGTTGTGCTATCAGGTCTTGAGTTTTAACCCTGCTGTCATGTTTTTGTTCCTTTACTTGCCAAGGTTAGACTCTAGTTACTCAAGCACAACCTAGATGAGATCTCAGTGCATTCACCAACCCTAATACTTTTTTCTCCTTTTACCCATGTCTTTCAAAAATTCTGTCTAGTTGCTTAGGAGAAACCAGTAGGAAGGAATTAAATTTTTTTCAATTGTAGTTTGATTTTTTTAAAAAAACCTTCCGCTGTGCAGTAAGGGCAGATTTCCTTCTGCAATTTGTTGAACAAAGAAATTGGTGATGGACTGGTGATATTCAAATTTCAGCTATAAATTCACTTATAAAGTGAATTTAGTTATCTTGAAAGGTATTAGACTGAATACCCCAGAGACTGAACTCATTGACTTATTCACAGGACTGCTACTGTGAAATATGAAATAGTGCAAGCATTCCCACTAGAGTGCTCCAAGCCTGACCTGCCTGAACGACCTATGAGGGGAGAGATTAGTTCAGCTTTTATGTTCATTTAGGAAAGTACATCTTTCACTTTAATCAATGGCAAAACCTCTTCTGAATTCAATGAAGGTTTGATCAGATCTTTGTCCTGTAAGAAAGATGCTGTGACCACTGAACAAGCCACAGACAGAAAAGATCAGGAAGATATGATTAAATGTCTGTGGACACATGCAGCAAATGGGGTAATCATTCTCCTGGGCATACAGCTCTGGTCTTCATACAAGTGTACAGGTGGCAAAGGATCATTATCTGAGTGGTTTTGATGTGATATATTTGGGATTTTTTTAATCTTAGATTCATGATGCAGTAGAGTTTTACCTCAAATGCATGCATTGTTTCTTGCTGCCAAAAGAAGAGAAGGGAATCTTGAATCAGTATATCCTATTCTACCAACCATGTGAATGCGGGAAAGTGATTTGGTTCCTTTTTGGCGGACTCTTGCTCCCATCTTTATCCATATAAGAAATTGGAGGTAATAAGAGCTACCAAATTAATGGAAGAAAAGAAGATATAGAAGAGCAAGAAAAGTTATTTGGATTTTTACTCAAAATTTTTGAGTAGGCAATATCTTCAGTGCCCATGGTATCACACTTTTTGACAAAACCATATGCTTGTGTAACAGACCCTTATAATCCCCCTTTGGAACAAATATATTTCTCCATGGAAGTGCAATAGGATCTGTCTGCTATGGTAAAAACAAAAATATTGTAAATTTATGACTAATATAAAAATATTTGTATTTATTTCACTGCCAAATGCAGTGATAGCTACTATATTCTACAGAAAACCCACTGGTGGATATTCAGCTTCTCTGAGTTCTGATAAGTTTTCATTACAAGTGCCAGGATGCAGGCTCCAAGTTTTTAAACATGGTTACGAAAGACATTTGGAGGTGGAAACATTGTCAATCACTGGCAACAGTGATTATAAAAATAAAGTAAAATAAAACCACTAGAAAATAAAACCACTGCACTCTGAGAAAGATTTCTGCTAGCATTTCGGAAAGGAAACAGGGTGACCTTTGTTTCCAAGACCCACACACCCAAAGTGTCTGCAATGATATATGCTTTTTGCTAGGCTTTGGTGTGGTTTTTTTGATATTTGCCACTGTCCACTATACCTTGACACTCAAGAGATTTTGAAATACTTGAAAATCTAGGGGATGAGTTGATATTGTCTTACACCATATACCTGTGCTTTACTGCTTCTGTACTCTTTCACTCTTATGTTAATTACTCAGGCATTATTTGTCTGCTGTTCTTCCTACTTTATCCTGGATTGAAATTACTCTCCCCTTTTTATACAAATTTATCAACATTGATACTTTTTTTCTACTGAACATAGATTAGCACAACTAGGGCTTCAATCTGTGTGTGGGCTCTTTGCCACTTAGTTCAGCAGCAGTGGCAGACCTTGTATACAAATTCCTACTGAACATTGGATTCATTAGTATTGAAACTGGGATAGTCAGTTGAAAATGTTTCTTTTACTAGCTCAAACTATAAATCTAGGTAGCCTGATGACAGCTGAAAGTTGGATTTTCAGCCCTAACTGCTGATCTGTCCTCCACATAAAACTTTCACTGGTGTGCTCTAAGACATTTAAGACAAACTCTTGAGCTGTAATTGATTGAGGCACACAGGAAGCATAGATGTATCCAAAATTATGTTGACTACAACAAAACTGAAGAAGAGAGACAGGAACTTCTATCTATTTATATTATTCTCCTGTAAACATAAGAATAAAGTTCCCCATGCCAGCCAAGCATTAAAATTCAAGTCCATAAAAACCATATTAGACTTGAGAAAAGGTTTGCAGCTCTGAAATTTTGCCAAACTGCTAAAAGCTGAAGCATGAAGGTAGAAAAACCCACAGAACTTGACTGAACACTCACATAAATCAGTGGGAGACCTTCCATGCATTTCAGTCAGTAACAGCTCAAGCCATCCAACATGTTTCAGATCTATTAATGACTTTTCTTTTTCAGTCTCACAAGTTAAGTAATTTATTCAAATGCAAAACCACACCTCAGTGTGAATTAAGAGGAATGGAAAATACTGAACTTTTATGTAATGTACACTTTTGACATTGAAATGTAGATATATCAAAGCTTTTTTCTTCTAGAGACAAAGCAAAATTAATGTAATCATCCACTTTTATCACCTAATTCACATGATTGAAAACAAAAGAAACTTTAATAATACAGAAGAATTTCAAGTAAACATATTTACCTTTAAAATATGCATTATAATCACATAACAGGGTAAAAAACATCACAAGTGTATAAATGTGATGTGTAGAGCACTCCATAAACATATAAAAAAACCCTATTAGTCTAATTACATAGTATATACATAAGGGAGTGGGAGAGAAAAGACTGAATTGATGAAATCATGGAAAAGAAAGATAAAAGCTAAGAACACATTTTGTTAGCCCCATGACTCATAAGTTTCTTCTGTCTATAGACATGCTTCTTCTCACTGGATGAGCAGGCCAACGTTTATCGTTCTCTTTTCTCAAGTTGTATGTCTTCATGAGTCATTCAAAAAGAGTGTGGAGGGTTGTCAGACTGCTTCAGGAAGTGGGATGAAGACAAACCAGGCCATATGGAAGAAGTTATGGGGGCAGAGAGGGAGGAGAACATTGAGACAATATTTCAATCCTTGCCCTTGGATCAAACAAAGAGAGAATAGAAAAAGGAGGTGATGATGCTTCTTCCTGGTCTTAAAATCAAGAGTTAAACATGGTTAGAAGGGAAAAGGGATTTTACCTTGGTATTTTTAGGTGCACATGTCCAGGTCGAGTGCACCAAAATGCACACCACAAAACCCCCTGCCCAGAATATCTGGTAGATCATTATAGATGTTACTAATTAGCATATCTATCAAAAATTCCCCAATGAGAGGCTTAAATGAGCCCCTCCCCCCTGCCCCCGCTCCCCCAGGAACTTTCCCCTGGATGGTTCTATCTTGGTTTACAGAATATGTTCTGGAGAGGACCTTCGGGTCTGGGCCACACTATCCTCTAGTAATGAAGCTACTAAATTGTTCAGTCTCCTAGCATAACAATCAAATCCAAGAATGTAGGCAAAAAGCACTAAGAATACAGAAGCTGTGAAAAGGTGTAACAGGGGTGTAAAAAAAAAGGCAAAAAATCATCAAGGCATCAGTGAAAACACAGAAGTAAATAGGTGGGCAGAATTATATAACACCTTGAAGTGACCTCATGGTCTTTCAACCCAGGTACCAATGGAGATGGAATATTGTGCTCTATCTAGTAAGCCAGGCAGCTTCCAGGCAGCCCTTTTTCTAATCCTTTGAGCAACAGACTATTGCAACACATCTCTGCAAAATTCTGTCCTTAGGTGTATCCGCCACCATCAATGGCCAAAATGTGAGTCTGAAGATACAGTTTTGAAACTGCACATGGTATTTATGTTTGTATCCCCCTGTGTGGACTGCCAGGCTAGGAAAAATTATTGAAAGTTGCTGCGCTATGAAAGTGAAGGGTAAGGCTTTCAAACACAAATGTGGCATGGAATTTTGTTTATACAGCAATGGAGAAATACAGCAAGCAATGCTGGTACATTAGAGAAATTAATTAATAATTAATAGCTTATAAATGAGTTAACAGCTCTTTACAGTGACACAAAATTGTAGGGAAAAAATTTATTACCAAAAGATCACTAACAGCTTCTAAATATATTGGTTATTCCAGTGAAGAAACACGAGTGTTTGAAAAAAAGTCAATTAGATACCTCTTGGGTTATAACTGTCACATAAACAGCTTGTAAATGAGCAAAAAACAGTAATCTAAAGTAAACTTCCACTCTCCAGCTGCTGCTGTTGTTAGCAAAGCAAGCAACCTAGTTATACTAAAATGAAAAAAAAAAAAAATCATTACAGTTTAAATATGTAATTTTTTATTCAGAATGAAAAATGTTACTGCTTAAATGAAAAAAAAATACCAGCTCTTCATAATATTTCAAATAGAAGGGCACATTTAGACATGAAATAAGGTTCAGGCATAATTCAGGCTAACCAATTTGTTCCTGTGTAGGAAACAAAAGATCCAATGTAAAAAAACATGATAAAGGAATAAGGAAATACTATGTTCTTGTCCACGCAGCTGGAAGTAATTTGTTATCACTATTTTGATTATTTTAAACTGACAAAGACATGTAGAATTAAAATAGTGTATTACTTCTGTGAGGACTGTGAGGTTCTGTGAGGACTGCATTGACTTTGAGAGTACACAACCTATTTTGTGCAGAAAATCATATTAACGCATCATAATATATCTTCAGATTCAGAAAGATTTTATTAGGAGAAAAATAAGCAGAGTCCTATAAAATTCCACTCTTACTTTTTGCTAATTATTTATGTTCCATATGCATTATATTCTCCATTTACATATACAGAAGAATATTAAATGTACTGAAATTCTAATTATGGGCAGCATTGAATTCCAAGGTGAAGTATGTATCACTATACCAAAATCCATATGAATGGAACTGGTTATAGGAAAGTATGTGCATGGGAAGATGTGAATGTGTGAGCATGGGAGCAGCTTCTGTGCTGCTGAAGAAAGACCAGACTCATAAAACAACTTGCTGAAAAAAAATTCTCTCCATTTATTTCTCAGTTCATACGCATTTCTTGACTTTACACTTTCTTCACACTTACTCTATTTTAACAAAAACTTCAGCACAGGAGCTAAAATATTAGCTGTTGATTGTCATGAACTCTAATCTATAAGAACTAGTTGGACTGTTCTCCTATGTGCAAATTCAGGAAAATGTCCCATTATATTGACGCACTGGGCCAAGGCATGGACCAGTCAGAAGCAAAGACTGGTCTTGGGCTGCAGAAGTATTTTCAGTTGAATCAAGCAAAAACAGGCTCAGAATAGCATGTAAGTAATCTCTACATAAGTACAGATTCACTTTTTAAGAAACAAAACACAAATGCAGAAGTGGCTTTCAGTAAACAAAAGTTAATGGCTCACTCCAGCAAAGACCAATATAGACAGACTGAAATGCCTCCCCTTCAATGTAATTTTTTTGTTTGTTTAAATACCTTATGAAAAACAAGGCTGTTCTCCTTGTGCAAACTACCTCACCATGCTAGCCCAAAGCTACTTCTGCAGGACTCTGGCATTTCTTCTCACAGGTAACGGCATTTTTTTATTAGTTTAACCTTGTGCTCCCATATACATATATAGACTTGCACAAGTCCAATTATAATTAATGTCATCTGTCTTCACCTCTTAATTTTAACTAGAAAACCAGTAATATAAAATTAGTTGACTAGTCAGCAAAGTGACATAGACTTAATCAGAAAGCAGAACAGGCTATACAGGAGCTATATAGAGAAACAAACCTACTAATTTGTAGGTAGCACACTAAAAATTGTACACTGAACTTTTTACATTGAAATTTAAATAAATATTATTAAGGCTACACAGATTGAGTGGTTGTGGGAAAGCTGGGTGGCACAAGATGCCAAAACAAGCAATAAAACTCTGCAGATTAAGACCAGTTAAATAAGCACAAAGAGGTAAGACAAAAGTTATGTGAGCTGATTACTTATTATAGCCAAAATGAGCCATGAAAAATAAAGCAATATAATTATATCTCAAGAGGTCAAGGTAATTGTGTCAACCCTTGCATGGAGCCTGGGAAAGCAGCAATATAAAATGGCAAGAACAAAAGCCAGGTGAAAAAGATCAAAGTGTGTGGTGATGGGCTGTAGAAGATACGGCTGTCAGAATGAAAAACACAATACAGACTGTTGTACAATGATAATGACTATGCTAGCATGCATTGTATTTGCTAACACAGTAATACTTCTAACTTCATTATTCAAGCTGAGTCCACTTGCAGTGCCAGCACAGAGCAATATAATTTTCTAGACGTTGGGCATGTTTCACTAACTCGCACTTCCTTGAAATAATAGGCATAAAATTTAATCCCAAGCAACAGTTGCAAATTAATTTAGAAGACTGTTAAGAAGAGCTTAAATAAGAGAGGTTGAACTCCAGAATATCATGGAAAATGCCATATCTGAAATGAGATATTAAAGTACGAAATATCTGACCTAAACCAGCACAGTGGCAGCTCTTGGTTTCAAACATTCTCAGTGGATTCCTGAGAGAGGATCCACTGAGGTGTGGAGACCATCCCCACTATATTTTGCAAACCTGAGTGGGTTCTGTAATTAATAAAACATCTCTATAAATGTGAATGAAGCAGTTTAAGGAGTTTAACATGGAATCTGACAAGTCAGAGTGCTTTCTTTATCCAGTGTGTAATGAATGACATCATTTTGCTGTAAGACTGCATGAATGAAAACTTGTGTGTTTCTTAAGGTTGTAAATATGCTGTAAGTAAAATTAAGAGTCTTCTTAAAATGTCTTTCTAAAATACATACAATTATTTTAATAATAGGATATTTTAAGAGATACTTCACAGAAAAATCACCGCTGTTTAATAAATTGGTTTACTAGGAGCAGAATAGAGCATTGCAAGGTCATAGAGTTAACTCTTCTTAGAAATTGTATAAAAGACCTTGTGATAATGTTCCTATAATTTAGTAATTCATTATTAATATGAAGTAATATTTGCTCAAATGCTCAAGTGACTCCAGAAATTAGGGGATATGGAATCAGGCTGGATGTCTACTTAAAAAAAAACCCCAACAAACAAAATATTTGAAATGTATGTAACACAACACTGCCTGTGCCAAAATCAATCCGGTTGTGTTTTTTAGTTCTCAACTGAGGTATTCTGCATCTGTTTGAATGAGAAGATATGTGAAGCTTTTATCTGAATCTGCATACAAATTCAATAATTCTTCTGGACCACACTCATTCTGAAGAGTGCAAGGATCAAAGAGAAATATAAAGAAAACTCTGTAAAAGAAATAGGCAATTTCTGCAATGACAGCACAAGAATTTTTACACCATGCAGATAAGACAGTATTCACACAAATTACACTTAGTGTGTTTTGTACTGCAAAACGAACTGAGGAAAGGAAAACTGCTTTGAATGTTTCTAGTAAACAGAAAATATTTCTGTCCAGGAATTACATAGGACTTTAAACTACTAACTGGTATCCAATTAAACAAGGCTACAAGCCAAATGACGGTTCTCTGTAGAACACTTGAGGATATAATTCTGGAGGGAAGAGGAGAAGCCTCCAAAGTTACTGCCTCTAAATGCATATCAAATATCACTTATTCAACAAGTTTTTATCTACAAAGCATAGTTCCTGAAAATGATTTCTAATTCTGAGACTGTTTTGTTAAATTTTCCAAAAATACTCTCGGAATACCCCTTTTCTAACCTCTATTTTCACAGTGTAAGGTTTAACATATTGGCATCTTCCTGATCAACAGTGTAACCGGTGTTAAACAACTCTCCATCGCCAATATTTGAAGCCCTGGAATTGACTTATACTAACTGTGCACCAACAAAAATTCCATGGCTAGGAAAATTCCTCCTTGGAAACCTAGTTGGAAACAGACTCAGAAAACCATATTCACACCTTCATTATAGTCCTCTGCAGAATTCTATGAATTTTGGAATCAATGCAATTTCATGGCAAAGGGAATGGTATTTCTGAAATTTCTGATTAGTATTATTAAAATAGTTGCAATTTAATTGCAACAATGTATCAGTTTAATTTGTCATGACAACTCCTAACAGTGATAATAAGTTTAAGCATAGTGCACACTCTAGTATATGTCTACCTGACTATAAATGTAATTCAGCTGAGGAAAACTCCAATAATTCTGGTTTTTGTTGCAAGTTATTAGGTAAGTTCAAACATATACCACTAGCAACTGAACAAATATTTGGATCCCCTATCCAAAGTATTTTCCATCCACCTGGATTTCAGGATTTGTAGTCTTTGAAAGAACAGCTCTCCAAAGTTAGTTCAGCTTCAATATCAATATGATATAGATAAACATAGAACTTATTTCCCTAATCTTCTAATATTGTTTCACTCCAGATGAAGGTGAACTCTGTCCCTTTGCTTAGCTGTAGATAGGAATCTAACTTCTGAACTGGAAGTACAAGAGGTTTTTAACCTATGGCAATTGGACATGCACCATTCCCATGAGGGGGCTGTATATTTATCTTCATAAGAAGAAAAGACAGAAAATAGGACATGCTGAAAATTTTTTTCAAGATGCATGAAGGTAGTTGAAGCAATGAAGAAGAGGACATTCATCAATGAATGAACAAAAGATTCAGAATTATCTGACAGCTGGAAAAAGTTCCATGGCCCAGTATGGAAGGAATGGTTGGAGGGAGCAACTAAAATAGAAAAGCCAAAATCAACTTACAGGAGTACTGTACAATAGTTCAAACTACCTACTTCTGTTTTGAAAAGTTTTGAAATACTGCGCTATGCTAAGAACATTGAAACATTAACATTTTTCTGGCATGCCAGCAGATCTCAAATCATCTTTCAAAAAGGAAACATGAAAAATCTGATTGGCTTTTTTTTTTCCATTTAAGGTAATGAACACACAACTTGCAACAGTCCCATTTCACCGCAAACTTCTAAAGTAATTTCAAACAATGGTCTCTACAGGCCATCACACCAACTTGATTAAATGCCAGTCCACCTATTGCAGAGTGTAACTTGTTTTTTCATGTACATCAGTATAAAAGATTAGTGCATTACATGTCCACACACTTAGTACTCAAGAGGCTCCTTCCTTAGCTTTTACTTAGCCTAGGATCTGTTTATCTTACAAGGTTGGACTGGACAAATACCAAGAACTTCATGGCTACAAAATGACCAAAGACTAGGATCTCATGGAGAATAAACAGTTTTCTAAATTAATTTCAGAATTTTAAAATACTTCTTTTAACATTGATCTACATTTACTTCAAACTAGTATTTCTATTTTTTCATTCAATAATATTCCTTTCCTCACAAGCCCACATGAGTTAAATTTACAATTAGATAATAAAAATGCACAGTAAATTATTTTTTATGTGGCCATTATTTGATAATCTTTATGCTAACATCCACCATGTTAATGAAGAGAAGATAATCTCAGTAATTTGCATCTCCTACAGCAATTGATAGCACCATTTGGAATTACAGTAATTCCACATGTCTCTCAGCAAAGAAGAAAATTAATATTCAGCAATGATTTTGCAAGTAATGGGACAAGTAAGAGTAAAGCACGTCCTACCATAACGAACATAAACTCAGACATCTATTGAACACTGTGCAAGAGATAATGCAATTACTAACAAAGTCATCTTTGCTGTGAATATAGCCTGTGACTTAAACAAAAAAACAAACAAAAGCCGATAAATATATGCTTTCTACAAAGATGAATATACAGGGAGTGTCCAGCTCTAAGAGATGGAAGACATCTATAGGCAAACTGGAATGGAAAAGGCCATGCTACATAATTAACTGTTCTAGAAGGAAGTACTCTGGTTTTCACATTTTCATTTGGTAAATTTGACTTTCATTAATACAGTTTTCTCAGTGAATTACATAAAAAAGCTTGTTTTCATGGGTTTTATCTAGCATAAATGTATTCATGCAGCTGAATGGTAGAGAGGAAATGAATGTGTGAAGAGCTAATTATAGGTATAACTAACAGCTTCACTGCTGCCATAAATAACAGACAGAATCTGAATTACAGTGTTTGGGCAGGAAATGTTATTGGACTTTTTAAACATAATATCAGCAAACAAACATTTCAAGGAAACACTAGACTGAGAAGATAGAATCACTCCAGGGGTAGGGACCAGGGGTTGGATTGTGTTTTTAATGATGAAGTACCTTGATACTCTACGCAGACTTGAAAACTTGAGAAATCCAGTGTAATTGGTAAAAAGCTGTCATTTCAAACCCAAAAGAATGCTAAATGCCATTGTTTCACACTAGAGGTCACCCCCGATAAGAAAATATAATTGTGTGGGGTTTTTTTGGTTTTTTTGTTTTATTTTTTTGCCCATAGCTGGTAAAATATTGAAACAGTGTCCTTTGTAGTACAGATGTAGGAATGTAGGTTTGGTGGTTGGTTTGTTTGGGTTTTTGGGGGGGTTTGGGTTTTTTGGTTTTTGGGGGTTTTTTGAGGGGTGTTTTTTTGTGGTTATTTTTTTATTTGGTGTACTAAACACCAATTCAGTTGAGTAACAAGAAACCTCATTGAAAAGGTTTCACTTTTCATTATCACACAGAACACACAGAACCGGTTTATTACTCTCCATACTGAAAAAGCTTTTGTTAAAGAAGGCAGATATTTGATTTTAGGGATTGTCTGTTAATAAATAATATAATAACATTTCAGTTAAAGAAATGTTTTTGATTTTTTCTTACTTTTTTGACAAGGGTCTGCATTGTTGGCTAGGCACCACAGCAAACATATACATAAAATGTTGGACAATAATTTGCATTTCAACAAAAATAGAATCTCTCTAGTACTGAAAGTGAGTGTATCTTTACTACTATTCATAACAGGAACATCAAAAAAGTATATGTCTATGTCACTGCGAGTATTAAGATTAAAGATTTAGGAGGATTTGAAAAAGAAAGAAATCCATATTAGGTTGATGTTAAGATCAAGATGGAGCCACAGTAATTATTTCCACGTGCATTACTGTATATTCAAAAATTAATGTTTGAAAATGGTTAGAGAGGCAAAAGTTAGAAATGATGTATTTATTTATTAGTATCTGTACAAACAGAAGTTTGTACTGAATATAAAAAAGAAACATTTTTAGCTCTTCTGTGGCTCTATAAAAATGGCAGCTATTCATTGATAAAGACATAAATCATTATCTTTTTGTTACCAGAGCTTAAAAAATTTACTTCTTATCAGTTTTTGCTTCATTCCTCCAATTTTTTCTGACTCTTATTCACAGGAGAAATGTAGCTAAAATTTATGTGAAAAATGTGACTGTAGTATATGAAAAGGAACTGACAGGATCAGGCCACTTCAGTGGGTTTTGGTTACTGTGTCCTGAATACCTTAAAATGATATATGTGCCTCAGCACCTTGAATAGTCAGTGAACCATAACAGCTGCCATTTCCCTGAATACTCTAGAAAATTATCCATCTAGCTTGCCCTGATTTTCCTGATTCGTTTGTATGGGGTGCTTACAGCCCATAAACAGAAGACAGATTGCACCACTGAAATGCTCTGTGACAGTACACTACATCCAATAGCCATGCAGTTCAATCCTACAGCTAGACACCTACAGCAAGCCTTGGGGAATAGCAAGAACAAAGCAAAAAAATTTATCAAGAAACAACATGCCCCAGTGTAATGTACAGTCACTATAGGAATGTACATACAGTAATGTATAACCTCATGTTTCTTACCACAAGAGTTTTTGTAATTCCTGTCAACTCTTGAATGCCTTTAAGATAGAGAAATTTCTATCATTTAGGTTTTATTTGATGTGAAAAAAATTAACAAATTTTATTTTTCTCTTTCAATGGCAAAGCAATGTCAGAACTCTTCAACAAATTTTTATATTTCATTCCAGAAGAAATCATTATACAAATACGACATGACAAAGAACTAAAAATTTTGTTTCATCTTGTGGGAGTTTGGATGGAAAGAAGTATTTGCAAAGAAATTTTTAGCCAAAAATCAGAAAAACTCAAATCTAATTTGCAAGGTTCATAAGCCTGAAGGGATTTATAAAAATAAAAGCACATAAAGATCCACACTTCAAAGAAGAAAAAAAGCAAGGAGATAAAACTAAGAATGTGCTAAAAACTATGTCCTTTAATTATGTAACTTCACAGGTTTCAAAACTATGGCTTAAATTCTCATTATCTCAATTATAGATGTCCTCTGGACTGCGTACACCTTGTAACTCTTTTTTCTACTCATTGGTGTGTTTCCTGAAAGTAATTTCTTTGCTTTTCTTTTAATAGAGTTGATGGATATTTCAAAATCTTGTTGAGATCAACATGAAGTCTATTTCTAACTAGTCTTTTTAATAAAAGACTGATTTTCATTCACACATAGCAGAAATAAAGCTATAACTGAATTGTAGTTAAAAGAACAGCGATCTACTTTTTACAAGTGCTTGTGAGGGCAGGATGGAGAATGAAGACAGCCACTCCTAATTTGTCTGCAGGTAGTAGAATTAAATTTCACTTTTTATGAAAAGGATTTGAAAAGTTTTACAAGATTTGGGAGGAGAGGGGAGGGAACCAACAAACAAAAACAAACCCAAAAGAAAACCCAAGAAATATTTTGCTCGGGAAAAGTTTCCTCCAGAACATCAATAATTTTATCATTGTGTTTATCCTAATGTGAGTTTAACTTCATGTAATAAATATTGTTGTAGTATCCACTACTGTCTCACAAAATCTTTGAATCATGAAAGTATATTTATAAGTGGTTAACATGAGGTTTTTCCTATAGAGACTGAAAAGTCAGAAGAATCTCACAGAACAGGTTAGCAGCTCAGACATCTCAGGGTACATAGGCACAAGTTGAGCCATAAAAAGTAGATATATACAGATGCAGCAGGAAAGTTTACTATCTCAAACACCAAATTTAGTTCTGATTTGGAACTAAACTGATTCTGTTCCCTCAAGAATTGCAGTAAAGGTGGATTTTTGCTTGCCAAAAATATCTCACAAGCCAACCATTGTTACTTCATTTGCTAAAAATATATGCATCAGAAATTTTGCATAATGAACATATAATACAAATATTTGAGCCAGAAGTGACTTTTAGACATTATCGCTTATATACCAAAACCAAGAGAACCAGATACACATATAGCATCAAATGTGCAGCAGGATACCATGCGTGAGGACTAGTCTGATATGATCTTCTGCAAGACTCAACTAGCTCATAGGGTTTCAGCAAAAAGAATCACCTTAAAACAATCAGGCTATGGTTCCTGAAGTCTGTTATTTTAAGGTCTAACAAGAAACAGAATCATCAGCAAAATAAGATCATGAAGTCTAACTTTTTAGATTAAGCGTCTTCTCTATGTTTTCTTGTTTCTGACAAGAGGAAATAATTACAACCACCTTGAGAAATTCCACAAATTCTGAAACCCAAACGTTTTGATTATTCTAAAGGCCAGGTATGACATCTGAGCTGACAAAACCCAAAAACTGTGTTCCTGCCTCTCCTTCTCTGCAGGAGCATAAATGCCTTTTCTGTTTCATTTTAATGATTCAACCACCAACTCTAGCACCAGCAGCTGTGGTGTTATAGGAAGCTGCACTCTTGCTACTGTACCCTGTCACTCTCATGAGCCTGATATGACTACTCTGCCAGTGCAGACACCTCACTTCTGGTACCAAGCCTCTTCACTGAGATCTAGTCACAAGTTCCAACAAAGAGCTAAGCTCCTCAGCACAGGAGCTCTCTCTGTCAGCTGGTAAAAGGCAAGTGTGAAGACACCTGAGCACCCTGCAACTTGAGGAAACAGCCTGAGCTTGAGAATTCTGCCCATACACAATCCCTTTTTACTTACTGACTTGAAGAACCACCTTCATACCTTACACCTGTAAAAATATGCATGTTTGCTTGCATGTGCATATATATATATAAATAGATATAGATACAGATATATAGATAGATATAGAAACATCCAAGCATGCAATACATCAGCCCTGGGCTGACAAAGGCCTTCTTGCATGTACTATTGCCTGTTTGGAAGAGGTTACAGATGGAACACAAGACAAGACTAACATGGAATGACTTCTCTGGCAGAAATCTTGTTACAGCAAGAGAAAGGCACAGAATGAATCAGTTCTTCCATATGGTCTGAGGAGGAGGACAGAAGGAAAAATACAGTGGCAGAAAAGCTCAGGGTGAGAGGAAAAATAAGCAGCTTTCACCTTCTTCCTGACACAAAACAGCAGCTGAAGGACAGTGTCTGTTTTGGTGACAGGGAAGAAGAAAACAGTAAGCAGAGAAGAATGAGATGTCTCCATTATAGCTGAGAGCATCTAGGAATTCAAAGGATAACAACAAATTCTGTGATGGAAATGGCAGCCATTGCTGTTTATTCTATAGTGTAATTTACTCAGTGTGCAACTTGTTAAAAAACAAGTCCAAGAGTGTAGTTTGGGGCCTCAAGAACTGTAACAGGTTGTCCAGAGAGTTTCTGGACTCTCCTTCTCTATTTAAGAGCCATCTGGCACAATCCTGAATAACACACTCTAGGGAATCTTGTTTGAGTGGAGAGGTTGTTCTAGATGACCTTCAGTGGTCCCTTCAATACTACTCATTCTGTCACAGTGAGGTGAAAAAGGGCAGGGCAGGGCAGGGGCAGGGCAAGGGAAGGCAAGACAGGAGGAAACTGGGCTGGGTTGAGCTCAAGGGGTAAGAAAACAAAGAAAGTGACAGAATCCTACAAAGACAGGCTGAGAGAGCTGAAGCTGTTCAGCCTGGAGAAGGCTTCAGGTAGACCTGGTAGAAACCTTCTGGGCACCCTATTCCTGTACCTAAAGTGGGCACAGAAGAGAGCTGGAGATGGACTTTTGGACAAGGGCATGTAGTGATAGGACAAGGGCCAATGGCTTTAAACTGAGAGTACGTTTAGATTGGACACCAGCAAGAAATCCACTACTGTGAGGGTGGTGAGGTACAAGAATAGGTTGACCAGAGAAGCTGTGGATGCCCCAGCCCTGTAAGAGTTCAAGGCCAGGCTGGATGGGGCTCTGTGCAACCTGGTCTAGTGAAAATTATCTCTGCTCATGCCAAAGGGATTGGAACTAGATGATCATTAATGTCCCTTCCAACACTTCTATGATTCTATACCAGACACTGCTTAAACTAATGTGCCTAAAGTTTCAATCCAGTACTAAAAGCATGATCAGTGACGTCTAGGATATCTTTTAATACCAACTAAAAACATACTGAAACTGCAGAAGCACAATTTATATGCACAAAAAGAGGTTAGCAAAGCATGAAAGAGAAAGCACACAAAAGGCAGACCACTTTTCATTTGTTGTTACTGAAAAAAATAAAAAAAGAGGAAAAAGATGCTCTTTCCTCCCCCCCCCCAAAAAACCCACAAACCTGTACTTGAAAGGAGGTAGAAGAGGAAAACTAAGGGTTGCATGCCAGATCTTTAGACATACAATGTGCTATACCTATGTATCTTTTCTATACTTCTCAAGACTTATTTTCATACATTTGTTTTTCAAATCATGGTAGAGATTATAAAATGGCAATAGTATGCGATTCAAGATGGTCAAGAAATCCTCAACTCTCTCTGCAACTGATTTTGTATAGAAACATTAGAATGGCTGGTTTTCTTTGCAGTACAAATGTGTGAAACTAACTGAAGTACCAGTAGCAAACCAACAGAACACATAAACCTCTTGACTCCTCAACTTTATCTTCTTAATTTAACTTGCTGTTTGACAGGTATTTTTTAAAATAATGTTAACATCTTACACGTTTCTTGTGTGAACTATACTACAGTAAGGAGAGTTTTCTGTTGCTCTAGTCCTAGTTGACAGCTCAAAAATCAAACATTCATGAAAGATGTTCTAGCTGTTTAAAAGCAGGAAAAATTATGTTATTTCAGTCCTCTGGAAGAGTAATTACCTACACCATTACAGCAGATACCATCATGGTTGTGCAAAAGGAAGAAAGCACTACAGTGGTTAAGAACCCAAGTATTTGCTCTTGCAAATTAAAGCTCTAAAGAAGGTACTTAACAGATTATTGCTGAGTTCTTGAACAGCACTCGTCTGGTTTGCAGCCAGAAATCACATTCCTTTGCATCACTTTAACTTGGGGCATAGTAAACTGAGGCACAGAGCTAGACTGAGTAATCAGGAACAGGACTCTCATGATGGTTTTGCCACAAGGAGTATCTATGACAATTCCTTAAACTTTCCAAAGTGCACCTGAGACTTAATGCTTATCCTCCATGCATATGCCCTGACCTTGTTGATCATCATTCATTTATCTAATGGCTTATATCTAAAATTATTTAAAATTACTTGGAAATTTATTTAATTCAGATATATAAGTAAATAATAGTTTTGTTTTATTTTTTGTATTTGTGCATGTTCCTACAACTATTTCTCACCAGAACACCCCTAATGGCCCATCCTGACTAAGAAACCAAAACACTGCAGAAAAATGCCAATAGAAAAAAAAAGGATGTTTGGTAGAAATTCAGAAACAGGATACATCCAGGGTGTGATTGTATGCATTTCAAACTCTGGGCTCCCTTTTACCTTTTGTTATTCTCTTTGTCTTTGTTCTCTCTACATTTCTAGCTATTTTTATCACTCTGCTCACTGCCAAAAAGCTCTGTCCTTTTAGAAACCAACATGCATCTATCTGACCCTGATCCAGAGTCCTTCTCTTGACAAGGAACAAGAGCAAGCTTTTGGCTCAGTGTCAATGGCAGACTTTAAAGTCATCAGCAGTAGGAAGAAAGAGAGAGATTTGAGCCCTATTTGGCAGGAAACCATCACCTCTTTAACATTCATGTTTGCCATGCCCGTTCAGCATCTTAAAATCCAAAACAGCCTATAGTGGTTTAATTCCAAATATCCACTACTTACTTATTTTACCTCTGTGAGATAAGAATTGGGAGCAAACAAAACAGGCACAAACTTAAAAAAATATAAAGAAGTTTATTAACAGACCTAAAAGAAAAACACAAAAGTCAGAATCAGACTAAACCTTTAGAAACACTTCTCCTCCTCTCACCTTTCCTTTTCTCACACTGACAACATAAAAAAAAACAACCCTTGAGATTTTCAGTCAGTTTACCACCTCTATAATAATCTGTTTCAGTTCACATATGGAGAGGAGTCTCTGAGTCTCTCTTGCTTAGGCTATGGAGACATCCCCACAAGAACAATTCTCTTATGGGTTCAGGATCACACCAAGACGGCCGCCCGGGTAGTTCTCTGCTGGCATGTGAAAAGTTCCCTCAAATTACAGCTTTCCCTCAGCTGTTTCTCAAGGGCTCCAATTTGAGCTAATGGGGTGTCAGTTTAAGACTGAGCCGTTCAGAAGCAAAAGTGCTCTTCATTTATCTCTAGGAGCATCTTCATCTCTAGGAACCGAGGTTGTCTTCACGTTCATCTCACTCTGTTCCTTTCTACTGAGGTCTGGATCAGTTCATCTCAGAGGGTGAGACTGTGCCCCACCCCTGGGCAGTAAATTCCAGGTGTACTGCACACCCCTCCAGGTGAAGGCAAACTGAGTCCTGCACTCTGGTGCCAAAGGAATGGAGAAAAATGCATTTGCTACTTCAACATTTTTCTTATCTCAACACAACCACTCCTGCTCACAGTTGCTCTACCCACCATGCTCTCATAAAATTACAACAGGTACTCAGGATGTATCATAGTTCATCCCCATAGGTTTTACAACAGAATTTCAGTTTCTAGCATCTCCTCCTCCCTTAGGGTTTCAGCCCTTCCTTCTTCACTGACTTTGGTGTCTTTAGGGTTTTTCTTTCATGTTCTTCACCTTTCCCCTGGGAGAGGATTGGTAAGTGCAGGCTCATCTGCTCGGAAGCAAATCTTACAGCACTGAAGGAGTCAGTCTCACTGGGGCAGCTGGAACTCGCTTATTGTGGCTGTCAGTCTTTGCCGGATGGTGGCCACAGCTTGGGCCGCGGGGGTGGGGAGGGCCGGCCATGCTGCCAGGCCGCCTGCATGGAACTGAGCGGGAGGGCCCGGCCTGCAGTGGCTGCGGAGGGAACAGGGCTGCAGTGGTGGGGGCAGCCCGGCCACCTCCCGGTCAGCGGGCTGCGGGCCCCCCCAGTTACCTGTTCAAAGGCCAGAAGTCAAAAAGAGCTTTCCCAGGCAGCTTATTCTTAAATGTGGCTCTCACAGAGAGAGCAGGGCCTGGCACGGCCCCACTGCGCCAAACAGGGCCCTTCACTTACTGGTCCGAAGGACGGCAGTCAAAGAGAGAGCTTTCCCGGGCTCTGTTCTGCTCGAATGTGGCTCACAGAGGCGTGTCAAACTTCTTAAATGGCTTAAAAAGATGTCAATATTCAAACCGGGATTTTGATTGGTTCTGATCAGGTCTAGAGGAAACTGCGAATAACCCTTTGCAAAAAAAACCGCTTCCGTGGTAAACCACGACATCTTCATTCACTGAAAGTCGCTTTAGAAAATGAAGAAAAGCTCATTTCAGCATCTTTTCAAATTCTATCTAAAACACTTTAAAAGTACAATATGCTATCCAGTGGTACCATATATCTTCAAGACAGCCATCATTCCTGTCACCTTGCCATAGCATGGATTTTGGCTAGGAAGGAGAACACCTTTGCATTCTCTTTGCAAAGCCCAACAGCTTTAACAGTCTGTTTGTTTAGAGAGACAAAGCAAAGGGATATGTCTGAGATAGATCCCAATTATTTTCAACTCCTTGACAGTAGGCAAAGGGTGGAGAGTTTCAAAGAACACCAGCCAGAAAATTATATGTCCGTGAGAATAAAGTCTATGTAAAAGCCACCTCTAGTGAATTACAAAAAGACAGCACTCAGCCAAAAAATATTGTCTGCACTGGTTTACATAGTTGGTCTTTGTCATTTCCCAGATTGTCATAAATTAGTAGGCTAAATATCTTAAAGCTGACTTAAATATCATGAACGTTAAAGTAGGGATGAGGAGAAAATAAGGTAATGTCATATCTTTACACTTACTACCTTTGTTTTGACACTTTAGCATTGTCCAAGGCCAAATTTTAAATTTTTCTCTGTAGCTAGAAGTTAATAACATTTTCTTCTTATTTCCTCATACCCTCAGTGAAAGTTTGGTTTCTATTTAATACCTGTTCTCAGAAACCAGAGCCTAAGGTAAACATTGAGCTATCATCATTTTGTGACAAAACAGCAAGGACTGGCAGCGCTCCAGAATTGTTACTAGAAAGTGTTCCTCATGGATGAAAGGCTTACAGTTTTACTCAAAACAAACCAAACAGGATTTTGCAGGTCCTCAAGATTTTTCAGACTTTAGGTATATGGGTGAGCAAGCTCTGCTGGTCAGCTTCCTATATTTGCAAGGAGACACAGTCATTTGTATGTTCACCGGTCCTTGATCTAAACAGAAGAGCAGCATGGCCACACAGTGTGGCCATCCACTTATATCTCACCAAGCCTAGATTTCAAAGCCCAAAGTTCATGCATCTTTAGATCAGACAGCCCTTAGATAGCAAGTCCACAATAGAGAACACAACTGATCTTTTTCTCAAACCCTTCACCTATTTCCAAAAATGAAAAATTCTGTCTTTGCAAGTTATGCCGGAACAATATGGTAATTTAAAAGTCTTCATCACATAAAAGTAAAAATTTAGAACATTTTTAAACCAAGAAGTTCTCACATTTACCTTTTCCAGTAGCACTGGTAGACTTGGTGTTGTGTATTTCCTGGTGGCATAAACTAGAGAACAGGCATATTTATTACAGGTAAGAGTTAAGCAGAGATACCCCAAGTTTGGCTAATATTCTCATTTTCTCGAGACCAAAGAACAGCTCATATACATTTATTTTACTTCCATTACAAGCCAATCCATCTTTGATTTTTATGTTGAAGCTACCTCAGCTGATTTGCTTAGCAGTGTACAAGTGACTTTACTTTTTTCTCTGCAATGAAAACAAGTTCAAACTGTTAATCCTTCCTTTCAAGAAAACTCAGCATCTCTAATGTCTTTTCCAAGCAAAGCCTGAATCTTTCTTTGGTCACTCAGAGTGCACCATGGTAATGAATCCTTGTCTGCCACAACAGTTTGTATTTAAGTTGGCTGCTTTCCCTTGTGTTTCCCTCAGTCTGGAGAAAGATTTATAAAATTCAATTTCCAGGTGTTCCTACGCTGACATTATTTTGAATAGCAAACTGCTTACAACAACAAACCAGACAGATTAGAGAAAAGAGGATGAAGCTGGCAAAAATATTGGCATGATTCTAGAAAGCAGGATGGGCAATATTTTAAGGGCATTTTATATTTCTTCATCCACTATGTACAACATAATGTTTAACCGCACTTAGATGTTTCCATGGGAATTAAGTATCCATCTTCAGTTGAACATCAATACAATTTTGAGCCTCTATTCCCATATTGTACTCTGTAGGTCCTTGCCATAATCTGTTTGGAGAACACATCTGTCCATCTGCAGCACACTTTCAGTAAACCATATGCTAATCAAATGTTGGTTATTCATATTTAAGTTCACTTTGTCAAATGAGGACAAACAGTAAAAAATTATATATGTAAGAGTAGGAAGGAAAATTTATCCCAAACACAACTCAATTTTGCATTTAAAATTCAAGCAAATATTCATTTCTGTTTTTGAAAAAAGCATTTGACATTAATATGAAAGAAGGAAAAACAGATATAAAAAATTCAGTTCTAGAGGACTATAGCAATATAAAAAACTCCAGATTCCATTCAATGCAGTTTGTTTAAAATACAGTAGCACTTCTAATTCCACTAATTTCTTTTAGGATTAAATATCCCTTCAACATCATTGAAATGTTTCTTGAAACCCTACTATTGCTTTTTTTAAGTGATTATTTATGTGTTACATGCAAAAACTTCCAAATTATACAAAAGATCACCTCTGCATAAAGGGTCCGGAGTGGTCTGTAGTTCAATTTAGAAAAAATTCTTGGAGCATTTAACTTCAGCCACAAATACATATAATATGCCAAACTATATTATGTAGGAGGGTTATACTTCTGACTTGTGTTTTCATGTTGGAAACAAGAAATCCAGTCATGGATGTCACAAAGATAATTTTACCATTGAATTAAAGTGAGTATTGCTTTTAAAAATATGTTTCTTCAGTTCTTATTGCCCAGAAAGTATGAGACAGAGGACAATGACGGGTTAAAAATAGAAGTACTATGTTACTGTTATTATTTAACCATAATAGCAAGGTCAACATATTCTCACTTTTTTATCATACTTTCTTTGCTAACAAAATTTCAGTCTCCCCAAAACCAACAGTGGAAACCATGTGCCTTAAACACCAGATCTCTCTGTATCTGCCTTCTTCTGTGAAACATTTGCTGTAGGGTTCACCACATGGTGGGACATGTTTTAGAGGCAGGCCTGCTTAAGGACTGTGTTTCACTTCCTGATACAATTAATTGCATTATGAATCAGAGCTCTAATGAAGATTAGTTGTTATGTCTCAATGCAACTATACTGGGAAAGAGATACAGACAGAGAGATGGGGAATTTGGGCAGCTGTGCTTTTGTTTATCAGACACATATGGTCAGAAGGTAAATGGTCAGAAATCACAGGATATTTTGTGGGTCTGTTACAGTGATTTTGTTGTCTCAGGTGAATATTTGAAACCTCTGAAGGCTGAATATTGAGAAGCAGGTTAAGAACTAGGGAGGAGGGGAAGCAGACAGACTAGATAAAAAGAAAATATGAGAGTACATTAAACTGAGGAAGTATATAAAATACTTGCAGTTGCTTGCCTGCAATTCCTAATATATACCACATTTAAAACTACTGCAAAGCATTCTCACAGTTTGGAATAAGAATAGTGCAGCAACACAATATCCAAAAGTACAAGCTTTACTAAAATCTTTTTAAATTATTTTAATTCAGCTGGAAATTTTCCAAGGACCAAGACGAGGCTGTTGGTACATCAAGCTTTTTATTAAACAACATATGCATCAAGAATGGAATCTCTTACTGTGTAGGGTGTTTCCTTTGCTCTTTTGCCAAATTAGAGCCAAAATACAGAGTCTCAAAATTGGAAAAAAAAATTAAATAAAAATAAAAAAATTTTTAAAAAATTAAGACTTGATTTAATTACAGAATTTTTACAGCAAAGAGAAAATGAAATAAAGTATTCATGTCCTGAGAGGCTGCTAAAATGACTTTGTGAAATACCAAAAAGTGCAATGAATAATTACTAGAAAATTACCATTATGTTCTTATAATAATAGTAGTTTACACACTTCCATCACTAGACACCCTTAAAATGTGACGTAATAAGATGCCAGTATGCAGACAAGTTTCTAAATCTGTATCAGTGATGTTTGGCTTCAACAGACATATCTGCTCATGCTAATTTGCAATGTTGCAGCTTTGTAAACATTTAAAAATATCAACATCCAGTACAACCTTCAGAATTCAATACTGAAGCAAGACATTTCTTTGTTAGAGCTGGGTAAGTACTTTCTTAACAAAAATTCAGTGTCTGAAAAAAATCTCTACCTTAGGCCTATAAAGGAAAAATTCAGTTCAGTGGTTGAATGATATTGAGTGAATTCAAAAGTAAAAATGAACACTCATATGCATGTTTGTAGCATATATTTCAGCTTCCATTTTATGCTGTTCTAGCTTTCTTAGTGACTTATTAATTTCCTGCACCATCTTTATCAATTAGCATTCTACAAATGAGCCCTAATTATTCATTAATGGAAAATATTTTGGACAATACACTGTCACATTTACATGGTACATTGAATCTCAATTTGTTTGCTTTTCCTTCTTAGCTGTTCTGTCAGTACTCATTGAAAAATTCAATCCTGATCAAGACTGATCAAAACAATTTCATAGAAGCCACACTAATCAGTTGATGCCAACTTTCTTTGTTTCTCTGTCTGGTTATGGTAGTTAACCACAATAGATTACATTTTTTCCTTTTAGAACAACACTGGGAGCAGATAACTCACAGGAGCCTTTCCAGGTGAACCCTGAAGATGTATTTCTCAGAAAGGATTTATGAAGAGCTTAAGCTCACCCTGTTCTTACAAAATAAGGAGGAATGTTGCCAAGCTACTAACACCTCAGGTTCATGGATGCACACATAACAATACATTACATGCTTACCAAGCTGGCTTCTCTAAGGCAGCAAAAGTGTGGCTTTTTAGTCTAAGACATTCAGGTGACTACCATTTGTACATTTTGTTGAATACTTATAAAATGAATGCTAAATAACAGCAGCTTCCTTTCAAAATTGATGTCATGCAACCAATGAAAAAACCCAAATGAATGCATAATTTGTTCTTTGACTTATTTTCAAAGGTTTGGGGGAAGAGAAGTTCCCAGAATATACACACCTGTAAAGAGGCTGGAAAAGAGGAAGGGAAGGAAAGCATTGTCATCACAAAGACTAAATCATCTGTTGGGGAACAACTAAGGTCACATAAAGGTTATTTTCTGCTACATCTCTATGTTTCTATTTTAAAGCTTCACAGACATTAGAGCACAAAAGCTTCTTACAATCACACTGCATTCAAAAATTCTAAAAGCGAATGTGCTTGCCTTTTCATAAGGAGGAGAAACCTCAAAGTACTGCAATGTAGGTCATTCTACACTTCACCAAACCATTCATGTAGCTCTGATTTGTGACTTCATAAAGACGTTCTTAATAGCTACCAATCCTGTGACTTTATAAAACAACTATCATAATGGTGTTTGAGCAAAGTTTTGAATTTCAAATGAAATTGAAGTCCCATGAGAACCAGATTAAACACCTAGTTAAGCATAGATTTAAATGTAAAATTAAATTGGATCACCATCGTGGCATTCAACTTGATCTGAACTCAGAATGTTTCTGGGCTCATTTATCCTTGCAAAAAATCAGAGTGTTTCGCACTGTGATTAACACTCTGACATGGCAAACAAGCATGCCATGTAACATCTGAGGAAATAAACTTTAAAGTGAAAGGCATCATTTCCCAAGGCAAGCTGTTTTGTTCATTCACTGATTACTGTGCCTTTTAAAAGCTAACAGTCTACCATGGTATAGAACAATTTATACATCTGTTGCTTCCCTTGGTGAAATTGAGGCACTTAGCTTTTTTCTCCTTTTGACAGATTTTCTTTTAATACAATGGTGGTTCAAACATGATGCATGCCCACTGAGCTACTAAGCACATGATAGACAAAACTCATACTCTCATGTGTTTACCTTTGCATCAGGTTGCTATACACAAACAAGCAAACAGTGTCATGATTTCAGATCGGTATCATTTCTTTCAGGTTCAAGTATTGGTTTGCTTGTTATGCTGCTGCGAATCATGTCTCAAATGAACCATTCTTTATTGCTCTCAAAGAAGAGAAATGAGCTGGTGAAAGGTCTAGAGCAAGAAGCAGCTTAGGGAGATGGGATTGTTTAGCCTGGAGGCAAGGAGGCTCAGGGGGGACCTTACTGCTCTCTACAACTGCCTGACAGGAGGGTGTAACCAGGTGGGGGCTGGTCTCTGCTCCCAGATAACAAGTGACAGGAGGAGAGGAAATGACATCATGTTGCCCCAAGGGAGCTTTAGGATAGCCATTAGGAAAAATCTCTTAACTGAAAAAGTCTGGGGAGATGGTTGAGTCAAAATCTTTACAATCTGCATTATAAGGAACTGGTTGTGAAAATTGCATCTTTACTTAGAAAAGATAAGAGAGCAGATATCCCAAAAATCATGGGGCATCCCAAGGGAATGAATTTATTCATTAAATATTGGAACTTCACTTTTTAATGCACTTTTGATTAAAAAAAGGAAAAAAATGCATTGAACAATAAAAAAATTATGCTTGGAAGATCTTGGAAAACAACCCATAAACCTTAGAGAAAAAAATTCCAAATTTGAAGCTGTTTCATATAAAATCTTAACCTTTCTTTTTTTGTGTGATTTATGTGCACATACACCAGATATATATTACACATTCTTGAGGGCAAAAATATTGTTACTTAAATTACATTCATATGATTCCTTGATAAAAAAAAATCAATTTGCCAGATCAATTTTTCTTAAACAAGTTCATCATACTCTGGAGCAATGGACTAATCAATAGGGAATGTTTTTCAGATGCTTTGCAGCCATCCCACTTTAGTAATTGCTAGAATTTCCTATCGGCAGGTGATAGGATGATTTGAAGGATGAATTGATTTGTTAGCCTGTAGTGCTACAAGTCAACACCGCAACAATAAAGATATATCCCCAGAGTGCCAGGGTTTGGAAATCAAACAGGAGAGAAGTTGTTACATTATGCATTTGACCCTGGAGGTAATTCAAGATTGCAAGTTTTGTGGTTATATTCAAAGCCACAGAAAGGAAAGAGGAAAGGAACCATTACCACATAACTTTGTTGTGATTTTTAATTGAAGAAAACTATAATGCATGGCACCATCTAACTGTTTATGTTGGATGCTTGAATGAAAAAACTATAAAAAAAATTTGAAAGTTTGCTAAATGATGGTATGCATCAGTAGAACTGTCGATTTTGATCAGTAGTTCCTGACAGAAGCAGGAATGGCATAAGAAATTACAAATAAGATGGCTATAGTGAGTAAAAGGATTTCTATCTCACAGTATAGACAGGAAAAATTATTTGCCTTGTAACGATTCTTGAACAGCTGCACTCCATATTTCCACAACCGACCAGCTCAGCAGGATATCATAATATATAAAATATAGCTACTGAAATCAAGGCTGATTCATTATGAAGAGGTCTCTCAGCTGTGTGCTCAGGTCACATTGTTGGATGCTTTTTGCGGAAGCATGCAAAAGCATAGAGTCTATTCACAATGCTAAAAGAAAAATTTAAGATCTGCATTCATGTCTGCTAATGCCCAAAGATTTGGACATTATCTGAGCTCAATTAAACAACAGAGCTGGCTACAAGGGAGAAAAAGCATTGCCTCTGCATTTCTAAAAGTCTCAAATTTACAAAGAATCAATTAAAGAGGACTTTTTAGCAACAGGGTCAGGCATGAATCTCAGGGAAGTTAATAAAAACATTGACATCCACAGGTGCACGACCAAATGCCGCTCTCCAAACTCAAGTACATACTCCAGTAAATCAGCTGGAGTTTTTACACCTTGGGGACTGCCACAAGCAAAGTGAATGCTGCATAGCACAAAGCTCTAGTGCTGTCACACACATAGATATTTGATGCTGCCAGTGTTCACCATCTGCCTCAACTAAACAAAACCAGATAGCAAAAATGCCTTCTTTTGCCTTTTAGTTCACTGGCTCAAACCCTGCTCAGCTCAGAGAATCTCTAACAAGTTAGTACAGCTTGTGTAGTGGAATATATTGGACAGTCAGTTATTGAACATGTAATTTTTTTTTTTTTTAGGCCAACTGGGACCTCGTTCTTCCTGAGCAGGTAGAAGTGGAAAGCTCCCTTCTGTGAAAAACCCTCTGCAATACCAGTATGTCAGTTCAGAATAGTATTAGCTAGGTGACATCTGTTAGGCAATGCAGTCACTAAACATTCATCTAAATGAGAAGCTTTGCTCATCTTGCATAATGTTTCCTCTGACATAATCCAAGCAGCATCTCAGTCTGACACAGCCAGCATAAGGAATATGTTTTGCACAACTTCATCTTCATTTTATATTCTCTGAAAACTGTTTCCAAAGTACTTGAGAGGGTTGTTTGTCTCATGGCCTCCCTCACCCTTTAGACCATGTGCCTCAGTTTAAAACTGAAATCTGCAGATGAGCCAGTTTTAGAGTAATTTTTTGCTATCATAAAGTCATAAACATATACAAAAACCACCATAAAAAATCTCTGTGCTAAAAGTCTCTTTGATCTCATGTGATACAGCAAAAAGAATCTTTGTCTCCTTTTTTCACGTATTGCATAGTAAACATGTAAATAGTTATATTTCAGTTTTTAAATTTGATTTTTATACATACTTTTTTGAATTTGCCAGATCACTTCACATTCCTACGTCTGTGTTTAGCTGGGAATGTACTTAAAAGGAAAATCTTAGTACAGTAATTTGTTTTTCAAATACAATTTTCAAACTTGTAGCAGCTAATTTAGCATAGCTGGGTTTCGGACATTCAAGCCCAACCACAAACAAACTACCTGTATGCTTTTGTGAAGGAGCTAAAAGTTTTGAAAATTTCATAGGAAAATGTTCAATCTTTGCGGCACTATGTACATTCATGCTACTATATTAAATAGATATATATTATATAGAATAGGTATGGAAAGGAAGACAAATTGGTTATTAATATTGGAATTCACTGATAGCAGTGAAAAAATAAAAATCAGCATTTTTTCTTTTGACATGAGCAATTGAGCATTCGGCATATCAGTATAGAATGCAGCACAAAGAGGAAGCAGCAACAGCAAGTGTAGGGGACAAAGGACTTAGTTTGTGTTCTTACCTCTTAACTATTTCACCTTTCTCACTGCCTAATTTTAGTGGGGTCATTTTCCACTGCAGTTTACCATTTCATACACACATTGTAAAAGTTTTCCGTACTATATGGAGGACATCTTTAATGTGTTTGCTTTAACTTTAAGAAAATTTGTTCTGCAAATCAGATAACTTTTACATCACATTGTTTTTCTCTTAGTTTGTAATTTCTGACATTCTAAACTTTAGTGATGGGGAATATGCTGTCCCATGTTTATTTATTTTAATATTCTGGGTGATCTGTATTCTCTTACATACTGCTGCTTGAGTTGAATTCTGTATAAAAAAAGAAAACTAGTATTTATTACCATAAAGTACATTCTTAGCCAGATGAAAAGTAAGAAAGCAAAACATATCACTTTTTCTCCTAGTGGCAAAAGCACAAAACCATTTATAAAACCTGCCTGACTCTTCTTGTAGCTGATCACAAATTTAGGTATATATCTGATGATGTAAGTTTGTAATGTAGATGAAGTATGCCAGTTCTGAACCATAATCCCACAAGAAGTTCTTACTCAGAAATGTCAAATACAAACTGTGACATTTGTTACAACTTACGCTGATATGACTTTTTCCCCCTTACATGTGGAAGGAGGGCAGAGAGACAAAAATCAATATAAACCTTCCCCTGGTAGGACTCAGAAGACACCATCACATTTCCTAATTCTGTTGCAGTACCTCAGAAAAGAAACACTACCATCCTGTACCAGTGTTGCCAGTCTTCCCTTCCAGCTCTATTCAGCAGGGACCGTCTTATTAAAGACGTCCAACATCTTTAAAGATGCCTAACAGTGCACGCCAAAACTCCAAGGCAATTAATGGGGGTGTAAATAACAGTAGTGAAGATAAAGTTAGGTACACCTACAGTAGAGACTGTGTTACTTTTCTGTAACAGAGTACCACACTTAGTTCCATATAGATGCCAAAATTCCAGATAAACCACTAGGGGGAAGTAATTTGAAGATACATCTGGAAAAGGGAAAAAAATGAGAAGCAGATTTGGAAGATGTCTTTTATGTCTGAATACCTCACAGATAAGGAAGATTTTTAGTAAAGTGAAACTACTTCAGAATACCTCCTACCCACCAACACCAGCGGACCTTAGCAGCCTCCAGCTCACCAAGGCTTCCAACACACAGCATTTAAAGCTGAGTGAGAAACCTCTGGCTCCAATTCCCCTGCAGAGTTGCCAAGAGATATGTCCTGCACAGCTACCAGCTGTAGTTTCATGAGAGGCAGCAAAGCCTCCCCAGCTCAGGCTGAAGTCTAATGCCCCAGCTGCAATGGTTAGGACAACTCCAAAGCAATTTTTTGAGAAGTCCACATGGCATATGGGTACACAATGGACATGCATAAAGCTAATTGGACATCTGAGACATACCAGCCAGAGAACAGGTTAGGGGTTCAGAATAGCCATATCCTTAGGACTAGTGTGGCCTTGGAGCTGTTTGGAAAGAGCTCTTTTTTCCCGGATGAAAAAGGGTACCTTGTTTTGGTTTAGCTTTTCCCACTTTGAATTACCACTAGCCTCTAAACACACTCACAGTGCTGAAGTTGGGAATCCTACCTCCATAATTCCTTTAAAATTAAGAGAACACCTTCCTAAGACACGACTTTTTTGTGACAATTTTAGTGGGTTTTTTCAGTCATAGAGTAACACCAAAAAATGAGGGAGCATCAAACACTTCTGATATTCTTAGGTAAGTTTGTGTGTATGTGTATGTCTGTATGTGTGTGTGTACACACAAATATATATATACACAAACACACATATATATACACACATATATATAAACACACACACACATATATATGTATGGGAGCCTGAGGCTGCCAGAAACTTTGCCTTCTGAATGAATTATAGAACAGGAAGCAGATGGGCTGTGTATATGAAACAACCACTATCTGGCATGATATGCTGCGCAATTTGGCTGCAAAGATTAAATTGAGCTATTGAATGTTTAATACACTATGCATAACAAATACAGCCAGAGCCACAAAACAGCATAAATTACAGAATTGGTATTCACACTGCCTTTCCCAGGAATCAATACTCTGCCACAGCTCATAAGAGTCTGTTGTTTAATACACATAAAGAAGAGAAGAATTCTTCTATTAAAATGAATTATCTGGGCTATTTACCAAAGGCAGTGATTTAACAGTGGTAAAGTCTATGTAGTGCTGTTGAATGCAGATGATAATACTTCTTGTCCTTGTCGGCCTATTTCATAGCTCCTATCAGTTGCTGCTGCTGCAAGGTCCCCTGGGTACATTAGCAGTCAGCCCAGGAAGTGTGTTTAAGTAATGGACATAATGTTCACATTTGCTAGACCAGCCTTCTCCCTAATCATGAATTATTCTTCCCCAAGGCTCAATTGGAACATTACTTTAGAAGCAGAAGATTTAATCCTTTTCAGCTGATTGGAGGGAATGATTACAGTATTATTTTCTTGTACAGGCTGTCTCCAGTGAAGGTGCCTTTTTCTGTCCCCATCTTTAATAGGCAGCAATCTTTATTTCCCTGGAGGGAAATGGCAGTGTATTCAAAATAGGATAAATCTTCAGGAATGTGAGGTGCTGAGATTGTAGATCACTGCTGGTTAGTTAATTAGTTTAGCCCTTGCTTATATCATCTCCAAGACAAAACAACTCCCTACCAGGCAAAAGGAAGGAAACATGCAAATAACTGATCACACTGCCTACAAAATCTATCCTCTGCGCACCTGATTTTACAGTGGAACTTACAGCTTTGATTTCTATTTGATACAATCAGCCACATAAGCAGTGTACTGTTCCTCTAGAGTTTTCTGGCAGCTAAAGATTATTTGACCTGCAGAAATAGATAATATCTTTATTCACTGGATACTGCTGAAACAGATACAGGCAGGAGGTTACAAAAGGAGATATGTATAGACCAGCAAGAATGTGATTGCAGTTGGTATACAGAGATATGTTTACTCAGGCAGGGAATCCTGTATCCTGTGAGATTAAGAAACAAATATTTTTCACACATAGATGGTAAATGTATCTTTGAACACTACACCCACAAACCCCCAATTACTGGTGTTTCAGTGTTAAAGATGAGGAAAAAATTATAATTGTATCAACTTTATTCTACAAGAGAATATGGTTTGAAAGTCTAATAACTCTCAACAGTTTTTCTTTCAAAAGAGTAAGACCCTCTAAGGTTTTGAAATCCTTTATTTGAAACAAGCAAAACCACAGTTTTGCCACTGCATAAACATTTTTTAATTATCCAGAATTTTTTTCTCAGGGGGAATACTTTTACAACTACAAATATTGGAGGAGAAACAATAAAATTTCCTAAATATATTTGTAACCCAACACCTTGTTTAATTTAATGTTTTAATTTAAAGAGAGTCTCCAAATCTGCCATTCTGCAATTTATTTACAGAATCATGATACCCTGACACTGCTTATATTATATTGCCAAGAGCTGTATACAATGCTTGCAAAATGCAGGAAATCAGAATGCCTGGAGCTGACATTTTTCAATCTCTAAAGCAGCGGATATAAGGAAACTAAAATTAAATTTGCAGGAAAAGGGGGTAGTAAAATAAAGATTGCGTTGTTAAATAAAGCTAAGAAGGCTAAGAAGCTGTTCAAGGACTATGTCAGCTTGAGTTCTTTCCTTCTTTTCCTTACTATACAAAATTATATTTTGATACATACTCAGAGATCTATGATAAAAGTAGAACCAATTATTTACAGCCTTTACAGACACTGACAAGAATATTTCTTCAGTTATTGATAAAAAGTTGAAAGGTCATGGAGAACTTTTATCTTGGCATATGGACAGGAGTGTGAGGGTTATCTGGAAAGTGCTAATGTTCGCACTCTGCAGGCGACCCCATGAGCAAAGTGTGAAAATTTTTCCCTGAGTTTCTTCCCTAAAACCTTCTAATCTGAACCTAGTCACCAACTGCATAGGTTAACCCCATAAATGTTATTTGGATTTTATATTACTTGGTTTCATTTGTCTGCATTTACAGTTCTTTGCATAATGAGTAACACAGGCCAGTTATTTTCAGTAAAACTTACCTAAATTTAATTTGCTGCAAGCAATGACACACAGCCATAATTTGAACAAAACTCTACAAATATCGCATTTGAAGCTTACATATATAGGATTGATTTTTTTTCTTCCCTTAAGATATAGTGGTTTGTCCTTCAGGATCAGGACTGCTATCTGTAATAACATATTATTGTGGACACAGGTTTACCCTGAAAACAGAAAGAAATTTATTATCACCCTGAGCCCTGGAAAAGGGCGTGGAGTTCTATTTAAATGAGATAAGCAGAGCACTCTTCTTGAACTGCAAGTTTCAGAAAGATGATGATGGGCAGTGAACACAAATGATTCTAAGGATCATCCACATATGAATATTAAACTTTTGCCAGGTGCGGAAAATCAGTTTCCTGGAGAATCCAGAATAGCAAAAAGAAGAATGTTTTAGCATTTGCACCAGCTGCACAAAAGCTTAGCACCTCTGTAATACAGACTATGATTCAAATTTAATCATACTGAGGAGTTACTTCTGTTAGGGACTATAACCAAGAATCTCTACAAATTATGCAAAAAGGAAATATTTGTCCCATGTTGGCATCCATTAGCAGGGAAACTGTACAAATCTAGTAAGAAACTGACAAAATTCCTAAAGTAAAACCTGAAAACTGCACAATTCAGATCAATAAATGTATGTACATCAGTATAGGGAGACTAGAGAAAAACTATGGACCCCATGCCTGAGTGAGTCCCCCATTATGTCACCCAGTACACACACAAGGCACATTGACCTGTGCTAACATGGTGCCTCAAGCTGTCTTGTGATCTTAGCAGATCTTATAGATCAATGATCATTCATCCAGTATTATTTCTTCAGTCACCTCTGGTTTCTTGAGTGACTCTGTCCTCTTTCTCCTCAGGGACTCCATAATGCCAGCTTCCTAATGTTTTGTACCACCATTACATCACTGGGAAGAATTCAGTTTCATAAACAGTGAAATGAGCTGAAGGTGTTCAAAAACATCTTGCCCATCATTTTTCTCACTTTACTCCCAAGAAGATAATTTATGATTCCTGTATTAGTAGGATCTCTTCCATGTTCTTTCAGATATTAGAAATTGGGCCAGTTTCTTCTGATGAGAAAAGGAGTTGAATAGAAGAAGAAAGTAGATAACTGACCTTTGAGCTCTTTTAAAATTCCACTCTGACATGCATGAATATTGCATATGAAACATCTTGACTGGCAATAATTCTCACAGCTTTTTTTTTTTAATCGTCAATAGCTGAAAATAGTTACAATCAACTTTTGTGTGGTCTACTGAAACAGAAATATATGAAAATGTTTATAGTGGTAGTGAAGAGAAGATATTTCCCAGATGCTAGGAAAATGTTCCATATATAAGGTGTTTGGTGTTATTTATTTCTAATTCAAAACAAATACCCCAAACCAAGCCAAAAGTAGTTTCTCTCAATATGTTCTGTGAATTAACTAACAAACAAGAAAAGACAAACTACAACAATTGCTTTTTCTTTATTCAGAGAAATGAGTTTGACATGGTTTCTGTGTTATTTGTAGATAACTGCCAACAAAAAGAATTGTTTGAAAGTAAATTTGTGCTCACAATAAAAGCAATCCCACACAAAGCAGGCACCAAAACTAAAATACAGATGAGAGTTCACTGAAGTGAGGCCACCAGCAATTAATGCCCAGAACACAAAACAAAACACAGTTTAAAATCAGTAAGCTGCCCAGCTTAATGAATAAATCCCTTCCAAGAAGAGTTATCATAGAGAAATGTGAATGACTAAAAAGCAGTGAGGCATTAAGCATTATTCTGATTTTAACAGTAAATGTCACAAATTTATGAACAGTCCCATGCAATTAAGTTTTCCAAAACAGCCAGACCATATTCATGAAATGGCAGTTCTATTTGTCATAGTTGAGCTATAAATATTAACATTTCTATAATAATTCTAATTCAAAATATGCAAATAACTCTGTCTGTGAGAGCAGAAACTAAAACTCTGATTGCATATACTATACTTGGTCCAATGCATGAAGGTGAAGAGCAGGGAAAGAGGGAGAGATGGCCATTTATGTACTGTGTGTGAAGTTCAATGGCTTATGTTTGCTTAAGATGGGTGAAAAACAGGCATGCTTGACCAGGTTCTACAGGAAATGATGCCTAAGGAGAATAGTGGTGGAAACTGGAGGAGTTTTACTTTGAAAATTGGGTCAGACTAAGGCACTAATCACTTCTGCACTAACAGGAGAAAAACCTTTCTGGCAAATCTCTAGGGACTCAAAAGTTTACTGCCAAAAAATATAAGGTGACTAAATATTTATGCATGCAATAGTGAATCACACTTTTGGTTCCGATGCCTAGTTCTATTTACTCCACAGGTACTAAAGCTCTTTCTGAGAAAGCTAACCAACAGAGGACTTGAATCCAGGTGTGCCAAACAAATGTCAACCACTGGCTCAACTTTCCTGATCTTAGAATGCCAAAGGTCCTATTTTAGCCATAACCCTATTTTAGTCCTACATTAAGTAGTAGCACGGAAATGGAGTCACCTTCTGGAATGCTGAGTTTAATGCATACATTTAAGGAGGGAGCTTATTCAAGCTGATGTCAAAATCTCAAATTCAAATCCCATTTTGTTCACTATTTTTCTTTTTGAAAGAATGTGAAATGCTTCAACTTTCGTTTCCCCATCTTCAGAGTGAAGTTAGACATCTCTTTAAGAACCCTAAGAATTACCATTATTTATAAAATAGTTGAAGGTCAAAGGCACCATTAAAGGTGTTTTAGGTTTTTTTTAAGTATTTCTGGAAAATGGAAATGGCTGTGTTAAATTTTGTAGTAAGTTTCAGCATAAGAGGCATGAGCTCCTTGTGAATATATAATATACTTTTTGAACAGTAAGATCATATGTTTATTAACATCCTTCTCTAGCTATTCAATAATTTCCACAGAGATATGCCAGAAAATATCCCATGAGAATTTTACTCTCAATCTAAGATAATATTATTTAGCCCTTGAGCAGTCAAGGCTCAGTGTAGCACATATGAAGAGTTATTTTTCCTAAAACAGCTTTCAAAGAAATAGTATGGCTCTAATTGAGCAAAAATAAGCACAAATATCACATCTTCTTCTGTTACCCCCAGAAGACCTGTATTGTCAGTAAAACAAAGAATAGATTCATTAGATCTTTTGCTGGTGATTGGAGAATGTACCCATCTTTTGACTTCACAAAAATTGTGCTGTCAAACAAGTGCTATGAACCTCCTTTTGTCTTCTTTACTCACTTATTATAGTGATTGAGATTGTACACTGGCATAGTTGAGAATCATTTATCACAAATAAAACTCATTACTGAGAACCAACTGTGCTTGTGACTCTACCAGAATACTTCTCTTCTTGAAGTGCTCCATTGTCAGGTTGAGGTAAGGATACACTCAATGCTTGAGGTAATCTTAGTCAAACAGAGAAAGCAGCAATGTCTTCATTTGTTTGGGTTTGTTTTGGTTTTTTTTTTAACCCTGTGAAGATTTTATTGGCAAATGAATGATTCATTTTCAAATCAAACTTTAGGATAGAAAGGATGAGACATATCCAGATTTCAGTCACACTAAGGTTTTACAGAAAATGTCCAGAAAAATAGATGCCTATGCACTTTTAAAAAATGTAACCTATACATCAACAGATTTTTGTCTATCTGAAGCCTTTTACCATGATAAATATATGCAGAATTTCATACTCTTCTCTATTAAAAGTGTGATGTCCACAATAATGTCACCAGACATTCAGTTTTCTAGTGTACTGATGCCTAATACAGTCACTGCTCCCACCTACCTAAAGGGTTTGTTTGTTTCCTTCATCAAAACCAATGGCAATCTCAAGAGAGATTGCTTCTCCCTTCTTCTCTCCTTACTCACGTGAAAATTAAATGAAATCAATGTAGAGAGATACAAGTTACCTAAATTTACTTTAACATCCAGTCACTGGTTTTTGCCCTAACTCTACAAATCATGAATACAGTGCCACTGCCCAAAAGATGGCCGCCAAAATGTACTAATTTTGTGACTATTAAGCATTTGATGGCACAGTTAATTTCATTGTAAAAATAACCCCACTGAATAATACATCTATGAAATAAATATATTTTGGATAATATTTACATTGCACCAAAAAAGAGAGAAAATAAATCCTTGGTTTTATTATTTGAAACTACATCTTTCTGCAGCCCTGTCATCTGAGCTCTGTATCCCACCAAGTCACAATTTACCTCTAAGATAAACTGATGAGGAACCAGTAGACTGCTCCTCTCATTCTCTCAATTAGGCAAATTCAAATTTTCAACTGGCAGAAAGCCTGGAAGATCAGTTGAATGAAAACCTGAAATGGTGACAGCCAGAATACTATCCCAGGATTATTCACAGTCTTCCATCATCCCTTTTGTAAGTGCATGTACAGCGTGCAACAGCGTGGGAGAAATTTTAAGTCTTACACCCTCAGCCTGACAACTTTGCCACAGATAACAGCCAAGTTTGAAATCATCACTTACTTCCACTTTTTCTGTTATTCCTACAAGTTAATAACAACAGAGCAAAAAATAAACTGAGAGGAGAAACAGAAGAGGTTTTCAGTGGGAGGGATAGGCAAGAAAGCCCCAGGCGGATGCATCAGTGAGTGACGGGAGCAGACTTGGAACAAAGGTGGCCTGAAGCTTGGGTCTGCAGCTGTGGCATGCTTCACAAGTCAGGAAGTTTGTCTGGCCTCTAACCTGAGAAGAAAATTAACCTACTCTTGCCAATTGATTTGTCTGTGGAATGAAAATGTTCTTGGAAAGTGTGTAGTTGGAAAGCATCTTCATAGTAGAGCAATTTAGATCCTGAGTTTGCTGCAGTCTGAAACCCAGCCCACCACTGTCATCCTGCAGTGACTGCTACTCCTTGTCCCATGCTTACCATGAAAAATTCTGTATTTCCAGATAACACGCTTTTTGTGAAAGCTGTTGTGGTATGCAGGTTCTGTGTTTCTCTGTGCCTTTTCTTTTATTCGGAGAAATTCTATTTGCTTTCCAGTACCTAGATGTAAAAGCTTAATCCCCAAGGAAACATATGATACATACTTCAAGCAAATGCAGTATGCAATTATTTGTGAAATAGGAGTTATTTTATAACCGTCTTTCAGAAACACAAGGTTTTTCAGCTGATCTGTATGTTTTTCTATTTAAACATTGATTTAAAAGCATTGCCAAGTATATCAGGAATCTAAGACAGAAATTTCACAGTGCACAGAAAAGCAGCTGTTTTTTCCCCCTCAAATCCTGGCAATTTAACCAAATGTTTGTTTTAACAACTGCAACAAGAAGTAAGGTATAAATAACTTTGTTTCATTGCAGTATAGAGTGAGATTAGCATTTGCAAAATTTTTCAGAAAAACATGCATGTGCAGTAAGTTGGTATTTTTCCCTGTGAAGGGCAGGAGAGGACATAAATTTAGTCACACATTTCACGTAAAGACCATTTTAGTATGTGAGGGGACAAAATATCCTTAGCAGCTGCTCTAAGTTTCCTAATGGATTCCCAAGCAAAACTTTTCCAACACTAGCTAAAAATCATTAAAAATATCACTGAAAAGCTTTGAACTTTGCCCTCTCAGATGAAAACTGGTTTAAAGTAATGCCATGCTGTGAAATCTGAACTTAATATAAGTGCATTTAAAACTAAACACATTCTTTTTCTTCTTTGATACAAAAGGTAAACAATTTAGTTGTTCATAACAATTAGCAGCATCTTACGCTGCAGTCTTTGCAGTAAATTCAGCTGAATATCATTCCGTGTTTTTTGCAGCTATCAACTTTGGAATGAAGAACCACTCAAATCAGCCACATTTATTTTTTAGTCAGATGGCTTTACCATTTTTTTATTTCCACAAACACCTGCAGTCAGAGCCTCCATTTTCTCAACATGAGCAATGACACTTGTGCAGTAAGAAATCACTACCTTGTACAAAGTTTTTACTATTCTTCCATTTAAAAGTTTCATTGACAAGGAAGCAGAAAAAGTAGTGTAAGTCACAGGTCACCAAGTAGAAACCACTGGGAGAAAAGAACATAATAATCCAGGGCTTCAAAACTAGCACTGATTATATGAGTTCAGTGACATTTTTATAATTCAGGTCTGATTAGCAATTCAGTAATATGCACCTATACAAGTCTAACACCGTTTTACAGCAGAGGAACCTCTTCTAGAGGTACAGGGACAGGACCTATCTTTCATACCTGAGAAACACACTTGTCTCAAGGTTTTCCTCTAACTTCTCTGTATGGGTAAACCTAGACTATTACTACTACCTACTAAAATGATAACAGTGTTTAAAAGTCAAAAATTTTACTTCCCTAGTCCACTTAATACAGGCAAAGTGTATGGGATAGCGAGAAGTTGTGTTCAATTGCCTTGAAAAGTACAAGATCTGCAGAAGCCTTTAAAACATTTCACAGTATTCTCTGCTGCTGAAGATGGAGGCAGAGAAAAGCAAGCATATGGATTTACAGTCCCAGCAATTTCTGAAACTCTTTTAGTTTCACTTGAGCCAACCAGATTGTTTCCAGCAGAAAAGGAAGAGGTGTTTCTCAATGGCAGCCACCAGCATGATTGTATTTGTACACACACATGCAAAAAACTACTTTTTGTCTAGAAAACAGAAAAAAATAAAATTACTACACACTTTTTAATTGGTCAATTTATATTTGTAGAAAGATATACCTGTGCGTATACTTATGAAAGATTTGAAGCAGGTGGCTTGACAGTCCATTCAGCAGCTAGACTCTGGGAAAGAGCAGCAGTGCTTGAAACTCTGCCTATAAAGCAAATTCAGCACACACATATTTCACATACCATAACCAGCATGCACCTTCACAAAACAGAAGCAGTGTTTATGTTTACCCAATTTTTCCTGTGTGCTTAGAAGATGAGTGGAAGGGTGCTTAGATGTGGATCTTGGTGGGGCCCTGGTCTGCAGGCTCTGTCTGCACCCAGCCCTGTGAAACTGCCAGTGCATCTAGTGAGCCTCACGTCTTATTTACCCTTCTGTTTGTGCTTTTGCATCCAGCAGTGAAAATACCTTACCCGGAGGTCAAACAGAATTATGCACTGATGAAATCACTGCCTCTTCACTCCAAGACTGATGAACCCCCTGACTGCAAGAGTGCAAGCAGGCTGTGCTCCCCACCACACCAGCACTAAGCAAGCCAGGACCAGTGGTGGTGCGAGGACTGTGAAGCCAGAGGCAGCTGTGCTCTGAGCCTGGGTGTGTACTGCACAGCAAGGCTTCAGACCACTGGATAGAGAGCTGGCAGGCCTCAAAGCCCTGGCTTTCCTTCCCTGCTCCCAACTGCTGCCACAGATTTCCAGACTGTATTACAGAGATGAGCTTGGATGCCTGCAGGAGCAGCTGAAAGTGGGGTGCAAGAGACAGACTAATTGGCTCCAGTGCAGGACACGGCTATTCTGAAAATGGAAGCAAGAGGGAAGAAAGAGAGCTGTCTTCAGATGCTGCAGCCACAAGTAAAACAGTTGAAATCATTAAACACTTTCCTAGTTTTGCTTCCCCCTTAGAAAACTACTATAGATGCCACAAGACTGCGTCTAGAGGTTCTGTGTGAACACAGCTAGGGAGGCCCAGTACACACTACACAAATGTGGTCTTTTCTTAGGGAAAAATGAGACACCCTGGATTAAAAGTTGCATCAGATATTAATGCTCCCGATGGGACAAATGTCCTGCTGAAGTTTTAATTTCAGCTAAGAGCCAATTCACAAGGTTATTTAGGAGCATGCACCATGTCTTATATTGTGAATATTCACCTATGGGAGGGTTTAGCAGATCTTTGAAGAAAGATCAAAAAAACACAGCAGTATAGTAAAAGAGTGCCCTAATATGTGTGTTTCTAATATGGGCAAACCCAGCTACTCTAAAAGTATATCCAAATACAGTGTTTGGAACTAAAATAACTGATGAAAATGCACAAGCAGCTGACTACTTAACAGGAACTGTCTAAAGACTCAGCTATGCAGTAACAAGAGCAAGATGTCTGATCTGCCATACAGTACACAGAACCATTTGCTGTTATGTAGTAAAATATTGCATGCAGAGCACTATTAACTAAATCATCAAAAATTAAGAAGCAGAAGCAGTTAGCAAAATCTAAGATGCATTCAGACAGCATGCAGGTCTTGTGAGCACTTTCTAGCACCTAAGGCAGTGTGGTCCTAGGAAGAATGCCAAGATGCAATACAAGTACATAGCACACACATTACCAAATCCCCTGTGGGAAAAAAACCCCAAAACAGGAGTACAGACTGAGACACAGCTACAGTACACCCTGAGGAGGTGTCTGGCTTGGTTGAGAAGCAAATGATATATCATCAGCTTGTCATTAGGGAGGGAGCAGTCTGGATATAGCCAACCAATGAATGATTTCCAAGAACAATCAGCAGCTTATAGGGAAAAAAAGAACAAATAATGCTAAGTGTCAAGATTTGGAAGATGTAAGTCACAGCTTTTAATTGTATCTAAAGTAAGGATGAATAATAACTTTGTAACCTGTATACAATACACAGCAAATCTACTGAAAACCCATTTGAGACCAGAACTATCATAATTTCCTTACAATTTACTCATCATTTGCTTCCAATACAACAAATCTATTTTTCCTTGCCTTCTACATTAACCACTAGTGCTCCACCATTCTCTCACCTTTACCATACAACTCTTCTGATTGGGCTATTAAATACTGGTTTTTTGCTTCAAAGTAAACAACTCCAATCTGTGATTATTTTACAAATTCATTAAATTTTGATAATTTCATCAATATTTGTCTTCTGTGAGTTCTCACACTGATTGTAATTCCCTTCTCCTACATCTGCTTACAAAAATTCCTGGGTTTCTTATGTGTCACTTTTGTTTTAATTAAACAAAATGTCCAGCCAAAATGCTAATATATCTTGTTTACCATGATAAACAACTGTTCTAGTAGTATAATGCATTTTCATAATAGAAAACTGTAATTTATAAAAAACTACTGTATATCATAGCTCACAATTTTTCTAGACTTATAAGTAGACATCTTCAAAATATTTTTTCATTATTGAAACTAAAGGAACTATTGTCCCATATTTTAGTTGGTCTTAACATAATTTTTGTAGCTATGAAAGTTTAAATTCCATATCTACTATTTGTGAAACATTTTGCAGCCTCTGACAGTCAGCTCTTGAAATTGCCTTCAGATTAAAACTATCATTTTCAAGTAACATAAAAAGTGAAGTCCAACATTTCTATGCCTTTGCTGTTAGAGTATTCACAAATCATTGCTCAGAATGCAAATTACAAATGCATCATACCAGTATTGTCAGAAAACTGCATTCCTTTGACAAGGAAACTAATAAAGCAGCACTTGGTTCTTGACTGACATGCCTTGAATATGGGGCTCTCAATGTCCTGTACCAAGTTCCGCATTAACTTTGAATAAGAAATTTCACTAATTTAAAAAGGAAAATGAAATAGTTATAGACTAGTAGTTAAAAGCAAGAAAAAAAATAATGACAAATACATCAATCCCAGCTCATCACACATCTGTACACCTTGCCACTTGCTTTAATGGTTCATTCTGATTTTTTCTTTGCAGAACCTGGATAACATGGAAGAAGAGTCTATTTTGAAAGAGTTAGTTTGTGAGAGTTAGTCTTACTATCATGGGAAGCAGAAGAATGAAGTAAGCAGGATAAGGTCAACACATTAACATTTACATGAATTCAGATCCCATATAGCTTTAATCCTCCTCAGTGACAGGCAAACCATCAGAGAGGAGGAAATGAGACTTCAACATTAATTCAAAGTGCCTGGTTTAACCTTTAGAAAATAATTCAATTTTCTCTTTCTTTCTCTTTCCTGTTCTCCTTTCCATGCACCACAAAGGCACTTTTCCGTTTCTTCAAAATTAACAATGTCTTTTTCCAGCTTTCATTTAAATTTGGAGAAACTGTCCATGCACACTTTATGAGACCTAAAGTACACATGTGGGACTTAAACTCCTTTCAAACTCTTTGTGCCTCATTCCTGTAGACTTAGCTGAACTAACAAAGAAGATTGAGTCAGGATTTCATTCTATTCACCTAAAATACGAGCAGACAAATGTTAGCAGTCACTGCTTGGTAGTTCCAGGTGAACTTTTCAGTTCAAATCACCTAAGGAGACAAACAGGCCTGAAGTTACACTGAAGGGCACTTACCCACCATTTTAGACAGAAGAGTAAAGAATTGTTCCAACGGAAGAAAGCAAAGTGGGGGAGTGGAGAAGGAAGCAGTGTGAGAGAATCCCCAATCTTAAGTCAAGAGGACTTAAAAATATTTTAAAACAGTGAGAAGACTAAAGCTTTAGAAAGTGGGGGTTTTCTATATGGTTCCTTGGGGCTATGTAGTGCAATAATTGTTCTTTCTACTGGGATTCCTCACATTTCCCCAGGAAGCTGAACTGCAGTTTGCAGTGTCTAGAAAACTGCAGCTGGGAGAAGGATCAGTTTAAGCAAATCTGGCTGTCCTAGATCAGCAGAATCAAAATGAGATAACATAGTGCCTTTTTCTCAGGGAGGACATTAAAAAGGGTAAAACATAGTGCCCCAAAGCACTGAATATACTCAGACCCAGACCCGAAAGGCCAGCTTGTCTTGCCGAGAGACAGTCTGTAAAGATTGAAATTTTTCTTGTACAGTGATAACTTATTTCTAACCACATCAGCATAAGTTCTTCACCTTTCTGAAATGGTTTTCTGTTTACCTTCATGTAGGTTAGTGTGAAAGTGTGTGTTCATCTGCATCACTCTCATAAACAAATCTTAATGGCTTCAAAATGGCAGAACTTTTGTTAAAGACAAGCATCTGTCATTTCTCTGTACATAAGGCATTGCAATAGCACATATACATAAGGATAGTCAGTCCCTACATAGGATGAGACATGGGAATATTACTAAAGTTAAACACTTGCAGGAGAAGTGTTCTCATACTCCACGTAACATGGAATGCCATGAGAATTACAACTGAAGGAATGTTTCTTAAACTCAAAGTTGCATGCCAAAAACCAAAAACCAATCACAGATTCCATTTCTTGATGAATAGATAAAAGTATATGGTTATTCCATGTAATTTCTATTAAAAAAAAAAAAAAAGGAGGGGGGAAAAAAAGCCCAAAGCAAAGCACTCTTTCTTTTTTTAATTTTTTCCATCATCACTATAGTCAAAAAAGTTCCATCCTTTTAATTTCTTGTCTGGCACTGACTTCATTTTAAATACAACCCAGTAGAGTGCTCAGTTGCCAAACTGCTGCTTTTTTAAACATTTTAAATAGGACATTAGTTCTTAGCATGAATGTTTTGAAATCTGATCAACAAGCCATTTCTCAATACATTAGGCAAAGCAAGCAAAATTAGGCTGGTTTATGTCAGGTACTTAGCACAAATCCCTTAATAATGTGTTTGAGTGCAGAAACCATTAATAAATGCATAATTCCCTAAGACAGGCTTGATTAATTAAGTCATATGTGTATCCTTCTAATTAAAAAAAGAACATTAGGCAGATGAGTGGAATTTCTGAGTACAAAATTCAAAGGCTGTTTTGCTTTTATTTGAACAACGAAAGAAAAGCTGCTCGTTAATATAGCTGCCAAAAAACCAGCAAGAGTGCTGACACAAACCCCCCAAACTCTGACTTGTTCAAAACAGCTAAGTATTTACTTGCTCATTTGTGGTCCAATTTTTAATCAGGTAGCTGCTTGATTAATCCAGGCAGTTTAAATTACAAAGGCAGCTGGTGCTAATATATACATAACTAGATGATATGTTGGTTGCATTTCTTCCACTAAATTGTTTAAAACCAAAGACTCACAGGTTTTCAAACTCTCAGGGAAAACTATTTTATGAAAAAGCAACAGTCTAATGGTTGACCCCAGACTCTTCCCAAGCATGCATTTTACTGTAGTGTGGACTGCAAATTTTGCTATGATACCATAATTTGCAGCAACACTGAAGCAACAGCTATTCTCAAACACACAGCTTTTCTTGTAAAACAATTAGTTTTTTGAGGTTCCTTGCTAAAACTAGTAAACAAAAGCAGAAAGAGCACAAAACATAATGTTATGAGACATAACAGGAACATAAAAAATTCTGCTAAGCTAATAGATACTGTTAAGCATAACAATTTTGCCAACATGATTTTTGACGATAAGTAGGACTGGTAACAAACAGCACAATTTGGTACAATAATGCTACCATGCCCAATACAAGTCCAGTACTCTAAAAGTTTTAGTCTTAGAAACATGAACCTGTTGAAGATAAATAGTAAATTTAGTGGCTCAGACACAGACAACAGACTTATCTGCAGGATTAATCCCTGTTGGGGAAAGGATCCTACTACTTTGAGTAGGGGGCTTGAACTGTATGAACTTCAGAGGTCATTCTGTGACAGTGCCCTTGAAGCATTGACCTACTTAAAAGAACACAATATCCTTTGGCTGTTTAATTTACAGGGAAGTGCTTTGATTTTGATGAGAAAACAACCAGGTGTCTGAAAGCAAGAGGGAAAGCAGTAAGCAATAATGACTAAGGAGCAGACACTGATAGATTTGATGTAGATTTGACAAAATACATTGCATCTGTGGGACAGGATGGAGAGAGGAAAGCAGAAACAAGGGTGTAGAAGTGATTTGAGTAAGATTTATGAGCATCCCAAGAAATATTATTTGGACCTAACAGAGCTGGCAAAGGACTTGAATCTCATGGCCTAAAAGAAGCTAAAAGTCAGATCCATTTAAAAAGCCACTGAATTGGTTTCTCCAAAAGCAACCGATGATTCAAAGGGATTAAGGGTTTTAATTCTTCAGCTGCTATATCCTAAACCATCCACATAAGCAATGCCCCCAAATAAAAAGCAAAGCAGCTCAGCATAAAATCAGCCAGAAGGCTGCTGTATGTATTCCTAATTGGCTGGTGCAGATGGATTTCCAGTCTAGGCCTTATGCCTAGGCAATAATATAATTTGCAACAAGAGTGATGAGATCGAAATAAGGCCCACCATGACTGCTCATCTTTCCCCTGTGTCTTCCTCTAAAAGAGAGTTAGCTACAACTGAGACAGTGGCTGAAGCTTAGACAGACAGGCTGAGTCTGCAGCTATGAAGAAGACGGTGTATTACTGCCACACAATGAGTGCAAGATGACTCGCTGTGTTGAACGTTTATAAGAGGTTACATAAGGGCACAGTTGTTGTGCAATCCAGAATGTGACTTCAAATTAAGCAGGAATCCACTTTATTAGACAAGTAAGAACTGTGTACAGCTCATCATGGGAGTTCTAGCTCCCTGAGTTGCAAGTCTGAGACCTTCACACAGAGAGACATGCTTAAGTACTTCTATACAAAGAGACATAAAGGACTTCACTTGCTCTTGTCTGCTTTTGACATAACATATATTCAGGCATCTACCAGAGTTCTGCTGAGTATACTGATACAAGGCTGCCACTCTTTAAAAATCCAGTAAAGAGGACTTAAACGAACAAGACATTCATCATAAAACAACAAATCCTGTTACTAAAAGGTCGGAGAATTACAGGGAAATCTACACATACAAAATCCTGGAAATGAGCAAAAAGAATATGTACAGTAAAAGGTTGGAAAATGCTTAAATCAGTAGGGAGTGTTGTTACAAGAATCAGACTTGAAAGCAGCTTGCCTGTTGACATGGTTAATAAATATGACAGAGAAAACAAATACAATCAGTCTAGATTTAACTGTCTAATTGTAACTCCAGTTAAAAAACAGGCTCCAGCTTGGCCTCAGTTGGATGAAGGAAAAGAAAATAAAGTTTCCATATTCTAGATGGGTTTGAGTTTAATTGAATTGATTTTTGGCATGGGAGGAAGTAATATCTATCCTACAAATCAGCCACCTTTTCCACCATTTTTTCTATCTAACACGACTCGAACTCTCAGTGCCTTCTTGAACTGTAATTAAATCCATGCACTGATTTCTTCCTGTGAGAAAACTGTCTTCTTTCTAATGTTTAGATGCAAGCCTATGTCTCCTGTTGTTCTAACTCTCCAGATCATTCCTGTACTATCCAACATCTCCCATGCCCTTTGCCTTCTGCCCTCCTGGAAGATTTGCCAAGCTTAGTACACTCTCAGGAAGTTAAAGCTTCTCTCATCTCCTGCTCACCTAATTCTTCCTTTCCTCTCCTTCTTTCTACTGTTCCACCCCCAACCTTGTAAAAGCCTATGCATTTTGATTTAGGTAGAGTGTTTGATTGTTTGTTTTGGTCTTTAGAGAAAAAACTTCAACACAATATCAGTTATGTTGCATATTGTACGTGTGAAAATGAGAGCTAGAATGGTCTGGAACTGGACAGTTTAACTGATGAGGCTATTCCTGATTTAGGTGATCTCAGAATGTGAAGTCATGCTGATTTACAAATAAAAATCAAAATCAGACCTTACTCTGCAGACAGGCATTGAGAAATCTCCAGTAGGTGGATTTTTGTCAACACTGTTAGTTTTCCTCAAGTGTTTGTTTTCTGCTGTTGCATGTCCTTGGCTCCTGGCTGACAACACATTAGAGTACAAGTCTATTCCCTGAAGACCAGCATTCTATCACAGTTTATCTTTCCTTGGGACTCAGGTCAGATTAAGATCCAGGTCCATGTGATCAAATCTTCTAAGGCCAAACATCACATCACACTAGTAATAATTTTTTTTTTTTTTAATTGTTAAAATACAGAAGTTGTCCTCTCTATCAAAAACCTTCTTCCCCTTCACTGTCTCTCTTACTGTCTTCTGGATCGAAAAGCTAAGAAACTTGGACAATTTGAGAATGTATTTTACAAGTAAGCACTCACTTCTCTTCTCTCTTTGGTGGGTTTTTAAAAAAAAATTTGGCCTTTTTTTTGGTTGGTTGTTCCTTTTTATATCTCTGTTTTGTAGGAAATGCTTACAGTCCAAGTACATACTCCAGGACACAAAAATTACTCATTGTCACCTTCCTTATATACATAAACCTTTCTTATGTATGTAAAACAGCATTCAGACAGGGTGTGCTGACATGCTTCAAAAAACAAGAGAAAAGTATTTGTCAATTTTCAACTTTCCTAAGAAGAACATCGTTTTCCTTGCATGACCTCATTCTGGTGAATATCAGGGACAGACGATGGAGCATGGGCATCCAGAGACAAGTTTCCTCAGCAGTTACATTTTCTTCTCTTGTACACAATCCCAGTGTTATTAAATGTTTGCAGACCATTCACTGCAGGAGAAAAGGGCAAAGCCAATTCAGACCGAAGCCTGGAACAGGGATAAACACTGAAGTTCTGGAACTCACCTAACAGCCAAGGGTCTGGAGCCAGGGCTAGAGTATAAGCCAAGGCTGAAGCCAAAGACAGGAACCAAACAAGCTGCCAGCAGGCAGGACCCAGAGCCAGGATATGATCCAAGGGTTGTGAGCCAGAGCCAAGATACAAGTCAAAGGTCAGATGCCAGGAACTTGGATCAACAACAGGCTTCAACCATTCAACAGCTGAAGAGAAAATACAGACACCATCTTAACACCCAACAACTAACTACATGGGATGTCCACACATGACTGTGCTGCTGAAAAGCATCAGCCCTGTCTCACCCAACAATCTATAACAGGCTCCAGCTAGCGCTGAGCTCAGGCCAAAGCCAGCAGTCCAGACTCAAATAAATTGCAAACTATTGCATCACAGCGAAGTGATGGGGTACCAGCTAAGGTCTGAAACTGGCATCACAGTCTCCTTGCCCCCAGACCCAAATCAGACTGATAACATAGTTTATTACACACATCACATGCATGTGGTGTTGAATCCTTGTATCTTTGGCAGCATGAGCAAGAGCATCTACAACTGTCAGCATGCAAGAGGAAACAGGATGCCTAGATGACTAGAGATCACAGAAAAGTTATAGGTACAAAACTACTTTTGAGGATAGTTTTATCAACAAACTTGTTGCTATAAAAGGAGATATTCCCATATATTCCAATATTCCAATAAAGCCAGCTGGCAATCTGGGCCTTTTTTCAGCAGACTGTCATACTTGCTCAGACAAAATTTAGGAAAAAAGACATGAGTAAATACGTCCTTTTGAACAGACACAGACAACCACAACAATATAATTCACTTTCTCCTATAAAGTCTGAAAAGTCTTAAATGAGAGTTAGAAGTTTCAGAAATCAGAGTAGGAGAACAGCATTAAATACCTTATCACAGTCTTTGGCTAACTGGAGGAAAAGAAAACCAGTAATTGCATGCAAGCTGCAGATGTAACAATAGGGCTTATCTAACCAGTAAACCAATAAGCCCAAGTGGTGGAGGAATGAACTAAGACACATAATCAGAGCCCATTGCACTGATGCATCCAAACCTCATTCAATTAGAATTAGAAGCATTGATAAAATAGAGTTGTCTAATTTGACCTGATTAAATACCTGGCATTTCCCCAAACTTCATCCTCTCTGTATCATGTTTGAAATAAGTTTTAATGAGATACAGATATTCCTTTAATTTAGCCTTCAATATTTATTTTTCAGATTCAAAATTTCAGGCTTTGTAGCAAGAAACAAGTATTATCAGCACCCAAAATCATCAGAAGTCATGGTCTTCACACTCTTCCATACTTGTATTAAACATCCTGCTGACCCAGCTCAGGCCAATGACTGCTTATGGAAGCAACAGGTGATGTTTTTCACTCCATTTTCTTTACAAATAGTTTGTCAATGCATGAAAAGTTGAATAAAATTTAGTTTGGAGCTTATAATAGTTTCTATAGTAGCTCCTTAGGCAGAAAGATGAGAGGTAGGATTATGAACAATATTATTCCTAAAAAGTAGGATAAGGAAAAGAAAAGTAGAATGATACATGTTTTGAAGTATGTTAGAGAATTCAATTGATGGGACAAATCAATCTCAAACCCCTCAAATAATGGCTCTTTCTCCTGTCTGCTAAAAAACCCCTAAACAATTCTCAGACTTCAGAACATTTAAAGCTTTAGGCTTTCCTGTGGCTGTTGTCACTAGAAAGTCAGCACATACTCTAGAAGACGTTTATTCAGTGAAAGAGGTTCTGAAATGACTGCAGAGAGGTTTCCGGCTAAAATGGAGGGGGAGGGGGAGGGGCAGAGGGGTAAGACCCATCCCGTCTTTAATTTTTTTTGTGTGACTGTGCCGAGGAGATGGATGTGATTCTTCTCGCCAGTGAGGTGAAACTGCTCAGATACCATTACTGAAACCCCTTTCTCTCCTATCCTTGAAGGTCTGTATCTTTCTAGTTAAATACTGAAAAATATCTAGTATCAGGAGTGGTAATATCAAAAATGATCAAGAATTTGTTGCATGGGTGTCAGGCATGCAGTACTGTTAAAACTTTACATGGGATTTTTTTTCAGACTAAAGAAACATCTATGTGTTGATAGGGACAAGTCCTGTGGAGTGCTAATACACTTTAGAACAGCTAGAAAGGATTTACTTAGGCCACCCACAACGCGAAAAACAGTAAAAGTAGCTTTTAGCTTGTCATTTAGCCTGAGGTCTAAAAATACTTTGTGACAAGGTTATGACATATGTCCTCCAAGTAGAAGCTCACTTCTCTACAGGGGAAGTACCTGGCTGCTATTAAAGCTGGATGGGTTGTTAACAACACGGGTGCCCCTGTAATTTCACAGCTGCCTGGAGGGTTCATCAGGTATCTCTTCATTTAAACATCAGCAAGTGCCTGGAGGCAAAACCATATGGGATGAAAAGAGCCTCCCAGCAAAGAAATTTCCTACTTGTAAATCCTACTAATTTATGACTCTGTGTTAATTCCTTGAGCCTTTGAAGAACTATTACATAAATCTTTTTAACTGCATTATCATCTCACACACAAATCATAATTTATTCTAAGGAAATCAAAGGTCATCAGTTATCCTGGCTGCAGCTCCAGCCTGACATGGCAATCCATTAAAAGCAGAGAGATTTTTACCAACAAAGTTTTTCACTTGAAATTGCCATATGACTTAAACTGTTAAGAGGTCACTTTCAGAAAAAATAGTCATCATATTTTCATCATCTTTAATATCCTCTGTTAAATTCTGCAGTCTACTAAGACACTAGCCATCTCCCCCATGGCCTCTATTATTCAAGAATTATTCAACACCTTTATTATGATATGAAAATGTATATTTGACCTTGATAAGCTCCATCTTCATATTACCCCAAACAAACTCCTAGAATGGAGCAAACATCAGAGAATAAGCTTCTGCTTTGTAAATGTTTTCAGAAGAAAGGCACCCTTTTCGAAGTATTTCAAGCAATATTTCTTTGGAGTTCAAAAAATATCTTTCTGCTTCACATCTGTTTATACCGTTGGTTTGAATATGGTCTCTGTATCAAAAAAGTAAAGCATCTGTAAAAATATTTTGAGTGTTTATTATAAAAAATTCAAAAAAACAACTCCAGAGGAACTGGAAAAATGCAACAATAAAAAAAACCCCAAACAACAACAACCAACCAAAAAACCCAAAACCAACCAAACAACAAAAAAAAGCCCACACAACCAAAAAACCCCAACAAATTAAAAAAGCTTGAAAGCAAATCAAACAAAGAGGGATTTACCAAATGGAAAAGGCAGCTGTAATGGCTGAACTATTTTTATCAGTATTCTAACAAATAACACCTCCTGCGCTTTAAATATTTAATGTGAAATCCATGGATTTATATAGCTTACAAAATGCCAGAGGCTTATTATCTTTACAGATTGCATGACAGGAATATTCATATAATTTGATACCACTTTTTAAGACAACAGGAATTCCTCCAGGTGCTAATGGTAGATAACTTGTGTGCTGCTTCAATAATCTACTAATTATAGAATCCCTCAGGTAGAACAATGTCATTAATCTGATTAAATTATTTATATTTCTGGAAAGCAAAATCTTATTAGGTCCTTGGCATTTGACTGTGTATATTATGCAGCTGCGTTTGCAGTTTATGGTGTGGAGGAAAATGATCCATATTTTACCTAACCCTCTAGATATCTGGAAAAGGACCAGAGTCTCTTACATCCTAACACTGCCATTCATAAATTCCAGGGCATAGCCTGCATTGCATAGGTTGTCCATTTAGAGCACTATAACACTTATGAGAATGAAGGTTTGTTGTAGGCATTTATTCGGCACCTTGTCTTCAGCAATATAACAACAGACATGCATGGATTCTCATCCACCCACTACATGGTAAGCATGTTAAGACTAGTGAAATTATCAGACTCTCTCATGTCAGATCAGAATAAAATCAACTGCTGGAATTAAAGCGAGGGTTTTAGTTTTCTACTAAATATAGCAGGACCAACAAAAGCAACATATGTTTGCAGAAAGACAGTCTGAGCCCTCTTCAGTAGCTTTGATTTTAAAACAGGAAGGAGCGTAGGGGATTGAGAGCTGGCATTAACTTGTTACTTAGCATGCAATAATGACACTAAAACTAGATTCATTTTAAGTTAGGGAAAAAAGAAATTTTGATTAGTTCTTGCAGCAGATAAGATACTTTCTGCAGCAAGCATTATCACATCACATGGGAAAGATAATGTGTTTTTTACAGAGAAGCAAAAAATTCCTCTGTCATCTCTGTACACCATTGTGCAGTGTATCTAACTTCTATTCTGCCATGTGCCTCCATTTGAAACTTATCTTTCTATATTTGCACGACAATTAGACAAGTGTAACTAACATAAATATACTCCCATAGTAAAGAAAAAATACAATAGTAGATTTTTAGTAATTTAAATATTAATATATTTAGAGAATTCTTAAGGATGTGATTTGGTGTTGCACCTGTTTTAGCTGCTATATCAGACAACTTACATGTACAATAATTTACTGAATAATATAAAAATGTCTCAGTTGGTCATTATTCTGCTAACATTTATTTACAGTCAACATAAATTCACATCCAGTTACAGCTATAGACAGGCTTAAATGTTAGCAGTATCCCTTCAAGCAAAAGATTGCTGTGCTGCTTTTATGAAAAACATCAACTCATGATCATTTATCTTCTTGCCCTTCTAAACTTCTAGAATATTTAAGTACAAAATAAACTGTATAGAAAAATTTGAGAACACCAGTGTCCCATTTGTTGTCTATTAAAATATATGATCTAACAGTTCCTTCTTGCTTTAAAAATATATGAACTTTTACATTTCATATTTTGCCAAGAAACTCTGCTTTGTTATTGGAAATAACTTACACAGTACATACTGTATGTAGGCAGCCACTCTAAATATTATAAAACACTCTTATAAAACACTGCAAATCTGAACATTACTGAATAAAGTAGAAGTTTTTATTCCTTTATATGAATTACCAAGGATTCCTGCCAGGGCATTACTGTCCATCTATAAAATGTCTGAAAATGGATTAGAAGGAGCAGCTTCACATATTCAGCTGATTCTTCTAGAGAAAAGTAGTTTCAGTTTGTGAGTAATTTCAATTTCTGGCAATGATAACCCAAAAAAAAAAAGTGATAACATATTTCACCTCTGTACTATGCAAATCTGGTCCTATAAAATGTAGAATGTTCATCACAGTGAAAGTGAGAAAAAGGAGTTCTCTTCACCCTTCTATAGCAGCTCCTGCAACGTGTCATAGCAAAAAGTCTCCTTGCATAAAACACAGTCTTTCTCTCAGGCCAAATTCTCTCCTAGTTGATCTGGCACAGTACAACTGAAATTAAATAACCATCAACCATTCGTACCATAAGAAAGTTCAGAGCTCTTTTTATCAACAGGTTTCTCATGTGCCTCTTGAGAACAGATTTTCCCAGGGGAAGCTGGTTTGCACTGCACAGATCTGAATGACAGCACATGCCTGCTCATTATCACCACATTGGTAGACTTCCTTAAAGTCCCTTAAGTGACATAAATGCCCGTTTTTTCAGACACGTCCACTTGAGTGATTGCCAGAGGAAGTTTACAAGCCATCCTGAAGAATGCTAAAGTGATGAGTCCTCCATCTGCCTTTAATCACAGGGGTACTAAGTATGTGCCCACAATCAGTTCACTGCTCAGTTGGACAACATGCTCAAGGTCTGATGCTTTCTTATGCTTAAGAAAGTACTCTGCAAAGAATGAGATACAAAGATACAAGCACACTTTTTTTGTGACTGTCCTCACTGCTCCTCAGGCCAAGAAGGTCTGATTCATGCTTGCTAAATAGGGCATGAATCTGCTAAATAGCTAAATTAACAGAGAAGAGAAAAAGTGTGCAAATCACCTTCAAGTTTAAAGACTTCATTTTCTCTTTCTCTACAGCTGCTGTGGTATCACAAGACATTACTCAGTATATATAATGTTTCTGCAAAGTCTACTATATGGAGTGATAAAAATACAAGTGGGTGGAAAAACAAGATTATTCAATGCTGAACGTGCAGTAAATCCCTGTTAAAAGCTCTCTGCTGAAGGATTTTAGTTTGCTCTAGCAATACTCTTGTTTTCCTAGGTCCACTAGCCATCAAATCCCAAAACAATGACTTTTTTTCACCTCTAAGATGTTATATCACACATAGGAAGACAAATTCAGAAGGCACTAAAACCAGCACTGGTTCCTATATCTGTTAGCGGGAAGGAAAAGATTACCAGAAATTACAGAATCATCTGTAGGTAATGCTGTCAGGCTATTCATAGTTCTCAGTGCAAAAAGGCTTTTGGCTTAAGCTATCATGCCTTCTCATCTAATGTGAATAGCTCTCTTTCAATCTTTTGTGGGAAAGATAATGAACTTCACCAGGAAGGTAAGTGCCACAACCCTTCTATTTCGAAAAAATTCTAAGGCTCCACATACAAAATTAAATTTGCTTTTACCATACACAAAGGATCATTTTTACTTACCCTCAAAAAATAAAAAACTAATAATAGAAATTTTTGAGGATTTAATTAATACATAATATTCTTTTTCTTTCACTACAATTTAAATAGGTCCTAAGTTCTCATGCAGGTGTACTCCATTACTGAAAGTTAAACTACAAAAAGCAAACCAACAGTTCTTCTCACCTGAATGCAAATAGAAATACTAACAGAGTGAGCCTAGGGCACAAAAAACTGAGGGAAAGCAAGACAGAATGCCATACGACAGAACTAACAGATAATCTGTTGTAAACTGCAGAAACTGCTCTGGCTCTGGTGCACTACAGTGGCTTGCACAGCTAAGAGCTCTCCTGGGATGAGAGAGGGGAAGGAGGGATCAGACAGAACAAGGTGTCACAACGCCTTGTAAAAACTGGTGTTAACCCTTAGTGAGAGATGTTTGATACTCAGGCTATCCAAGATGTTGGTTCACTGGTGGTGACTAGAGAGGGGAACAATCAAAAACATCTGCCAGGCCAGAAATAGCCTTTTGCATTACTAAATATCTACTCACAATGGGTATTACAGTTGTATAGTTTGCAGGAGGATAAAGGTTACTATTTTGCATTTTTTTCTATGTCACTATGTACTTGACTATGGTTTCATGGTTGCCATTAATTTTAGGGAGATTAAATAATCATGTAGTTAAATGAAGGAAATATAAAGTTGTGAATTGTTTTAAATAAACTTTCTTGTAATATCAGCAACATGTACACAATTCTTTAATTGCTCATTAAAAATGACAATCTCAGGTACAAAATCATTCACATTTTCATCACTGAAAAAAATATAAAATCTGATTCTCAGAATTTAAATATGCTCACAGGCAAGCCTGGTGCCTCCAGCAAAATGACACTTGATGTCCTTTATAGGATTTAACAGCAAATATCAGCAAATGTGAAGCAATGTATTAGATGTCTGACTCTTTTTTGCCTCCATCATTCTTAAGTCTTCATTTCTGTCCAGTAAAACAATGATACCAGCATCACTCAGATGCACTCTTGGATTTTTTTTGTTTTTTAATTTATAATGAATATTGTCCCTCTGTCTGCTTAATTCTCCTGATTAAACTTGTGTGAAATTCAGTAAAAAAACAAACACTGGTAGCCCTAACTAAAGAAAGCTGTCATCTCAGATACCTATATCCCATTACCTAAGAATCCTCCAGATTATAAATTCAATGACCATTTACAATAATATCACTATATCACAGAACTACAGAATCATGTAATTCAGAGAAAATGCATCACAATATAACTTGTAAGTGTATGTATATATTTATGTATATAAATTGTGTAGGGTGAGTAAGGGGCATTTAATTTAGTTCTAAAAACTCATCTCAAATGTATATTTTTATTCCTTGGTTTAGTCCTCATATGTTAGCTGAATGCAATGCTTATTAGGTTTTGAGAAAAGAGAGACTAGCCAGTCACATCTGCCAAAAGAAAAAGACAATTCTATAGCAGTAGGAGTATGGTATGTGGGCTATGTGTATTCTTTTATTATCTCTAGTTTTCATGGTTGGTCAACTATTTATATATATTGTCTTTTCTCAGAATGCCCTCAGCAACATGTAAATACAATTTCAATACCATAAATAATTTCTGGTACTTCAGATGATTCAGCAATACTCCAATCCCCAGCCTTTCTTGTGTCACTCAGAAATATCCACCAGTACATATATACAACATATGTGCAACATTGTTCAGGTTGGAAAAAACCTTTAAGATTGTCACATTCAACTATTACACCAGCACTGTGAAGTTCACCACTAAACCATGTCCCTAAGCACCATGTCTATATGTCTTAAATACCTCCAGGCACAGTACCCATCTGGGCAGCCTATTTCATTGCTTGATAACTGTTTCTGTGAAGGGATTTTTCCTGATATCCAGTTTCCTGGGGCAACTTGAGTCCATTATCTCTCACCTAGTTGCTTCCTGCTTGGAGTAGAGACCAGTCCCCATCTCATTACACCATCCTTTCAGGTGTTTCTTAGAGAGTGGTGAGGTGTCCTGTCAGTCTCCTTTTCTCCAGGATAAACAACCCCAGCTCCCTCAGCCACTCCTCACAGGGCTTGTGCTCCAGACCCTTCAGCAGCTCGGTTGCTCTGAACACACTTCAGCACCTCAATGTGTTTCTTGTCATGAGGGGCTCTAAACTGGACACATGATTCAAGATGTGGCCTCACCAGTGCTGAGTACAGAGTGACAATTCCCTTCCTATTTCTGCTAGCCACATAATTTTTAATACAAGCCAGGATACCACTCACCTTCTTGGCCACCTGGGCACATGGTAGATTATGTTCAACTGCTGCCAACCAGCAGCACCAGGTCCTTTTCCCCCAAGCAGCTTTCCAGCCTCTCTGCTCCCAGCCTGTGGCACTGCCTGAGACTGTTCTGACTTAAGTGCAGGACCCCACAGCTGCCATCTTGAACCTCACACTTTCGTTCTTGGCCTGAGTTCAGATCCCTCTGCAGGGCCTTGCTACACTACAGCAGATCAACACTCCCACCCAGCTTAATGTCATCTGCAAGCTGACTGAAGGGGCACTCATCCAGGTTGTTGATAAAGATATTAAACAACAACAAGTGGCCCCAACACTGAGCTCTGGGGAACCCCACTGGGGACTGGCCACCAACAGGATGTGGTACCACTCACCAATCCTCCAGGGGCAAGGTCATCCAGCCAGTTTTTAACTCAGTGAAGAGTACACTAGTCTAAGCCATGATCAGCCATTTTTTCCATGAGAGTGTTGTGGAAAACGTATCAAAGGCTTTACTGAAGTCCATGTATACACATCCACAGCCTTTCCCTCCTCTACTGAGAAAGCCACATGGTCATAGAAGATCAGGCTGGTCAAGCAAGACCTGCCTTTCACAAAGCCCTCCTGGTGGGCCTGATCCTCTGGTTGTCCTGTAAGTGATGCATGATGACACTTGGGATGATCTATTCCACCACCTTCCCCAGCACTGACAGGTTAACAGTTCCCTGGATCCTCCTTCTGGCCTTTCTTGTAGATGTGGCTAACATTGACCAACCTCCGGTCAAACTGGGACCTCCCTGTGTAACTGGGCCTGCTGATAAATGATGGAGCATGGCTCAGTGAGCTCTTTCACCAGCTCCCTTAGTACGCCTCAGGTGGATCTATTCTGGCCCCACAGATTTGGGAGCATATAAATTGGCAAGCAGGTCCCTGTCCATTTCCTTCTGGATTATGGGGCCTTAATTTTGCTCCCCATCCCTGTCTTCCCGCTCAGAGGCTGGGTACCTTAAATATTACAGACTGAGGCAAAGAAAGCATTACAAGCCTCAGCCTTTTCCCCATCTGTAGTAGCTGCATTGGAATGGTATCTCTACATGGCATCCTGTAAAAGCTGATCACCCTGTGCTACAACCAAACACAAATTCTACATCTCACCACATGAGTTATTTCCTGGTACTTCAACTGAAGTAAAGAAGCATAATAAGGATAGCAAATGAAGCTCAAATAAGAAGTGAGGTTTAATTCTCTGACACTAACAGTCCCCAAGGGTGCATTATCACCATTTAAAATAAGTGTAATTAATTCTAACTCTGCTCAAAATTTGCATATCAGGGACAGGCCTAAAACTTCTCTAAAAAAATGTAACATGCCACATATCTGTTGGTTGCTTTATGTCTAGTATTCATCACATTATTTTTCAGGAGTACCTGCACTGTTTGGGATCATTTCTGAATGAAGACTTCGTGGTAGGTCTAGTTCAGAAATATCCTGATTTATTGTCTGCTCCACAAACTACCAAAATACCTAAAAGTTATCTTGACACTTATGAAAACTTTCTGAACGCTTCTCAATATCCACCCAAAGGACTGGAGCATGGAGCTCCAAGCCTTAAGACCCCCTGAATTCTCAGTGAATTTACTGACCAAAACCACCAATGAGCCAGGTTGCAGATTGGATTGCTGCTCTGCACAGCCTGCAGTGGCCAAAGACATCCCTTATCACTTGCCACAGATCAAGAGGTTCATGTAAAGTGTCCATCCAGGAGCACAGACACTTTATGACTCCGCAGAACTGAAGGCATGCAAAAACTGTGGCCAAGAAGATAATTTAGAACTTAGGTGCTCTCACTTCATTTCATACAGCATTTTCTAAAGTCACAAGCTGTTTTCTGAGTATTGTGGTTTAAAAGACAGGTGTCTGTCAAGGAGGGCAGAGATGGAAAGGAAAAATATGACCCCCTTCCACTACTATTATTATTACTACTATTATTATTATTACTATTACGACTATTATTATTATTACGTTGAAATTACAAGGCTTTCAGGCAAAGATATGGGAAAAGGAATAAGAGTTCTTTGGTAGAATACATATAACAAGGCAAACAACAATAACTACAGTGGTGACAGCAAACAGAACCACAAACCCAGTGCAGCCTCTCTCGGCTGTCAGGTGCCTTTCCCCTTTGGTGCAGTTCCAGTCACAGCCGGCAGGGGCGCTGGCGGCTCCCGGTGAGCAGGGCAGGTGCGATGGTTCCCCCGCGGCTGCAGGGGGCGCTCCGGAGCGAGCTCGGCTCCCGCTCCCCACAGGCCATTGGCAGCTTGGGTGAGGGGAGGAGGGGGAGGTGGCTCCCTTTGCAAAAGTCACAAGGAGGAGTAGGTCGCAATGCCACTCCAGGTGACGAGCTGGACTGCAGCAGGACCCTCGGAGCAGCAGTCTGGAACGGCAGAGGCGAGCAGATCTGGGGGCAGTAAATCAAACTGTAGCAACAACCCCGGTGCAGCTGCAGGAGCACCGGGACGGGTGGACCCCAGTGGGGGTCGAACTAAAGTGTAGCCGAAACCTCTGAGCAGCGGCAGGAAACAACGGGGGCCAGACGTGAAGGGCATGGAGCTAAAGTGTAGCCAAAAGACCACAGAGCAGTGGCAGGAAACAGCGGGGGCAGGCAGGTGTCATCGGATCTGGTCTCAGAATGGACTTCGGCGTCACTCCCTGGCAACTGGCAGCAATGGGGAAGGCAGACAGGTCCAATAAAGCAGCGTTTGATGTCAGCAGACGGTGAAAACGGGGAAAAAAAAAAAAAAAAAACAGACGTCGGGAGCAAGCCGCAACGCAGCCGCATCGAGGGGAAAGACAGGCTTCTGCTTCCCACACCACACCTGGCTGCGATTGCAGAGAGGAGAAAGTGCTGAGCCCGTGACCCCCAGTCAAGTCCCAGTTAGGCCACGACCTCTCGAAGTATCGCTGCACTTCCCAAGAAAACCTCCCAGCCAGAGAGCTCACTCCCCAGCTAAGACCCTGCCACAACTGCACTCTTTCCCCCCACTCCCCCAGGGCCATCACAGTGGAATTTGGAGACAACCAGCCATGTTTTTTGTCTCTTAAGTACTGTCTGTTCATCATCGCCAGGGCAACAAATGGGAAGAAAATTCCCTGAGAGGAAAAAAAGGTAAATGCCTAACACAAAGATACTTACTTTTCCTTTCTGTAGGAAAGTTTGGAATTTCTACTTCTTATTTCAGAAAGCTAGAATTTTTACTTTTGGACCAAATTTACCATCTTATGTCTGAAGTAGACAAATCATCATCATAAAGAAAGGAGCACCATGGAGGAGTGTTCTCGGTGCAATTCACCTTCCCATATTCTGCCGTATTCACCACACCCTTGCCATATTCTTTACTTCCTTCTAAAGGCTGCCTGAATGGTGATGGCAGCAAAGACATGAAGAGGTGCCTGATGCAAGGGGGAACTGGGACCTGTTGAGCTGTCACCCTGAGTGTGAATGCAGAGGCAGGTTTTGCCCAAGCAAGTTGACTCAAGCAAGGCCAGCAGCAGCACCAGCTGTAGCTCAGGCAGCCAGCACTGGGTCTACCAAGCAGCACCATCACGGGAGAACCTGCAGATGATTTGCACAGCTCAGCTCTCAGAAGGAAACATCTCGCTTATCTGGCTGTACCACCGATTCCCCCTTGGAAAAAAAGAGGGCACCCTTCCTCAAGGCTTCCTACAGCTGCTCAGAAGAAGCTGATGCAATCAGTATGCTAACCTTGAGAAGCAACTTTTTTGGCAGCAGTGACCTCATGCATAGGATCACCTTGCTGTGAGGCAGAGAGGCCCAGTTACATACTCTGGTCCCAGTTTATTTTCTGCAAAAGAAAGTCTTTATGCTGCTCCACTGCTGATGTCCATTGAGCATCCAAGACAGCTGCCTGCTGGAACTAAACTGATTTATATCCAGTGGTGGACATCAGTGAGGAGATGAGAAGATTCAGGGCTAACTAGATTCAGTCATAAGACAATTTTGGTGTTTGTGATCATATGTCTGTGATGGGCATTACTCAGAGGTACAAACTGTGCCAAAAGAGAGAGATCAAGATTATTGCAAAGCCCCAAACAGCAAAAATAAATCCAAGTTTGAGGAGAGAGATGCACACATTTCATCCTTGCCTAGACATGACTCATTAGTGATCCTCTCTTCATGTAGCCTGAGGAGCTGCCCCAGAGCTTCCCTCCATCTCCCTTCCTTACAAACCATGTTGGCCATGGACTTACAGCTGTATCCCTGCACACAGATGGGCATATCACGCATAGAAATTCAAGGACTACTGTTAAATAATTTTTTGTCAGCAAATCAGGACGCAATCAGATTAGCTTTCACTGCCTGCACTTACAGCCACACTACTCACAACTTAGAAACATTGCTTCATTTTCATCATAACATTAATGCAACAAGGAATTATTATAACCATTTTATAGAGGCACAGAGTGATTAAACTGTTTGCTCACAATGAGCAGCAGATTCCACAGCCAAAGTCATAAAACTGAAAATACCACAATTTAAAAAACACAGTCATCCATCATCTGTCTCCTTGATTACTCTGATGCTACATGAGAGAGTTTCCAAGGATGATCATGGATGGTTCCACTGCTTCTTTCTGAATGCAGTGACTATTTCCCAGATTTGCAAATAATAGAATGAGAGAAGGGAGACATTATAGGATAAGTTTATCTTTAAGCCTAGGAACAACATACAGATTCATTGATTGCACAATAAAACCTCAGGGAACTCCAGAAACAAGTACCACGTTGTACACGTTAAAGCAGAAAGATAATATCCTAGTACAAAGGAAAAAACTTCAAAAGCTTCAAAAGCTGTGGTCAAAGAACTACATATAAATTTATTTAGAAGTATCTATTGGAAATCTTACTGAGAGATTTTGATCACTCTGGCCATACCCTCCTAGGGGAGTCTTCATGCTCCTCTAGCCTTTAAAAGGAAGTGTATTACCATTGCTTCAAATTCCCCCACCTCTCACTCCTGCCCTTGTTTTTCTGTAAGACATTCCCCAGATCAGAAGAACAAGATGCCAACTTACTGTGCAATGTCCCTCTCAAAAGAGCTAGTTTAAGCACTAAGACATCTAGTTTCCAAACAGAATCTTTACCCTGGAGAAGGTGTTTCCTAAAGAGAAAGGCATAAAAATTCAGCCAAAATGTTGTTTTTCCAGATATACAGGATGTAACTTCAAGACTTCCACTGTTACACCACATCCAAGGAAAAACCCTTCTCTTCCTCCCATTCACTTTACAATTAGAAACTATGTGAAATGAGAAGGAGCTACACATGAGCTACACAATTTCAAAGTAAGTATAAGGTAAGCAAGCAGAAGAGTTTCAATGCTCTTTTCCTGCCTTGTACTCTATAGAGATGTTTTTCTCAGATTTTTTTAATCCAAATATTTTTCCTTTTATTTTTAACGGGCTTAACTTTTGCCTTGTTTCAATGCAACAAGTACTTTGAAATATTATTAAAAGTTTGCACCCTTTTTAATTGTTTCATAGGTATGTGAGAGAAAAATACAATCTTTTGACCATTTATAAAGTCTTTCCACCCCTCTACCCTGGTGAGATCCCACCTGGAGTGCTGCATCCAGCTCTGGGATCCCCAGCAAAGGAAGGACATGGATCTATTGAAACAAGTCCAGAGGAGGCCACCAAGATGATTAGAGGAATGGAGCACCTCTCCTATGAGGAAAGGCTGAGACAATTGGGATAGTTCAGCCTGGAGAAAGAAGACTTTGGGGTGACCTAATTGTGTCATTCCTGTGCCAAGGAGGCTGGACAGGGGCTTTTTGCAAGAGCATATAGTGAACAGGACAAGGAGGAATGGCAAAAGTTGGTAGGTTTAGATCAGATATTAGGAACAAATTCTTTACTGTGAGGGTAGTAAGGCACTGGAACAGGTTACCCAAATAAGCTGTGGATGTTTTATCCCTGGAAGTGTTTGAGGCCAGGCCGGATAGTGCTTTGAGCAACCTGGTCTAGTGGAAGGTGTCTGCACCAATGACAGGGGGATTGGAACTAGATGATTTTTGAGGTCTCTTCCCCTCTAAGATATTCTATGATTCTATGACAAAAATAAATAAATTATACTGATAGGTCTGTCATTTTTACATACTTATTATTGTGCTTGGTTTGTATAATAAGAAGATATTTCATTTAAATATTAGGTTACAGTGAATAGTGTCACAGTTGGGTGAACTTTAATGCATAGAGTTTAGCCTGGCTGATCTCTAGTGATTCATGAAGATGAGCTCATTTTAACTTCAGTAAGGAAACCATATATCACACAAAGGAACAAAAACCAAAGGAAGATGTAGCTGGAGTGTCAGAGAAAATTACTCTAAGTATACAGAGTAACTGCATCACATCCTTCAGAGGAACAAAAAATAGCAAAGGGAAAATACTTTTCTCTATTAAAAAACCCTGCCATTTTTAGGATATTTTATGGGCTTGAGAGCTACAGAAAAAAAAAAAAAAAGAAAAGAAAAAGATAGAAAGAAAAGAGAGGGAGATAAATAATCTATTTCAAGGCTAAGTGAAATTCTGGCAAATTGGATAAAGGTTCATTATATCTCTCCCTGCTTCCTTGTAGTTACTCTCTATATGGACAACTTTTAATTGTTTGTGATCTGGAACCCAGAAACCTTTTTCTATGTCTAAATATCTACAGAGAACAAGTCTCTGGAAAAACACCTTACAATAGAATAACCTAGGACAGAAGGGTGGAAAACATACCATAATCACTGTCCTTTTAGTGAGACTTCTTATATTGCTCTTGCTGGGAGATGAAAAATATCAATGTATGAGATCTATGATGGGAAAGGTCACCATTCCACTGTTCTGAACGAGCCCCACATGGTATAACTTACACATCCCCAGTATAAACTTCCTCCTTTTCCTGTGTGGAAGAGGTTTCTCTGTACTCTTTTCCAGCAGTTATGAACAAACTATGTTTTAACCTCCAAACCCATCACAGTATAGCTTGCAGACTGCTTACACACCTCTTGTCTTTTGCTTTTTTCTCACTGACCCATGCTTGTTCTGCAGCTGCACAGTCTTACCACCACCCCACACACCTTTTACTGTCGGTCATACAAGGACCATTCACCTTCTTGGAGTTACTAGTACAAGTAAGGTACTTGTTTGTTCAATGATTCCTCATTGAATCATTGAACAATGATCAACCAAGTAGATGGTGGACAATGTGCACTTTCTTCTAATTTTACATTAGGCTTTTCATTATTTTAACATCTTTCACATGGAAATCCTATAGGCAAAAGTCATTTGAAGGTGATGCAGTTTCTCTTTTTCTGTCTCTCTCATTTTCAAATGAAAATTTCCAAATCCCTACAATTGTCATTGCTTTCACTGGGTACTGATGGGGCCACTATTTCAGCACTATTGTGTACAGAACTTCCCACTCAAACCGAAAAGGACATCACATCATTCTGATAACATATCAGCTGAAGAACAGCTTTTTCTCTTCCTCCCTCAGACTGGCTTCCTCTTCGCATGAGGATCTCTTGTGTCCATGACACAGACTCATCAGGAAAATCTCATGACACGGGACACTCACAAAGGAAGTTGTGCTAATGCATAGGTCTTGGTTCTTGGGTATTAGCTCATTTCTTTTCCCATGGGGAGATCAACCTATTCTTATCCTATGATTTCCTTCACTTTGTCCAGAGAACAAGAAATGTTTGTGGATCTCAAACATATGCATAGCATTTTTTCCCCTAACCTCTTTTAAAACAAGCATTTGTCATTTAATCTTGAATCTTTAATGTAACATTTTCATTTTTCAGGTAAAAGCAGCCTGAGATGTAACCATAGACCTCAGATGTCCTCAGGAAATTCAAAGAGCTTTAGCTAAGCTATTCTCAGTTTCAGTATTGTGGGTGTTTGGAATTAGCACTTGTCACATTTATCTTAGAGTGGTTACAAATGCATCACTGAAACCATGACATTTTAACAAGCTGCCACTACAGATTAGTGCTACCTAGATTTTATAGGGCATTTTAGAATCTGAAGCACAATACAGAAGATGGTAAGCAACATATCATTAGGCAGACAAATAAGAGTGACAGACAGTGTGGTTAAAAAGCCTGCAAGAGGCTTCTTGGGAAAGCAGTTCCTGACAATTTAAACAGGAGTCAGTAACATCCTGAGCCAGAGTGGTCTCTCCCTGCCTGCCAGCAAAAACTTCAGAAAAAATTTGGAGACATGGGTCCAAAGAGTAGGGTTTTCATGCCATGCTATGAACCTTGAACTCTTGATGCTGCAAAAGAGCAAGGGCAAGGCACAAGGCACCTTGCAAGACTTCACTTCCACAGGCTGGCCTTCTCCTAAAATGTCTTCTCAGTTGCTTTTTCACCAGGAGTGCTTCTTCTGTTCTAGCACACTCCAGTGCCATATTTTGAGACTATTCAAACCAAATCCTACTGCTAAAACCACTTGAAATCTTCCCCAATTTATACTTGAAAAACAAAGAAAGACTCTAATCAAAACATGCTTCCATATGAAAATGTCAGCAACCATCTAAAACTGCAATGTATTTCTTTAGCAGATGATTAAAAACAACTGGGCTCTTAGCCAGCCACTCTACTCTGCTGTGCTGTACTGTATCTTCCTTCACTAAAGAACACTGAAGCTTTTTTTTACTAATCACACAGTCTCTAACATTGATAAAAAGCAGGTTAGGCAGCAGACAGAAAAAAAGAAAAAAAAACACATTCAAAGGTCTTGTTGATAGAATAAAACAAAGGTAGTCTATGCCAGTTTAGAAACCAGGTGGCAAAAGTAGCAAACTCCTAGTTTTTAAAAGCAAAAATATAAGAAAAATATTTATTTTAAAACATCCATGAGAGTAGTCTTTGGCTTGAGCAACCAAAATTCCAGCTCCATGTTTCAAGAAAGAGAAATCTGTAAAGCAGTGCTGCATTTCCAAACCTGAACTTCTTGGTTACTTGAGTAGGAAGCAAATGCATAACATGCATATAGGACCATGCTTAAGCATATCTGAATCTCTATATATCTGACATGTTGGAAGGCCACTCAAAAGGCATCTCAGAGAGAACTGCAGCACTAGCAGTGTTTACACTTGTGTGTTCCTCGGCACCACATCTTCTGTCTCAGTGTTGGCAAATGGATCGATGTGACACACCAAAAGTTTTCTGCTGTGTATCCTCTCTTTTTCAACACTTTGAAGAGTGGATTCATGCTGCTGCAGCCATATAATATGGTTTAAAAGTAACTTGAATGAAAATAAATTGTAATTTGCATACCTTGAGCACAGCACTCAGAATGAAAAATATTTTGAGACCTACTTTTGAATTGTTGGACTTGCACAGCAACTTCAGGCTTCCAAAGAGAACTTATGTTTCCTGCTTAAAATTACTCAAAGTATTATGAAGAAAAGGGCAAGACAGAGATAAATTTTCAAAGGACAAAAATAAAGGTTTAATAATATGTTTCATAATCATATTACATGGGGCTTCTAGTTTGAATGTTTCATGTTCATATTCTTCTTGTAGGTAAATCTGCCCAGTTAGCTCATGTTCTCTTGTGATGCATTACTTATTTTCAGAGTGGTTGTATTCCCTCCAGCATCCCCACAATGAAACTCAGTTAGGAATTTTGAGCACTAGGAAGAAGGGGAACCTGAGGACACAGAAGACTGCAGCATCTGAGAACAGAAGGAATTATATTTTCAACAATAAAAATAGATTTTCTGTGAAAAAGATAACACTGTTCTTGAGAAGAAATTAGATTTTCAATTAGCCTTAGTTACAAACAGCAACCCCCTTTGTATTGGTAGAGGACCAGCAGATATTCTAACTGAATTCTGTAATTAATCATTATAACAACAAATAACAAATATCTAGTTAGATAGTGATATGGAAGTAAAACACACTTCTGAAGGAATTACTTTGCAAATGAGCCGATTAATATATTTCTTGTACTACAATTTTCAATTTGCTGGCCTGACAAATAATGCACGCTGAGAGAAAATTATGAATTTTAATGTCCAAGCAACTCTGTCACAACCTTGATATTTAGTGTATATACACACAAGGGCATGGAAGAAGTGGAATCATTCACTAAATCATGCTTCTATTTTTAGACAGGGTATTCAGTGTGTTATATTAAGCAGTAGCTGTAGAAAAAGTAGTAAAGATACCTATTGATATTTCTACCCATGCATTGGCAAGTTTGTGCATTTGTTCCTGGATGAAGGGCTTTTTGTTTTAATAATGTAATTTATTTTTTTCAAAACGAAGAAACTGGCAATAATACCATAGTTTTTGGCTAAGAAAGGATCTCTGTATTGTCTAGAGGAAGAGCTGAAAATAAACAAAAGATAAAAGCAAGAATGTGATATTCAAAACCTTTAATCGTACATAAGGGGGTACTCAAACCACCCCAAGAACTTTTATTTTTTTTTGGTTTTTTAAAGGAATGGAAAAAAAAAACCAAAAGTATTCACAAGGACAGTGTAGGATTTTTTTTATTTCAGCAAACATCGGCATTCACAGCCATCTTATTCCCTGGGCCAGTATTTGGAAAACACTATTCTAGAAGCAGATTCTAAAGCCCCCTACATCTTAGCAAGACAGAAGAGAGTAGGGAGAGTATCAGTCAGTATTATGACCTATATAAAAGAAATACAGTAAGTAAAATTACTAAAATGTTACTCCAGGGGTTACTATACTGAATAGATGTTAGATGTTTTTTCTTAGGGGATGATGGTTTAGAAAACATGGTTTCAGGCTCACAGGATAATGTTCATGCTACTCTCTCAGTTACAAGCTTCACTTTCATTTCTGTGCCCTATATCCTGTTCTAAAGATATGCTCAATTTTTTGTTCCTAGTTTCTTATGCATAATGTCATGGCTGCTTTCCTCCTCATTTTTTTACTTATCAGTTTCTTCAAATCTTATTAGAGATAATTAGAAAGAAATTATTTTTCTGTTGAACTGAAAGTTGGAAACATTACTCCATAGAGAAATAACAAATTTACTTTCCACCACAAAGGAAAAAAAAATTAAGTTAAAACATAATTAAAACATAATTATGTGCACTTTGCCAAAAATAGCTTTTTTCCTGTGCTTTCTTTAAAAAAAAAAAATCAGTGCATACTTTCCATTGAAGTGTAGCCTTTCAAACAACAAAAAATGCAATCATTTCCTAGCAATCCTAAAAAGTCTCAATGCACAAGAAACTAAAAAGTTTCAATGCACAAGAGACTAAAAAAACCAGGATAACACAAATCCCACAAAAAACTCTCATGAATTGAAAACTTGCTTTCATGAGAACATAACCATCTAAAAGAGCAAAGTAACCAACATCACTCTCCTTCAGTTTCTCCCCACTGCCCACATAAAGAAACCTAGTCCTCTGCCTAGTGTCTTTCTTCTCTGGCTCTCTTCCCATTGTCTTTTCCAGAGCCATTCAGTTCTAGCTCAAACTTGTTTAAACAAAGCTTGGGGTAGGCTGTAGGGAGTCACCTCTGAAGCTCACTGCCTCCAGAAATATAGTTAGAGGAAGGTGAGCATCTTTCATGTTCAAAATTATTTTCAAAGACATAAGTTTTAGATGGAAATGAGGATGGGTGGCAACAATAGAGCTGACGTTTTATTCATATTTCCCTCCATTTTAAGCCCTTACCCAACCCTGTGAAGGCATGTTTATGGGTGAGGAAGCTTTGTGCCACACACCCATGCTCTCTGTGTAGGCAGTGGCTCAAAGCCAATGCAATCACCAAAAGTGAAAGATGTTGTATTTTGGCTTTCTGGCCTCTGGGATGGGGTGTTTGGCAGGATTCTAGTCATTCCCATGTCCCCTGCTCCTTGGCCATTTTTAGGCAAGCTCCTCTGATTTGCAAAAGAGCAGTTTCTATATCCTGGAACTTCCTCCTCTTCCTTCATCTCCCAATATAGCAGTAGTCGCACAATGAGTATATTAAAAACAATTTTCAGATTAGGAAGAGTTAATCAAAGTATTTACACAATCCACATTCCTGTTGAGGCTTGGAGTGGCACCCTCCTAGCTTGCTTTCATATATTACTAAATACAACCCATCAGGTCGTTTCTACATTAGTTGTAACAACAAAACTTTAATATGTATTTTTCATTATTTTAAAAATATTGTGTATTTCTGGCATTACTTAGCCTTGGTTTTGTCAAATGCACCCAAAATAACATACACAATCCCTATCATATCGTTGTTCCCCAATTATCACATCTTTAATTCCCAATAACAGTTCTTGCCTTTTGCCTTACGTTATCTTCAAAGAGCAGCAGAGTTGCAATTAGCAAAAACTTGTGAAAGCAGAGCCATACCCATTCAGCTTTGGAAAAACAGAGCTAAAGTTGTACTGATGTGATTCAGCTTCCATTCTGGAGGCTGACAGCTGTGTAAGATGCCTTTCAACACAGTGAGAACAAGGATTTCCCCTCCTCACTCGTACTGAGTAACCTGGAGATGTAATTTATGATTAATTCACACACAAAATGGTCAGTGGTTCAGTACAAACCAAACATAAGCAGACACATTTCTAAACCCATCCGTCATGCTGCTTACACAATCTGTTGATCCATTGAACAAATATATGTTGAAAGATTAGGCGGGAGTTGACTGCCATTCAGTAAAATAAATGTGGACTAGACTCATTTTCTGCCTGACTTAACACTTAAGGATTTGTATTAAAGGGGAGGGGGAGGGAATTCCAGCCACCTAGATTTTTGGAATGAGATTACCCTTCCAAGGACCTCACACAGAGGTCCCTACTGGCCCTCTTTCACATACTGAATCATCTGTTTTTTGAATAAAATTGCTAGGCAAGTGAACTGGTACTAAAGGAGCACTAATTCTGGCTATTCAGGGTTTTTTCTTGGCAGAAGAGAAAAAGAGCAGAAGGATGAAGTTGTATGGCATACAGTGAAGTTAAAAGCGCTAGCTGTGCTGTCATGGTCTTTGTTATACTGTTGTTTTGAAACAGAATTGCAGAAAACTGAAGATCATTAAGTGGAGAAAAGCACTCATGCTGCCTAGGGCCCTCCCCTGGCATGCACTAAACCTAGTATTTACTCAGCTTCTTTTTGGTGACAGTCACTCTAAAAGCAGCAGAGTTCCTAGAGGAAGACTCCTTTTGTTTTGTAAGAAAAATTCTTCACCGAAAGACATACTTCACCGAAAGAAATTGTGTCCAAAATCTGTGTTTAAATCATGATGTGTTGAGATTAGAAGTAGTGCCTAGAGGGAAATGAACTTGTTTTATGACTCAGGTTTCCCAGGAGCCTTGGGAAATACTGGCATCCCCAGCAGAAAGGGCTACTGAAAGTTTAGGTGAGTGAGCTGACAAGAGCTCCAACAGGCTTAACCCACCTCAGGTTATAACAAAGCATCATAACAAAGCACTACCTTTTCTGACAAACAAACAAAGAAAAAGAAATCCAACAAAAGAAGAAAGTTTTGCATGTGTGTTTACACATCTGAGATGCAATTCTGAATATTTCAGAATACTTAAATAGACCCCTGAAGAAATATTGAAAATAAAATAGATACATCTGTTTTGTCAGGCAGACCTGGCTTTTAGAAACATTGCATAGAAAAATGTGATAAAATTCCAGTTTCATTGCAGTGAATGACAACATAGCTGCAAGTTTGAATGTATATATGTTTTCAAAAGCTTACCAAGAAACCCTCCATCTTTCCACTGTGTGTCTGAAGTTTGAATCCCACATGCTTCTGGGAATGTGTCTTACTGTAATGATTCCAGCAACCTGTACCAGGTTGTCTATCTTGTAGTCCTAGGTCTCCTGGCAGCATCTCAGAGCCTTCTATCCCATGATACCTGAAAGGCATTTGTAAAGATTTTGGAACAGGTGACAATTTTTTAAGCATCTTGATTTTAACCTCTAATGCTTGCTGCATTCTCACATGAGACAAAATTTTCAAGCTGGATATGAATATCATTACACAACCCCTTGTCATGCAATATGCTCTTGAACCAGCACTGGCACATTCCCTTGAGTGTTTTGCTACTTCACAAATAAGAACAAACACCTTACAAGCATCAGTGGCTGGTTTTTTTGCCTTATAAAAAAGCTACCCCTTCAGGGGGTTTGAGGGTTTTTTTTATTTTCCTGTCCAAAAAATCAATTTACAGTGCTTAACCTGGTCTACCACCACATTTCTGCCAGTTTGTTTAATTTACTCTAAAGCAGATCCTATAGCCTTTACCACAGGATGCCTTTTTGGTTTGCTTGTCTCTACAAGTGGACCCTAATGAAACGCTGATTCCTACTGGACACTACTTCAATATTGAAAGCAGCATGTCAGCAAAATAAGTAAGCCCATTGTACCAGGTACAGTAAACACTGTCCAAACATTACTATGGTTGACTGCATTGCACTGACTCATGTGCAAACACTAGTCTCCGAATATTAAAGTTCAAGTTGACTGCAGGGATGGAAGCATCTTAGAAAATAGAAGAGGTTTTGCTTAATAATCGCCTAATGCATATGATAAAAATCCCAGGCATATTCATGCCCCAGTGCTAGTAGCTTGGTATTTTCTTGGGGTGTTTTATTCAGATGAAATTTTTTTCCTCCACTAGCAGTAGGTAATAGATTTATTTTCTACCAGAATCATTTCACATTAAAAAAAATTATTTAGTTTCTCACAATTACTTCAGCTTTAGCCTAGTTTGATTAGTCAATTAAATAAGAACTTCTGTCCCAAATTTTGGGTACTTTTGGGAAATCTTTGAAATAAGAAAGAAATCCAAAATAACAAGAAGGTATAGGAAGAAACAGTCTGGAAGCATGGGTAAAGACATCTATCGTATTTAGAACCAGTGTTTCTTAGTCAATAACTGATCCAGCCATGGTAGGGACAAGGCAGCGATATTGGCTGAATACATTACACTTACAACTCGATATTATTCAAACATCTAGATTAATCCCAGCCAAACACAATGTATTAACTATCTCTAGATACCCCAAGCCAATAATTCAGTGTTGTACACTGCTGTACTTAAAAAAAATAAGGAAAGAAAAACTGGAGGAGAAAAAGATTAGTTGAGTAGTTTTAATCCTTCAAAAATAAAATAATCAGGCACTTGAGATTAGTTTGGCAGGCTCAGGCTTTTTAACCTAGCTGCTAAAATTATACTAGAAAAGAAAGCTACAATATGGTTCTAATGAATTCACTGGAGACAGTTTGCATTTTAAAGAAAACATAAACTTGACCATCTGGATTAAGTTACAGCAGATTGCTGAGTATTTTTCTTCCTCCAGTCCCACGTATATGACTAGCAACATCATATTTGGCACCGCAGTAATCTGTGATAGGCTCCATGGCTCTTTTGAAAGCCTGCTGGTAGCTGCTCCAAAACTGTGTAATTGAATGGTAATTGTCATAAAAAATGACAAACAAGGAAAGCCTCATTTAGTAGCTTCCTTTTCTTAAGACAGCCACTACTGTTACTCTTTCTTTTCATGATGTCATAACATATACTCAGCAAGTAGCATCTACAGACACCTAAACCAGTGTGTCTTACCATTAGTGTCTAAAATTAGTATTTTAGACACACACACATACACACAAAGACAAAATCAGTACCTGCCCATAAGCTCTATGTTATTCATGAGCTCCTAGGAGTGCAAAATATGCCTAGTTCAGAAGAACTTCTTTGAATTTATCACACTTTCTCCACTCTCCTCAAGGAGAATGGATGCTCCACCTTTTGTCCCTATGCACCAGAAAGGAGGAAGAGACAAGCTATACTTGTATCAGGATTAGCAAACAACACAGAAACCAACAAATAAAAGTAGACAGACAGCACCTAAATAAAAAACCTGACCCAACAAAAGGTAACCAGTAGCAAGAAGAGTGTATTTATTATGTCCGGAGAACACAGAACAGGTTGACCCTACTTTCTCTTTGCACTGCAGTGAATCTCAAATCTCCTGGAGCAATTTGTTCACCTGTGTCTGCAAACCACATTATGCACTGTGTTTTATCAGGTAGGCCACATTTTACATTACCACCAATATCCTCACATAGTTTTCCTTCTATGCTTATTACACTGGAAAAACAGTGTTTCTGCACCACAGGAACTTTAACTTACACTTGACAACTAGCAAACATAATCTATGCATGTCAATGCCATTGTAGAGAACATGGTGTCTAATTGGACAAGAACACAGTGGACTTGATAACAGCTGAAACTACAAATAGCTGAATAAGGAGCAGAAAAAAGGTCTTTTAGGATCTTCTCTGGTCCGTCACACTGCATCATGGACACGTGCATATCTGACAGCACCACCAGCAGAGCTGAGTACTCCCAGGTCTTCTCCAGCAAGCATGCCCAGAGGAAGATGACCATGAAAAGGTTGCTATCCTTTTGAATCCACACTTTATATTATTATCATTAGCCAAGCTCTTTCCAGTGTTCCAAGTTAATTTCAATGTTCCTGTGACAAAGATCTTTTAGGACAGCTTAAGCACAATAAGAGCTTTCTAGTGCTTTTGCTGTTCACCTGAGAATAAGTCCTTCTCCATAAAGTCAGTGCTGCATGCAAGTGCTGTGTTTGGAGTTAAGGTAAAGTCATCTCAGCTGCTGCATGGGAGGGAGTGATTTATATACAGAAGAGTTTTAACAGTTCTCATGGATGGAAACCACAATGGTACTTTTAAGATAAAATTTCCTTCTTGATATAACGAAAGGGGGGAAAAAACATGACATGAATTTACAACCCACTCAAGACTGAGTCATAACCATGGAGGAGTTAAAATTACCATTTTTTCCCTCTACTAGGGAGAAAGAACAGTCCACAAATCATTTTGTCCCATCAAACTATTTCTGCTGGACAGGGCAAGGCACTGCTCTCTGGTCTTCACAGCAAATGGAAAAGAGGCGCCAGTCCTTATTTCGACAGCATTACAAAAAACCAAAACAAACAACAGCAACCAAAAAAAACCCCAAAAAATAAAAACCAAACCCAAAGCAAGGAAAACACCCTCCAGAAAAAACAGAGAAGCCTTAATTTGAATAGCTAGGCATGAAACATGTTGTCCAGAAAACATATGGTATCTCTATTCTCAGTGTTAAACAAAATCCAGCTGGACAGGTCTTAAGCAACTCAACTTTCAAAATGAGCTGGCAGAAGGTGAGAAGCCTTTAAGATAAACATGAGTACAAGGATTATGTTTCCTCCTTGGTTTTAATAAAGTAGTGAATAGAGATTAGGGAGTTAGAACAATATATGAAAGTAGAGGCCTATACTAAATAAATGATGTAGTTTTATGGGACAAATAGAAGAGAACTGGCTGAAAATTAACTAGGTTTTAGCAAAGACTGACGTAGATAGTAGATATAGTAGAGGAGACCTAGAGTGGCTGTGAATGTGTCATCCTGTCCTTGGTGGAGCAAGTAGCTCTAAAGAGAAAGGCTTTTTTCCAGTCAGTTGTTTGGTTTGGTTGTGGTGGTTTTGTTGTGGTTCTTTTCCCAATAAATTTCCTGCTGGATGCTTGAATGGGTAGTTATGAGACGACCTCCCTCCACCCGCAGCAGGAAATCAAGCACATATTGATTGCACAAAATTACATTCATTGCAAAGCTAGCAGAAATAACAAAAAAGCTCCTTCTGCCAATATGACTAGATACTAACCACTGCAGCCTCCTAAGCTGCCAACAGCCAGAAGATTGAGATTTAAAACCATTCTTAACTAATTTCATCTAAAGAGACTTGTCCTAATTTATCCATCCATGAAGAACAGTCCGGCAGCCTGACCCACTCACCCCGCTGATTCCTCAGGACCAAGAAAGAGAGGAACGGATATTCTGCTTGTGTGTGACCCCAAGACAAACATCAAGGAACAAAAAAGAGTAGAAGAATTACAGATGTTAGGAAGGTCTTCCAAATCTCCAGTTAGAGATACTGGAAAAAGGAAACGCTTCCTTAAAATACTCAAAACTGAAGCAGAAAATAAATCAGTGAAAGTAAGATCAAATTAAAGCTGTTCTTCTAGAAGGGAAAACTTGATTGCTGTGGTATACTCGGACAACTGCTCAGAGCTAAAGCTGCTCTTATTGTTTAATTTCTGTTTTCTTTCATTTTGCTTTTATAATATGAATTTCTTCACATTGGCGTAGCAGCAAGCTACCTCCCAAGGAGCTGGACTGACAGTCGAATAGCTGGCAATGTTTTACTTTTGACTGAATGGCTTGCTCAAGGCATATTTTCAGGCTTTGGATGAAAGCGTGGGAAATTGCTATTATAAGTCTTTGACTTATAAAAGCAGTGTAGTGGTGAAGACCCTGCTATAGTACGTATTGTGGAACATTTCAAAGCAACATGGCAGAACACTATTCTGTCACTGCACAGGAGATTTAACAACTCACATAAATATAAAATCCATTTTCAAGGATTTCTATGGTAGCAGACCTAGAAAAGCAACAATGATTTTGAACAATACCTGCAATTTTCTGTATTATTTCAAAAAATTAGACAGCAAAGAATTTTCAGTAAGATTACCAAAGGATTTTTTTTTGCAGGTAAATGCCATAAAATGTTCAGCTCTTTGTGACTTGAACCTGTTATTAGTTTCAAAACAGGAGCTTGTAATATCATATTATAGTTATATCATTGCCTCTGGGCAAATACCTCATCTGTTTCTTGCTCTATATCCAGGTTCCAAAGTCTCCAGTTTGACTGACCAACAGTTAATAATCAACATACTTGCACTGGGCATTTTCAATCTTTTCTGGATATTGTGTTCCTGAACAGGAAAGGGAAATTCCTTACAAGAAAGATGTTTTCCTGAGAACAGAGAGAAGGACCTCTGGTGGTACTTACACACAGCCTATTTTCATTAGAACAATTGCAAGCAAACTGTCTCAAATAAGAATGCTGAATTCTCTGCCAAAAGCACATTTTACTTTAACCCAGTTGGTAGCCATTGCCTGGTTATGTAAGACCATTTCTCAGGAACTTATCAAACGCACAGATAAACATTTGGTTGGTTATTTGCTCTTCCACTGCCTTCTTTCCTGAGGGTATTAAGAAAAACTCAGAACAGCCAACAGTGAGTTCAGCCTTGGTTTTGGTTCAACACAAATGTAATATTCCGCCCAAATATCTTCAACTGAGTAAAGAGTCTTGGCTTACCTTTTAGGTGTTGCATCTTCATTGCTGCTCAAGTGTGCTATTTCTAATGTATCTCCATTTCTTCCGTTAATGGAAAAGTCTTCCTTGCTGGCAGGAAAACAATATTCTTTTCCAATCCAATCCGTAGTCACCTTCCTTTCCAGTAAACAAGCCCCAGAAAAAGTCCTTCACCCTGGCTGGAGAAAGGCAGCAGAGCCAGGGTGTGCAATTCGTTTCCCTCAGGTGCTTCAAATCCACTGCAGAGCAGCTTGCTGCAGGGAGGTGAGGGAGATGAGAAGTTCACTGTTAAATTAGTGGACACCCCCCAAGTGGAAGCAGCCATGACCACCCAAAGACTTGGTGTCACCCCACAAACCCCTTCACTCTCAGTCTTTTTCTTCACTCATCCCTGGATTAGCCCAGACCTACAAAAGTGTTTGGGGATGGGGCTGTAAATTATTTATTTAGAAATGTTGGGGCTTATCCTCATCCACAAGAGATTTATGCAAAGTCTTTCGATCCAAATTTCTCACTGCTGACACTCTCCTCCTCTGAATTTCTCCCAGCAGGCCTCAAACACTGGTCCCTCTCCTGCACCTCCCCATCCCTCAGTTCCTTGCCCAGCACTCCCGCCCCAGCCCTATCCCCAGCAGCACTGGGGCTGCCTGGGCAACAGGGAGGCCAAGCAACAGCTACCACTCTGTGTGCACTCTGTTGCTTACATTTCCCCACCCCCAAATTTACCAGGAGTCCACCAGAACATGGTACCTCTGCTCCTCCAAACTTTTGCTAGCCCTGTCTTGGAGGCCACTGGTCTCTCCCAACTCATGGTCCAACTGGTTCAAAAGGGAGGCTTTGCTCTTTGTCTTCATTCCCTCCACCCTTTTTCAACCCACCCCCACATCATCCCAGCATGAAGCTTTAGAAGGGCTGTAGCTATGCTATATGCCTTCTTAGTGCCTTTTATTAGCAGAAAGGTGAATTTTTAATAGACTATAAAATAAAAATTTTGGGCTGGTTGATAGAAATAAAAGCTTTTTTTGCTAAATGGACAAACCTAATTCTGGAATTTGTTCCATAGTGTTAGATTATTAAGAGAAAATGGTGGGGACTCTGTTTACTCTCAGCTAGAGTATCAGAAAGGTATGGTGCAGGAGAAGGATATCATTGTAGAGTCCAGGAATACTCAGATCAACCATTTCATAAAAATTAAACACCTTGTAGAAGTCATTGATAGAGAACTTGAAAAAAGTTGTGAATTGTTTCAATGAATACGATTCTGGGTACAATGAATAGTTTAAAAAATAATCATGGGTAAAAATTTTTGCTGGAACTAGAAGAAATGACACTAGCAAAAAATTTGATGGTCACCAGCATACTGCAGCAAATTAGAACCATCTTATGGTTCTGCACTTGGAATATTGGAAATTTGAACAGAGATGGGTAAAAAAAGCTGCATTTTTCTAATGTGGCAAGTGAGAAGCATTACCCAGGCAGGCATAATTAAAATATAAAATCAGGCTGATTAAAGAACTTGGATTTTGTTTTTCTGATATGTTATTGTCCATAATTATGCATTATGAAAAACATGGTCTGACCCAAGTTGGACTGACTAGAACTTAGATTGACAACAAACTCTCTTTGAACTATCTGCAGAAAAAGGTTGCAAGCACAGTTTAGTGTGTTGTCTTTTGCTGGAGCTCATCAACTGTTACAGGATAAAGGGTGCTATTTATGGTTTTCCCATCTTTTCCAGTCATTAAGTCTTGGCTGATAACTGGTTTGTCAAGAGTTGTTTCCCCCCCTGCCAATCCTCTTTTAAACCATCCAACTGTCCAGAGCAGCTTTTGGTGCACTCCAAAATCCTCACAGCTCAGTCTGAATTTTGGTTCTTTCAACAAGCAAGAGCTTGCAGCTTTGAATTTATGAAAAGAAAGCTTCTGCTTTTCATACGAAATGATTTGTTACCCTCCTTCCTCTGTGTAGAATAATGGGCTTGGCCTCATTAAAACCAGAGTATGCATACAGGTAACAGTGCTCATTGTATCATCAGCCAGAAGAAATGAAATTCTGAATATTGTATCACCCAGTTTAGTTTGTCTGTTTGTTCCAAGAGAAGGCAAATTCAGTGATTAGCCAGGGCAGATTTTCTGTATCCTATAAATAGGGAAGATTCTCTGTGTCCTCTAAATGTCCTTTGTTCATCCAATATATGTAGTGAACTATACAAAAAAACCCAGTTTGTTACTAAATGGAAAGGTTTATTTTGAGAATGCAATTAGTATGTAATACCTTGGAAGATGAACAGCTATTGTAAATACAGAATAAAGGCTCAAGCACCACAGCTCTTCTGTGCCTGTATTTGTGTTTTACAAGAAAAGACACACAGCATAACTTCCATAAAAGGTGCTATAACTAATTTAGAACGACAATGCCTCCATGAATTAGCATTTCAGACTGACATATGTGTGTATTCATGATCACAAGAATTCAAAACAGTGGTCCAGAGAGCCATGAAGTTCTCTTGATCCCCTTCAGCTGTGCTTTGAACTATGCCCAATACCCTTTTTGCCATGCTGCCCATACTCAGCTTCTCTGTCTCAGCTCCATAAGGCAAGCCACTAATTTTCTCTAATCGGCTGTGTAAGTGTTCGTAAGCCCTCTTAGCTCATTTACAACACTGGACACTAATACAACAGGAAATGAACCTATTGGTTTCACTTAGATCCCTGGGCAGCTGCCAGTTTCCAAGAGATCTCAGCTGAGTTTGAAAATAGCAATGCTTTTGATTGCAAAATGACTTTTCCCCTGCTGCTGCCACCCTCATACTTACTTCTGATCAATACACTATTCTGATTCACAGCCATGTCTTCCTCAGGAGGCTTTGAATCAACTAAGTACAATTGCAAGCTCAAAGAAAATGCTGGCATTTATTTTTATGTTGCAAACTAACTCTACATACCCGCTCTCTCAGGATTCTGAGGAAAGTTGAGTCTTTTATTGAAAGGCCCTATGAAACTGAGGTAAAGTACAAAATTAGAAAGGTAGCTCTAGTAGAAATGGCAGAGGATGAAACTCATAAGATATCACACCATAAAGAATACAGGGGAATTGGTTTAAACATGGCAGAAGTTCCTAGCAGCAAGGAATTTAATGCTAAAATCTATGATAAGTCATGTGTATCTCATGAGTTATCATAGTTTCCAGGTACAGAACAAATCAGTTCCATTTCACTGCAACTGCTCCAAAATCACATGTATGACATTATACAAATAGAATGAAATAGTCAAAAAGTTGTTCCTAGTCTGACCAAAGACTCAACTGAACAGAGGCACCTATTAATGTTTTTGTCATTAGCTTCATAAATTACCTTTCAGTTTTGCCACTAAACCTCTGAATTTCATATGTACCAATGTCATTTAAATACGTAATGGGTTTTTGCCCATCTGTACAATGAAATTTCTGTATAAGGCTCTAACATCTCCTCTCCCACCTACCAATGGGAATGAGCTGGGGGGCAGCAAAACCTACCACTAATGCTTAAGCTTCCTGGAACAGGCTGACTTCAAGCATAGCTAGGATAATAACTCCTTCCCTTCTTCAACCACACATAATACAGTCTTTATTCAGCAAAGTCGTTTCACACCATGCCAAAGGTCAGCTTTTGCTGTATTAATAGCTGCTCTGGGAGGATCAGTGTTGTGCTATCCTACGTTTTTTCCAGGGCCTGGAGATGCAATTTCCTACAATCTGCAGGCAATTTCCCACCAATTTTCTTGGGGAGCTAATAGGCTGTGACAGGAGATGGAGCTAGCAAGCAGCAGGCGGCTTCAGAAAAGACAAATTGCATCTCTGCCACCTAACTGGGCAATCTAGAAAGACAGAGTTTATAGCTTTGTAGTGTTATGGGCCCCATGCTAACAGCAAATTGTTCAAGCTGCTATCTGAATTTCATATTCTTTTCCTTCTGAATTGTTATCACCACATATCACTTTGTTGCACTTTTTCTACGAATGACAGTTAGACACAGATCATGTGTGATTACTATTTTAACTGCCTTTTAACTGGACAAGCCCTGCTAAACACTATCCACATCAGAAGCAGAGAAATATACAGTGTCTCTGTCAAACAGCAATATTTTGATTATTTTCATACTTGTTTAGGCAAAGCAGACACCGATGGAAAGGGATTAATTTGTAAGCTAAATTCAAATGAAACAGACAGAGGAAACTATGGGAACATTAGAAGTGTGAGCACACCTACTGTGGTAAAAAAGTCCCACTGATCATAAATAGTACAAAATGAAAGCAATAAAAAAACCCCAAGTATAACTGGAAAATTCTCCCTCTAACTCTAGCAGATTTTTGAAACCTAAGAAGTTAACCTGAACGGTCAAATCAGTTCAAAACCATCTGTGCAACCATTTACCTTGCAGATTTAAAATTAGTAAGACTAATAAAGCTCTAAGAATGTATTATCATATCCACTTTGATAGAAATGAAACCGATTTAAAGCTGCTGACCCCACTTAAGATTACAAAAAAACCCCAATAACTAAATAAAATTATTCAAAGGCACATAGCACTAGCAACTATTGCAAGTGGTATCTGTCACTGTACTTCCCCTTACTGTTATAGCTTACCCAGGGGATAAATACTGTAAACACCTTCTATTACAGAACCCTGTATATCTGTAAGTTTTCTCCAAAATATAGAAGAACAAATTTCTGAAGGCATGGAGGTTATTAAAAAAAAAAATTAACAATAGTAATGCAATTATTATAATTAGCAACATTTGCAAGGTTAATATTTTTCCCCTTCCCCCCTCCCAAGAATAAATTAGGTAGAGTAAAAACAATCCCATCTAAATTATTGCTGTCCACTGGGAGACAAAATTAGTACTGAGATGTATAAAATTTTACCATAATTCAACCCTAAGGATTTTTTTTAATTACTTAAGTAATGAAAAAATGTAAAATTACAGTGAACAAAGTGTTGAAATATTCTAACATGCATTTTGAAACTCTCACATTTAAACCACTTGTCATTAATATCCCCATTTCATATTTGTGGTTTTTAATAAGTTACAGCTAGATAAAATACTGAAGAACCAAAAAGAATCATAAATAGAATATCAGGTCAATAACTTGTACTCAACAAAGAAGAGTATCTACATAAACAAATAAAAAAAGCTATGAAAATCATTCAAAATCCAGAAATATTTCCTTAAACAGATTCACTGATAAAAATACAAGAATATCAGGACTTGTAAATCTTGAATTTGACAGATGAAAATCAATGATTTATCTATACAAGTCTATAAACTTCTTGAAGTACACATTCAAAAATTCAATTATATCATATATTTGTGAATATTCACTCAACTGCTGTTAGAAATACACATCTCACATAATTAACAATCAGAAAGACAGAGACAAGTTAGAAGCGTTATGTATGTATAACTCATTAAAACACCTCTAGAGATCTCATGTATATTCAGGAGGAAACACAAAGGAGCACCGGAGTAAACTGATTTCTGTATGAAAAAGGAAACTTATTCCAGTAAATAAATTTAATGTGGCCACAAAACCTGAATCACTCCAAAGTTTTGTTGCATGCATGGCATGCTAAGCAAATACCAGGCTGACATTAAGGACATTTACATACTTAACAGTAGTGTTTGGCTGAGTTATCAGCAATTAGAAAATATTTTGAATTTGCAAAGCAATCAGATTGTATATTTACTTGAAATCTAATTTTAAAAAATTGGGTCCAACCGCTAAAAAACCCCCAACAACTGACTTTTTTTTTTTTTAAGAATAAAAAGAATAAATTTTGCTCTGCAAAATATCATGCTACAGCAAACCACAAAGTAAGAGTTACTAGCTTATCATAATTGCAGCCAATTATTACAATAAGGGGGTAATCCATTGTGAATCACTGAAGAAAGTGTGACAAAGACTGTGAAATGAGCAGATGGATTTTATTTTAAACAAATTGGACTCACTACCAGAAGAGTAACAAGGATTTCTAAGCTTCCAGTGCTATGAGTTAACTTTCATTTATGACCCCTTCATTCTGCATGTTAACTTTTTTAAACTGCCATTAAGATCAGTGCTCAAAGGAAAACCAGATTTATTGTTTGCAGTTACAAGCTATCATCTCAATTTTCTGTGTTAATGACAGAGTATACAAAAGGGATAATGATAACAGTATGTTTGATTACTTAGTCTCCAGACTATATGTTATCTTCACCTCTAACTCATTTTTGGCAGAAAACAGATAGAAATAGGGTTTGAGAGATACTATACCTTTGTACTGTGAACAAAGCAAAGGCAATCCTTGCCAAGCTGTACATAACAGAACTGTCTAGTGCTCCTTGCAGCATCTCTTCTATGAATCAACATAACCTTACAAAAATATGGGCAAAATCACATGTGAAATTATAGGAGAGGAAAGATCTCACAATTTTATGTTTTACTTCAGAAGCCACCAAAGAATGTTTCTAGGAAGAGTCAACTATGCCAAACCAGCAATTCCATAAACAATAGAACTATGAATAATATAGAATAATGCAGCTCTTTTATCTCTGAGTGCTTGTTTTAGTAAAGGAAATCAATACAGCAGACATTGCCCAATATAATCAATGCAGCTATCCACTAAAATATTCAATCAGATTTTCCTGTATTCTACGTATCATCATCAGGCAACTAAATTCTTATTAATGCATAGTAGAGCATAGAGCCAGAAAGGACACAGGCTGTTGTTCAGCTTCTAGGAATGAGCTGTGAGACTCAGATCTAAGAAATGTGGGGAAAAAAAACCCCAAACAACCCAAACCCCACAAAAAACACTGCTCAGATTTGAAAATAACAAATTTTTTTGTCTTCGGTTTTCTGACCAGCACTTCAGCCTCAAGGAAATGGAAATCCAGCTCTCTCAAGAATTAATGTATCACAGAAGCAGTAGGTTCTTTGCTTTGAGATACAGCATCTTCAACAACATTCTGCCCTCTGAAGACTATTATTTGTTGTGCTGATTTCCCTTCATGTTTTCTTGTTGTATTCAATTTATACTTGTAAATTTATGTCAGAAAAAAACCAACATAAAATAGTAAAAAAACCACAAACCAAAAGAAAATGAACCCAAGCCCAACCATGTGCTTAGAGTGTCTTCAAAATACACTTTTTGCTGATTTAGAAAATGTTTCAGTGTGTGAGCTCTCCTATATAGCTGAGCAGAAACTCTGGGTAAATTTTGCAGAAATGTCAGTAAGATAGACCCATAGGGCAGATTTTTCAAGCACTCAGTTCTTACATGTCTGGTTTCCCTAGCAAAATCTACCACACTGCACTAAGCACTTAAGCTGCAATGGGACATTTGGGAGCATGTTGCTGAAAAATGGGATTATCAATTGCATAGAAGCAGATCTTGTGCAACAGAAATAAAAGGTAATGGTAAATGCTGAGAACTGGCTGTGATTTACCTCCTTTTAGGATGAGGTTAGATATTTATGGATGTCAAAGAAATGTCCACTTCCAGTTCAAACACACAGCTCAAGTGTCTTTGAATAACTATGCAGAAACATTTTAACAAATTTACGGAGAAACAGAAGTCAGTGAAATTGCACATTGAAATCTCATTCTAGGTGAGTTGTGTGGATTGCATGTGAGGTTACATACACGTAAAATATATGTGTTTCTATGTTCTCATTTTCCATCGTCCTGCAGTGTGACCAGGTAGCCAAGGAGGCCAATGGCATCCTGGCTTGTGACAGCAATAGTGTGGCCAGAAGGACTAGGGAATGGATTTTCCCTGTCCTTGTCACTGTAAAGGCTGCACCTCAAATCCTGTGTTCAGTTCAGGCCATTCGTGACAAGGACATTGAGGTGTGTTCAGAGAAGGCAAAGGAGCTGGTGAAGGGTCTGGAGCACATCTTTTTAAGGAGTGGATGAGGGAGCTGGGATTGCTTAGCCTGGGAAAAAAGGCTTAGGGGACACCTCATCCCTCTATAACTGCCTGAAATGAGGTTGTAGTGAGTTGGATGTCAGTTGGCCTCTCCTCTCAGCCACAGGACAAGAGGACATAGCTTCAAGCCAAGCCAGGGGAGGTTCAGGCTGGACCTCAGGAAGAATTTTCTCATTGAAAAAGTTGTCAAGCATTGGAGCAGGCTGCCCAGGAAGGTGGCAGAGTCACTATTCCCAGAGGTGTTCAAGAAATGACCAGATGGTATAGCTGACATGTGATGTTCAGTCAAAGGTTGGACTAGCTCTTGGAGGGCTTTTCTGACCTAAGTGATTGTGTGATTCTCTGTATTTCCTGCCATGAACTCTCTTGCATTCTGGTTTGTCAGGTTCAATTCTGAGTTGCTTCACTTTCCCCATTACGTAATAAAGTATGTTTGTCTGGCAGGACACTGTGAGAGAAGTCTTACATAGACCTACATTCTCAAATTCCTTCTGTGTACTTGTAGCAGGAGAGAAAAAAAAAAATCCTTCAAGGAGACAGCAGAGTTGGAACCAGTCCAGATTCTCCAGTGAAGTGATTTAAAGAGTAAACACTTTATCAGTAGTGCGAAATCAGAAGTCAGTACTCCTCTTTAGCCCAAAAACTTTAAAACCCACCTTTCTTAATTAATGGAATGGTGGAACTTCCCCATCAACTCAAAATTGCACCAATATAGTAGAAAAGACTATTCTAACTAGACTACACAATCCCACAGGCCCTTCAGTGGGCGAGTCATTCCACAAAAATACAAACAAAAAACCCCTACCAAGAATTAAACACCAAAACAAAAAATCAGTTGTGAGTTAAAGCTACTTCAGTAACTTAGAAGCTTCTGAAAATTCTACTTGTATCACCAATGCAAAAATGTGACCCAAAAATGGTGGTCAATCATTCATACACAGTAGTATATATGAGACTAGATGACAGATTCTACTTTGATGTTAATATTAAAAAATAACACGTTATAACTGTCTATGAAAATCATATTCATTTAGTGCTCCCTCTTTCTTTTAAAGGAACAAAAGCCTTTGAAATGCCAACCAAATGAGTTAAAAAGAACAAATGTAGATGAAAATTCTCTCTCAGGTACCAGTGGCTTGTGGACTAACATGAGGAACCATCGTTACTTGGAATTATAATCAAAAAGAAAGTCTGACACAGTGACAAACACATTGTGTGGAATGATATCATGACTTTCAGCACAACTGATTTATGAAGGGTTATGCCAAGTGCACATATACAAAATATACATATTAAAGCTGGCAAAGGATTTTGTTCAGTTGAATTGGTATTACCACAAATCCCCTCTTCATCAGTTATTGTTTGCACCGACATCCAAAATGTCTTTTGTAAGGACTCTGCTTCTATCCAGCACTAGCATTTACCAGAGTGGCAGACATCTTCAAATACTGAGGGCCACCAAGCAGACAAAGACTGTCCCATAAAAGGGCTAACCAAAGGAATTTTTTAGGACTGTAATCAAATTGATCCCCCCCAAAAAAATTAAATTAATTACCTAAACAATAGTTACTGGTGTACTTCTTTTTCCCATATAGTTTTTCCAGTGCCTTTTCTGTTGCTGCTGATCTTGGTTGGTCTGTTTCTTCATTCAACAAGCAATTATTTCCACCCACTACTTTACACAGGGCTACAAAAATTTACAGAAGTTTCAAGTACAAGTTTCAAATCTTGCAGGCAATTGCATAGACAGGCATGCCAGGAGTTCAGGGAATCTATCTTTTCATTAAAACTTACATCTGAAGTAGAATATGCTTTACTGTCTAACAAATTAAAATAGCCATGATGTTTCATAAACATTAAGTGAAATCTGAAACAACAAATGAGAGAACTACTCGTCCACAAATATGGATGATGCATCCACAAGTTTTCAGATGCATCCACCAGTTTTCAAGGCTTAAAGTAGATATGATGGCCGGGGGGGTAAGGTGGGGGGAGAATTAATTTCTTAATTACAATCAAGAAATACATGGTACAAATATGATTAAATTCATTCACATGCATAAATTTCTGATTCCGTAACTGCTCTGACACACTGTGCATTCTAGAAGCCAAGAAGATTATTATGATTATTATGATTTTCCTAACAGTATGAATTTGAACCTCCTGATTGCCAAGAATGTGATCTTACTAGCAAGCACTATGTCACAACATATAGCAGACCTATTACACTTGTGGCTTTTTTTTAATTTATATGGGTGTGTTAGAATACTTGCATTCTTGGTTCCTCTGATATCAACTTCAGAGAACAGCTAAAGGATACCTATAAAGTAAAAGTCAAGGTGAAAGCAGTTTGGCAGAAATCAAAAATATTCTAACTAAAGCAAATTTGTGGATGCTGCTAAAGTCAATGATCACTGGCAGAGCTAGATGTTCAGAGAAACTTCAATATGAAAAGTGTAAAAATCAATAATTTAGTAAATACTTGATCTTTTCTTTTAAAACTTTACCTTTTAAAAATGGCATAGCACTTCCCAGTATTTCAGCGTAGCAAATGTAGTTAATTCTTTGAAAAGCCTGATGATTCTGCTTTTTGCCCCACTATGTCCAAAACCAACATGACCAGCACCTAAACTGGTCTGTCATTTCATACAGATACAAATTAACAGCAAAGTAATCAACAAAGATATATATGGATACCTATGGAGAGTGGCTAATTTTAAATGTACAGGAGGGAGACCAGATTATCCTGAATGGGTAACATTCTACATTCTAAATTATATGCTAGTCCATTAAGGCTATTACACGTCTAGATGCTATAAAGTGGTTTCAGTAGAATGGTCATGTAAATTGAAAAGAAAGCATGTGTCTCTTCAGACTAGAAACTGAGATAAAATTTGACCCCAGATGGAAAGTTCTTTATCCAATCAATGCATCTGTCAGTCAAACTTGTTTCTTCAAAGCTATGTCTTTGAAAGAGCAGGAACATAGGCCATTGTCAAATGCTAGCAAAATGAGAAAATAGCTCTTAAGTCTGCCAGTTTGTGTAATCAGAATTAGTCGTTCAAAGATATTCTTCTGTTCATCTGCACTCTCCATTAGCAACAGAAATTCTACCCAAATTACAGAACGTAGGAAATGCATGGCCCTCACCAGTGCAATAGCAAAATTTGTTGTCTAGCACACAGTGGCAGAACACATTAAAATGAAAAAATAATAGTTAAGTGAACACATTCTCTCCTCATCCATTGCTCTTGAGTACACCAAGACAACCTGAAGATGCATAGCTTTGGTAACTGGCTGCTTAGCATGGCTCTTCACAGGTGTCAAACACTGATGTGACAGTGGAAAAGACTCAAAGGTTGCTCAGCATGAATACATAGAGCCTGTAGGCCTGCATAACATGGGACACTCAGGAAAATTAATTCTAATTAATTTGTAGAGTGGATTAGTTATAAATCAAAATCTTCCTTAGTCAATATTCTCACAAGAAATTAAGAAGCAAGTTTAACTCAGTTTAGGTTAATTCATGTCACTTGCGACCCTGCAAGTATTTAATGTCTTTAGCAATCCCCTGTAAAACTCACACTTTTGGTAATTTAGTTAAATTTACCTGAGTATCTAAATATAGACAAGACTTTAAAAAGGAAATGGTCATTAACTACCACTTCTCTGTATAACATGAAGGATGCAACTTATCTAGCTTATCTAATCACAGACATCCTCAGTTAACGAATAAAGGCTCTGATGTACTTAGTTGAAATGCAGTCTCACATGAATTCTGTTCAGCTGGGGGAGAAAAGACAGGGAAGTCACCTCCTCTTGTAGAGAAATGACCAAATGAGTTATGATCAGGCACATATTATTGTATCTGCCAAAGAACATATACATGGGGCATAGGAATAAACTTAAACTGCACAGCTTTATGAAATGTTCAATTTTTTTATATTTACACTATAATTAGTACAAAACTGGTTTTTTTAATTTTTCTGTAGAACAAGACAATATCTACTGGACTTGATACCCTAGTATGTCAAATCAACTACTTTGAAGTATGATAAAGGAATCTAAGAATAGTTATAAAGAATAAGACACCATTTTCAAACTATACATAGTGTTTGCTTTTGCTTCTAAAAAGGTACTTATATCCCCAAAAGATTTTTAATTTTAAATAAGCAGGGTAAGCAGGGAGGGGGCAAAGGGGAAGACTGGTTGGTTGTACTAAAGCCTTTACTGTAGTAAACTAAATATATTTACAATTTGTACAAATGTTTGACCTTCAACAAAAATACAAAAACATATCACAAGATGCAAAACCAGGAAACAAGTTCATCTGAGACACTGCTGCTCTACACAGGATGCAACTTGAACTGCAAGGAACAGAAAGGTATTTATCCCCCATATTCAGGCAATGAGAACAATTTGCATGAGGTCACAAAAAAAAGAAAAAACTAAAAGGCTCCAACATTCTTCAGTAGACTTGGCTTTTAAAAATTATGTCAAAAACCTAGGCTACATCTGTCCATCTTGCCTCTGTGTTCCGTCTGGTCCACGTAGCCAATATTTAGTTGCTGGATGTTGCCTTCTATTTTGAAAAATTGGAGTAGTTTCATGGCAAGGTCTGAAACCTCAACACTTCTGTTCCTTTCAAAAATTCAAAACCTTTCTACTTCTACAATTAAGAAAAATTTTGGCCCAGTTCAACTTCTAAAAGAATATCCCCGTCATATTTCTCAGTAGATAACTTCATAGACTGTAGCCTTTTTGTCTCCAGAACCAGTGACTATGTACTTATCATCCACAGAGATGTCACAGCTAAGCACTGATGAAGATTCTTTGGACTAGAAGAAAAACAGAAATATTTCTTGTCATTAAAAAGAAGTCTGTTACCCTCATTTCAGCATCCCATTTTGGGTAGATCACATATATGAAGAAATCCAAGTCCACTCTTGGGACCCTGCATGTTTTATTTTTTTTTTTTTTCATTAAAAGCAACACCATCCTCACCTGGAAGATACTGGCTCCATAAGGAGTTCTCCATGCATTAAGAAGGTTATCTTTCCCAGTACTCACAAACCATTTACCTAGAATATAAACCAGAAGGATTACAAAAACATGAAAGAGATATCTTGACAAATTTTGGGTCTTCATTTCGCATCAATCAAATCTGTTAAGTAATTATCCCTATAGAAGCTCTACCACTAATGAACACAGTACTTTTACTTACAATCAATGTGGACACCTTGTGCGTTTGCAGTGTGCTACATACTAGGAAATCTCTAAACTCTTCAAACAGAAATAGCTTTATACACATGAATCAATCCTCACAACAGCCTCTAGATAAACAGATGGTTGTTTGTAGAGAAGTGCATTTGAATTCATAAATATGAGATATTTATGCATTACTTAAGAAACTGAGATGTAATAACTAATGACTATGAAACAATGCATCAGCAAAACATGAATTAGGAGCTCTGACCTCCAGTCCTATGTTCAGGGCAACTTACCACAGTAAGCAAACTTGAGTGACAAAACGCAACTCTCATGAAGGTGCAGTTGATATTTGTCTGGTTTATTTACATGTAGCACTTCAACATTGCTGCTCTCCATTCCCACAGCTAGCCATTCACCAGTAGGACAATAACCAAGGGAAAATATCTGAAAATTAAACCATATTTACAACTTTTAATGTTTTTCCTACAGATAATTTTTTCTGCAGTTCAAATTATTTGGGAGACGGAGACAAAGAGAGACAAGGGCAAATTCACGTAGTTCAGTAGCAAAACTGTAGATCAAAATTCAAGTAACTAAATAACCCCTGTTTTTAACTTTTAACTTAGAAAAATAGGAAAAGAATAGTGTCAGGCTATCATTTTCTTCTATAAGCTAATCACATTAGAAAGCTTCAAAATACTGTGTTGTGAGCAGCCAAAAGGAAAAGAGGGAACAACCTGCCAGTTCTACTGGGCTCGATCTTACCTTTGATCCTGAGTTTCCTTCCCACCCCACACACATCCAGTTACCTGTGAGGTGAAGTCATGCTGTTGTAGCTGTCTCCCTTCTCTCAAGTCCCAGGATCTGACAGTGTTATCCAAACCTCCTGTCCAGAGCTTGGTACCATCATTAGAAATGTCAATACAGCTGGCTCCATCTGTGTGGCCCTGGAATTGCCTGATAAAACAAACCAGATTGAATAATGATTTCCTGCCAGAGCTCAAGGTAAACACTGTTGTGGTGTTAGTTTTGGACTCTGTACATGTGTGTCATCTCTTCTGTGTCTGCTGATGAGCAAGTCAGCCCTGCCCTCTCACTAAGCATTAAATACCGGTATTACAAAAACATTTTCCAGGTGCTAGAGGAATGAATTGCATCATGGCTAGCTGAATAAAGTCAAATATTTCCTATCAGGTTTTGAAGAAAAAAAAAAAAAAAAAAAAAAAAAGACAACCAAACCCACTTGTGAGACTATTAAAATCACTAAGGATAACTTGGATTAAAACAAAGCAGTCAGGGAATAAAACTTTCAATTTCAGAAAACAGCTTCTGTATTTTTCTTTGGCTTCAAGTCAAGAAGATAAATAACAAGCAGATATACTAATAGAAAGAGATCCAGACAGAGATCCAGATAGTTAAACACAAGCATTGCTGAGTCACAAAGTTGCAGTCTCTGTGGCAGGAGATTACAAAAATCTAAATAGTGCAGTTTGTTTTATAACCTTCTCATTAGCAACTCTCGGCTTTCAGCAACGAGAAGGTCATCTCAAGTTTTTCTTAATCCTTTGGCAAAAGCATTCTGAGGCTCCTGCATTTTTCATCAGCAATTAGCTTTAGCAAGGTCCTGTGCCTCAATGTGAAAGGTGAAGGGCGGGTGGGGAAAAGACAACTAGCTTGGGAATGAAGGGTATGAATCACCAAGAGCCTGCCACAGAAAGGTCATGCTGCACATTTTGTTTAGTGGCTCTGGTCTCAAAATTCAATCAGCAAGATCAGCCAGCAAGTGGTGGGAACACATACAGCAAACGTTTAAAAAGCACGATATTCATAGATGTTTATAGATGCCACAGAGTGCACCTTTACAGGGAATAAGCATGCACATGACAAACTGAAAACCTTAAAAAATGAAACTTGTATTTATTGACCTAAAAGTTCAGCAGAAAGTAAAATTCACATGCACATTGACACGACTGTTTGCATGCAATTTTCGGCTAATTATGGGTATACATGAAGTTTAATTGAAACACAGCAGACTAAGCATATTCTTTAGTTTTTGTGTTCAGAACTTTTAAGGTATCATGGCCTTTCCCAAATTAGACTATCTCTTCTCAAAATATTGTGAGCCACCACTACTTTGGTAAGCATAAACTAAAATTTATCTTATTGTAAACCCCTGTGCTTTCTCAAAGAACTGAGAGGATCCACCCTTTCAAATATGTTTGTAAGATTCATTTTACTACTTACCATCACTAAATAAGAATTGAAAATACTCTTCTTTACATAACAAGGCTTAAGACAAAGGAACAGAACAAGCCTCAAAGCGTTCCTTAAAGGACATATTCAGTCTATCCCAATGACAAACCAACAAGAACGCTGCTTGTAGAAACCTGCAGACCAATCCCAAATAACAGAAACTCACAGGAGCTTGTATATCAACTACAGTAGGTGATGGACAACCCATGAGGCCCTGAAAACACATCTTCCAACGCTAGGCTGAAGCTACCAAAACTAGTTTCTGCCTAAGTGGGGTGTAAACCACTCCTTTGAATAACAGGCAAACTATTTGCTTTGCTGTAATGAACCCTATTCAGGAAGATAAATATTTATGTAACTGTCCAAAGAGTAACTTCTATTAAATTTTTTTGTAAACAACGACTCACCTGACCAATGTCTGATTGTGCAGATCCCACACTGCAATGTTGCCATCGCTACAGCAAGAGAAGCAGACCTTGGAATCAGGGCTGATAGCTAGGGCATAGCAAGCTGGAGCCGAAGATGTCAGCTCTGCTTTGATGCGAGGAGTTGGAGCTGCCAGGTCCCAAATGGATAACGTGCTGGCTTCCCCGCCAACAATCAGGGTGCATCCATCGGGCAGCAGTTTACAGGAGCGGATGTAGTTATCTCTGTTCTGTACAACACAAATCACCTCAGTTATGTGCCTGCCAGTAATGACCACTAATATAATTCTGACTGCATCAAAGTTTTAAGCAGTTTGTTACTTTTTCCATTATCAAAGTAGTGAAGAGGAAGAACCAGCAGATCCTAAAAGGTTTGAAACACCTACTTCTCATCACTAACTGGAAACTGCAGCTGCAGAAATTAAAACTGCAGACTCCTGTTGCCACAGCCTACTCTGTTTCAAACCTGATGAATGGCAAGTTTTCCATCTCATTACATAAAAACAGAGCCAAAGTAAGCTTGTTTTTCTGCAAAGATACTCCATCAGTGAATGTCACCAACAATAGAAATACTAAAGCAAATGACCTTTCATTTGGCATTTAAGAACCCTATATGAAAATGTTGTTCAAGTCTCATGTCTTCAGATTTTTGAATTTTTCTTTCGAATACAATTTTGTAGTCACAGTATTAAAAGATTAAGGATTCCTGTATTGGTCCTGTATTTATGTTAGTCCTCTGTTGTTCAACATGATTCTTATTGCACTTACTGATCTCTCATTTGTGATACTGTTGTTGATTTGAGAGGTACTGTGGGGAAGTTAGTGACAGAAGACATTTCTGCCCTTCCTTATTACAACCATCCTTGACTGGCAACAGTTTTTTACAAAATTGATGGTTAAGATCTGTCACACAAGACACAGGAAAAAACACTGCAAAAATTAGTTAACAGCATTCCTACTATTTTTTTTTTTAATTTGCAGCAAAGGAGCACTAAGTAGAGCAGTGGAAATGTTGGCTTAATCAGTCATTACTGCTCCATGACTAAAATGAAGGCTCTGCATCCAGATACCTGCCACAGAACAGAATACCTATTCAACAGCCCTGTTACTGCTAAGCAATTACAAAATGATAGCAGTAAAGAAAGGATAAAGGGTGAAAAAGCCCCAAACCCCCACCACATTTAATTAGATCAACAATGAAGCTAGAATTTTCATTTTCAGTATATATTGCTGTGCTTGACAACATTATATCTTCTCAGTTTGCACTGCACAAACCTCTATGCTGCTCCTAAGTGAGAAGCATCTCTTATTGAGCCACTACCTTTTATGAGTTAGCTTTTCAGCTACCTGTACAATTGCACCCAGTCCCTTTTGTATCCTACACATGTGAAAACAGCCAGCCTGTATGTATATAACTAGCGGATCAGGAACAAAAGGCATAGCAAAACTTAAAGTAACCTTTGGTAGTGTGCCACATTATTTCAGTATGAGTATGAAGGCAGTACTACTACCTTACAAAAATGAGGTTTTCACTCCTTATATGAGTGAAAGACCTAGGAAGGTTCTCTGCAGCCCTGCATAAGACAAGCTACATTCCTTTTAAACTCATGCACAAAAATCATCAGTATAACTAGAATGGGGAAAAAAAAACCAAAAACATGACATACGCATTCTATTCAAAAATCTAATTTAATCTGTTATTTGACCCTTAGTGAAAATTATCATTAAACAAACCAGCATTATTCTCTGTAGCACCGTTATATATGGAAAAAAAAATACCAGAAAACCAGGAAACAGATCTGCCTATTTCCTTTTAATATGAACAAAATCCAAACAAAGACAGTTTCTTTTTTTTTTTTTTTGAGTCTCTAAGGAGAAGCTACCCTTGTGCATAAATTCCTGTTCACCTACCAGGCAGTCCAGCTGAGAGACAGGGCTTTTGTTGCCAGGCTGACTGATGTCCCAGACCTTGACACAGCCCTTCCCACCCGTGTACACGTGTCTTGTGGGGTTGCTGATGGTAACTGCACACACAACTTCCCCGTGGTTCAGAGTGTTGATCTGACGGGCGTGGCGAGGGATTCCTGGACCGATGAGGGCATCAGGAGGGAAAGGAACTGGCTGCATCTGACCATCTGCAGTAACATGAAAGGAGTAGGCTCTTTTGGGGAAGGGAAAGGAGAGAGAAGACAAAACAATTTTAAGAAGTAGCCATTGCAGAACTACAATGCAAGAAAAACACAGTATTTTTATTTTAATTCTTTGCCAATCATCTCACAAAATCAGAGCTACAGTCCCAAGTAATGTAGGCAGATGAAACCTCAGAAAGAGACAAGGAATCACAATAGAAATTTTCAGTGGCAAAGCAGGTTAAATTCCACCCTTTACTCTACAGATGAAGGTCACGGCTGCTGTTACTCAGCCACTTAGATAATTCAAAAGACCTTTCAGCCCCTGGTTTCTAGCTAGCAGTTCCAAGTCTCAACACCACAAGCCCTACAGCAGCAGTCCCTCACCAGGCACTACTCTCATCCTTCCATGAGGCTTGTACCTGTTGCCTTGCAGGACAACAGGACAAAGTTTTGCTTGATTTCTGCACTTCATCTTTAACTTCATTGCTCATATACCTCCCTTTCAAGCTGGTAAGTAGTGCTTTAAACAGAAACACATAGAGTGGTTGCACACAATTTTCATCAGAAAGCTGATATAATCTTCTCATAAATATGTTTTCTTGATTAAGTACACTGGAAAACCTGAAAGGCTCCATTTTCAAGGTGCTTTTGGCACCTCTGAAATACCTTTTATTCGTATTCATTGCATGATTTCAAGTTTATGGAAACTGAGGGTTTAGGAAGTGACATTCCAGCACTAAAGAAAATCACTCCTCTTTGGGGAAAGTACATGAAATTATTTTTTCATGGTCACTAAAAAGTTTAAAGTCAGCTCTACTCAAGGACAAGGCCACAAAAACCAACTAATAAAGGTTTCAGAAGCAGGGGGGGATTGTTTGCTTATTTTAAATAATGAAAATACTACTGTAAAAGCCTAGTTTTTGCTATACTAGTGAGCTCCTTTTCTGTTACTTCTTTTGTAAGTGCATCCATAGCTCATGCTTTTAATGTTGGTACATTAACAGCATCCTTCAAGAGGCCAAAGTGGATAAAAAGTTGTGAGAGATGAGTATTCTTCTCTTTCACCAATGAGGCAACATCTCCTTACTGAAACATTTATTTTTCTAATATATTCCTTTGTTCAGAATTTCCCTTTCTTTTCCAAATCTACTTTCTTCCTCAGAAATCTTCAATCACTGTAGCTCAACTATCACTATCACATCCATCTTTCAAGAACCCAACAATAGACATTTCTATTTAATCTCCTGTTCTGAATAATAAATTAGTATTTTCAAGGTATTTTATTACATGTTCCCAAGTATCACACAGTTTTAAATGAAGGAACAAGGAAGATGCCTGGTTCTGGAACAGACATCCCAAAGCAACTCAATCTGCTCTGCTCCTAGGCATAAGATATTCCTTTGAAAAAGAGTGAGGAGAAATGAAAGAACACTACAGAAAGTAACAGTGGAAACAGTCAATCCATGGAACATCACAGTTTTTTCTTAAGTGAAGGGTAAAAACTGGTTAACAGTAACTGCTCCTAAACAGAAGAAATTAATAGCGTATATATATGCAATACTTGTACTCATTCTTGTTTCATGGTCGGATGTAAGAGCAGAAAGCTTGCTCAGAGAATACCCAAACATTGAGGATGAGCAAGTGCAAAAGATGGCAGATCTTTCTGTCATAGAAATGTCAGGAATGGGAAATGAAACGTAAGAAAGGAGGAGCAAAGTTCACTCCCTTACATGTACACAAGGCACATAGTACATCAAATGTATTTTGTCCCATGGGACCTTTTCTGGTTTTTGTATGAAGAATTATAGCAATGCTAAAGGCTTAACTAGAAATCCATTCCTTCCTGTGAAGAAGAAGAGACAAGACTGTCCCAAAGTAGCTATTCACTAAACAGATCAGACACAGGATGGGAGAGAAAGCAAAACAGCAGTGGCAACAAGTCTGCTTGAGGCTGAACAACTGCTCAGGTTTATCTACACAATCCAACTAAAGAGTCACAACATTTAAGACACTGAAAAGCTTGGCCCCATCCTGGGCTCCAGATCAAAGTCAGTTGCAGAATATTTGTTAGCAGTACGAGTACACAGAACTGTACAACTTTGAAGTTTCAGCCCGCCCTTGCTTTTATCATGGACTGAAGCAAAACAATTAAGCAAGTATTAGGCAATTTTTTCCAGCATGTTCAAGATGAATAATCTACTTGTCCATGACTTTTTTTTTATTTGAAGATTACAGCTTACATGTTCTGTTCAATTCAAAACACCTAAACAATTAGTGTTTTGAAATGCTTAGGTGCATACACAGAGCTTCTCAGTTCTTGCTGAAATGGGGCATGAGGAAGACAACAGAAATATTTTTCAAGCACTTCTACTGTTTACTGTAGAATTGAAATGACTCTTATGCTTTGAAACATCAGAGGCCTACCCAGTGTATTTTTAATCATGCAGAATTTCACCAGTATGTCTGTGTTTAAAGTGGGGCTATACTGATCATAGAAAAAGTCACTCTTTTTTAGCATTTGCTTCTAGGACTAGTTGATCAGGATGCAGGATGACTGTGTTTGATGGCCCAACAAACAGACCAATGATAGTTTCTTACTAAGTCAAGACAGCTTCTTCTACAATGCAAGTTACCTGCAAACCACTGTAGAAAGAAATGGCTCCACTTTGCCAAATCCCTCTGCCAAGGCAAGCAAGCAAAACAGTAAATGTTCCTGTTTGCTTGAAGACATGTGGCATGTAATGCTAATATCACCACTGCCAGCATACTTATGGTACGATAGATTAGTGCTTGTGTCTGCTAGGTATTGTGGTATAACTTTGTTACACAATACCTTTTAACCTTGAAAAAACTTGCGTGGTTTGCCAGGCTGACACTCCTGACACTCCCTAGACAAGGAAAGTGTCTGTCTCCAGAAGAACACAGGCCTGAAGACAGCAGTGCAAATGACTGCAGCTCAGTCACTGCTGCCCTTGGCTTCCTCTTCATCAGGTCACCATGACAGAGGGCCTGCTACTTCTGGGAAGGACTGGACTTCCAGTGCTACACCTACAGAAGACTCAATTTTTAATGCACTAGACATATTCACAGGCCCCAACTCTCAAAAGTGACAAGACTTTCCACTGTCTAACCTCAAAAGAGTGAACAGCTAGCAAAATCTGACAAATTCTTGGGTTCCCTAAAGCTCAGGATTTCTTAACAGGCACCACTTGACCACCCATTTTTCTTTCAGAACTGACCATGTATGCCAGAAACTGCTGTTTAGTCTCATGACTAGCACAGATTTCTATCTCACTCAGAGCAGTCTGACTGTATGAAAGATAGCTATCCAATCATAGATTCCATGATCATCCCTCTTTTGTAAAAGGAGAGTCCCTCCTTGTGTTGGGCTAACAACAAAGAGAAAATTATCTTACACAAATGCAATTATATTTAACAGAAAAACAGCTAAGTATGTAACAACTAACAACATATTTTTAATTGAGTGTTTTGAAAAGAACAAAGGCAAACTTCTGTGCCGTTTACTTAAAAGAGTTCTAAGAAATATACTGTCATCACTTATATTATTTCAGAATAATGGAAATATTCTTCTGAATTACTGCATCCAGAGACTTGTCCTCGTGTGTGTGAAAGCATTACTGAGAATCTGCAGCGTTCCTATGCACAGCAATATGGTTAAGTGATACTAACACAACCCAGTTTCTCAGCTTAAATCTCCAATTTCCAAGCAAGTATATAGCAAGTATCATCTGACATGCTGAGGAGAAATCAGGATAATTAATTCACTACCCAAAAATAAAGCAAATTAACTAGACTACCTGCCAGCTACACTAAGTATTCAGATTGATATACAGATGCTCACAAATTCCTGCCTACTAAAGAGCCATGCCTTAAAAAATATCATTCAAAAACTTCCACTTCATCCCTTCAATTCAAGCAGACTTCTTTAAATAGCACAACAATACCCCCAACAGCAAAACACAAAAGGAAAAAGTTCCTTACGCTCATGAGTGCATTTTGCTTTCAGCTTTTCTTTGCACTGCAGCTCATTTTTAATTGCAGTTACTGCAGAAAACAGTGAATATCTGAGTGTGTTGCTTCATCATATAGAACAAAATGCCTAGAAATCAGAGGTTTTTGTACAGAAATAACTGAATCTTCATCTTCATACATGTCACCAAATAGGTCTAGCCAGAGACATATGGCAGGGATGCACACACCCCTAAATCTTCTATAATACAGTAAAATTAGCCTTCTTTTACAGTATATCTTACTGTACATTAACTGTGCAAGTATGAAGATGTGAAGAACAGAGTTCAGTTCAGCAGAAATGAAATCGAGCAATTCCAAAAGAGTATAGTACACCTCTCCAAAAACACAATGAAGAAGTCATCTTACAACTAGATGGAGAAATCTGAACATTTACCACATAAAGGTTCCCTTTCCTACTAAAATGAGAAACATGTATTTTTAGGTTTTTTTACTGTGTGGGAAAACATGCTGAGAAATATATTTGTCCTCAATACTACCATTAATTCAGAATTTTAGACACCAGGGAAGCAATACTGTAGACATATATCTTACCACTAATCTTGAAAATCTGTCTTTAGTCCACAATCCAGCTATTAGAAGGCATGGTTCACATAAACCAGAAATCCATAACAATGTTAATTTAGCAGCTATAGACAACTAAAAGCTAAATAGGTACTTGCTAGAAAGACCATGAAAAGCAAAAAAAATAAAAAAATTAGATCAACACACCAAAAACTTATAGTCCAGGGTATAATTAAATGCATTAAAACAAAAGAGATCAGGACTCAGACATGTTCATGTCTGAGTGGGTTTTTAACAGGCTACTAATTTTTCTAACAAGCATGTCATTAACAGATCTCAGAACATACAAGGGCTAAAAAACCTGGGTGCTGTCAGAAGTGTCTGTTCTTTAGAAACAAGAGAATACAATTTTCTCTTGGGTGAAAAACAGTATAAGCATAACGGTTGATAAAAAATGTGCCACCTTAAGCATATACAAGTGGGGCCTCAACAGTTCAATTTGAAAATTCTCTGTACCACTTGCAACAAGACTCACTAAAACTTCACATCTAATAAAAAGAATTCAATGTGACACTATATCAGCACTCAAGAAAAAGGTATGCTTTGAAAACAAACAAGGTCTACTCCACAAGTTTGCACGATTATATCTGCTCTGTACAGAAAATACAGGAGAAAAACCTAAAGTAGGTGAGATACTCAGAGATGCTGCAGGTAGCAGACAGCATTTAGCCAATCTAGACTAAAACATAAGATTGTCTTATAGCTGTCAATGGAAAGATAACAGATAAGTTTATGGAATTTTAGGCTTGCTTCACTATGATAAGCAAAGAAGTAATTTTAGTACAAATGTACAAGTAATATGACCACAAAAAACCTCAAACATTGCAGAACACATTAAATGAAGTGGAAACTAGGGAGTATGTATCAAAGTAGGCAGCATATGAAGCAGTGTGAATAAAGTTGTAAAAACGTTAAAAAACCCAAACATCCCCCACACAGCTTCCCCCCAGACAGTAATTTAGCTAAATTACCAGGATAAAAAATAGTCCTTTTGTGTTGAACAGTGTAACAACTAGAACTCAGCCACAGAAAATTTCTGATTGAACAAAAATAGGTTTCAGTAGCTTACAATATAAAATATTGCAAAGCATTAATAATGAAATACATAATTGAAAGCTTATGAATATACTTGTTTACAAGTAAAAACTTACAGCCATTCAATTATGCAATTTCCACAAGCTTTTTATTTAAGTATGCCAAATTCTATGAAAGTCAGCAAGACAGCGTCTGAGTTTTGACTACAAAGCCTGATCATTACTGCACTAAATTTAAATATGCCACCATTTGATACACAGCACCAACTCATTGAGCCCTCCTTCAGTAATCTTGTAAGCACACAACCAACTTTAAGTAAAACCATGATTTAACAGGTTTCTCACAATGCCAACAGATAGCTAACCCTGTTCTCAGAAGTATGGTGGATAACCACAAGAACACATTCAGGATGGCTTTGCAGACTAAGTCTGCTGCTTTCCTATTGTTATAGGAAAAGATCAGAAGAAAAGATACATTTTTTTGCCTCTAATCTGGTATTCTTTCAAGGATGCTTGCATTGCAAGATTGACAAGGTATCACTAGTTACTAATAGGAGTCCAAAATGAAAGGAAACAGAAATATGCGAGTATATAACTTTCACCACAGCCTGGTAACTTAGACAGCATCCTAAAAATAATAGTTGCTAAATGTTTTTGTGAAACTGCAAATGGAAAAATTAGATTTAGATTGGTAAGTAGACATTATGTTACATAAACATCCTGCACAGAAAGTGCAAAGTGTTAAGTAAGTTTCAAAATTCTGTAAGTACCTAGGTAGAGAAAAACTACCCTAATTGCAAGTTCCTGTTGAAAGAGAAGTCAGGACTGACTGCCAAGTGTGAACAAAGAACAGGTTCTAACAAAGTGTTGAAAACACTGTTAGAATTCTCTCTGCCTCATTCTGTCCAAAAAAACAGCTGAGTTAAATTTGCTCTGTTAGCACCTGCTTAGAATACTTGTCCAGAAATACCTAAACATTAGTTGCATATTTTCAGAGGTCATGCGTGCTCATGAGTATACTGCACTGGTTAAGTTCAGGGTCAATGGTCTACCAAAGCCAGATGACTGAAACATTTCATATATGCTGCTGAATTTATTTTATTGCAATATCAGTAAGTCACAGCATCCCTAAAGTATTTTACTTAACAGCTTCATCAATAACCAAAACATTTAAATAAAAAGAACTTATTGTGAAAACTCTTCTACATCTATGCACTACCTGCTCCACAACTGCTTCATCATCCATTTACTCTCCAGCTGCACTCACACAAAAGTTCTAGATAGCTTGTTCCTTTATGCAAGGTGTGTTATCTGTTGCTAAAGTAACTGCTTCAGATACCCACTGCCATCAGTTGCAGACTCCCATGCCTGATAAAACAAATGCCAGACAAGGAGCCTGCAAGGTTGCACTACACATTTATCCTCAGTGTATTGCAAATTCTAGTTTCAATGTATTTAGCACATTTTACCACTATTTACCATTTAGTCTGTAGTCCCCGTAACTTCCCCCAGAAAGTATGAAATTAAAAAATCTTGAGGCATACCTTCACAATTTTTCCTTGGAAATAAGCATATACACACCTGTTTTGGGATGTGACAACTACCATTTCAGAATTTTTATGCTGCAGGTTTTACCTGGAGAAGTCTAAAGCATCCTCTTAAAAACAACCAGACACTATCCCCTTTCAAATCCCTGTTCACTGGCACAATATAACTTCATTCCCTCTAGATATTGCAGATATTACCAAAATGTTAAAAGTTACTTACGGTTTTCCCCCAGGAATCCCTGCTAGATTTGGAGGGATTCCAGGTACTCTCATGTGAGGAGGAGGATCAAACCCAACCTGACAACAAAAAGTGAATTAATCTCAAACTTGGAATTTCTCATCAATTTCTCAGCAAGCTTCTTTTCTCCACTCCCAAGATATTATGCATTTAAACAAAAGGTGGCTTTTACCCACAGTATCAGATAATTGCATGACCCTCCATCAGGGGGCAAACCCCAGATATTTTCCCTGAGCATACTTCTGATAGAAGCACTCATATGAGAACAGAAAATAAATTATCATGCATTCACCACACTGAGCATAACACAGCAGTCCTGGTTAACAAGGAGAGTCCCATGTTAGCTGTGGAATTAGCCAAGTCAGCACCAAGCCATGCCAGTGCTCTTTACTCCTGAGAGAGCTAGCATGTACTCAGGCTGGCACAGTGTGGTGCTGGAAAGAAGCCTTGGGCCCCAGGTAGGATCTCACTGCCTCCACAGTGTTCTGTTTGGGCACAGCAGCTGAGAGAGCTCAGAGAGCCACACTGTGGGGTGCAAACAAATTTGTCCACAACTTAAAAAACTACATTCTCTTCACATACTGCAATTCCACTGACTTTTTATATCCTGAATAAGTATGTACATCAAATAATCCAAGCAGAAATTCTGGACCAAGAAGACTTAGTTTTTCTTCTGAACATTATATTAGAGTAAACACTGTTATTGCTTTAAAAGGAGAGTGTATGCTATTTAGAATTTGCACATTTTCACATAAAAGCCCTGTTTACCAGTTTGAAAAAAAGTGGTCATACTAACAATGAGAAGTTGACAAGTGTAAATCCAATTTTGCAAATTTACAAGTAAGTTTGTCTATGCAGACAGCTGCCATCAAGCTCATGTTTGCAGAATCAGGCCCCTAGCTTATTTTGTGTGACAGCCACTATAACTACCAGGTTCCATTTACTTACTACACCCACAACAGCAACTATTCTTAAGGCACCTGATCTCAGAGCTCCAAAATAGGTACCAACCAACTTCTCAGGTTGATTTCCACAAAAAACCCCCAACAGAAAACAGGGACAGAGACCCAGATAAAAGACTTATACATGTTCAAGATTAATTTGTTATGTCTATATGGAACACAAATGTGGTTCAGCAACAAAAAAGCAGATGGCCACAGCCACAGTGAAATACTTTGTGTCTACTAAATCTACTTTTTCAATTACAGCACAAAATAATTTTCTGCATTTATTCATCAGTTAAAGCACCGATGAAGGTGAAGAACAAAAAGAAAACATACATTAATACACTGAGATTCTTTGTTTTCAAGGTGCAAATTTGTTTCTTCAGCCACAGAGCAAAGTGAAGCACGCAGTGAAGCACGCAGTGAAGCTGTCAAGCCTCTGGCACTGTTATGAGTTGGGAATTCTGCAGTGCTAAATGAAGCATGTAGCTGTTCTCAGTGAACCGCAACTCACAGGACTGAGATTGCATGCAACGTATGGCCTACCATAGGAGATCTTCCATAGGCAACCACGGCAGCTGCAGCAGCAGCAGCACTCATCTGGGGTGACATATTGTGCAGACTGGCATAGGCTGCCCCTGGACTGGTTAACTCTCCGTTCATGCCAGCGTGAGGTACCATTCCAAATGGAGCAGGGTACGGTCCTGGTACTGCCAACGGCGTCCGCAAACCTGCAGCTACAGAATAATGAAATTAAGTGGCTTTATTTATGTATTCCCGCATACAGGAAAGAAAGTAGCCCTATTTCCCCCCCCTCTAAAACTTCTCACCTTTCCCTCTCACATACACACAATGTGAAGAGACACTGCCACGATCTGTCAGTACCACCAGCTCTTTTCAGTGTAAATAAGATCTAGTGAAGTCTGAACTTGCTGATTACTTCTAGCAGTCTCTTCTAGCATTACCTATTTCCATTTCTGTAATATTCCCCTGTTTACATTCATCTCTTCTTTGCCAAATTAAGCAGTAAAGATGACAGACATGGTTTACACAGCTCATGTCTGAAGCAACTGTGTGTACCAGCCTGAATAGCAAAAGTAAACTTCCCCCAGCATTTGTCAAGCTGTGCACTGCAGCAAATATTAGTAGACTCAGACAAAGAAGGGATTGCATGCAGAATAAGTACCAGAAACTTCTGAGAAATCTTTTTATATTGCATTCAGTCTCTGGATTATTTGCAAAAAAAGATAAAGACAAAAGTAAACAAAGAAGACTAAGAGAGAGAAAGATATTCAAACTCTTGATAATCTAAACATCTGCTTCTCATCAAGCCTTCTCTTGATATCAAGAACAAAGCAATATATTTACTTAACAGTCACAAAGAACTACATGTGTAAAAAAAGATTAATTTTGGAACCATAAAAACACATGAGGTAATGCATTTACCAGCTTGGTTAACCAGAGGGTCCATTGCTGGAGGTTTGCCAAGGCCTGGACGGAGTCCTGGAGTTGCACTAGTGCCTGGGGTTGGCACATCACCTCGAGGAGTTGGTGTGCTGGATTTCAGAACAGGCGTGCTGGCTTTTTCATGCTGGTATCATTAAACAAATTAAATGAGTATTATTTTTAATCCAGGCCATATTATACAATTTATCACAACAGCAGCTGGGATGCTGGGCACCTACTACCTAGTCCTTCAGCCAATTTTCATAAAGCCACACAATGCTGACAACATTAGCTTGTGAGAGAGAAATGCTGACCTTTCTGATTGCTGCCAAAATTAAAATAAGAAACATAGAAAGTTATTTTTCCTTTTCTACTGACATAAAAAAAAGGAATGCCTGAGCTCATTTTTTTCTTCAGGAAAATACACTATGCATTACCAAACTATTTTAGCTTGAAATCATTAATATCTCAATTATTACTGGACACAGAAAATATAAATACAAAAACAAAACACCACCACAGTTGATAGTATCAAAAAACCACGACACAAAAGTTACAAATAATCAGATCAAATTTTTAGTGATAGTTCAAGAAAAAGTCTTTAAAGAGTAACAGCTTATTTAGAAGAGTTTAACAAAAGCCTCAAGAACTGCTTCATGGGCCATGTTAAACTGTAAGTTATTGCTCCTAGAAAAAAACAAACCAATGCTTAAGCAACTCTTGTTCTTAGCAACAAATTTGCAACTAATTTGATAGAAATGTAGGAAATACAAAACATAAAAACAAAGCAGAAAATATTGCTGAGGAGGAAAGACCAATAATACTTTAAAGATCTGGAAAAACAGCAGCCAATTTCAGGTTCAAATGTTTAATGCCAGGTAATTTGTGCCATAAAGTAATTCCTGAAAATGGAGAGTTAGATTTTCCAAGAAAAAAGACTATCTGGACCACAGAATGCTACCTACCAGACCCATTTCTTTTGATTTGAGGGAAGTGGAACTTCCTGAAGAGGCTGTAGATGCTGGACTGCTGGAGGCATCCTTCTTCAGCAGGCGGGTTTTATCTATACCGTTTTCACGTGGTGAATGAGTGGGACTTGCCCTTGGGGAAGAAGGATCCTAAAACAATGGGAAGGGAAGAATAGCGCAGAACCATGTCATAAATCAGTACACAAACACCACTAAGGAGTGTATGGGGAAAAAAAAACAAACTAGAGGAATTTAGGCAGTAAGCACAAATGACAAGACATTTTGTCATCTTTATAGAAGAAAAGCTGAAATCCCTTCATCAGTCTAGAGAAGTAAAGTCACATAGTTAGCAATATGTTTTTATTTTACACTACACATAATCATAAATTGTTTTCAAGCACGGGGCTTGCAAAGCATACCTAAGTACAAATTAAAGCAAGTGCTTAAAACGTGGTAAGAGCAAGGAAGACCTACAGAAACTGCAGTAACTTAACACTGTTATTATCATATACACTCCCCATGCTCCCATAGTCACAATAAACGTTTCAATGACCTCTTTTAGTTGATAAAGACCTTGCTCATCTCTATCTTCAGAAGAAGAGACAGACACACACCTTCACAGATTACACAGAGTATTTTCAGTTGGAAGAGCCCCACAAGGACAGTCAGTCCAACTCTTAAGTGAATGGCCCATACAGGGATCTTTATATGCCATAATAGCTGTCACATTTTTGCTCAACACCATCTGTAATTGCCTTGCCACTTAAATCTACAGGAAAACTGAAACCACCTCTCAGGTGATTATTTTTCTCTGTTCCAGAGGCATTTTCTGCATTTACTTTAACTTGAAATAGCCAGCCCCATGAGTTACAATGCTATCAGAGCTCTGCAGGTTCTCCATGCTCCTTTGGCTCATAAGAATAGCACCAGTGAGAAATCACACCTCACAAAGGGGCAATAAGACTGATTATTAAGCAGTTTCATTACAGAAAGGATTACTAAAATCACTAGTTGGACACCCATTTTTCTACATGGCTGACATTGTTTGGGCCCCGGGAGCTACTGAGGGCACTTCTCTATCAGCTTCTCTCCCTGTGTTTTGCAGAGAGCTGAAGTACCTCACTACCATGTTCAGCCTTCCTAAATCTGTGTGTTGTGTGAAATAAAAGATGAAGAAAAGGGAAGACCCATCCCTTCACCTTGATGCCATTGCCAAATCTTAGCTCTGGAGAAAAAAAGCGACTAAAATCTCTGGAAAAATCTTCTAAAATAACTTCATTCTAAGAAAAACAACATTTCTGGAAAATGTCTTTAACCAAGGACATTAAAATACAAGCAATTTTTAAGGCAACGTTTTTAATAACAGCCCTAATACTAAATACAACATTAGATAATGTCTTCCCTTCCCATTCAAAGACAGAAGTTTGAAAACCTCAGCCTTCCATGTGCTCTTCACCACAACTCTCTACACTAAGAGCAGCTGTGAAGTGTCGGAACTGCAGAGGGAACAGACCTGGACAACGCAGCAGAAGGGAAAACTGAGAAGGCAACCAGATAAAGCTTAGAGGAAGACACAGTAACTGCAGTACTAATAAAAAGGAGAAGTTGTGAATATTTTAACATATCCACACAGAGAATTATTTTTCTTCTAGCATCTAAATGCACTTTTCCTTTAACCTTTGGGCAAACGTCAAGACTACAAAAATGAAAAAAGTTACCTCATTGGATACATCTACAACCAAGTTATCGTCACTCTTGTCCCCATCACTGTCCTATTAAAAATAAATAAATATAGTGTTCATTTCAATTAGTACAGCAAGAGCCCAGAGAGCAAGACTACGCATCTAGTCAGACATTTGTTCTTTTTCCTAAATAAAAAACAAACAGCCTTTCATTAAGTTATTAGCAACAGCGAGAACAATTAAAACAGAAACACAACACCTTATTTCTGCTACAATAGTAAAATACAAGTATGATAGAACTGGTTGAAAGATGGCAATCTCACCATCAGTACAAGATGGTCCAAAACCCCTCCTTATTACCATCATAAACAGTGTTATCACTGCTCCTAAAAGAGAAAGGTACTCTGTTCATACACTAATCTTGTGTTAATTTAGAGAAAGTACTGCTTGTGCATACCTGGAAAAACACAAAAAACAGGTCTCAGGAAAATGGAGCTTTTTGATATATTTGATGAATTGTCTTCCTCAAAGTGATAGCACCATTTTTCTCCTTTTCCAGAAAGGCAAGTTTTGAAATGAAAATTTCTGGGGAGGAAAAAACTTCAAAAATGCCAAGGCATTTCAACATTTCTGCCCCAAAAAATCAAAATACTTGGGCATTCCTGAACAGAAATGTTCTACTGCAGCTTGTCAAGCTGAAGTTTGATTGTTTCCCTTCTATCTATGATCAACTGAGCTGTTTTACCAACAGTTGCTGTTACTGTAGTGCCTCCTGGTCCCTATCACCAAGAGAGGCAAGGCTTCTCCAGTAGACATATTTTGATATGCAGAGGTCTAGTGATTTCCACAATGATTAAATTAAAAGGTGAGTCTTGACTCAAAACCAAAGAAATTAAATTAATTTTAAAACTTTAAACTTTTGTGGGAACAAGTCAGGTATTTCCAATAAAAGTACTTTTAGTTAAAAAAGTTTCTACGCAAGCAAACCAGACCCACAAGATTGATTACTCAACTACCCATCACTTCCTTTCAAAGTGCCTGAGCTTTCACAAGTAACACCAGATCCTTTCTCTCACTTAATGCCACAATGCTTTAAAAAAACAAAGCAAAACCAAACTACCCCAAACCAACCAAACAAAAAACCCCAAACCAACCAACCAATGAATCAATCAACCAACCACCCCAAAAACTCCAACTGAAAAAAACCACCCCAAACCAACACGTAGTTCCAAACCTTCCCTTCTGTCAATAGCTGAATCTTGCTCCAAGAAATACCACAAACCTATTAGGGATCCAAGAGTGCCACTGGACAGAGAATGGTCACTCTATTTGGAACTCAGGACACTATCCACCCAACAGGTGCAAAGAAGGAAATGAAAGCTTTAGCTCCTGTTACCTGCCACCTCTTGTGAAGCATGAAGCACCCTGAGTGCCAGAACAGGTAAGAGAATGTGAGAGAATGTGGGAGAACAGTAGATGGGACACTTGTTTGCCAGAGACACCACTCTGGATGAGGGCAAAATTAGCTGCAAAGCAGTGCTTAAGTGAACTCCACTGACTTTGTCAACTTAATAAACAGAAATTTACTAGGGTTATCAAAGGCATGCCCAGTAACTTCTGCTAATATCAGAAGAGTCTCCTCACCAATAAAGCCACGCACTGAAACCACACAAGCACTAATATGAAAATTAGTCTAAAGTTAAAAAGGGGGAAAAAAATCATTTTGCATTCTTTTTCCAAAAGCTACAGGACTCAACTCATTTCTGCCCCTTTTGACAAAAGCAGTATTTCCTTGTCCCTACAAAGGCCTCATCTAAAATGAGCTCAAAACTAGCAGCTCTGTATTTGCATAATTGGTGGACCTTCAAAAAAAAAAAAAAAATATCTTCAGAATTAGACAAAATCTGGAATTTTCAAATATCCTTGCTTTACTCATTTTTTTTATTTTGATGCTGCCTTCAGCTATAAAATCCATTTCAAACAAACAGCAGGCAGAAACATATTTAAAATGTGGATTAAAACAAACTGCTTCTACTGTGCAATAACATCCTTTACGTTTCTTTACAGTAGAAACACAAAAACAAGCAAGTTAAACTTCTCTTCCTTTTTATAGCAAGCATAGCTTGAGAATGCTTAATCTTCAAATATTTAAAATGAAAAATGCCAATAAAATATCACACCCTTAAAGTTGAGGGAGTGACATGGGGAAGTTTGCCAAATCCTTCTGTAATCAAAATATTATTATTAGAAAGTGATGGAAATACAACTTAAAAAACCATTAACAGCACTAAAATATCCAACAGCTTCTCAAAGACATTATTCAAGTGGAGAGAAATTAAAATCACCCTACTAAATATTGAGAAAATAAAATGGCACCTGATTTTCTCTTGGGTTTCAGTAACCAAGAACTAATTATTGGTCTAAATCACATAAACGAGACAATTTGCCACATTATTGCTATGTCAAAGTAGAGGATGTTCTCCTGGATTTAAATTTTGCTTTTCAGTACACTCTCACACCAGTCCTAGTCTCTTAGGCCTGTTCAAGTACCATCCTGTGATTTGTCTGAGCATTTAGATTTGAAGTTGAAAGCCTGTGTGAACCTTCTGAGCTTCACATACATTGTTGTACTGAAGTGTCTCTTTGAAACTAAGCAACAAGCAAGCTACTCAAAAATGCAGATCACAAAACTGTGAACTTTCAATATTTCAATTTGCTTTCTGCTGAAATTGCCTTATCAGCCAAAAGCAAACTTCAGTTAGTTGGTACAGCTTGATAGCATATGCAATTTGCAATTATAACGCAGCATGGTAATAGCTAGTTATCAATAAAATTTACCAAACCTCTCTCAATAACAAAATATTCCATTTTAAACAAACCTGCAGTTTGAGAAGTCCAGAAAGAATGTCACAAACTCTGAAAAACGCCCCAGGGCACATGTGAATCCCAAACAGCTTCTTCTATCCAGGACTGTAACTTAACAATATCCCAATCTACTGAGTCACTACTCTTCCCACAACTTAAATCTTTCCTCCCTCTGGCACATATATTCCTGTACTACTTCAGCCATAAGAAAGTTGCTTTGTTCTTCACAGCTCTTTTACTCCTCATACAAGCACAGCATGTGCAAATAAATTAATCATTTCTTTGACACAGATTTGCTTACATAGTGGCTGGAATCCTTATCATCCACCTTTCTCTTTTTGATGTCATTGGCATATTCAGGGCCATTCCTGCGTTTATCTGTGCTTCGTAGACTGTCTGGGACCAACAGAGAATTACTCTGTAAAGACAAAAAACAAGGTCAATCAAAAATTCCTTTTAGGATTGTTCATATATTCTTAAAAACTCAAATTGATGTGATAGATGCTTTAGAAATGTGATACCTTCTTAGTCTTTAATTCAATTTAATTCAAAACAAAGTCCTCCAGGCAAACATGCACAGCTTCACACATTCTAAGGAGCTTGGCTTTTCATTGTTCAACTTATCAAAAGTTTAGTTCACTTGTCAGTCACCATCTATTTAACTAATTAATTCAACTGAATGTATTGTTTAGGAGAGGCAGGCTTGCTGTTTATTCATGAGCAAGTAAAAACGATTTTATTTTTTTTTTAATATTCCGATTCCATATAATAAAAGAGATTTACTACATATAGACTGATTGATTAGACACTTTTAGAATATCATAAATAGATGAAGCTTTGGTATGTGTACACCTGCAGGTATGGACAGATAAACAGCAGCTTGCCTTTAATGCTTAAAATAACAAGTATTTGCTGAATACAGTTATGCAGTAATCAATTGTTAGCTGGAGTAAACTCCAATTGGATTCCTTCAACAAATGTATTGCAAACAAAGATCAAATATTTTTACATCCAGCATAACATTCACTACTAGTGTGAAATTAAGGCTAAAGTCTTGTTTAATCAGACTTGATCTGAAAAACTGAGGCCAACACACACACACAAAAGACAAAAGTAAAGACTAATCTTTTCCTCAAACTACATGGACTGCTTTCATTCAAGCTAAGTTATGCTAAGTACAAACTGTTGACCCAAAGAGCATTTTAGACATTTTTCAGTCACATGACAATTTGACATGCCTGTGATTCCCGATTCCCATCTCCATCTCAGTTCCAGCTAAAGCATTAAAATGTGTTACAATGAGTTCTTTTAAGTGCAGGATTAGCATATGCAAGAGGGCAATTTGTTCACTGATGTGTTAATGCTGTGAACAATACTGAATGAGTTGAGAAAAAAATGTCCTTTCACAAAGACCTGGTAAGCCTAGATCCTAAAAGCCAAGTACATGCTTAGATAAATAAATACAGGTTCACATAAATATATGAGTAAACAAACGTTTGCATCCACACATGTATCTCTCTCAAGAGAAAAGTCTAATACCAACATGTACTTCAGTGTAAGCCCTCAAAGGACATATTTAGATCTACCCAAGAGACAGAGACATTTACTTGCAATATATCACAAGCATATACTAATAACCAGTGAACTGTGCACTGAATAGCTTCCCCTTTAATACCTGAAGACATCAAGGTAGTTTTGCTCAGATACAAATGCTTAGCCCCAAGGAGAAGGACAAGGAAACAAGGTACATAAGGCAATCTGAATCCTCTTTTTCCTAGTTCAGAAGCTGGACTTTAAAGCCAACTCTAAGCTCTTTTATTCATGACTATTCAAGCTAAACAAATGCCAAAGGGCTTACATAAAGCATATAGGAGTGTCTATTGAAATTCAGTATAAAGAAGCTCAAAATAATGTCTTTACCGAAATGTTTTGTAGCTAAAAGGTGGGCTTGTTGGATCATTGAACTAATTGCCTTGACAATTACAGTCGGAATTTAACCCCTTATCTCCTCCAAGATGCACACAAATTCAGGCATTCACTAGTCTGAAAACCCTTAAAACTAATTTTCAACATTTTAATACTGAATCCATCATGTTTCTGGCAGTAGAGACATCTTAAGAAACAGGAAAAACACTTTCAGAAGCAAGGTGGCAATCTAAACTCAACCAGAGATGTTTTCCTCTTAAGAAAGAACGCCTTTCAGTCAATACTTTCCTTAATAAAAATAATTAAAAATGTCTATTTTACTACTGAAGAGTTCAGAATAAAATAATTAAAGCAAATGCAGGAAAGAAAATAAAGTCAATTCCTTGGTTAATTTTCTGAAAAAAAGTGTGAATAGCAGAAAGGTGGCAAAGGGGCAACAGCTTGAAAAAATTTAGCAAACCTACTGTTTGGAGTTACAGCTTGCAAATTTTGGTAACCTATAAGTGTAACTACAATATCTTATTTTTTTCTTTTTTAATTTAGTCTACCTAGACAATGCTGACAATATTTTATACTTCTTGTCTTGCAGAATTTCAAAACTGTGAAACTGTGAAATATGTAGGAAATCCTACCTCCTACTATGTCCTAAATGCCAAACAAAGATTATTAGATTTGTTTTTTTCTTCAAAACACTCATGGTTTCTCACACAAACATGTAATTACAAGCCTATTCTGCAAAACATATCACCTCTGGTCATACTTACACCACCTTTCTATAACTTACCACATTAATTTAAACCACTGTTCTTTGTGATCAGAGTATCCACACTAGAAGCTCTTGCAGAGCAGCTCATTGCCCAAAAGCTACATCAGAAATTGCAAATATGACTGTGCTCTTTTTATGGCAAAATCTATCAGTAAACTCAAAAATTAAAAAGTTCCTGTTTTGTTTCCCACAGAAGTTCAAGAAAGTTCTAACAACTGTGACTAAAATCAGGTGAAGAAAAAATACCTTGCTACTGTAAGCTACTACCATAATTCCAACTACCAAATATGTAAGAATTCATTCAACAATGTGAAAATATGAATCTTTTAAAGTAGTGCAAATGGTAAATCCAGAACACTGAAGAACAAATTAAGTAAATGAAAATACAAACAAAACTGGTAAAGAGATGATCATGTAAGCCTTGGGCTATTGATGTGTTTCACCCCTGTAATGTTAAGGTTCAGGGAAGAGTGAGGGCAGCATACCAAAAGCCATGTTTCCTCATTTCCGCTCTGGTGGAGATTATCTTTTCTATATGTCCACTATCAAACAGGGTCAGCCAGAAGACAGCAGCAACAGAGTCTCTTTATCTTCTCATTAGATAAGTAATCTGTTTAGTTCTTCTAACTAGGTCTACTAACAACAGATTTATTTTCTGAAGTAAGACAAGAACTTTTATTTTGGCTGTAATATTTTTTTAATAACTCTACAAAAATTTTTAGTGGGGATTGATCTTCAATAATAACCAGCTTATGTAATAAAAAGGGCAAAAAGATATATACATGCATGGTTGATATCCTAAAGAGAAACTTCAGGGCACCAATTTTTGTCTTAATTTCAACAGATTAGATACATAAATGAGGATATTCCTTGCTTTCATACTTAGAGTTCAGTCTATTAAGAATTAATCAATGCAATACTTGCAAATCATGAAGCTCAGATCAAAGCAAGTGGTCAAAATCAGTTTTATGTGTTTTCTTTTTCTTTCGATCATTTGTTTGCTTCCTGTCAGAATTACCAGACCGCATAAATGCTATATAACAGGCAACTCGTGATCCTAAAGCAACTCTGCTTCCAACAAAAGTTAAATACTGAAACCACCAGAAGGCAAATGTGAAACAAAAACCCAGTCGTGATGCACAGAAAGAAGGCAGGGTCTGTACTCGGAATATAATGCACATTATTCAAATGCACCTCTTTGACTGCCATACTGCTCCACACAGGAACCACTTCCAAACCTCAAGTATGTGTGCCAGAGGTAGAGGCTGAGAGCACACCATATCTCATTTATCCCATTATCCCACTTATAATACAGCACAGACAATTCACACACAATAGTACATACAGCACCGGCAGTTGACTTTATGCTGATGAGTACAGTAATTAAATAACAGTACTTACATTACATCTGTGCACATGGTTCAACTACACTGGGTCCCAATTAAGACCTTCTCTAGTGCTGGGCTCCTAAGTCCTCTCACTCCCCTCTCCCCCAAAGACATGCATACACAAAAGCTTGCTCTGTGCTTGGCGATTCCCTGACTCTCTGTACATCCATGCCAAGGACAGCCACCAGCCATCACAGCCAGTTAACACAGCTAACAACCTGGGCTTGCCTGCAGTGCTCAGTAGAGCCTCTGTGTTTTTTTATTTAACCACACACGGGACCTCTGCCCTGCTGCTGCACAACACACAAGTGCTATCCACAGATATACACAGAAACAGGTGCAATTCCTTACTGAGTGGGCAAAATAGCATCAACTCTAACACCTACACCCAAAACATCAGTTGCTCATTGTCAGCAGTCACTGACAGGAATACAGTAAGTGGAAGATGTACTTCAGTATCTGCCAGAAAGGCAAAAGAAGATTGGACTCAAACCTATTCTATTCCAGAATCATTAACTTCAATTTGTTCAATGCACTTTTTCCAAACACGCATGTCAACAACCCAAAAGCTGACTTAAAAAGTCAGTAGGTTTTGTGTCAAACTACTTGTGATGGAAAGCTACTTGCCTTCGCCTTCTTTTCACTCACCATTTCAAGTTACATCGATTTTACAATCAGAAGACATTAAACAAGGAAGGACTTCCGTTGATTTCAACATTTTCTAGCTAATGTTTGTTAAAATCAAGGCAACCCTAAAAATTTATACCAGACCACCTCAATCCTCTTGTCCTTTGTCATCAATCTTATGCTGCCTTCTATCAGCTACAAACTAAACTGCAATACAGCAACCCACAGCTCTTAGATATTGAAAAACCTTTGCTGAAGATAATTTGTAGTCTGAAGCTACTCCTTCTTCACAAAGTCCAAGAAACATACTTGGGCTATGCTGATCAGTACACTATGCTTCTATATAACAACTTCTATGATTTTTCTCACCCCTTTAAAGAATTAAAACACAAAAAAACCCCAGCTTGCACATAATATCACTCAAAGAGTAGCACTCAATTGTTCATTCCCCATTTCTCCAAGACTGGGAGGTGAAGAATAGGATAGAGAGCTCAGGGCACGGAATATTTTTCTACTGTAGCAAAAGAGCATTTGCTTTACAAAACATTAGCAACATTTAGGTTTAACAATGAAGGCAAAAAAATGTCTGGGAAAATTTATGAATGTTCTCTAGGTCTTAGAATGTAATCACAATGTTTTCCATGAGGACAAAAGATAAACATCAAATAATGTAAATCCTAAGAACACAGTGAAGTAAGATTTCACTGTCACAAATTACTACTGTTATAACAGAATGCATCAAAACATTTGCATTTCTGTGCTGTCCAAATAGGATACTAGAACAGTGGGAAGAGAAGTGATAAATGAACACCTATGACAAGTTTAAAAAAGGTTGCCCGTACATTTCCCAAAGAAAAGAGTGTGGACATCAAAGTTCTTTTGTATTGATGTCTCTCAAAGCTCTCAGTTTTGGTTGCAAAACTCGCTTCCTTTGCTTGGCTTCGCTACCTGCAGACAGAATTTGCCACATTAGAAGGGATGCCTGCATGTGCACAATAACACAACCCAGTTTGGGACGGGTGGAGATGCATCAGCCAAAACCCACCCAGCTGTTACTCATGTAGCCACATAACTTAAATTTGACAAAATAATTTTAGCATTCATGTAGGAAGTATACTATTATTACTAACTTACACGTTATATATTACGCAAACGTGCATTTAGCAAAACCTTTTTTTCATTTTGCTTTCTGGAACTTGAGCTAGTATATAAAAGAAAAATGCAGCCTTTGCTATTTAGATATAACAAAAGTAGTTAAACTGGTCAAAATTAAGAAATAATGAAACCATGTCTTTTATAAAGAATTTCACTACTTTTGGTGTATTTCAAAACATACAATACATAATAGCTCGTGACTGCTTATTGATCTAAGGAGACTTTAAAAAAATAAACCAAATCTAATTTAAAAATTAATATGCTCCAATCTGTCACAATATGCTTTAACCCGAAGTTATGTCACAGAAACTCAATTTAAAATCCCATAGACAAGCCATAAATTTTAATTCTTCAAACTTTCACATTTCAAGCTGTTAGCTTCTACTGATAGTGCTCGAAGGTCATGTTAGACATATTTGATGGTAATCATACTGTAGAACTGCACAGTATTTTTTTGGCAGCACCATTACTTTTAAAATGTTACTCTGAAAATCAAATTTATTTTACCTTGATGACCCAGATGTAATAAAGTGATTTCAACCACACATAATAACCAAACAGACCCACTGCTATGACTTGTATACATGAGACCCATTTCATATTTTCCTTAAAAATATATTTTACATTAAAAAAAATTCCATTAAAAATACAAGGCAATTAGATAAGCTTGAAGAGCCCATAATTCCCAGCTGATCATTTTAGCTACAGAGTTGAACTTAACTATCTCTTAAATTATGATTCTTTCTTTGAAGATATAATTTAGTGTTAAGTCAAGATTTTGATGTAACACTGTATTTAAACTATTTTAAATTAAAGTTCACCTATGAAGTATTATCCTACACTGAGACCAAAAAGAAACTAGAAAGACCATAGTGTAGTATCTGGAACCCAATATACCCACATGGCAAAATTCCTTTATGGTATAAAGCCTCAGATTATTTAAAACAAACCCAGCATAAAACCAGTCTGCTTCAGGCAATAACCAAGCAATCATTGGTTAGACATATGGAAACAGCAGCAACTACAGCAACAATTTTACATAGTTTAAGTAAAATTTACATCTATAGTAAACTAAGCAAGTGATCAGCAACTCTCTCTCAAAACAAAAGCTAGGTTTAATTTTTGATAGTTCTCCTTTCATAGGCAAGAACTATTCTCAGCTGCAAAATGAATTGAGAGTACAAATTTCACAATGCTAAGCATCTGATTTTAAACTCACACCCTTTACCAAACTGCATGATGGACAGGGTAAGGGAAGCTGGGACCAGGGCAAGGACAGGAAACATAACAACCAAATCAAAACACAGAGCCATCACTACCACGTGTGCATGTATGTGTGCAGACAGACACACACTGCACCTTAGCCACCTCCTTCCTTAGCCCTTAAGGAAAGTTATTGAGACTCCTGCAGTCAACTAACAGCACTCAAAGGAGTATGTCCCACACAGAGGAAAAAGTCCTTAGTGAGTCAGAGACTTTAAAAACCCAGATTAAAATTATTTCTGCAGTTACATGGTCATTAATAACATTAAGCAAGCTGAAATGAATGCTTCTCACTTAACAATCTGTCTAAAAGACTGCTGCAAAAGATATCCAGATAGTTTCCAGTAAATAACTGTCAAGCAAGCCTTGTATATATATTAAATAAGCAGCAATAAAAATCAGTAGTATTGTAAAGCTATCTGTCAAATAACTTTGACAGATAGCTTTTTGTTTTTGTCAGATAGTTTTTGTCTTCTCTAATTGAGAAAAGGAGTAAAATAGAGCCCAAATTCACCTATGACATAAACAAAGAGAATTAGCTTTGTTACTTGAATTGACATTATACTGCACATGACCAGATTAACAGCAATTAACAGATTAATACAGTAATATCACTCAAAACAAAACAGTATGAAAATCTGCAACAAAGTAGTTCTTTAGAGGGCTTTTCAGATAAGACCAATTCTGTTGTATGTTACATCTACAGGGAAAAAGGTAGCACTGTAGAAGTTACACCTGAGGCACAAATTAAGCAGTAATGACATTAGTATGGCTTAAACAGATGCAGTTAAAAAAAACTCCTAGGGCCAAACACCATCATGACACATTTTAAACTTCTCACCTGTTCTCCAACTCTAAGTCTTCAAAATCCTAGAGACTAAAAATCTTTACTCTGGACTAAAAATGATATATTTGCAACGATCTTTTTGATTTGCAGCTTCATGCCCCCTTTCTGCTGCCAATAAGCAAACTGAAGTTCAAGTTTGCCTAAAAGCATTCTGCTCAGAAACAAAACTCTTTCACACAGTCCATCAAACAAATGATCTGGTGTTCTGCATAAACCAAGACATAAATCAACAGAAAACAAATACACCTTTTATCATGAAAATGACTAAAAAGAAGACAAAACAAACAAACAGCACAACATATGATTATTACATTATTGGAAATGGAAATGTTAGCAGGAATGTTGGTACTTACTGTGCCTGGCTCTCTGTCTGCTCCCGCAGTAACCAAGAAATGGACAGACATGCCAGTTCGGACACAGAGGCAAGAATAGAAATAAAAAAGGGGGGAAAAAAATTAGAACACAAGCCACAAACAGTTTTAAAATGGCTTTTATTTATATAACTCATTGCACATTCCTAATACAGTGATTTCCTGAAAATTACAGTATTTTGTAAACATGATTTACAGTTTAACCATACACAAAGCCTAGTTTTATTTCATGACAGAATAAATTATTTTCTTTTCAAAAATTAGTCAAGTGCAATTTTGCCCAATATTTAACTGAGTACTAGAAATTAAATTTATGAAACTAAAGTAACAGATGCAATTATCTAAATCTTTTTTTGAACACATTCACTTCAAAATTTAACTTCTTGTTTTCCCTACCTCCCCACCAATTCATTTAACAACATTACTTTCTTTGAAAAAAATCACTATTATGCAGTTTAACAATTTTCCACAAAATGGTGCAAGCCACTGCTATTACAACTAAGCATTTACCAGGATGTCAAAAGGCCCTGTAAAGTATAGAGCAGGTGACACCTAGTGATCCCCTTTAAAATATTGAAAAATTCCAAGCTGAATTTTGCTTCAGTGGTATATATGCAGACATTTTAGTTTGCCAACAGTTTTTTCTCATTCTATATAACTTGAATTCTTTAGAGATGTACATTTGCAGCAATGTGCAAATTTGACAATGTCCTAATCAGGCCTGCCATGCCTCTCACCTCTGTGGTGGTCTGCATCGTGATGCTTCTTGTCATCTTTTATTGCCAAGTGAGACTGCCCACCCAAAGCACTAGAGAGGGCAAGAAGGCCAGCACTGCTTCCAAGTGGAGGGATTCCTGGAGGCTGAAGTCCTGACGGATGTGGCGTTAGAGGCACTGGAGGTCCATGGCCATGGGAGAGATGCTGAGCCTGCAACTGCTGCTGCTGTTCCCAGTGGTATCATCATCCCCAGAAGAAAAACATATAGCACATAGTTTGGGAAGGATAAGGTAGAAGTTTGGTTAATTATTGAGAATCAATAGTGGATTTTGACATTTATTTGTTTCTTCTTCATCTAGCCTCTCCCCTTTAACCCACCACACTATTTACACTGCATTATATCATGCTGTCTGTGGATAACTCTAATTACCTAAAAAGGCTAGCTGGATACATGTTTTGCAGCTTGACTTTAAAGTTCAACATGTATAGGTTGTTTTGGGCAGCTACTGCCTACTACAGCATCTCTGGCAACAAACAACAGCAGCAGAAGACTCAAACACCTTTTTCTTTCTATAGAAAGTCTTATCACTGCTCTGGAAAAAAAAGTTTCAGTGGCAAGATTGATTTAAGCTCACATCCCTCTCTTCCCCCAGTTTGGAAACAAGAACATTTTTATTCTGAATATTAAAAAAAAAATGTAAAAGATATGCTGAATTTCACATTTAGTAAAGTTTAATTTGCATTTTATTCTATCTAGGGCTTTCAGGGGAAAGGGGGGGAATTATTAATGAGCTAACACTCTGTTTAGGAACCAGCTTTGAGCTTAATATCCAGGTTTTCTAGATAGCATGGAATTCTCTATTAATGAATACCTCCACCTGTTTTAAAAGGAGCTTGCAAGATCAAAATCATAGACATACAACCCTGTAAACAATGTGCTGAAATAACTTGGAAACAATTTTAGAAACAGTTTTTACAATAAAATGTCTTCCCATAGTTTAAATTTTAAGATAATTTCTAGTTAAAACTTTCATGGTTTTATTAACGTTTACCAAGTTCAGCTACCCATTTAATTTGTCCAAAATTCTCAGCACAGGTGTTTTTTCAGAAAATAAAGCTTCAAAAGCATCTTTAGCTTTGTCATAGCTCCCATAATCTGCTCTAAATTAACAGACTGTCTGCTGCTCTCTCCTGCTTCCTTGTGTTTGGGCATACAGAAGATAGAACAATCCTCTCCACCTTGGCCACTCTCCACTATCTTTCTGCTCAAGGCAGATACAGCTGGAGTACCATCCAATTCATGGGATCAAAAAGGAGACAGATAAGCACATGTCTGAACAGGATGAACTCAAGTTTGACCAGGTGAATATTAGTAGTCCTGTAAAAGCAAGTAAAATTGTTACAGTACTGTTGGCAGCTACTGAAATAATATCTAGACTGCAGCTTACAATATTTCACCCATTATTCCAAAAAAACCCCTCAACTCAAAATAAGGCAGAAATACTTTATGTGTTTCCATAGGTGTGAAGACTTTTCACGACCAACTGTCAGCAATACCTGTATAACATCTACTGGCATATGAATTAATTTATTTATTATTATTTATATATATAACTACTGCACTCCTACACTTTTACTTCTCATAACCCCATCCCAAGACATGTCTTGAGCTGTTTATAAAATTATGCAGACACAGGGGCTGACATTCATGAACTCTAAACTCAACTTGCTAATTTTTCACTTTTCTGCTCTCCTAATTCACATGCAGCAATCATTTACTTACTTTGATATACAAGACAAATCTTAAAATTTACAACAATCCATTTAATCAGTTTTTAAAAGCCACACATTTACCAAATCTCTCACACCACGTATCAGGAATTTATTTTCAAGCGTCACATAAACAGCCTTGCTAGTCTACACTTCAATACATACATCTGATCACCACCCTCTTTAGCATGTTTAGAAAACAAGGTAGAAGTGAGATACCTCTTATTCTCCTAATTGAATGTGTTTACAACACCACAAAAAGTAACATTTTGAAGGAAGCATTAAGCATCATTTTTATTTTAAGTAGTTAACTCAATAGACCACTTCCTACTATATCACTCAGTTACTGCTAGCGAAGCTTCACTTAAATGAAGAATTATCAGTAAGAAGCACTGTAATTCTGACAGGACTGCAGGGGTTTGGTTTGGTTTTTTAGATCCAGTCTCTAAAGAACAAGAACATATCCCCCTCTTCTCACAGACTTTAACAAAACTTAGTAGTTTCTAGCACATTTCCTCCAAACAGGAGATAATCTGATATTTTTAAAGCCTCTCTCAGAGACAGTAATTTAGTCACCTCCTTCCTTATTGACCCCTTCAGCCAGGTCAGTCATCTGCACTCTAGCTCTGAGACAACATGAATCAGCAGGCTGGGCAGCATTGCTGGTATTAGTCTTACTTGTCCCCAGCTGCACTACCACCCCACATTACCTAATTTTGGTGTGCAACTGCCTAAGAATAAAAAGTGATTTCTTCCTTCCAAACCAGTTTCACAGAGAAAAGCCTCCTCCCCTTTCCAACAACAAGCTCAAATTAGCTTGTTTTGCAGTGTGACCATGGGAAGGTTGAAACAAGGAACAGGAGTTAATCAGGATTCCCATTCTTGTCTCTACTCATCAGTAAGCGTATGAAGATAACCCTTATTCATCTCTCTCCTGCTTGGTTTAATTAGCAAACAAGTTAATCCACTTGATTTCAGGAAGCATAGGTTTTAAGAAATGTGAAGAGCATGTTACCTACCATTTCCCTGGCTCAGGTTTGTGGCCTACACACCACGCATTCTGAAAGTCTGAGAAAGGAGGAACAGATTAATGCTCTATAAAAGGTTCTGAAGCTCAGAGTGGGAGGGTTGTGTCCTGTGTTCTCTGGTGGTATTGCACATGGATAGTGGGGAGAAATGGGCAAGGGTGTGGTCTGAGAGCTGAAAGTGCATTGCAAAACTGCTCTGCACATCTTTATAGATTTGCAAATGGCTACTAAGAGGCATGGTACACAAAGATCCATAAATTTGTCTCGCACTGGGACAATGCCACTACATGAAACTGACTTGAGACTGATCATGGTCTTTTAAGCCACCGAAGTTACATAATGATTTCATGTTTATTTTCTGAAGTTCATTGCTGTTTAGGATTTTAGTATATTTATTTATTGCTTATATATTACTTATTCATTATAGGTTTAAAGCTCTCCCTAAGAGACGAGAAATCATCCACAAAGATGATCCTTTCAAGAAGGTCATATTCTTTTTATTTAAAAAACTTTAATTTTTAAAAGCACATTGTAATACCTTTGTAGAAGGGATAAAAAGAATATGTGCTGTGCACAAAGTAAGAAACAAAAGACCAGGGAGAGGGATAACAGCAGTTTTCACCAGATGCATTTAGTAACTAAACATTTGCCATAGTAGATGCTACAAACAATTATGTTATGCATATAATCACTTTCCCATCACTTCAAAGACACTAATGCCTGCTCTGTAACCTTTTAAGAGCTTAGCAACAGTGAGATACAAAATGGAGTAGGTTGGCAGCAGTATCATGGTCTACTAGGCATGTTCATTAGCAGTTAATTAAAAACTAGACATCTGCCATAAGAAATGTGCTCAAAAAAGGATGAGTAACAGGTCTGTCTTAGTACCAATTATTATCATTACTTGCAGAGCAAAGGCTGTGTCCACTTTCAGAAGAAAGTGGGAAGGTAGAGAAGAGTGCAATGATGCATACTTAAGTGACTGCACTAAGATAATTAGCCACAGCAGTGATTTTAAAAATATCGGTAGTTCACCCACCATTTTGCTGCAAACACAGAAGTTCTTCATATTTGCAAAGGAAGAAAAGGAATTACAAATTCATATTACTGTGCTGTTTAGATGTAGGTTTTATTGCTTCAGATTTTTATTTCCCAGCACCTCCATAACCAAACCATAAAGTCCCAAAACTCAGCATATAAAAAACAGCGTTTGTGTCTGTTTATGCAAGCACCTCCTAACAATTTCAAAGGTAGTACAGCTTTTTACCTCCCACATTTTAGGTAAAGTCCAGCTATAAAGAGATCTTTAATCAGGACTTAAAATGTGGAATTATATTTTTAATCTCTGAAAAAAGACTTCCAGAGACAATTAATATGTCTTCATGAAATAGAGTTCCTGTAATTAAACCGTGACAGGTTTCCTTTAGCTCCTTGCTCAAAGATAGAGCACAAGCTCCTACAATCCCACTCCTCACCTTTAAGCAGCTCTGTTGAAGTCTCAAACACCTTATTTTAATTAGACACATTTTTACTTAAATATCTGTTTTTAAATTCCTATCATTAAACAGTTAGAGCATTCTTCTGTTCTTAAACAGAACAGATGTCTGATGTACTCCTCCGTATCTCTTGAAAAGCACTGAATTAAAAATTCAGATGTGATTGTAAATGAACAGTGGAAAAAAGGTTATGCCTAGTCCCAAACTGCAATAACTGTTTTCTCTTGTGCACTTCTAAATAAACACTTGAAGAATAAACAAAGAAAAAATTTTCAAAAATCTTATCAGCACCAGCATCAGTAATACTATCAACAGATGCCCCCAAGCTCCTTAGAGATGTTCTGAAAAACATCTGGAAAACACACAAGTCATTTAGAGTCCTGAAAGGACACTATTTCATATCAACTTTTGTAAAACAGAAGAAATGTGATTTTGTTCAACTTAAGCAGGCAGAAAGACATGAGAGAAAAACATGTATTACTGTGTTCAGTTTCATTATCATATTCACTTCCTTTCCAAAGAGACATCTTCCGTTTTTTTATTTGCTTCCTTGAATTTCATAAGGAAGTAAGAGCCTGCATCAAATGTCTACAGCCAACAAACACAAGAAAGCAACTGTCTGAGCACATACAAGTAGTTGATCAAGGAATAACCTTTTCCCTCACTGTTTAGAAATACTCCTAAAACCAATGTTGCAAATATAAGTTTCAAAAAAGAATGTAACTCAAGACTATGCTCCTGTCACATCCAATTTTTTTCCCTCATGCTAAAAAAGCCAAAAACCCTGCATGCACAACCTACATACCAGAAGTCAATTCTGGCAGGAGGAAACTCATTAGATGGTCTAAGCCATTAATTAATACTTGCATTTAAATTTCTGTAAGTACTTTCCAAAGATTATTTCAGCTATGTGGAAGAACATATTGCAGGACAAAAATCTCTCAGAAGATTATATTCACATTCTTCTACAGAATTGACTGTATCCATGGACATGGAAGAGTAACAGATACTAGCCATTTAAGACTTCTGGAATGTCTTTGATATGGTTCCTCACAAAATTCTTGCCACTCAAAGAAATTGGGCATTAAGGGATGGATTATTACAGGGATGAGGAACTGGCTGAATGACTGCATCTGAAGAGTCAATGAAACTCATCCGAAAGAATCAATGGCTTCACACTTCTGTGGAAACCAGTAACTAGTGGTGCCCCTCAGGAGTCCAAAATGTGACAAACACTACTCATCCTCTTCATCAATGACACAGGCGATGGGACTGACTGCCACCTCTGCAAGTCTAGAGACGACACCAAGCTGTGCAATGCAACTGATTCACTTAATGGAACTGGTCACATTGAGATGCACTTTGTTAGCCCTCAGAAGTGGGCCCATGTGAAACACATGAGGTTCAACAAGGTCAAATGCAATGTCTGGCACCTGAGCTGCAGCAATTCCTAGACTGGGGAACAAAGGGCTTGGGAATGGCCCTGCTGAAATTTCAGGACAGGGAGGTGCTAGAAGATAAATCATTGGATCATTGCATCTGCAGCCCAGAATGCCAACTGTGTCCTGGGCTGCATTGAAAGAATTTGGCCAGCATGTCAAAGGAAGTGATTCTGTCCCTCTTCTTCCCTCTACATCATGAGATGCCTACTGGAGTACCATTCCCTGCTCTGGGGCTCACAGTGCAAGAAGGACATTAACCTGCTAGAGCAGATTCAGAGAAGGCCCACAAAAATGATCAGAGATGGCTGGAACACTTTTCCTAAGAAAGAAAAAGACAAAGTTGGGATTGTTCACCCTGAAGGCTCCAGGGACACCTTACTGTGATCTTTATATACAAAGTGGGTCTGCAAAAAAATGGAAAGAGACTTTTTACCAGGGTTTGTGGCTACAGAGCAAGAGGTTGTGGTTTTACACTGAAAGATGGCAAGTTTAGATTGGACATAATGACAAAACTTTTTACATTTGGGGGGTGAGACACTGGATGCCGCATCCCTGGATAGGATTTTGAACAGCCTGGTCTAGTGGAAGGTGTCCCTACCCATGGCAGAGGAGTTGGGCTTGATCTTTGAAGGTTTCTCCCAAACCAAACCTTCCTAGCATAGGCAAACAGATATATTTATGAAACACCAAATATGCACTGCTTACTGCTTCATTTCCCAATTTTTCTTTGGCAGCAGCCGTCATGTTTCCTTCTCAGTGCTTCTAGATGTTTCTTTTTCCTTGATAATAACACCACACAAAATGTGTTAATAGTCCCCACAAGACATTTCCTTCTGACCTATTTCAACCCTAATCTTCAGCAGCAATTTACAAAATGAAGGTCTGAGTTTGTTTTCTTTTGCTGACACTACACAACTGGGAAGAGTGGCTGATACACCAGACAGCTGTGTTAACATTCAAAGAGAGCTCAACAGGCTGGAAAAAATGGACTCTCAGGAATCTCATGAAGTTCAACAAAGGCAAGTGCAATATCCTACACCAGGAGGAACAATCCCATAGACTGATAAATGTTGGGGTCTACACAGCTAGAAAGCAGCTTTGAAGAAAAGGTCCTTCCATGCCAAGTTGTGCATGAGCCAGTAGCAATGTTCCCTTGTGGAAAAGCAGGTGAATGCATTCTGGGCTGCATTAGACAAAGTATTACCAGCAGGTCTAGAAAGGAGATCCTTCTTCTCTACTTATCCCTGTTGAAACTACAACTGGGTTGCTATGTCCTGTTCTGGATTTTGCCTTTCAAGAGAGGTGGACAAAATGGAGAGCATCCAACAGTATGCCTGGAGATGGCTAAACAGCAACAGGTCTCTCAGCTCCTCCTCATATAACATAGCCCAGTCCCTTATCTTTGTAACCCATCACTGCATGGCCCAATGACAAGACAAGAGGCAAGGGGTACACACTGAAACATGGGAGGTTCATCCTGAACATTAGGACAGACTCATTTTTGACCAAGCCCTTGCACAGGCAAAGACTAGGGAGCTTTGGAGTTTCCATCCTTGAACATAAAAGCCGTATGGACACCGTCCTGCATAACTGGATCTAGGTGGTTTGTTTGAGCGGGGACAAGTAGATCAGATGAGCTCCAGTGGTCCCTTTCAACCTTGCCAATTTCATGATTTTCAGACTGCAGAATCAGAGGCTTCAAGGGACCACAGGGGAGACATCTGGTCCAACCTCCCTGCTCAAGCCAGGTCATCCCAGAGCACATGGCATAGGATTGTGTCTAGACAGTTCTTGAGTATCTCCAGTGAGGGAGACTCCACAACCTCTCTGGACAATCTGTTCCACTGCTTGGTCACCCACACAGTAAAGAAGTTCTTCCTCATATTCAAATGGAGCCTCCTGTGCATCACTTTGTGTCCATTGCCTCTTGTCTTATTGCTCAGCACCACTGAACAGAGCCTGGATCCATCCAGCTGACACCCTCCCTTCAAACACTGATAGACATTGATGAGGACCTCTCCCAATCACCTCTTCTCAAGGCTGAACAGGCTCAAGTCTGTAAGACTTTCCTCATAACTGAGATGCTCCAGTTCGTTAATCATCTTTGTAGCCCTCCTGCTAGTGACAGGCCTGCCAATAGACCCTGTGTCAAGTCTTACTGCATACTGTTGTCTCCATATTTAAAAAAGTTTTAGAAAAATGAGTCGGGCACTATATAATGTCTTAATTTTCAAACTAATTCTTTTGAAATATCTGTTTATTTTGGTCAATTTGGTTTCCTTATTTTGTCATCTTCTAAATCCTGTCAGAAAGCCACACTATACCACAGTAAACAAACTTTAAAGTGCCCCCCACTGCACGTCTAGCTAATGAGCCAAGCATGTGGGTTTGTAGGAGTTGTTTGAAAACTATCCTTATGTGCACAAGCCACAGGGCCTAACAAGGGAAGAGACTGTCCCTTCAGAAACAAAGAAAAATGTATCCAGCAAGTCTCTTCCATCTATAAACCACATGAAATGCCATTGTACTACAGAAATTTAAGTCCATAAAAGGACAACATTGGCAAAAGCTATTCAAAGCCATATATTTAACGCATAGAGAATTTGTGTGGCAGTGGCACGATTATTTAAAGGCCCAACTATCTCATGGGTAAAATCCTGATCCTTTCTCATGATTTATTAAATAAGATGTATAGGGTAGTGTCTTGGGGGTCTTCACATTGATTTTCCACTCCCACAAAAAAAGCAAACAAAACCCCACAATTTCACTGGGAAGAAAATTTAGGTCAGAAAGCAAATATCCAAGTCAGAAAGATATAAGTTAAATAAAGTTTGTTATATTTCTGAAAAAAAGCCCTTCAAAGTTTCTCATTTCCTGTTTTTGCTTGTTCAGACAACATAAACCACACTAACAAGTATCAATTGCACAATAACTTCTTTTAAGCAGTAAAAGGTTGCATAAATTGCCTCTCATAAAACAGAAAACTGATGCTATACTGGGATAAAGGCAGCTTGCCACGCACATTCCCCAAACAGTCCTTTTTTCACAAATTAATTTCAGCTCCAAGGTAACTGAAATAAGGCAGAGAAGTTGTATTTCAGTGCTCCATTGATACAGTGATTATAAGTACACTATGCCCTTGTGTCACTTTAACTATGAAAAGAAAATAAATCAGATACAGGAAGCCCAGCAACATGCTCAAAGTAATCCATGAAGCTACCTCAACACAACACGAATCCTAGTTGGAAGCCTGCCACTAATGGTGTACTCAAAGGTTCAAAATAAGTCCAGTATTGTTTAACTTTTTCATCAGCGACTCAAAGGGACAGGTGCCTCCTCAGCAGGTCACTGATGACACAAAGCTGGGAGCAGTGGCCAATACTCCGGAGTGCAGCCACTCAGAAGGGCCTGGACAGGGTGGAGAGATGGGCAGAGACCTGTCTGAAATCCAAAGGCAAATGCAGGGTCCTGTACTGGAGAAGAATAACCCCAGGCACCAGCACAGGCTGGGGGCTGATCTGCTGGGAAGCAGCTTTGCAGAGAAGGACCTGGGGGCCCTGGTGGACAACAAGCTGTCCATGAGCCAGCAGTGTGCCCTGGGGGCCAAGAAGGCCAATGGTGTCCTGGGGTGCATTAGGAAGAGCATTGTCAGCAGGACAAGGGAGCTGATCCTGTCCCTGTATTCAGCCCTGGGGAAGCCTTCACCTAGTGAAGTTATTAAGGTGATTAGGGAAATGGAGCACCTCTGGTATGAGGAAAGACAGACAGCTGGGCCTGTTCAGTCTCAAGAAGAGATTACAGAGAGTATCTGACCAACCTCTGCGAGTATCTGGACAGAGGACGGATCCAGGCTCTCCTTGGTGGTGCTGAGCAATAGGACAAGAGGCAATGGGCAGAAACTGATGCACAGGAAATTCCACCTGAACATAAGGAAGAATTTCTTTACTGTGTGGGTGATCAAGCACTGGCACAGGTCACACAGAAAGATTTTGAAATCTCCCTCAAGGGAGATATCCAAGAACCATCTGTACACAACCCTGTGCCATGCACTCTGGGATGACCTGGCTTGAGCAGGGAGGTTGGACCAGATGTCTCCCCAGTGGTCCCTTCCAACCTTACCCATTCTTTGATTCTGATCCTGTACATGTATTTTTTTTGGCTTGTATTCTGAAATACTTTATATTTTTATGAAAAGATTTAGTTTTTTTCTATGAGAAGAGAACAAAAAGGTCTTCCAACACTAGAAAGGCTTGGGCTGCTATTAATTACATGGCCAGTACCTCTACTTTTGCTGAATCACAAGATCACATTTTTAAATTTTAATATTGTAGTTATCTTTACACCTACGGAACTGAGAAACAGGTCCTTAATGCTTCCCAATATAATTCAAAAAGCATTTAAAAATTAATATTCAAGGGTAGGTTATTAACCAACCATTGATTAGTTTCTACACTACCACTATACATTTCGAGGGAGAAAGGACTCTTATCTTTCCCTTAGCATGAATCTGAGCAGCACCTTCCTGTCTTTCTGTTAACAGCTAGGTTTCACTGCCTTTCCTTTTGGCATCTTGAGGGCAAGCCCAGGCACCAGAATTACAAAGATAAGAGATAACACACTTCAGATCACTTTTGTAAACAGTAAAAGAGAGATGTGGGTGACCCCACCCAAATGATTTACCACAGCACTCAGTGAATAAGCCCATCAGCTGTTTTTCCACTAAAGTGATCAGCAATTAACTATTTAACAAATTTTTAGCTATAATTCTTAAATGCCAGGATTTCCAACACCCCATTATAGCATAGAGGGAATAATTACATAGCACTGCCTGCATGACTTGCATTTTCACTGGAGTAGGTCTGCACTAGCAACCTCTCTTTGCTGTGGATCATCCTACCCCATGCAGGCAGAGCCCTCCAGCGAGGATGTGGGGCATCACCAGCAGATGGAATTCTTCCAGTTCAGTGACATCTTCTCCCCAAGGTGTATTAACACTCCACTGGTATAGCTGCACCCACACAAAGGCTTTTGCCGACAGAAAAGGGTTTTCTTCCTTCCTCTGTGCTTTTAGGCACTGCAAGTCAACCTAAAACCCCGTAGGTTGTACCACATGCAGACTGACTAAAGCATGAGTAGAGCTTGTATCAGCAGCTATGATGGCAACACAACAAGCACCCCACAAACTAAAGAAGCCCTTTTGCTAGTATAGCCTTTTATGTATGTACAAATACACCATCATTTTACATGATACCTACACAATATTTAACATCTTAACATATCACTAATATATTGTTACACGCGACATATACTGTAGATTTTACATACTGTTCTGTATATGATACATATGTATTGACTGTTTATACTTCTACATAAAAATACAGATCTTTGGTGTGTTTGTATACACAGTTATTCTTCTAAAAAATTAATATTCCAGGGCTGGCTTAAGAACAGTTCCTGTCTCAAACACTTCATAGCAAAAAAAACCCCCAAATTAAATAGAAATTAATTAGAAGACGATGTTTTTAAGGGCCTTTGTATTAATTATTTGCCTTGTTTTTTAACTTAGATAAAATTATGTTGTTTTTTTTCTTTTCTTAGGCTAAATTCTTTAGAAATAAGGGACAAACAGCAAAGATGAAGGCAACTAGAAGAAAAAGACTGCAACAATGGAGGAGCCAGACAAGCCTTTGTAAAAAACAGATGCCATAGGACAGGAGTCACCTGTTAGTCACCACAGAAAAAATGATCCTTGGGAAAACATGTCTCCACCAAAGGACTTCCCAGACTCTAAACACAAGTAACAAATTCAGAACCACAGTCTAACAGTCATAGAAGATGACCTTAAAATCTCCTGGTCCAGGCAAGACAAAGGCTGGTTTTCTGAAAGCATTCGCATTCCTCTATCACTGTCAATCTAAATCAGTTCAAGAACAAAGCTTTTCTTTAATTTTAGACAAGTACATATTGCCTTCTCTGAAGGCTCACATGCAAGCCTGAAGTCTCTAGAATGAAGCTGTCAGCGCACACTGCTTCTGGTCTGCAGAAACTGCCAGCACATTTCATTTCTGCGGCAACCATAAATTCCTGCTATTACTCACCTTCTAACCTCAAATCTATGTATTTGCCTTTTTAGCTACTGTTAGCATACCACCACCATCCAACAACACTTCAAAAGCATGCTCCTGCTGCACAGCTGCCAAAAACAACTAGCTCAAGCATGCACCAATTTGGAAATGACTTACAGATATTACTCTAGAGGGTTTTATTACTGACGTATGATTATCTTAAAAAGTATTTTCTTTCCAGGCTCTTTTAGTCTCCAGAAATTTAACTCTTGCTGAACATGACAGAAATTATTAAGTAGCAGGGCTTTTTGGTAAATTAAAATCCAGAAGTTATATAGATGATTTGAAATTATACACACCACCCTTTTGTCCCATCTACTACTAACTACAAAAACATTTCAGAGACATCAAAAAAAGATAAATATGACAGTTGTAAGAAAAGCATTACACCAATCTTTATTTACTATTCCAAGCCAAGTCCAGACTCTTGTATGTTTTGTCTACATGCCATAACGTCTTTGACACACCAAACAACAATTATTTCTGAACATGCATTTAAGCACTTTTGCTAATTCTTGCTTTTACTTCCTCACTACTGCTACTTGTAAGTATTCAATTTGCAGAGACAGTTAGCCAGCACTTTTATAAACAGTACTAGATACTGTTTCAGACAGTTCAGTATTCCTTTCAGGCAATTAACTATTATACAAGATAGCAACCTTGGTAGTTCACCAAGTACTCCAAAAATTTCTAAAAGAATGCAGTTTTTCCAAATAACAGAAATTCTGCAATTGAAACAAACCCTTATGCACATTGAAGAGTTACAGTAAAATGCTGTGAAAACTGCATCTTTCTTCTGCCTTTACTATTTCCTAAAGTCATCCTGACTGCCTCTGCTAGCCTCTTGTCTATGCAAAAAAAAGGAAAACAAGCTTCTTGTCTTGTCCTCCCACACAGTCCCCATCTCAACAGCCTGTCGTGCTCTTCACCCATGAAAAACATAGCAAGCAGGCTGCTGTTTTCTTGCACCTTTCCAATGTTCAGTATTTACAGTACTTGAGTCCTCCTGGACCTTCTTCCACCCGCATCTTGCTCTGTACATTCCTACTCTCAGTGATTCCATCATTGACACTGGCACCCAGTTCGAGGTGTATTTTGCCTGTGCAGTCCACATCACTCCCATCCACGCAGTGGCAGTTATTTCTCCTCAGTTTATCAGTGTTTACTTCTCAAAATCTATATGGCTCATTCTTTGCACCACTTCTACTGTGAAGCAGGCCAACTTAGAGCTCTACATCATCCAACATGCTAACTCCCAACAACTTTCTCCACTCCTACCCATGCTGGGATGGGCCAACTCCATGAACATAACCATCTCCACCCTTACTACACTAACTTCTTTGCATATAATTTCTCCTCATCTGCAGGCCAAGTTGAATTTTTCTTTTGTTTGGACCAACCAATTCACCTCTCCCACCCAACTCCTTCCCCCTCCAAAACTACCGTATTTCCAACTACTTTCCAGACAAGTACTGAAGGGTACATACTTTATCACAGCCTACTGACTACTCCAATTCCCCCATATAGCTCACTTAATATAAACACAAAGCAGATATTTGTAAGAGAAAAATTATGTCCATTTCTTCATTTTGTCTCCTTTTACTTAATAACTTTGTTTCTATGAATATTATCTACTTTATCACTATCTTCAAACATGGTAAGCTGTTCTGCCTATATACTTGAATCAAGAGAGGTGAGTTGAATCACTTTCTAGAGGAAGTAATCCTTTCCTCAAGGATTAAATAACTTACCCTCTGTACCAATTACATATATGGATACACACACATACTGCTCCAACCACATTCCACAAATTCTTGCTTTCAACTGTGGTATTTCAGCATTTTTATCCAACTTCAGTCCTTTACATTTTACCAAAACCATTCTTTCCAAACCAGTCTAAGATAATCATTCAGAGAGAAGTCCACAAAATTAATTAATCAACACTTCAATATCAAACCCTTCTATCTAACCTTTCCTGAAGACACATGTTCCACTGAGACTCTTTCGTTTACTATTATCACACATTTTTCCAAACTTACCACTCACCTCTGCTGCAAAACAAACCAGTTTTGAGCTCTACATCATTCAACATATGCATGCCATATCCCCACCACCCACTCAGCAAAAAGGAATCTAGCAAGTGGTACCAATTCACATTTGGTACCTCACAGGCTATCTCATAAGAATCTACCTTCTCTCTGCATTCACAGACGCAGCTGTATATCATCAGATTCTAGCAGTAGCTAACAACATTTCTGTTCAATGGCCATCCTTTCACTCCTTTCCTGACAGCACTTAGGCTTCACAAATTTGTAATTGTATACTTGGTCTCACCTTTGACTTGTAGTTTAGATATTAGATCTAGATGAGAGCTGCCTGAAGTTCTTTTGGTTTTGTTTCTGGGCAAGATCCAAGGTGAAGATTTTTTCATCCACCCCACATGAAGCCTCGCACAACAAAGGAGGTCTGGCCTGCAAATCAATTCCATTTGACTTTTGGATGCAATTCTGCCCTCTCCAGAATGACTAATATCTCCTTCTGCAGAATATGGTCTTGTTTACATACTATCTTCCTCTATATTGCTGCTCCAAGATTCTTCATTTCCCCATCAGCCCACAGAGAGTGTGGGGGTGGGAGTGGGGCGTCAAGCAGAAACCAAGTTTGGTTAACACCATTCTTTCATATTTTACACACTTTCTCTCAGACTTTCTCTTTTGAGTAGGTCAAGCTACCAATACACATCAATACCACTTTGTTACTTTTCCTCCAAGCTTAGTAGCACTATCAGTAGAAACCTGACCATTGCTTGGGGGCTGGTATTTCAAGAAGACTGAGCACCACGCTGAAAAAGATAGCTTTCTCCCTTGCTTTCTATTTTAAACTTGTAGACTAAGTCAGAAGCCTTTGTATTCTAAAAGCAGCTACTGTGACAGAATCCTAGGATAAAACTAAGGTGTCTATGTGTTCTAAAATATGAAGAATAACCCGGGATGTGCTGCACAATAGAGCTCCTATTGCCAGAGTTCAGTAATTTGGACTTGCAGTTTGGGAGTTCATGTTAAAAGTGAGGCGAGTGCCTTGTGCTCACTAGATCTCATTTTATTTAATTTAAAAGAACTAGGCAATTTCCCCTCCCTCAGCACATAATGCAGATCATGGCTGAGAAGGATCTAAAGTAATGCTACAGCTGCTTAGCTCTTCCCTTGCACTAAATTCTGCATTCATTTCTGCTCTAGTCTGTATTTCTATTTTATAATGAAACATACAGCCTAGTTATTTATAGGCTTTCTAAGGATTAACTACACACTCATAAGAATAAACCCTCAAGAGGTTAACCTCATCCTCTTAAGCTTCACACACTACAATCCCAGAGATAGCTGGCAACCACAGCCAAGAGAGAAAAAATAATCCCACATCTTGCTAATCCTTTAGCCAATCACCTCATGCAACAGTGGAGAGGCCTCTCAGAGGCCAACAACTCAATCTGTCTCAGGAGCACTGTCAGTCCAAAAGATACCTATTTCACAGAATCATTAGCAATCCACTTCAAAAGGCAAAATAAGATATACCTGGCTTCCCAGTTGTATGCTGAAATCATGCATCAAAAACGGAAGTTTCCAGTTTGCTGCTTGAATTTCTCATTCAGATATTTGCATATTCTACACAAAAAACTAGTTTACTGATTAGAAAGTAAATCTAATCTTGTATTGTTCCCACCTAGAAATACCAATTTAGCTGTCACTCATACTTCCTAGCATGAACCTGCTATTTTCTAGACATATCTCAAGAAAACAACCCCACAAAAAAAACAAGCAAACAATGAAACAAAACACAAAAAACCCTCAAACCACCCACAAAGAAGTCAAAACAACCCTTCAAGTAAATTTGTAATATTCTACCTAATTCATTCATACCATGATCTAGATTCTTCCTTAAGCCCTGAAATGGGCACAGCCTGCAGCTGCAGAAATGCCAAGGAGTTAACGGGGGCACTTATCCTTTTAGTTGAAGATTTCTCCTTTGTTCATTATTTATCTAGCAAAATTGCTACTTCATTCTACTCTAATATAATAAATATTAAATGGTGCTATTTTTAAAAAAATTGAAAAGAGATTGTTTGGCCACACTGCTACCCCATAGCTGAAAGTTAAAGCCTTCAAGAACACGTAGGATAAGTGTAAGGCCAGAAGTATGACTGTTAATAACCAAACATCATGCAGGGCTTTTTCCTGAAGTAAGAATTTTTAATCAACACAAGGGATTAGCACTGCTTGCAAGCTCACTGAATCCAACTGTATTACTTAAAAAAAAAAAAGTGTCAATTTATTCATTCTGTTTTGCATGTGCTATACACCTATTCCAAAGCCTGGCTTTTGATTTTGTAGGCAAATTCTCTGAAAAATGCCAGTCCTGTGAGACTGTAAGTCTCTATCCTCATAGTCTGTTCTCTAATAGGCTTCCCTCTTTTCAACTGGAAATAAAAAGTACAAAATAAATATGGTTCAAAATCATTTTGTATTTCAAAACATTATTCCCAGTAATTAAGAAAGTCTTTGTACCCTTCCAGAATTCACACATTGCGCAGGAGTAACAGGAATTGCTCTAGCTGAAGGAAGCCAATTGGGAAACTCTTAAATCATCTGGTGCCAGGAAACAGTGACCCTTAAGGACTGAAAGGAAGCAGGGGGTAGGGGGAAGCAAATCCTGGCAAAAATGCAGAATTTTATGCCGTCAAGAGAAACCAGGCAAGTTAATACCAGCTAGGAAAATTGAATTTCCCTCCTATCCTCAAGATTTATGCATGTACTTTAGGTAGCGTAGCACCAGAAGCCACTCGATTGCCTCTTCTACTATTACAGATTGGTCCAGCCGATTTGCACTCTGAAAAGAAGTTTGATGATCTTTCATGCTCATAATAGGTGTCTAAACCGCTAAATTACTATATCTTTTCTTATCTTGAAAGACACTGCACTTTAGCAGCATGGCCCTTCCATTGTTCTTTACACTAAGTCGGGTCCCTGAACAATGCTGACAGCTGCTATCAAACTGTGCCATGCTCACCCTCAGTGCAGCTGCCGCTTGTAGGAACAGACAGGCTTCTGATGTGTCCTCCCCTCTGGGGAAAGGGCTTGACACCCTGAGTGCTCAGTGAGGGGGAGCAAAGGTCCACTGAATTGTCAGCCTGATTTTATGCTATTCAGATTTTCCAGGACGTGCACTGTCCCTTTCGAACAAAACCAAGCATATGTCAGAGCATGAAACTTATTGTGTGGCACAAGGTAACTATTGATTAATAAGACTGTTAAAGATCACTGGGACACACATCTCATTTTGGCTTTATGTAAATGCATGCATCTACATGATCAAACAAATTTTATGCCCATCATGTTAATTTCCTCAGTTTTGGATTTGTATGGCATTGTTCAGAAGTCTTTCATAAGACACAGGGAAGTATTTCTTCAGGTGAATTTAAGATAATTAGAAAACAAAAATGGTAGAGGCTGCTATTCTTGCTTCCAAAGAGCTTCCCTTCCCACCTCCCCCATTAAAAAAACCCTAAAATTCTTAATTGCATGTGGTACTTCTAGATCCTATACCTTTTAAAATATTGTATTTTGCAGACTTTAAAAAGAATTAGATTACATGCTTGAGATAGCAAAATCTGGTTTGTCTAAGGAGCACTATTTTAAGGTGAGAAAGAATCTTTTAAAATATATTTTAATATGTTTCCATTTACTGCTTAAACTCTTCTTTAAAACTAGTTCATAATGAAGGGTTTTCTATTCCATTTTCATCCTTAAGAAGCAATTTGTTTTAAAAAATTCAAGAAAGTACAGTTCTCTAATCTTTGCTAATCGAACACCACAAATGCACATGTGTATTTCAAAGATCAAATCAGGTATTCATAAACTAACTCATTACACAAGCAAAGCATAGAGGAGATTCTGACAAATACAGATGTAATTGTGTGGGTTTCTAAGATGTGATTAGCAAATCAACTAAGTAACAGTCAAAATTTGATACGAAGGAAAAACAGCACAGATTTGAAGGGGGGGGTATGTTTATGCAAAGCTAATCTGTCAAGTGTAATAAAGCAGCTTGAATAAAATTTAAGCTGAAAATCCACTGAAGCTCCCCATTTCAGGGAGGAAAAGCTATTAAAAGGAAATGAAGGTCACCCTCCCAGTTTATTTCACCTAATTGACTGCCAATAGCTTACCACAGGCAAACCGACTGCAGATCTGCAATTGAGAAACTGATGAAAGGAGCATTTTCAAGCTGAGGCTCATTCTTTTAATCCTCCCTCACTCCTATTTTTTTTTTCCATCTCCAGTTGGGATGTAATTTTAAGCACAGATGGATTAACTGGTTCCATTGTCTGTAGACGTCATTGGACTATGGCACTGTTAATCCGTACAGCAGCATGTCTAATTATCATTACAAAGTGTCTGAGAGAACTATAAAGACCAGCAGGGCATCTTCTCACAAGCAATTAACATAAATTGATAAATGAGTAATTTGAATCCGCTCAAGGCACTCACATATGAATAAAATCAGAAAGGACAGGTTCTTGTTTCGGCTACTTCTTTCACTTAGTCGGAAGGGCAGAAAACATGAGAAATATTCCAGACTTAGTGGCAGGGGAAATGAACTCATACAGTGGAAGGAATGTATGGTTCAAAAAGTTCATTAATACAAAGCAAATGACTTGTGATTGACAACCAGTCACAAGCAAGTAGTATTAACTTTTTTAGCATATTTAAAAGCACATTCTTGGTGAAAGGCTATTAGAACACTGTGTCAGACAATTAATACTACTTCAAAAGCAAGTGAAGTTTCTATTCAGTAGCTTGCTAATTTAAAATTCATGAAAGAGTCACAAGAAAGGGAAAGAAAGAAGAATGAATAGTTGTATAAGCTCCAAGAACTCAAGTGTCACAAAAAGCATGAGGAAAAAGTATCTAGCTCAACTGACATACAATACTCATAAATAAACAAGTAGCTCTCCTAAAATTATATTTCTTGCAAAAAACCATTTTGTTACATGCAGCACTGCTGGACAAAATTATGTTCTGACAAAGTAAACTACTACCTTTAGCTCTGCTAAAATCTGTATTAAGCAAAAACACTCCAGCAACACTGGGCATCAAAACAGTATTAGATATCAAAACATTTAAGTTTATTTTAAAAACAGCAAAGCAGTAAGATATGAAAGCAAGTTATACACACTGTAGGAGGTAGACCTGGAAGGCCACGTACCCCGATGATGGCATTCAATTCAGCCATGGTCACTTGTTTGGCACGTTCTACAGCTTGGGCCACTTGTTGCTGATGCTGTTGAAAGAAGAAGGGGTATAGGGAGGAATTTGGGTTAAAGTATTGACCACACCATATCAAACGAGGATCACAAATACTTGAATAACCAGTTTGTCTGCAGAAGCCCACACTACCCACTGCAAGATATCTCATGCAGGTAAAAGATAACAATGCCCTATTTTTCAGCTGTTCAGAAGGAAAGAAGAAACCTGAAGGCAGCCAGCTTATCTCTTACCCCACACCACTTCATTATTATTTTTCTGGCAGATGAATAATAATTTTTAATTGAGTTGACAGGACAATAATGTCAACTTTAGATTAGCGCCAATTTTAACATTTATTGACTCTGTGTCGACATAGCAAAACCAATTGAAATTTCAAATAGGGATAACTGCTTCACTGAAATCAAGAATACAAATACTCTCAGTAAAAACATAGTTTGAAAATAACAAGCTTCAAAATGTAACAGCAGCTGCCCACTACATGTTAAAATCAGTCACTCAGACCAAATGCAGGTTTACAACTCTAAACAGTGTTTTCCATATGAGCTAAATACTCACCTTATACACAAATTGTGTAGGGAACATAAGCATGCTTATTTCACTAGATCTACATTTGACAACTGAATATCTAATAAGCAATCACCATGATTAGAAATTAAAGCATTTTCTTGTATTGCTACTATTTTACAGACTCCTACTCTCCTCAGGCAATGAATGAGGCTGAGCCATTGTCACTAGTTTGAACTCAGATTTGTTAGATCAAATTAGCAGGGGGTCTGCACACTTCAGCTATAACAGATGTTCCTTACACTTGTGTATTGTGATAAAATTAACATCTTAAAACTAGCTAATTTGCAAACAGAAAAACAACATAATTGCACTTTAACAGCTGAACAGTTTTACTTACTTCCTGAGACAAAAATGGGATGACTTGTGCACAAATTGTATTCAATCTCTTGGCGATTTCTGTCTACAGAGGAAAAGTATTTTGATTAAAAACTGCGTTTTAGGGGTTTTGACATATATTAACTATATACAGGATTATATTAAGTTCAGACAGTAAAGAAGGTAGCAAAAAAATTTACCCATTTTTCACACTACTGCAAATATAAACACTCAATATGTAAGCCCAGACAAGGAAAGAGATTTTGTTAGCTACTCTAGGACATCTGCCATGTCTAAAGCACCTAATCTGTATACACATTTAGGCACAAATCTGGTCCTTGTATATAGTTCATTAACAAGTAGAGCATTTTTGAAATCCATTAACTCCAAGATAAAGCCTTTTAAAAGGTAGATTTATTATTACTGAAATTATCAAGCAGCATAACATGAAGGCAACAGGCGTAGAAGAAAAACGTCTTTTTCACGATCAATTTTATCTGCCTATTAGAAGGTAAAACTAGTTTTACTAAAAGGAACATACCATCAGGAATACAAAAGAAATACTAAAACAGAAGTGAGGAAGAATGAAGATAAAAAGTACAAACTCTTAAAATATATAATGAAAAATAATTCAAATAATGCAAACAAGGAAAAAAAAAATCAGATCAGAAAATGTCATAGTCTATAAAAGCAAATTTGTGAAACTATGACCAGCAAGAGAACAAGTTTAGGAACCAGTAAAGAACAGTGAAATCAACAGAGATTATAGCAGGACAAAGAGCTTGAGTCTCACTTTTCAACAGCTTTATGTATCTTGTACATCTGTATCTCCCATTTTGGCACGTCAACTTAAACACTGGATTCCTGCTGGGGTAAACAGATCTTTTTCTCTCATTACTCAGTACTACCTGTGTTTACAGCTTTTCAGACCTATATATCTGCCCATAATTCAGAACCACTATTATAATTAACTCTCAGGGTACCTAGACAGCGTCCTCAGTTTTCCTTAAAAACAGCTATTTCAGTCACTGTAGCACATAACAAAATCAGCATCCACTCAAGAACACAGCCTATGTAAAAGACACTGAACAGCTCCTGTCAATCTCTCTCATACAATTAATCCATAATGATTTTTCTTGGTCAGTTGGGGAGCATTTTTATATTTTAAGACACAAAAAACAAGAGGTCACTACTGTGAATCATTACGCCTTCTATGAAATGTATTAAAGCTGAGCAAAGATAAATTCACTTAAATCAGACTAAAACTGTTAACTGTTAAACCAAGCCTTTTCTTCAGCCTCCCCATAATTCTGAGGTTTTTTAAGAAGATACTGTGATATGTTGATCCTTATACATCACTCACACAATAATTAGGATACAAAATCCTCCCTGTAGTTTTATGCCTCAGCAGACAGGTGATTTGGGATCTAAATATAATTAGCAAGCTTTAACACCTCTTTCCCAATCTCTGACAGACACAGGCAAAACACATGATAGCATCTTGGCTTGCAAAATACCTCATCTCTCAGACATGAAGCACTCCACCTGACCAAAGCTGGATATTTGACATATCCACTCTATAATAAAAAGTTTTGCAGAAGCTTCCAAAGAAGTTCTGGGATGGTTTCTTCCTAGAATAAGAAAGTTTTCCTTATCAAAGGGCAATGAAGTCACAGTCGCTTTAGAGGAGATCTTTACCCTTTGCAACAAGGTGAACATATCCCTATTCTCAACTGAAACAGTAATAATTTCACAGAGTACCACAGTGGTCTTTTCCGTTCTGTTTGGGCCACAACCATAAAATATCCATAATTCCATGTTTAGCCTTTAGTACTAGTACTATATACATAATAAGAAAGTAAATTTTTGGAAGTTACAAGCTTAACTATTATTGGTTATCAGACTTAACTATTACCAGATCTGTTGGTATTTCTCTGTTAAAGGAAAAAAAAAAAAAACTGAACACATGTACTAAAGGGCATTTTTCCACATACTTAGTATATCTCTCCAGAAAGCAGGGTACATACATCAGCTGAGGAAAGGTAGTCTGTTACACAGCAATCTGTTTGGCTGATGTTTAGCTAAAATGTTTAGGATCCAAGGAGTTAATTGCTCTAGACCAATGGGATTAACTTTGTTTTTCAGGACAGAAACCAGTATGAATCATAGCAGGTGACAAGAGGGGATAGAGAAAGAATAAAGTAAGAAACTCACTTGGTGTCTACTGAAAAGTTCTTTGGCCTGTATGGCCTACACAAAAGTCTCCCTATTCTGAGGTAAGTGTCCTTATTGTTGCTATAAGGAAACAAAATGCAAACCTATTTTTAGTAAGGTCTGTAAAACACAGAAATTGTCCATATTACTGGATTTTTCTACCCCAAATCCCAAATATCTGAGCTACACTGTAATAACATAGCATTCATGGCATCATAGGGTAAGATAAAAGAATGAAACATCATGTGCATCATGTTATAATTACCCTCCAATGAAGGTCAGTTAGATGTTTTCTTTAATTTATTTTCTAAAAAAGAGGGCGTAATCAACTTTCCCACCTTCCACAGCAATCTTCCGTGAAAATTATTATCTCAGTACTATCACACCTGACTTAATACCAGAACAGAAAAAAAAAAAAATAAAAAAGTGTATTCTTCTTAGTTTGTCTTTACCAAAGCTGGCATCATTGATGACCACATATGACCAGCAACCTTAATTCAACAACAGTGCCAGGTTAACTTAAATGCACATGCTATAAAATAAGTTTATTTTGAGATTTCTTGCTGTTGTTACAAGTGGCAGATAAGAGATATCTACACTGAAAACTGAAATGCCTATTCATAAAACGTCTGCTTGCATTTAAAAGGCACTTTGCCTAATAATTTCACACACATTTTTAAAGTACTTAAAATTATTTATCTACTATGCAATTTCATGCACCTCCTGTTTGCTGCCCTCAAATATTAAGCAAAAAATATTTTTATTCACTAACACATTAAAAAATATTTTTGTTGTCTAGCAAGTTGCGAAAGTTGGGGTTTAATGCACAATTCATGTAATTTTGCTGATCAAGAGTTGCAAGGGTTTTCAGAGTTGAGAAAAAGGGACATTTGTTACTTTAAACAAAAATGCAACTGCTCAACAGACAATGTACATTGCTTGTTAAGGTGAAATACCTTTGAGTACATACCCGTGTGCCTGTGAGTGTATACACATTCATTCTGGAAAGCAAAACCCCTTTCTGAAGGAGTCAAGGACAGTTCTGTTAATCAAGACCAGGCATCAGTAACTGGTGTCATTAGAGTAAGCCCCCAGACCTGGGGCTCATGAATTTGAAAGTCTTAAAATAAATGCACTTATCTCCTCTTTATAGAGGCCTTAGACTATAACATAACTATTACCTAACTGCTGATCTTGAGACATACAGAGAGGTCCTAAGGATGGACAAACAATGGAAACTTTGCAGAAAGCTGCTCAAACATAAACAAACACGACTAATTGCCCCTGTTCTCTGGCTCCTTGGTAAAGCAGACTACAGAAGCCTGCATCTCTCATGAAAGTCCTCTGAGCTCTATGGCAGCTCTTAGCAAAGCATCTGAAGTGCCCTTAACTGTTTGTGTTCTTAATGCAGAGCCTCTTGAATATATTCATTTTTAATAGAGAACTTGAGTGTGAGGCCCATCAAAGAATAACAAAACTACATCATTCACTGGTTCTTGCTGCTGTAATGATTGTCTTTTGATTTATTTGCAAATGACTAGCTCGTCAGACCCCTGACTGAAGTGCTACCCTCCTTTCTGAAGTATCATTAAAAATTAACATGAAGGAATTCAGCTGCATTTTGTAAAATTAAGTTGAGCTGGTGGATTTTTTCCCCTTCACTTGTGTAATTTTTTTGCCTCTGTTCCATTTAGTTAAGGACTTAAATGTTTTGACCTAACCATTGCCAAACTCAAGTGTTTGTACTTAAGTTTGTCTTGCTCGCTTGTTAAAGTGAATTCTTAACATAATGACAAAGAACAAAGCAGCCAGACTAGTGACTAAATATAATACTCATTTAAACAATGCATTTTACTAAGGACTTAAGCTTGTTTGTATAATTGAACTTTTTTTTTTCCTTCTGCATTGTTAGAAAAAAAAGTATTGACCTGTTTCCTTTACAAGTGTCTATTCCACATAATTTTGCATTTTGATAGTCTGTACTTTCCAAAGCTCCACATAAGGTATCATACTTGAATCATCCTAATTTCTTGAAAACTACAGATTTTTGCAATGAAATGAAAAAAGAATTACAATACAAGTATCCAAATTCTATTTCACAGCATAACAAACACCCATATGTATTTTAGTTCTAATGTAAGAAGCCCTAGCTTATGGGAACCAGCAGTTTAACTTCTGAGTGAAGAACACAGACTCCCACTGAGGAGAATTAGTTAATCTCCTTTCAGCTTCAGAGGTTTCAACAGGAATAATTTTGGGTTTGCTCCCACCAGTGTCTACCAATACTTACCCCAGCAGTAATTTTACCTATAGCATCCATGGTGATTTAAGGCAAAAAATAAATTTTACAATACATTAGTTTTAACAACCACTTGTGCTGCAACAGCTACTCTATTATTGCTGAGACTCCTCAAAGCCATTCAGACTTTATTTTACAAAGTAGGGCTTAGCTAAAAACATCCATCTTTTGTCAGAAGCTTGTTATTCTTTCTTGCAATGAACTTCCAGTATCACAAAGTTAGATCAGATCTGAAAGCACTCTCTCACCAGTTCTGAAAGATGGGTTTATGTATTCTTATTTATTACATTTTTATTTATGCCACTATTTTGATACAATTTTGAAAATCAAATTTGTAATTAAATTCAGAAAAATACAGCTTAGAAACAATATGATTAAAAGTAAAGCAAATAAACCCCAAAGTTCTGACAATACCAAAGAAGCATGTCCTAATTCATTCCCTTCAAGCAAAAGAATCAGAGAATCAGCCTTTAAGGTACAGAAAGGAATATACTGTTAAGACACATTCATAAAAGCTTTAGCAGGTGAGCACTCTTAAGCACTCTGCTTCCACTTACACTTTGAAGACTTAGAAAGCCAAGTACAACACTGAATTCCTTCTGGAAGGACAAAATGGACTTCCTGCCGTTTACAGCATGTAACACAGTAATCCACTGGGGAGTAAAGGTCAATGTTGCACTTTTGGACATTACTGAATCATTTGAGATTATCTGTGGTGGGGATGAGAAGAAAATCGAAGCCTATGAGAATGCTGCAAATGGCTTGACCTCAGCCCAATTTTCATCTCCATCTGTCTATAAGGTATGTGAATAAAAGCCCTCTTTACGGGACATGCTTGGCTATTTTTTTTTAGTCCCTGCTGCAAGCCAGAACTCATTCAAATACCCAAAGACTTGTGAAATGCAGTAAGAAACTGTATCTTTTAGTCTTGTGCTGAAGTTTAGTATCCATTTAATATTTTAATTTTTCCAAAAGAATCATTGAAACAAACAGTGCACTAAAATGACAAAGCTTTTATTCTTTTTGTGATCAAGATCTTCAAAAACAACAGAAAGCACACACATTCACAGAGCAATTACAGGAAAAGAAGTATTTCACTGTGCTTAGCTTTCTGCATGCTTTGTTGGTACTTGCTAAAGCAAGACTTTAGCACCTCCAAAAATTTGCTGCTAAGAATTCAGGGGATCAGGGGATGTTGGAGGTATAATTAAATCTCAAAACTTAAACACTCAAAAGCTTCAAATGATTAAGGCTAGCATTCTGTGAACTTTGCTGTTCATGAGTTATTGAATCCAGGTTGAGCACAGAGACATGCATATATTATGAATGCCCTTTTATTTAAAATTAATATACTACATTCCATTTTGGCAATGGCTGCAAAATAAAAAAAAAAATAAATAAAAACAACTTGCTATTTAGAAGTTTAGACCCCCATAGTATATCAATGTCAAACAACAGCGTGTCAAGCTAAGATTCAATTCAGGTAAGTGCCACTGCCAAATTTTCTTGTTCCCAGACGTGCTTTAGGATTATTTTATTGCTTAAAATTTAATTTGTTCCAACTTGCGTTTCCATGACAACGTTGGCTAACCCTGCAAATCATTTGGGTAATTGGATATCTTATCTTTCTATTGCTCTCAAATCCAATGATTCTAGAAGAACTGCAGCAGCCAATCAAATTTACAGGCCTCCTGAGTAATAGACTTGCACAAGTAGCCACATCCATCTCCCCTTTACTGCTATATTAACCAACCTGTGACAAACTGCGGAAGTCGGCCTTCCAACTGTATTTTAAATTATAAACACTGTCATCACTAATACTCTCACCAATAGGAAGGAATGGGAAGGTTTATTCTCAACACATACTTGATATTCAATCTGACAAGCAGCAGTGGGTAGCATTCATTTCAACAACAGGAATAATCTCTGTATTTTGTGCATAAACTTCAGTTTAGCATGACACATCATTAATAAATACAGCTTTCTTTCTGCCCCACATTTGTACTACTCATTTTAATTGTGAGATCAGTCACCCACAAGATGATGATATTAAAATCCCAGAAGATTGGCATGAAAAACCTTTAGCAATGAAAAAAAAACAAAACACCACCATATCGTTAAGTGGGAGTGGGGAAAGGAAGAAGTAGCAGAAATGTTAACATAATAAAAACTGAAAATTATACAGCCAAAGAATGCTAAATAGTTTCCAAAGTGAAATTAGAGGGCTTTAATTCAGAACTACTTTTATCTGATTCCTCTTAGATGTTCATTAAAATTATAGAAAGGTCACATTAATTTAAACATAAACTACATATGATGCACAAGACAACATCTACACTTGCCAAATATCTACTACAGATTTGGATCCCATTCAAGCATAAAGTGACTGGATATATTTCAGATGTCTAATTTCAATGCTTTATAATAATAGAGAAAGGCTGTGTGCAGCTCTCAATAAACCACTGTACACAACTGCCCATCCCATTTACAGCTGTAAATCCTGTTGAAACAAAGCCAACTGGCAACAAAGAATCTTTTCTCAGGATGTCGAAGTGCTCCTTTCACATATCTTCACTATGTCAAGATTCTTCTTAAAGTTGGCTAGAGGGCAGTTACCACATTTCTCCTTTAATCTAACTTCAGCCCTTCTTGCTTAAGCACTTACAACTACAAAAGGTGTGTTTATCTAAATTTTAATTCCATTGTTTAGTTTCCAAGCCTAAGCTAACCTTAAATACACACAGAAGTATTTAAATCTCTGAAGTGAGCACACAGCTTTGTTTTACTTTCAAGTTGTTTGCCAGGACACAGAGTTCTCACTTTAATTTGGATTCCAAGAGATGCTGAGCGAATCAAAGGCTGACTCCAATCCAGAAGAGGTCTTTGCCACCCTTGCCTCCAGGGACACAATTTCTTAGAGCAATATTGGAGACAGCTAGTGACCTGCCAAACATCTCAACAACTAGTCAGGCAGAAAACATTACTATAATACAAAACAGGACAGGGCCAGATTGATAGACCACTACATCAGGGACCTAAATAAACTTACAGGAGGCATCCATCCAGTACAACAGCCCAAAGTACCAGGAGAACCAAGATGGGAGCAGAGGTTTCTGGGAGAAAACATAAGCTATCAACAAATTCCCCTCTTCTCATCTGACTACACTCTAATGAGCTATTATGGTGAAGCAGCATGGTCTCCAAAATTATCCAGCATGCTTTGCAGTATTACTGTTAAGGTCATTAAGAACTTGATCTACTCTGGACAACTGAGCAACACTGCATTACACAGTAACAAGAAGGAGACAAAGAGAACAGAAAGATAAAAGCGCATAAAAAGCATAAAAAGTATATCTGTAACTACTACACTCCTACCAGGAAAGAGGCCCAGTGACTCTTCATTTAGTTTAGGATGTTATTTCAAAACTACTTCCTATTTTGCTCTCACTCCCATAAGCCACATTGGAATTTCTGCAAATATCTTTTCAGCACTTGGCACACTGAGCCACTTGATTGGGATGGCAGCAGAAAGTCAGAACTCTTATGCAGCTAGAGAAGTACCTGGAATAACAGAGTTTCTAAAAATTAGAGCATAAAGTTCCTCAAATTAAGCACATATGTTTATGGTATGCAAGTCAATAACAAAACTCCCAGCCAGGATTCTGTCCTTATCAACATTCAAGTAAGACTGTAACAGCAGTAGAACCTAGACCTTACTAGAATAACAAGCATGCCATTCAACAAAAGACACACATTAAGACAAGGGTCTGAATTATGGGGGGGAGAGAGGGGAAATAATCACTATGCTACAACCAGACTTTAGAAATAACTAATAAATTCACCTTACTAACTGAGTCCCATGTACTATTCTACCTTAAATATAGTTTCATTATTTTAAACTACTTCGTATATTCACAGCTCAGTTTCAAAAATCTATCATGTCAGAAAAACAATTTAAACACTTATTCATATCAATGTTTCAGGTACCATCAGGTGACTCACTAATGAATAACAAGTTAAGAGGATTGACAACTCCTTTGATAGTAACTAGCAGAACTACCCACCACACAGTATTTGCAAGGAAGGTGAAAATAATGGATATTTTCACTGTGTGGGGGAAAAGTTTCACAAATCTTTCAGCAAAACTTTGGGAACATGACAGTAAATTCCTTACTCATTTTATTATTTTTTATATATATTCTCCTGCTCATAGAATAGAAATAATCATAAAGAGACCATCTAGACTGCATTCTAATAGACAAGGGCTGACTGAAACTGTCCAAATAGAAACATATTCTATTAAGCCTGCAACCACTGCAGAGTTTATAATGATTGGGAAAGGAACACAATGAAAACCAAGTAGAAGTTCAGAAAAGCATACGCCAACTGGTAAGGTCAGCTTTATAGGACCTGCTACTGATATGAGAGATCAAACAGCATTATGGAAAGACGACATTTTCTTTTTGAAACAACATTAAGGACATGGATGACAGTTAATAGGTCTACACATGGAGATAGAAGGGACAGAGGAAAAACAGAAAGGATGGAATCATGCCAAGGGACTACATCCCAGGTTCTTCACTGACTTCACACAAACAGGAAAGCACACATGAAGTGGAAACTAAATCCAGCAAGGCAGTGTAAACATATGCAGCACAAAAGCATATATGCCAGTAGTAAAAAACAGCTAAAGTAAAGCTTCCGCTTTCAGATTGGAATAGTAAGGTTTAATCCCCTCCTTTAGAAAGATATGGTCAAGGACAGCAAGAAGGCCAGAAAGTCCAAGGTTTTTTTTGCATGCATCTTAACTATATTAGAATCATTACGAATAATTTATTATAAATTACTAGTTATGTAAGGTTAACCCTGCAGCTTAAACAGCAAAGAAACATGAGAGAGCTACAAGTAAAATACCTTCATATCAACTAGGTCTGACACAATACCGAAAGCACATTAGTGAAGACTGAGCAGCTAGGGGACACCTTGCAGAACCTCAAAAGACAATTGGATAGGAAACTCTGAAAGGACAAAAAGCCTCTTATATGTAAAAATTTAAGTGAAACAGATATAAACCACAGTTCAGGAATATTTTTCAGCAGAAAACATCAGAATTATGCAAAGTCCAAAAGGGAAGAATAATTACAGATAAGAGAGGCAGATGATGTTAATATCTTTGCTAAGAATCTGACAGTCATAGCATTAGTAGGAACAACACTAGCAGTACAGCAAAAACTTCATGGGAACAAGGACAAAACTGCTTGATTATTAAACCATGTATGGATGATTTTTTTTTTTTGAACTAAGAAATTCTGCATTCATGATAGGCCCAGTATTGTTTTGTATTTCCCTAACAAGCATAAAGATCTCTTCATTTACCCTAATCCTCAATTTGCAATGAGTTTCAAGCTGAGAAAGACAGAATATGCTGGAGAATAGCTTCAGAACTCACTTTACAGTGAATGGAAAAATGGACTGAAAAGTAAAAAGAAGGACAGGGATAAAGGCCCATAGCATGCCTAGACAGGAACATAAAGGAAAGGAAATAATGGGCCTTAGGAATGAATCTCCCGGTCACAGAGGATCAGAAGTTGAACATAAGTCAATGGCATGCTGTTGCAAAAAAGGCCGCCACCCCACTAAGCTGTATACTAAGTAAACCTTCTATGCCACTCAGCACGGCATTTCCTCCCCTGGAGTACTGCACTGTACTTCAGCTGGGCAACACCATTCAGAGAATGAACACTCGACTTTAGAGGTATGCAGCATGGTTCTGGAAGGAAGGGGAATGATTTGCTCTCCAGGGTGAAGAAAATGCATAGTAAAGAGCTGAAGCTGCAACAGAGAAGACTGAAATCGTAACTGAAGAAGCACTTCAACAGCAAGGACATAAAAGCTGTCTGCTACCTGAAGAGCTTGAGCACTGCCACTACTGTTGATGTCTTTGCTAACAGGCAGAACAAGCACCCTATCAGCAATGACACTCGGATAGCTGATCCTGCTAGGAGGACACAGACAGGCATTAGGTCCCTGCGAGCGATCTGATTCTACAGTTCATATTTCAGTTTGAAGAAACAACCTAAAAGCTTCCCATAGGTCTTGCTGAAAACTTTGCATTTGTTTAACTGACAATTTAGAGTCAGCATTTGAGGTCACAGACAGCTAGTGTAGTTTACTGTCTGAAAAGTAATGGCTGGAAATCTTATAACCAGGCAGAACAACACAAATTCAGAATTACCTTGTGCCCTTGTATCTTAATGATAAATGTTTCACTTTTTAAAAAAAAAACCAAAAAACTTTGTCGCAAATATAAGCTGTTGGGGCAAAAGTACAAAAGAATGATCTTGCTGTAAGTAATTTTTCCCAAGAAAGTTCAGTTTTCATCCCTTCTCCCCAGCTTAATTCAAACATCTGTACTTAAAGCTGAGATCATCATGTCTTGAAGCAGAAAGCATGGCATTTCAAGGGTTTTAGAACACTTAAACAAATTCATAAATAGGCAGATTTTCACATATCATAAAAGCCACCCCATTTCAGATGTCCTTTCTTTTTCTTGAGCTAACAAAAGCAGGTACTCATAGACTTAATACCTAATCAAGATGCAGCTGAACAAGCACACCCATTCTTGCTCCCCTTCTCCAAAATGAAAGCTATCTTTTGTTTTTGCTTGCTAATCCATAAAAGCCTTTAAAATGGCACAAATAGAGATGGCAGCATTTTGTTCTCTAAATCAATTTTATCCTCAGCCATCAACTAGATGTTCCAGCACACAGAAAGATCAGTCCTTCCCTTCTAATTCAAAAATCCATACTACCATTGCCCTTGCAAACTGCTAAACAAGCAGTATCGGCAATGCACTTGTGTTCTGTAATATATTTACTGCAAATCCCAACGGCTTGCCTCCTAATGCAGTTTTCTATTGTGTCTGTTCTTGTCAATACACTGACTGGTCACCTTACAAGTAAGTTGCTTCGGCCAATTGTTTACACAAACATCAAAAAGCTTAAAGAGGAAGAAAAAAAGACCAAAAAAAAAAAAAATAAAAAAGAACATCCATGCTGCTGAGGGAGAGGGACAAAAAACCAAAAATCCAAATAACCCAAACCAACTAAGAAGTCTTAAACCAAAACACAAATTAACCTCAGTTAATTTTGTTATCACATAGCCAAAAAGGCTAGCTAGCTCTTCAGATCATGTAAGAAGTACAAAATACTTTCAGATAGGCAGCCCTGACACAAAGCTTACCTAACATCCCTCAAAGAACTTTAATCTGTAATTTAATCATCAGGGCTAATTTGTTCACAAAGAACAAATGTTCTGAAGAACATAAAGAAAAGGAGGGAGCAACTTAGCCAATCCCCAGTTAGAGACTAGACTCTTCTTAAACACTTTGCAATTTCTCATTAGACACAGAATATTAACATCATAAAAATGTTCAGGGACACTCACCAAACACATTAATTTCCTGAACTGATTTCGATCTACTAGAAAGCGTATTTTATAACTAGGCTTGTTAACAACTGAAATAACACTCAACACTCAAAACCAAAAAACCCAAACAGCCCACCCTGATGCTTTCAAGATTCATATAAATCTATGGAAACAATATTGAAATCTCTGACTTGGAAATATAATCACAACACTTTCAGGTGAAATTGGAATGGAGAAAGGCTTATAGCATTATTTCACAGGTTCGAGTATTTTAAGTTTTTGTTTTGTTGCAGGTTTTTGTTTGTGCAGCACTAGGGCTTCTTTTTTAAAAGAGACAACCTCAGGAAATAACTGATTTTTAAGTCTAACCTGATTTAACTAGAGTTCAGTTAAGATTAAACTCAATTTCAGCAAGCTCTAATCTATTTTTCAATCACTTCCAGCACTATGCCAGAAACAGTTCACTGGTGGAGTTTCACAGGGGCTTTTGCTGCAATCTGTTTTACTAATATGATCAGCAGCACAGCCTGGAAAAGACAGCAAGCGGTGGGTAAGAAACTTTGCTCCATAAAACAATTAGAAAGAAAGTAAATACAAAGGCTGCAAGGAAGTAGAAATACATTATTTTACTCCAAAAGAAAGTAAAAGCAATGGCTAAAAAATGGCGAAGAGACCTTATAGGAGTAAATGGGCAATGGAAACAACTGTACATAAACAAAATTTTCACACACTAGTAGACATCCCTAGCCATGTAAAATGATGGTTCCTGAGATTACAATTACCACTCATGAGCAAGAACTCAAATGTGAAAGGAATCTCCAGCAGTTCAGCATTTCATGGCAGTCAAAAGCAAAAACTTGTAAACTTAACTGAAGAAGAAAAAAAAAATTAAGAAAACAAACAAAAAAACAGCCAGAAAACAGAAGAAGGTGGTAATACAAATCTCTGGTTCACCAGCATCCTGAGAACTGCATATAGTTGTAGTTTCCTTATTTCAAAAAGTTAAGTTAAAAATTAAAAAGGTTGAGTAAAAAGCAAGGGAAGTGATCAAAGAAAGCTACACAACTGTTTAAGCAGGGACTGCCCACCCTGAAAAGGAGTCAATGTAGATGGGCAGGAAGAGGTATAACATTTTGACTACATTGAAACTGCAGCTAGGCATCAACAGCTTCTGTCCTGAAAAGCAGCAGCCATCAAATAAAGACATTGGAAATCAGGTTCAACGCAAACAAAGGTTAGGTGTTGTCCTAAATCAGGAGCAACTTTCTCCACAACACAGCACACCAGTGGTGGAAACACACTAGAAAGCAGTTTTGCAGAGGAGTGCTCCGGATATGCATCAGCCTCACACTCGTGCTGATGAAGGCTACACCTCATATGAGGACACAGTATAATGACTGTAACCAACTGGCTTGTTGAAACAATACCCCTTTCTGTTCCCCTTGTCTGGCAAGAAGGAAGATGTTGCTAAACTGGAGCAATTCTCTAAGTGTCACCAATAAGGTGATCAGGCAACCAGAGCACACATCATACTAAGGAGAAAAAATAGATTTGATCAGCTTCAAGAAGGGGAGTAACAAGATCTCATTGCTGACAAAGAAGTGACTATGGAGGAGACTATGTCAGCTCCTTCTTAGAGGTGCACAATAGAAGAACAAAAGGCACACAATGGTTACCAGTGCGGAAAGGCAAACTCCCAGTTGGTAAAGGATAAAATTCTTCAGAATAAGGCCAGGTCAAACACTAGAAAGTGTTGCCCTGACATGTCACGCAATATTACCTCCAAGTAAGTATTTCAAGTAGAAATTTGATACTTATAAAAACACGGATTGCAAATTCAGCTTGACTATTGGACTAGCTTGCAAGAACTTTAAAAGCCATAGTCTACTTGTAATCGTAAGGACAATCTCTAAAACTAGCTGTTTTCACAATTTAATGATGACAAAATGATGAATTCTCCCCACCTTTGTTTTTCCCCTTTCTGAGAGGAACTATGTGAGCAACTATTGTTCAAATACCTACACTCAAGAGTCTAATTAAGAAGTGTGATGTAGAAGGTGACAATAAGTAGTGCTTGACATAATTGCCATTAGATATCCTTAAATCTTACCCCAAGTGGAAAAGTAATTTCACTAGTTCCATTCAAAGCTGTTATCATTTTTAAAGCAGGTACTGTGCAGTCTTCTGATAAGTGCCAGTTGACCCACAATTTGCTCTAAAGGCTTCTACTGTATGCCAGTGGTGATCTATCAAGCCTAAAGGATCCTAGTTTTCCATTCTGCACAGGAGACACTGCAATTTTAGCACTTTGCTACAAACATTTAAGTAGAGAGAAGAAAGGCAATTCAAATGCTCAGCTTGATTTGGTGTAACAACCAGAAGAAGAAAACCATTTGGTATAACAGCAGAAGGAAGAAAACCATTAAGCTTTCCCCACAGAATCTCTTGTGAAAAAAGGATATTGCACATTCACAAAGCATCTTCCCCCTTACTCTTCCCCTTACCCCAAAAGTTACGAGGATTTTTTTTTCCTCCATTTGAGCAGATACACAAAGTACATTACAGACATGTGGCAATGCAAGCTCCAGCAATCAAGGGAAGTCTAACAATGTAGTTGGTAGAAATAGTGTTCCTCTCTCCGGCTCTGTGAGGAACCTGAAATCTTGTAGATTAAGTCTAAAATGAGAGATGATCAGGCACTATTTAACATATGTACAGTGTTTACACTGTGACACGCTTTTGAATTAAGTTCTATATGGAGCTGATACAACGGATAGTATCTGACAACATGGTTACGTGAAAGCCACATGGAGATGTACTTCACAGTGCCCTGAATCCATCAGAAAACTCCTTCACAGTAATGTTGGCCTTGAGCTTGAAACATGGTTCAAAAGTCATGAAAGTTGAGGTAATTACTCCAGTCTCTTCTCTTGTTTTAAACTAGCAACTCTATTTATTTGTGGTTGAAATGGCTGGGCTGCTGACACAACTGTGCTTATTTAGAAACCAAATATTTGTAGAATAATTACAAATTTTTGAGAGAAAAATACTGTCACAATCAATCCTACCATTTTCTCTTTTAAATAAAACCAATTTTTGCATGTCTTTTGTGGCTGTGCCAACTGTAAAATGCTCTTGAAACATTCACTGCACACCACGAAAACCTTAAGGAGTTTTTCATTCCAATAATTAAAATGTAGAAAAAAAGAAAAAAATTAATTTATCTTTAAATCCCTTTCAACAGCAAAGCCATCCTTCTCAGGAGCAGTAGAGAGCTAACTAAGCTCCTTAATTCCCTTCTGTTTAACCCACTCCTGAAGACTGATGCTCTAATGAGATATCATTAGAAGACTTTGTCCTTTGCTGTAAAGCATTAGAAATGATTCCATGAAACAGTCCAGCATAAAACAGACATGTAACTCTGGTACAACCGGTTAATGTAATTCAGCTTTGGAGTTTGTGTACTTTTCTACAACAGGCAAGCTACTGAATGACAGGTCTGCCTCCAGGAGGGTGACAGAGATCAAAAAGACCCACCCAAAGAGAAGGAAGCCTTTCCATAACTGTTGGGATAGCAGAAACCCAGACACTGTAGTAGATTATAAGTCTAGCACCTGGTTCAGCACTGATGAATTGTTTTTTTCTTTGGCTGCCTGCCAATGAACAAAAGATAATCTTGCACCTAACCAATCTAGACATTAAATGCACAGGAAACCTTATTTTCTGACTTATGACAGAAGATGACAACCAGAGCTGGGGAAAATAAAGATGCACTGCCCTAGGAGCCCAGGCAGCAGCTCTGAGTACAGCAGGATTTTTAACACCCAACCAACTCTTCACCTGGGCAGTAGCAGTTGATTCATCTGTTTTGCCAGCCACAGATGTCACATTGGGAAAAATCTCACTTGGACAGTATAATACAGAAAAGAAACTTAAGACCACACAATGTTCTTATTCATTCTGTCTTGACACATAAAAACAATATCTAAATCCACCTACATCTACCTAAACAAATCCTCAGGTGGTTGTTTCTGTTTCAGGGATGCCAAACTTGGTCAGTAACTATTCACCTTAAAATAATTTCAAAGAACACCATATAAGTGTGAGCATAAAACATGCTCTTAAGAAAAAAAATCTTTGAAATTCTTTAATTAAAGAAGTTTAAAAACCTACAAAGAAAAAGAAGGAAACAAACCAAACCAACAAACCCAAATCTAAACCAGACACAAATGTGTCAAAGAGATTATTTCCTGACCACTGTTCAGCCAGCAGGTTGAAATGCAGCAGCACCTTGATTTAAGCACACATCATACAGTTAAACACTGCAAAGTGCCAAAGGTAGATTTGTTAGGGAGGCCATTTCTGGGGTTAAATGCAACATATTCAAGTGGAAGGCTCTGCCAGGACAACTGAGGTGAACTTTACATACACAAACAGCTAAGTCCACTTATAACAACATTCTTGACTAACTTTATTTTAGTTAAATTATAATAGATTACTAAATTAAATGAAGACAGAACTGCTGACACAAATCCATCAGTATAAGAACTCAAATTAATTCACATGCAGGCTAACTGCAAGTACTTCATTTTATCTAAGTAACTGTACCTTAACAGTGATGTACACACCACACTCTATAAATAAGCTCTGCTGCAGTGTAATTTTATTTTTCAAACAGCAGCCCAAGCAGTCAGAAGAATTTCCCACAGAGCAAATACAGAATCCAAACAGGAGGAAGACCTTAAAAATGTTAACGTTTGTTCACTGGAAAGTTTCCCCATCACTGCATTTTCCAGTAACAAAGATGTTGTCAGAAATGACAATTTTTCCTGTCCCCTGATGATGCCTTGCTAGCATTTGGTTATAAGCCATAAAGCAGGAATAATTTCAGCCTGTCAGGAGTCTAGCTAATGCCCAGTTTCCCCCTAGAGAGAATTCCTGTCAAACGTAATGAGAGCTCCAAAGGCCCTTTCTACAACATAATGAGCACTTAGGCCATGCTGGTGATCAGCCAGCAAAAAGCATCAATTTGAGCCTGGCTACACCCTTGGGGGTAGACGTCACCAGTTAATAAGAATTATGATTACTATCTGTCAAAAGCCTCCTCAGAACTTATCCTTAGCGGTGGAAATTCAGAAGAATGTCATTGTTAGGCTGTTTTTTTTTTTTGCTTCCTGTTGTCTAAGGCCACCTACATACTGAACTGCAACACCATTTGGCATCCTCACTGCAGGTATCTAAATCAATAGCCTTTAACATGAAGGTGCTACTTTTACCAGAAATTAGAATTACTTAACAACTAAAAGCATAGTATCTGAGATTCACATCCAGAGAAATGTGTTTATGCCTTTAAAAACTTACTCTTAACAGCACACACAGAGCAAGTGTGCACTGTTCTCCCTCGCTACAACACAGATATAATGCTCTGTCATAAATCTTAAACACTTCCTTAGTATCACTGCCTACAGGGTACATAATTCTAATTGCCATAAATACAGAACACTAAATCTTTACACATATGTTAAGGTCAAAGTGGAAACCTTAGTTCTCACACACTTTAATTCTATGGGCTTAAATGACTTTATTTAAAGTTAATTCCTAGCACACAAACTGAAATCACACATTCCTCTTCAAAGATCTCCTGAAAATTACATACATTTTGCAGCAAATGAGCTTCCTATACAGATACTGGCTTCCTCACAGGTTACAGTACGCCAATAAGTTGTTGAAGAGAAAAAATGTAAGAAAAAAAAGTCTTGAAAACACTATGAAAAACTATGAAAAGTCACCTCAAAGGAAAACTGACATTGTTCTAAAACACAAGCCACAAGAAAATTAGTTAAGCTACAGTACATAACCAAATCAAACACAAAGCTTACTGTTCCATCAGGTTATTTGGTGCATTATTTAAAAAAAAAAAAAAAGGTTGTTATGATACTACATCTTTTAATGACATTTTGAATTGAAACAAGCATACCTCCAAAACCCAAAAGAACACCTACCCAGATTTGCAGATAGAAAGCTATAATGGAATTACAATGCCACCTTACCAAATATAATATTTTCAGGGAAAAACAAAACAAACAACAACAAAAAACCCCCAAATCCAAAAAAACAAAGAGTTCAGAGTTATAAAAGCAGAATTCAACTCTGTAATTCACTTGGTTAATGAATGTCTTTGAATATACTGAAGATCTGAAGCCTGAACTAATCAATTTCTTCGCTGTGCCCTAGCCGGTCAGCCATGCTCTTTAATTTAATGAAACAAGAGTTTTAGATGAAATAGCACATACACATCAAGAAAGAATTGTATTGTTGCACTTTGAAATGTGTCCAACTGTGCAACTTCATCTAATGATAATTTTTTTAAGAGGCCATCGATTTCTGAAAGACTTATTGTACTAGCATCTTGATGAAAAAGTGAATGTCAGCATATCTACAGAATACTTACACCCTGCCATTAATGCTTTATTTGGCAGACAATGACTACTCAATTGAGGGTCCTCTGGGCTGTGCAATCATTTAGCTTTTCTTCTCTTATGAGGTCCTTAGTGTCTTGTTCCAGTTCAATACTCTTTTTATTCACCATTATAGTGGCCATAAGTGTGAATTTTATGGGAACTTGCAAACTCATAGTCATAACTAGAGCTTTCCGAGTCACTAATCTCTTCATACCTTTGTAAGGCAAGGATTTGAGTAACTATGACTACATATGCTACACAGACATAAGATCAGTTCAACATGTCAGAGCCTCTACCAGTAACAAAACAAACAAAAAACCCAATTCAAAAAAACCCAAACTTATAAAGTACTGAACTCCATTTTTAAAACCACAGATACAAGACCTTCCCTATTTATGCCAAAGTTTTTCAGAACCAATACCAAAAAGGCATTTAACCAAATCTACACCTCGTCTGACAGGAGGTACGCAAAGGTCTACTAATCAGGCTACAAATCAGGCTATTGATTCAGACACAATACAGTCATCTGAGCATAAACAGCAGAGCTACATTTAAAAACACCAGTCAGACTGCAGATTTTGTGCCTTAAAAAACAAAATGTCTTACCTGTTTGTGCATTTCAATGTTTAATCCATACGACATTTCATAGTACTGCAAATAAATGAGCATACATTATTTTCTTATGCTGACATACGTTGTATTAGGAGATATTTACTGAAATAAAGATAGAACCAAATATACTTACCATCACATAATGCCTCTGCATTTCCGTCTTTTCACTTGCCAGTTTCTCACATTCCAATTTAAGGCTACAAAATAGATCATGCTTTAATGCAACATGTCATTTTTTTGATATCTACCCACCCTATTTGTATTTTGACAGAAGCTGCTAATTAAAAAAAACTCACGCCAACTTGCAATGTAGAAAAACTTAATTCATAATTCAAATAAAAAGGCTGAAGAGGAAATGTAAAGAACACTTCATGGGTGCTGTATGAGGCCTGAACTATCTCCAGAACCTAAACATATCCACCTTCGTACTTTGACAAAGAGCTGCTATTAAGTACTACAACTTACAAGCTAGAATAGGATCTGAATTTCTCTGAAGTACTTCTCAGGAGGAAAATAAATAAAATAGAGGCATTTCTTTCTATTCAGTGTTTAGTAAATTACTGCAAAGTAACATCACTCCCATTAACAATTACAGCTTGAGCAGAATTCCTATCTTAAATAAACTCTAGCAAATGCTACGCTGCTCAGAGCTTGAAAACTGGTAACTCTGACTGTCATTTACTGGCAAGTTTCTTTTCCATTTTTGTTTTCATAAACAAAAGTAAGTTGCATTTGGTACTTGCATATCTCATCATAAACAGTGGTATAATTCTGACTACTTTCACTGAGAGCCTCAACATTTCCTTTGTTTTCTATCAAATTGATTTTTTTAAAATGATACTTGTGAGCATCCTATGGAACAGTTAGCGGGCAAGCAGTATTTTTCACTTAAAATTACAATACTGAATGTTTTTCTAAAGCAATAAATGGCTTAAAGAAGTCAATGATTTTTGATAGTCATAGGTATCATAGGCAAAGAAAGGGGAAGTGTAACTAAAAGGAAGCGTTTCCCAAGTGGGAACCTTGTAAAGCTTTTACTTCTCTCCAATTATTCCAGGGGCATGTAAGTATAAAATTAAGGAAGATGCATGCTCCTTAACACCAGTTGCCCAGGGCCAGAAAGAACCTGTATCCTAAATCTCTGAAAGGACGTCAGCAGCAACACACGCACCACAAAGGTGAAGGGCAGCAGAGCAATGAGGAGTGCATCCCATGGCTTCCATGGATTCTGGCAAACTTTTTGTTACTACTCCAAGTACTTGTGTGCTTTAACCGTCCTCCCTGGGTCTCAACCACAGGACGTTGGCGTTTAATTAATTTTTGCATTAACACTACACACAAATAAGCAAACATGAGAAGTAGCCTCTTTAACGCGCTGTGCCACAGAATTTGCTTCTCTTGATATACTGAAATGACCACATACGGGTTCCCAAGACATATATATATTTCTTGATGCACAGAGGTGCCGAACGCTCCAGTTTCGACGCCAGCACCCTTTCGCAGCTGCTCGGGGAGCACGGGCCCTCGCAGGGCAGGGCTGTGCCCTCGTAGGTGCCCCGTGCACCCGGCAGCCCCCGCCCCCAACTGCGGACCGGGGCTGTCCACGCTGCCCTCACCGGCCCGTCGGGGTCCCTCGGCGGGGCGACGCCGCGACGCCGCACGCCACCGCCTGGACGCGCCCGTTCGCTGCAGCCCCCCGCGCCCGGCCGCGGACCGGGCGGCAGTCTCTGTTCCGGGGCGGCCCGCCGGCGCTCACCTGTGGTACTGCGCCTGAAGGAACTGGAACTCTTCTTTGATGCGGTCCAGCGACTCCGGGATGGTGAATTTGAAAGGCTGACCCGCAGCCTGGTGCGGGGTCTGGCGCGGTGGCGGCACGGGAGAGAGATGGACGTTCAGACACAGCGCGGCCGCCCGGCGGGGAAGAGGAGGCGGCGCTGCCCATCGCGGCCGGGCCAGAGCGATGGAGAGAGCGCCCGGCGCGGTACGCCCCCGCCCCGGAGCGCTGAGCACTTGTTACCCACCTTCCCGTCCCTCATCTGCGGTGGGGCCGAGGTTAACCGCGCTCCGGCTCCGACCCACCCGCTCCTGCCGCCGCCGTCTCCTCGGCGTGCCGGCTCCTCCCCGCCGACCCCCGCCGCGGAGGCACAGCCAGCCCCATTCCGCTGTGTTCGCCGGATGCTGCCCGGCCCGGCGGCGACCCCCCACCGTCATTCCCAAGGCAAGTAAGTTGCCCACGCAACAAAAAGTAGAGGGGACCGCTCCGCAGGCAGGATGAGCTGCTCCACCGCGGAGGGAATGAACTTGTGAGGGCGAACCTTCCTCTCCCTCCCTCCAGCTCCAGCCGAGTAAGCGAGCCGGCAGTGTGCGCCGGACCGCCCGGCCCTCGCCCCGCGCCCCTGACCCGCGGAACGGCGGCCCCAGTCGTACTTACAGGGTGCCGGCTCTGGGGGAACATGGCTCCGGCCGCGGCGGGTCTCCCTCGCAGCGCGGTTCTCGCGGCGAGACTCCCCGCCCTGCCCCGGCTTCACACTCGGTGCGCCAAGGGGACAGGAGCGGCGACACCCTCCGACCACCTTCCCTCCGCCGCCGCGGGCAGGAGCGGGGCGAGGCGCGGCTCAGTGCCCCCGCCGCGGGGACATCCCCCAGCCGCGGCGTCCTTTGTTGCTGTCGTTCCGAGGAGGGCTGAAGGTGGCCGGGAAAGGTGGCCGGGCCTCGCTTGGGACGGTCACCACCGCTCCGCGCTCCTTCGGCGGCGCTTCGACCGGCGGGCGGCGCCCGCAACGCCCGGGCGCAGCGGGACGGGACCCGACGGGGCGCAGAGGGGCAGGCAGCCCCTCAGCGGGTGTGAATAATCCCCTTCACGGACTCGCAAGTGGTCGATGCGATTGTAAGGCCAGAAACCCCGAGCGGAGGCGACTCCTCTCTCCACTTCTGCCCCTTGTCAAAAGAGGAAAATCCAGCCTGAGAAAGTGGGGCGCAGTGTCAGCGGTGGGACGGTCTCAAGCCGAGGAAGCGAAAAAAGTCTCCAGGGAGGGACACGGTGCTCCCAGGCGTCTGCGGAGGGGGACAAACCACCAGCAAGACACAGAAGGATGAACAAGGGAGGAAGGCAGGAGGAGGAGGAAGAAGGCGGGCGGGGGCTCTTGCACAGCCGTCCCCGATCGGAGCAGCTCCAATAGCACATGCACGAAACGCTGGAGGACAGAGGAGAGGATACCACACACGCAGCAGAGACTCTTCCGTTAGTTGCAAAGAAGTCCCTAGGACAAAAGGAAAACAAACCCTTCAAGATGCTCGCTGGCCTTAGCGTCCAAGCAACCAGCCACGTTGGGGAAGATTTGGAGGGGGAAAAAAAATTAAAAGAAAAAATAAAAATAAAAAGCGTCCGTTTGAGGTTTAAATAAGACGGGAAGCTCCTTCGCGCAACAGCACCACTACAGCCTCCTCCAGGCGGGTGCGTATCTGGGAGCTGCGCGTCTCACCAGAGCCCCCCGAGCGGCTACATCAGCAGCAGCATCATCCTCATCCTCGCTCTTCTCCGCGGTGGCCCGCCGCTCCTCGTCAACCTGGGATAAAGTTCTCCCCGACTGAAAAATCCGAACTCGAGCGCACGGGAACACCACCGGCTTCCTTTTCCCCGTCCCCTCCGCGCCGGCCAACGGCAAGGGGAAGCCGAGGCGGCGGCCTGGCGGGCGGCGCTCGGCGGGACCGGAGCGCGGCCGCGGCCGAGCTGGACACGCCGCGCTCGCCCGCGCCGCTTACATTAGCACGCGGTTTCACACTCCGCCGGCTAACCAGCCGCGCGGCCCCGCCCACGCCGCCGCGCGGGGGGGCGGCCGCCCAATCGCCGGCCCCACCGCCAACGTGGCCCCGTGACGCGCCTCAGCCCCGCGGACCAATGGCGAGAGCCGGAGTCGCGCCGCCTTTCGGCTCTCTCTGTGAAGCGTTTTGCGGCGGAGCGGCGGGAGCGCTCCGGGCTGGCCAATGGGCGGGCGCGGGGCGCGCGGCGCCGCGGGGGGGGCGGGGAAGGTCGGCGGGAAGGAGAGCGGGGAGGCCGAGCTGTCCATCAAAGTAACGTGGGGCTCCCGCGCGGGCGGGCGGGGCTGCGGCGGCGCGCGTGCGGCGCCTGCGCGCGCTCCTCCCCTGCCGGAGACGCGGGNCGGGGAAGGTCGGCGGGAAGGAGAGCGGGGAGGCCGAGCTGTCCATCAAAGTAACGTGGGGCTCCCGCGCGGGCGGGCGGGGCTGCGGCGGCGCGCGTGCGGCGCCTGCGCGCGCTCCTCCCCTGCCGGAGACGCGGGTGCGGGGCTGGCCCTGGAGAGCGGCCCCGGCACTCCGGGCCCGGCGAGCGGCCTCGGCACTCCGGGCTCTGAACAGCGGCCTCGGCACTCCGGGCCCTGGACAGCGGCCCCGGCACTCCGGGCCCGGCGAGCGGCCTCGGCACACCGGGCCCTGGATAGCGGCCCCGGCACTCTGGGCCCGGGGAGCGGCCTCGGCACTCCGGGCTCTGAACAGCGGCCCCGGCACTCTGGGCCCGGGGAGCGGCCTCGGCACTCCGGGCTGTGAACAGCGGCCCCGGCACTCCAAGCCCGGGAAGCGGCCCCGGCACTCCGGGCCCGGGGAGCGGCCCCGGCACAGCGACCCCGGACAGCCCGCCCCGCACGGCGACCCGCGCTGACACTGCGGCGGGCGGGTCGGACGCGCGGCCCCGCCTCGTTCGCCAAGCGGCAGCGGCAGGGCCGTGGCACCTGCTGACAGTGCGCCACGGAAAACGCCGAAAGCAAGGATAAACCCTCCCGCCTGCTTGCGCGGCTCGGGGCACGCCAGCTGCTATGTGGGTTGGAATGACCCTCTGATCAGACGGAAGCTGTCCTTTGGGGAAAACCGGCTTGTTTTTAAGAGGGGCTTGATAGAGGAAAGCTGTCAAGAATTTTGGTTTATAGGCCCACTTGAGGTAGATGAGGGTCAAACAAATTCCACAGACTGTGTGCTTGCTGAGGAGATGACAAACGGTGACATAGCTTGCAGTGGGAAGTAAACTTCAAAACATACCCTCTGTTAGCAAGCACCTTATAGCAGAATTCCACAACGAGGTGTGAAATACCTTTGGACTTAAAACGGTGCCTTAAGACACACTTATGCTATTAGTATACACCTGTGTGCTACCTAAAGTGGTCTTAGCATGTTGACTCACATCATTTAAACATGGTAAGGGTGATGCTATAGTCTCCATTTTCTTAAAATTCCCCACTAATGTTTACTAGATACAGATTACTTCCTTAGAACTGGCTTGTTTTTTCATCTTGAATCCTAACGAAAGCAGTCTGTGTTTAAAATATGATAGGAAATTTAATGTTTTGCAATATCAAGGTAAAGCTTTACTCATTCAGGAGTGATAACTTCCCATTATTATTCCCAGCATATTCTATATTCCCAGTTTTACTTAAAACACAACCAACACAAAAGGAAATTAAACTGTCTCAGTCTTCTGCAGTGAAAAGTTTGTACTTCATTCCAGGACTGCAGAGTATTGTCATTGAGCACTGATACATCTGTGTCTCTGTGCTTGTCTGTGTACATGTAGATAGGTATGTGTGTTTCTATTTATGTATAGGGTGCATATATGCATCCTGGGGAACACATGAATAAATACATGGGCTTTTAATGGTTTTTAAGACATGAGGCAAAATACCCTTGATAGTGAGCTTTGATAGATTGTGGTTCCTAGGACGGGAGTGTAAACTTCTCTGGTGTTCCGCTTGCATAAGCAAAGCTAAAAATCTTGCATTCTGTTCCCAGCTCTTCTCTTGTTCTCTTGAACAAGCCAACTCTACTCTGTTTGTAGCAATGGAAAGCTTAATTGCTTAATGCTTATTAAAGTACTTAGATCTTCAGATGAAAGGTGCCATAAAAATGCAAACTATGATTATACACTTTGTGTGTGTACCTAGTAGCTATGGAGTCTATAATAATGTAACACTTACCTAACTTTCGTTGTACTTTGCTTAACTTGCTGGCACAAGTTGTTAATGAGATATTGACAGATATGACATTAAAACAACACTGCGTTTTGGAACATAAAATAAAGGGATTTGGTTTTTTTAATTGCTCACCTACATGAAAGTTGAAATGTCTTGTTACTTGTATTTGTCAACATTAAAACATCCAAGGCATGTTTTAACAGAAAGAGAAAAGCTCTGTTTTCCTGGTTTTTATTAGCAAGTGCTTTTAACCTACATAGATTCTGGAATCAGACACTTAAGGGCATTTTGAATCTTATCCATTATATTTGAAATAGAAGAGCTGTACAAGCAGGAGCAGAATCAAATGTGATGGCTTTTTTTTCAAATGAGAACCACTGACATTATATAGCAGGAGTAATAACCAACATGATCTGATATTTAACTAATTTATAATGCATCATCATTGGCTCATTAGAACATAAAAAAAATTTCTTTTTGTTGGATGAGTTTAAATCTGGGTTAATTCCAGGAAACTGAACATTCTCATTCCATGGCAATATTCACTATTTATACCACAGAAAGGCAGCAAAGTATGGCTAAGCATGTTGTGTTCCAGTGGGTAACATTTTATACTAGATCATTATTCCATCATTACACAATGCTGTATATGCTCTACAAAATTCTCCAACTGGATTAAAAATAATTGTTTTTAAATCTCTGTCTCATGTTTTAAAAGTAAAATTTAAATATTTCCTTCAGTGTTAACCCTCCCAAACATACTGCCTAGTCATCCATTTGACTCGGTTGTTTGAAATCAGGCTTTTACTGTAAGAGTTTTAGTGTAGTCTTCCTACCTCATATAGCAAAAGGCCTAATCCTAAACTGGCTATGTACTGTAAACTCACTCTGGAAGCAGTTGAAGCTTTGAGAAGAAAAAAAAAAACCCTGTTGGGTCCAAAATGTAGGTTAAACATGCTAAAAAGAGTTTCAGATGTAGTATCCATTTCTTAGGAAAACAATGTATTGTGTGATGTTCTGTTTAATGCGCTGTTTATTATTTTTTTCTTCACTGTTCACAGTACTGTTTACAGACAATATTTTTTAACTTTGCACAAACTGGCACATAAAACAAAAATGTTGATGATGTTAATCACTAGGAGTTAGCTGCAGGTGGGCGGTAAACAATTTAGCAAATGTGTGATTTGTCCCACTCTTCTTCTCTATATAGTGAGAGCAAGTCTACGGAGGAAGCAATTCTAAGATTCAACAGAGTTTATGCTTTCAAAGTTTTAGATGGATCATTGGATTTTCAGCTGAAAGAGAAACATGCATATGTTCATCAGCATGGGGTTGTTCTATTTGGTTTTGCTTGTTTTAGGGTTTGGGGTTTTTTACTGCCAGTGTAGTGCAGATGAAATAGAAAAAAAAATAGTACCTGAATCATATATTACATGTGGTATAGTAGTGACTGTCTATACAGTTGAAAGAATAATAATCATGTATGCAAAACAATATAATTTTTAAAATACTCATTTATTTATGAAGTGCAAATGGTGTGAACAGGGTAAAGCAATTACATTTCTAATTATTTGCTATCTTTTGGCTAATAGCCATTTCATACCCTCTTTGTAATTTGATTTCTTTCTAATTAGTAGCTTTCCTTGTAGGCAAGAATGTTCAAAAAGTTGCACTAGGTCATTTTATCATCATGACTGTATTCACTTCCCTCATTCTTTCACTCTTAAAAAATCCTTGAGTTGAATTTGAAAAAAAAACAAGTCAGTAGCAGATCGTGTAGCAGTAAAACCTCAAATAGAATCAGATCCGAAGAATCCCTTTTGGTTTCACACAATATGGTAAAATTAGAGATTGCAAGAAACAAAAAAAAATTAAACTGGGAAGATTTGAGAAGAAATGACTGGGCTTTATGAAAATGACACATTGACTGGCCAGTGTGTTTTTTTATCGACAATTTCTTTGTTGAGGCATAGATCAAAGAAACCTGCATATGTTTTCATTTTGTTCTAAGTCTAACTAGAAAATTACATCCAGATGTTTAATAGGCATTCTGTTGGTTTTCTGCATTGATTAGATATGTTGGTACTGTTTGCTTACAAGTGTAGCCGGATCATTAGCTAATGCAAAGAAATGTTTGTAGCGAGTTGCTAATTAGGTCTTTTGGAAACTCTCCATACTAAGGAACAATTTGTACAGTGGCCAGAAAAACTTGCGGTACTTGAGAAGTCGCTTTCCCTTCTGTGTCTGGGAAAAAACAGTCAGTTGCTTTCCCTAATCTTCTTTTGCCTACAGGGATTGCAGCTTGATCCCAGTGGGTTGAAGTGCAAATAAATTAGGAAGAGACCACACACATGCACGTGCGCACGCACACACACACACACACATTCCCCACCCACACTCTCCCCCCACCCCAATCTGCTCCTTTAGTCAAAATTCAGTTGTACAATCTTACAAAAAGCTAGCCAAAATGGAGTGCTTAAAACTAAAATGTGTTAAATTCTCAACATTCGTGTTATCAAATACACAGCATTTTTGAGCATACTTTAGAGACAGATGGGGAAGCCCTTTATGATAAATGAGTGTACTTGAATTCATTACTGTGGTACTTATAATTAAAGTAGCTCTTTCTCAACTTCACTACTTCTGCAGGGTACTTTAAGACAAAGCTTGGGGAAAGTGTATACATGGATGATGGAGGGGTGAAAGGCACAGAAGTACTTTAATCATCTGTGTTTTGTTAAGTCCAAAAAGAGGTCAGATGTATTACCTGTTTACAACATTGACACAGAAATTGTTGTAGACTTCATGGCTCTGGCCTGATAACCTTCTAGGTGCAATGTCACCTTCTAAAGGATGCTTGACAGTGTCAGTAACATTTCTAATAAAGACCACTTGCCAGTATATCACACTTCAGCCTGTAGCAGAATGAGGCTTCCATCGCAGGAGGTGACAGCTAAAGGAGCAATGTGTGTATATTTTGTACAGTAAATGAAAGCACATGATCATACCAGCTCCCTGATCCTGTCATCACACACATGACAAAGTTTTAGTCCTGGAATTAGTCCCTTTGAAATCCAAGACAATATTTACTTGAAAAAAATATTCCTTTGTGTCAGACTTCACCAGATCAGGGCTGTGCATACAGAATAGTTTACAGAATATGTGGTGTGTGACATACATATGCAAAACACATATGTTTTTATCAATGATGCCATGCAAGTGTAGAAGTTTTATCCCCCTTTTCAGGAGCTACCTAAAAAGGAATGTTGCCTCAAAGGTACAGTTAGTTGTTGCACTTCAGTGGACTAGTTGTGGGATACTGTTTTTCCTTGCCTGGCAAAGCACTAAAACTTTTCCATCCCATTTTGGTTCCATATATATAGCCTTTTGACAAGATTAATAGAAGGTTTTTTTCCCTTAAGCTGTCAGTAACATTAGAAAGAGTCTACTGATCACCAAAGACCCTTAGACTTAAAACCACAGGGGAAATACCATTGAGATAAATGTGACAATTGTGTAAATCATACTTTCAAAACCTTTGTTGAAATGGCTGAAGGAAGTTTCATTGTGCAAAGAAAGGGATTGTCTGAGAGGGAGAGATGACTCCAAGTGCACTAGCATTTCAGGATTAGGAGCAGCAACTTGCTTGCTGCTGCTAAGGTACATGAAGCACTATCCTTCATCCTGGTATCTGTTCTCCACGTATGAAAGGAGCAGCCTGTAGGAATCTTTAAAGTACAGATGTGATACAGAAATACCGTGTGTGGAGCCATGGCTCTCTGTCAGCCAATAAGAAGCAGATTAAACTGAAAGTTGGCTTGAATTTGGCAGCTGTTTCCTGTAATACTTCTGCCTCTCAGTCCTTCAGAAGACGTTCTTGCCTACTGAGGTTTTAAACATCACATGAGCTGCTCTTATTCCAACCTTCTACTCCAGGTCTCAGATTTCAGTCTGATAGCATCTAGATGAGAGCAGATTGTCCTGTCCTGCTGTCTCTTCGTAATGCAGATGCTGTAATGGGCTGGCATGCTATGGCCGCAACATCTGTGGAGATGCTCTTCCAGCGCAGGTGGCAGAAAGGCATTAAGTCTGCTTCCAGCTTTCCCCATGCTCTAAAAGCTCTGGGCTCCCATATTCTTGCGGGAATGGAATTAACAAATATGTCTTTTAGGACCCAAGGAGAAGAGGAGGAATTACATGAAAGAAGTTGCTGCACAAGGATAGTGATGTGGAGGAGAAATGGGGAGACGAATTAAACAAGGACCAAACAGTACTAGCGTGATACAATTCTTAACAAATGTGGAAATTTCCTTAGTAAAACACTATTGAACTTCAGGCAAGATTGTAAACAGTAACAGTTACTCACCATATAAAAAGAAAATAATTAAGCTCTGAGTCATCCAGCACTGCCCACCTCTCTGTTTTTCTACTTACACTGCCCTTCCACTACATTCAATGAAGGTGTCTCAGTTTATACCTGAGGGGCTAACATGTAATGACAACTGTGATTATTAATTGAGTATATCCATTTTCCAAAATATGAAATAATAAATTCCACCATTTGACATACACATAGAATTGTCACTAATATGTATCATCTACTCAGTCCGCAAGTAAATGTCCACATGAAGCATCCAATCAAAAGGGCATATCTTGCCTGTCCATCTATTGTGTGTCCATCTATGTCCATCTATTCTGATACACTCAGAATATGATCATAATCATTGGCATCATCCAGTAGAAAATTGGTAAAGAAAGGAAAAATAGATCCATCCTCTTTAATTCCATTTATATATTGCTGCCTCTAAAATACCAATATGCCTTCTACTGCAGAAAACCACATCATGAATTCATAGACAGTAGAGTAACTGTGGTTAGTAGTCCAAATATCTGAATATTTAGCAGTAAGAAAGCAAGATGAAGAGTTAATAACAATATTGCTTGTTGAGAAGAGAGCAGCCAAAGTCACTGAAAAGATATCTTTTGCGAAAACAAGAGGGCTAATAAGTACAGTATAGTTGGGATGTTGAACACTGCTTTGGTGTGGAGGGGATGGTGGGGGCAGGGAGGGGTTGTGTTACATTGTTTTGGGTCTCAGTTGTTTTTTGTTGTTGTTGGTTGGTTGGGTTTGGGTGTGTCTTTTGCACAAGAACGATTTTCCATCTATCCACCTAAGCTCAAAAGCAATGAAAAGTATGCACATATTCATAATTTACTATTATAAATTCAATAGTTGGTAGCAAGACATTTTCTAACCAGCCTCTCAGGTTTTCTGCTGTAGTTTTACTGTTAATGTGCTTATGCATGGTCAGGTGCTCAGCTGTCCGAGTTAAGTAGCATCTATGCAGAAGAAAATCTCAATGCAGCATGACCCTAGAGCGTAGCTCAGGAGAACGTCTGTGCCCTAAAACCAGCAGTAGATTGTACTCTGGGAACAGACTGACTCTCATAAGTGAAACCATTATATCTTCATTAATTTTGCAATAAAATAGTTTGCAAATCTCACCCATGTAAACCCCAAAAAGCAGAAAGTAAGCAGCACAAGGCATACAGAAAAAGAGGCGCACATGCACCATTTAGCATTATTGTACATTGAAGTAAATACTCATATATTGACTGTATTTTGTTTTTGATTAAGGTGTTTCACTTAAATGAAAGAGACAAGATTAGTCATCTAAAGGTGGGACAAGACCACTTTTATCAGTTCTTTTCACATCTGCAAGTGAAATACCTCCTGCTGTGTCCTGTTGTGTCGTGTTGTGTCCTGTCCTGTCTGCTCCTCTCTTCTCCTCTCCTCTTCCTCTTTTCTCCTCCTTTCTTTTCTTTCCTCTATATTTTTCTTTATCTCAACAAAGCTGAGAAACATTGCTCTAACAAAAGAAAGATGTGGATAAACATTTAGGGATATTTCCTACGTGCATTTTGCACCGCAAATTTACAGTGTTATAGATCAATTCAGAATACGGCATTTAATTTTCAAGAAAAATGTACTACCTGCAGTGGAGAGCAGTTACTTCAATGCAACTCCTTCAAAAGAGCAGAGGTATTTAATTAATTTAGTTAATTTGGGAAAGTATTGTCCCTTTTGGTTTTATTTACATAATTTTATTAGGAGTTTAATTTTTCCTATATTTCTTATAAATTCTGATGTGTCTGAATAGACACCTGAATGCCTATCTCAAGTCTCCCTTTAAGCTAGTAGATTTTTTGTTTTGAAATCACACCTAGTTAGAACTAGAGTGTTGTACACTTTCTTTTATTAAGCTATCAGTTTCATTGTCAGGAAAAATAGAGCAAATAAATGTAGGGAGGAAAAAAACCCCACAAATTTTTGCTGAACTTTAGGTCCGTCGTAGTCTGAGATACTATAGGAAGAGAAAAGACTGTGTTCTAAAGGATTTCTCTTTAAGTGGTTCACATAGGGCTCCTGCTGAACTGGTCAGATGGTGCAGACAAGGTCCCACATGTCTTTAAATAAGTTTTGACTATTTGTTGTTTCTCTCTGAACTAGCCAGCCAAACCACAAGACAACTTCTGAATTCACAATTGAGCAAAACTCCCCACAAGCAAATTGCTCAACAAAGCCTGGCATATTTTACCCCTGTGTTTGAAAACAATAGGAAAGAGAAGCACATTTACTTCTATCCCAATTTACTTCCATCCCAAGTTATCAGACACCTCAGAGAAGGTCCATGATATGCAACAGGTCATTTATGGAGTATTGCACTGGGATGGTCGTCTTCTAATGGTTTCCCTTGAATGTGGGACATAAACCTCATCTTCTTTTCTCTGCCTCACACATTGTCCTACCTTGTTTGATAGCATTGTTCAAGATGATGTGTGCCCCCATCCCCTCAGTCATAAAACCATGAGTGACTCTCAGTGAATGAGGTAGAGCGCTAACTGTAGCTTTCTATGCATTCAAGAGGTCCCATTCCCTTCAGATGAGGCAGGATTTCGTCCTAGGTATCTGACATGTTTAGTAAACTATACTGAATGCCCCAAGACATATTGAGAGTTTTTTTCAGAGAGAAAATCAACCATACAGAATCACCTATGTTCCCCTAATTGTCAAGCAAAGCTTTCTTTTCAAGAAACCTAGGCAATTGTGGAAATATTTCTGGGAAAAATTTCACTATAGGGAATATTTGTCCGTCTTTTCCCACTCTTTCCTCTTTTAAGGTCTTTCACAATTTTGCTGCTCTGCATTAATATCTTCTTTTGCCTAGGAAGAACATGTGGGACTGGTTTACTTACTTGCACAAAGAAGTGCTAGAATATACTTTATCTGGAATTACAGTACTAGTGTTGGCGTTTTAGGAGTTCTCCTCTTGTTTGTTTTTTTTTTTCTCTTAAAGAATTTTCCCCATACATGTCGCTAGGAGACAATAACGACTGGATACTTAAGAGAGACAAAAGACCCGACCACAGCTGGGGGAGGGGTCCAGCAAAAAAGGGAAACTCACAGGTACTGTTTAGATCACTGAGTGTGGTATATACAAAATTATGGATAAGACACAAACTATTGTATGATACAGGGTGTAATTTTGTTTCTTGATTGTTTTGAGAAAACAATTTGCTGTTCCTTGGTAAATCAGAAAGTTGCTTATGCATATATATATATGTGTGTGTGTATATATATATATATACACATATACATGTGATTACATCCATGTAGGTGTAGACATGTACATATACAACAGCATGAGGTAAGAGCTGATCAATATAATTCCCAGGCAAGTCATTCAGTGAACATGAAGGGTTGTGAAGAGAATCTGATCCAGAAGTGCTAAACTTTCAGTTTATGCCATGATTCATTGAAGTTAAACCAAAGTAACCTCACTTTTTTTTTTTTTTTTTTTTTTTTCCGCATTCCAAATCATTATGCAAAATGCAAACAGTCTGGTTAAAAGTGTCCCTTTTAAGAGCATCAGATGCCAGGGAATGTTGCTGTCTTCTGCTTTCAGCATTTTAGATCTTCTGTTCCTTAGTATAAATGGCAAACTGCTCCCGGCACCTGAAAAGTAGTGTTAAAATGCACTGAAATTATTGGCATGATACTGAAAAATGCAAACAGCCTACCCAAAGGAATATCACCTTCATTTAGATGATCTGTTTGCAAATGTGTATATCTGTGAAGACATATTAATATAGATTTTACCACAAAATAAATACATGGAGAATAATTTAAATTAAATCATTAATATCTGCTGATATCTTAGGAGGAAAAAAGCTTCTGAAGATAATTATGTAATTACGAGTCCAAAAGACCTTAGTTTTTTATCATATGGTAAGAAAATCGTGGAACATTGTTCTTGCAGATTAAGTTCCTGTTCTTTTTTTGTGTAAAACTTTCTGAAGTTTTACACAAAAGCAAGGTGAAAATCATGGTAGGACATACTCAGAAGTTACATCTTGCTCTTCAGCTGCTGCACAACAAAATGAAAGAGTCAGTGGTTTACTAGGGGAATCCAAAATCTTCTGCTGTGATGTAGTCCTCAGGTTTTATGAAAGAGCACTGGAGACCATCAATTCAGATACTCCTACACCACTTCATGTGTATAGTGGTGTTGGTTTGGTCCCGCAAAATAATCACTAGTTGGCTTTTTTTTTTTTAACATACCAAGTAACACCCTCAGGTTTCAGGGTAAAAACAGCCACAAATATGAAACCCTGTTTCATCCAGTCTTGTAATTCCAGATTGGAAAAAAAAAGTTTGGCTTGGTGTCTGTCCCATTTACTTTAAAGGGAAGTCAGACTGTTTCTGTGAAGCAGAGAATAAATTAGTAAAATAATTTTTTCCATTATATTAACAATATTCTAATTCAAAATCTTGTTTTAGTCAGTCTAGATCAAAGTGTCTGTTGTTGTATTACCACTTAAAACTAATCTTTTACATAAATCCGCTGAATATTCATGTGTCAGAGGTATTTTAAGAAAAAGAACTTAGTAAAGTGAAGTTATTATTTTGTTGCAAGTAGGTTGGGCCCACTCATTTCTCTGATATTTGTAAACCCAAGTGTTTATCCATGGGTATATGAAGGACTAAGGGCTAGTTATGTGTCTAATGATTCTTTCCAGTTCAGTAAGAACTTAAAGATCCAGCTACAGATCACTGCTAAAAGACCTCTTCTTTTGGTTCAAAGGCAAGAAATCTGTGGTTTGTAAATTAAGTATCAGGATTCTATAGGTGTTGAAGGTTATCAGAGGGAAGCAGTCACACTAACAAGGTTGGAGTTTATACCTTTTGGTTTTTCTTTTACTGCTTGAAGAAACCTCATAGAATTTCATTTTAGGGCTTTATCTCTTTCAACTAGAATACAATAAAAATGTTGGCTAAAAAAACCTGAGTACTTCTTTTAAAGTACTTTTTAAATAACTGCTTTGGAGTATTTTGCAAAATGCCTAGGTTTTAACTTCAATTACTTGATTATTGTGTGATATTTGTAGGAAGGTATTTATATTTTTCTTTCATGTCATCAAAGGTGTGCTTTTAAGGGGCAGAAACAAAGATTCGTGTGACCAAACTGTTTTCCACAAACCTTATTTAAGATTCTTTTTCAAAATATTTGGGTCTCTGCTCATGTCAGTTGTGGGAAAAGTTTAAGATAGAATTGGTAGCATGCCAATACAGTAAAGAGGCACTAACCTGTTTGCAATTAGTGGTCACAGCTAGGTCACTTTCAGTGTCCGTGCTATCTCATTTAGGGCTTGTTATCAACCATGTGCTGGGTATTTTGGTGGCAACTGGTACCTGAAGTGTTTCTGCAAGGAAGAGATATTCTGTGATTGCTTGTAATTTTGCAGTACAATGACTTCCCTTCTGGAGCAAGGGTGAAGTATTTCAACCCATTGCAATGGGGAACTTGCTGTAATAACCACAAAACAACCTTGAAGAGCTGAAGAAATATGATTGGGTGCTAATGTCATATTAAAATAATTTTCAAAGAGTACACTGAAAGCTCCACTGGAAAAAAGCAACTGTCAAAACATGGAATTTTTCATTTAGTTGAATTTTTGATTTGTCATTTGCAACTGCTGAAATACAGGAATAGCAACCATACTTTATTGATCAATGCAAACTGATAAAATGGCACTAGCTCAATAGGATAATATGCCAACATATGGGCATATTATGAGAGAGGAACAACAGCAGCCATCGGGAACACTGTCTTAGCTCTCCACAAAACATAGGGATAGCCAATAGGTACATCAAGGGGAGAAGCTTGCTTTTTTAGAAGAGAGTGGTGTCCACATTCCTCTTAAAGGAATACTGCCAATGGTTCAGTTCTCCTTGTGTCAAGGGGGGTGCTATTATCAGATACTTTCACCTGATAACTGCGTAATGATGCTTTTGACGTGGAACAGTTCTGTGCAGATTCCTTTGTAGTGCCCCAATTTCATCTACTTCATGAAAAATTTGTGGTATATAGTCAGATGTGACCATGAAGATACCTTTTACGTATTTGTTTTTGTCAAATATTAAGATTTTAGTCAGAAATTCATGACAGAAAAGAGGTGCAACTGAAAAAACTGTAAGAGGCATTTGGTGTACCCAGAGATTTAGCAACTAAGGTAATATGAGAAGAAAGAACTCCAAGCAAAATGAATCACAGCCTTGTGCTTTTATACATCTAGATCTAATAGGGCTGCAGTAACTCCAAAAGGAAGGAGCCACATCCTCAGACAAACAGATTTCATGCTAGGCACCACAGGCTACATTGATAAAGTGTGGTTGTAAGCCATGTCTTCTTTCTGGTGGAGTTTCCCCTAAAGATTAGGGGAAAAAACAACTTTAAAACAACTTTAAAGCAATCTTTTGCTGGAAGTCATAGCAGAAGAATATAAGCAGACATTTCTCTACAGAGTGCAAGGTTTGGTTTATGCGTACTAAAAAGCTCTGTTTTATCTATACTTAAGTGATAAAAATATGGAAAATATGAAAAAATCAATCAATCTACATTTTAAATCAAATATATGTTGAGCTTTCTCATAAACAGCAAGTCACAGTCATTTCTACATGTTTATATGTATGTTTGAAATAATAAACCCCATTTAATGTGATTGTCTTCATGCTGTAGTTCAAATCCTAGAATATTTATAAAAGTAACTTCTAGAATTTTTTTTTTTTTAATATTATCAATTTTATAAATCTTGACTCAAGTTTCTCAGACTTGTGATGTATCTTAGTGAGAATTAATAGGCCTTTCTTAAATAAGAACAAAACCCAGTAGCTGTGAGTGGCTGGTAGAAGTCAGACTAAATTATCTTTCTCTTCTACAGTACTCTATCTACCAGAGGCTCTTTTGAGCTTCTACCAGGTTTCCTTCTTCATCTAGATTCTAACATCTGAAATGCAGAGGAAAAGCAAAGATCTAGTCTGTCCATAAGAAAATCTGATTCTTTTTAGTGGGCAGAAAAACTCCCTCTGTCAATCACATATGATATTTCCTAAGGACTGAGACTTTTTATAGTAGTGTCAACTGGAAATAGTATGTTGGTCAACAAATGGTCACAGCTTTCAATATTCAACAATCTTGATTGTGCTTCCTGCTATATTATTGCTGCTAATTACATTCTTGTGTCTCAGAAATCAACTATTTTCACTCTTAATTTAAAAAGAAAAAAAAAACAAACCCACAAACAAAAAACCAAATAAAACCCCAACCAACTGATCAAAACAAAACAAACAAAAAATCCCACCAAAACCCAACACAATGGCTTGTTAAAGAAGTGCAAGTGCATCCAAATTGATAAGCAACATTGAAGTTCTGCATCTTGTAATGTCATTGCTTCTTTGTAGCATGTTCCCACTATACCTACCAGTGGATATGCAAATTACAAAGTTGAAAGCCCTTACAGTTGAAAGTTTATTTTAAAATACCTCTTTTCCTAAAGAAATTTTTCTTTTTATTAAAATTATCTGGTAAACTTTTCCAGCATTTATATATTCTTTTGAATTATCTCATTGTGTGTGAGCACCATTGATGCACATTGATAATAGAAAATACCCAGGAATGACTTAATAGCACAGAAAAGTTGCAAATTCTGCTATGCAGTAGCCCAAGAAGTGCATTAACTGTTGAAAGATCTACAGCATTTCATCAGCTAAGTCTTCTGGAAATAAATATTTTGTTTGGAAACATAGCTTCTATAGCTTCCATATATTCTTTCAGAGTTTTTTGCCATTGCTTTTACCATTTTTTGCCATTCAAGAGATTTCCTGTTGAAAAGATCCAGTTGAAAAGATTGCTTTAAACTTGAAAGAAAAGGTCTCTCGTTTCTTTGGGTTTTTTTTTTTTTATTATGAGAGGAAGGAAACGTTGAAAAGCAACAAAAGAGTAAAGTAAGGTATTTCTGAGAAAGCACACCATGTTTCTTTTGTAGCATGCTGTATTCCTGCCTAGTAAATGAGGGAAAAGCTCTGGATGTGGTCTACCTGGACTTCAGTAAAGCCTTCAATCCTGTGTTCCACAGTATTCTGCAGGAGAACAGTCAGCCCATGTCTTGGATGGGTGCACTCTTTGCTGAGTAAGACCTGGATGGATGGCTGGGCCCAGAGTGTGAGTGAATGGAGTTACATCCAGCTGGTCACTACTGGGGCTCCCCAGGGCTCACTGTTGAAGCCAGTTCTGTTTAATATTGTTACTGATGACCTGAACAAGGGGATGAAGGGCACCCTCAGTCAATTTGCAGATGACACCAAATGGGAAGAGAGTGTTGATCTGCCAGAGGGTCAGAAGGCTCTGCAGAGGATCTGGACAGCCAAGGTCAGTGGCATGAGGCTCAACAAGGCAAAGTGCCTGGGTCTTCACTTTGGTCACAAGCACACTTCCCAGTTCCCAGGGGGGGCAGATCTCTGTGAAAATGACAAAGCAGTGGCTGCCAAGAAAGAAGGCTATGAAAAACAAGAAGCATTCCCAAAATCCATAGACAGTTGATGGCTGAATGGACAAGGTGAGGAGCATGACTTGCCTGTTAGGTGGAAACACCTCTTAAGGAGACTTAAAAGGGTTTGTGCCAAGAGAGAAGGCAAGTCCAAAAGACAAATTGGAGACTGTGTAGGCAGGCCTCAAAAAGTAGAAATACAACAGGAAAATTTCATGTCTATCATCAATTTAAAAAATAATTGATGAATTTCTCATAATGCTGGGTAATATTTAAGAGCAGTATGTACTCAGGCACATGGCTGACTGAAAAAACAGCCTTGGTTTCTTGTGGCTGATTGGAACTACTGACCAAGGTGATGAAGTGGCCTCTCATTCAGTTTGCAGATGACACCAAGTGAGGCAGAAACGTTGATTTGCTGGAGGAAGGAAGGCTCTAGGATAGAATAGATCTATAGGCTGAGGCCAGTGAGGTTCCTAGCTTGCATCTGACATAGTGTGGCCATCAGGACTAGGCAAGGGCTCACCCCCCTGCACTCTGCACTGGTGAGGCCACACCTTGAATCCTGTGTTCAGCTCTGGGCCCCTCATGGCAAGAGACATTGAGGAGCTGGAGAGTGACTACAAAAGAGCAATGGAGCTGGTGAAGGGTCTGGAGCACAAGTCTTATGACTACGCAAAATCACTTATTTGGAGGTTTTGTGCTGACATATCTGGCCCAAACGGTGGGTTAGTGCAAGGAAAATAATTATTTCTCAATTAAAAGAGTGTCCACAAGTAGGTAAACAGGCAGATGTTTGCTTCGGCAAAACCTGGAGCATGGATTCAAATCCTTTTTAACCAGTAGCATACCTATAAGAATCTGTTTTATTGTCTAGATTGTCAGCTTTTATCCCTTGTTTGTGGAACGTGTGATTTGATGTTTAAATAGAATATTTTCTTTCAGATTTTTGGATGGTGATAACTAGGGTATAATTTATCTTATTAATCCTTTCAGGTTGCCTTGTTTACATGACTAATGTTCCTGCGTCATGCATGTCTGATGCCAACCTATGGTTCTGTTGCCTCTTTGTCTTCCTAACTAAGCTTAAAATAAACAAAGAGCTTTTCTATCTTTTCAATCTTGCATTTCACTTTACATGCCATTCGGCTTTTAGAGGGTGTGTGAAACTCCTTTGGAAACAAAGTAGTAATTCATGTTTGCCTCTGAGAGAAACAATTACCTGTCTCTCATTTCCAGTAATCACCTTCTATGAGTAAACACTGTTTTTAAAAAATCCTGCCTTCATACAAAAAGAATTAACTTACTTGCTGCTCAAAGCTTTTTATTAGTAATAATATCTGTTTATATTTGTTGTGAGATGGCAAGAAAAGAAGATGGAGAGGAGAGGAGAGGAGAGGAGAGGAGAGGAGAGGATTTAATAGTTAAACAAAATACCCATGTGCATCTTTGAGTTCTGAGTATCACTTTTACAGCATGAGACTTCATTATGGTACATATTACAGTAGAGTTTTGATTGATACTTAAAGTAAGTTCAATTTCCTTAAAGAAAAAGAAAGTCTTTGAGACTGGAAGATCCTTCAATTTATAATAAAAATTTAATAAATTAAAGATTTCTTATGAACCTTGTATTTATCTTAGATATTTTTCCTGACCATGTTTTTAAAAAAATATTTTTAAATATTGCAACTCAGTTTTGGATTCCATTTGGAAATAATTTCTAAAGCATCTTGTTTGCATATTTCAATTGCATGGAGTCCATTTTTCATATGTTTGAGATTGCCTGTATTAATTTATACCTTCATATTTTAATTCATGAGGTTGTGAAAATTTTTCAGGCATTACAACTTTCCTTACCATTGGCCTCTCCTGTTGTTCTCTAAAAATAGCAATTATTTAATGCTGTAAAAATAATACATTCTTACATGGATGATTGATATTTTATCCTGCAAAAATCTGTGCTCATATGATTGTGCTTCTGTATGCCTTTCAGAGAAAGTCATTAATGTCTCTTTTTTGTACTGAACTGAGGTGAGGCTTGGGATGCATTCCTTTATGATAAACACAACACCACAAAGAAAAACCAAGATACTTTCTGCCTCAGAGATTCACAATCTGAAATTAGACTTTACATTCATCCCTCCTTGAAGACTTTTTCTCATCTAACAGATAAATAAAATCTGATTGTGTGAAAGGTGCAATGTAGGGAAAGAAAGGGGAAAAGTATGCTTGCCCTAAGTGTCTTTCCATGAACTGCACAAACCAAATGCATGCCAAAATTCCACATCCTGCTGTCAAGGACAATTCAGCAATGCACATAATGAAGAAATACTGGATAAACTCTACTTGAATCGACAACGCTGTTGACATCTAGATCAACCATTATTATGAAATCCAGTGGCAAAACATAAAGTGTATAGTTGCAATGTAATTAGGATATTATCTTTAACAGACTTTATGGAGGAGTGCAATTATTTTAAAATGGGAAAGAAGTAGGAGACGAAAAGAAATTCTGAGTTATTCTTATGTCTATTCTGACTGCCTTTTGATGGTTTTTCATTAGTTGGTCAACTACTACATGGAGCCTAAATCTGTGCCCATCTAAAAGTCATCGCTTTTTAACTCCAGCTTTTACTGCAGTAGATGTTGTGTTGGAAATTAAAGGCCTATGGAGTCAAACATCTCTTGAATAATATACTATCTGATGAATAATATAATAAATGACTCTTTCCATAATTCCTTTTTATATGCACATGAATGCTTTTGCATTGTTTGGCCTATGAGAACTCGTTTAAGAATGTTAAGGAGATTTTTTCTCTTGTGTAGTTTTGATTTGTCTCAGTGCATAGAAGGAAAGTAGTTTCCTAATTTTCCTCCTGTTCAAAAAAACTTTTGAAAGTCACTTTACATTAGAGAAAATGTCTCATGGAAGGCATACAGAGCAAACTCCTTTGTTTCCTTTCCAGAGTAAACACTTAGTCTGAGTGGTGTCATTGTAAGGGCATTCTGGCAATGAGCGGGAGACTGAACATCATAATTTTCATTTCTGCTTGTGTGTCAGCCTATCAGGGTCATGTCAGCAACAGTGCTTTTCTTACTGTATGACATGTTCAGAAGAGGAGTGGCAAATAGAAATACTGCTCTGAATCAGAAAGATGACACCTGGGAATGAATTTCTGGCAGATGCTATAAAAAATATAGATATTTTTTATAATCTTTTGCAGGCAAGGAGGCTCTTGAATAGAGAGACAAAATTAAATGTCATTGCACACACCCCTTCAATTTTGTCACCACACACTTTGTCATGGAAAAATGTCATTGATCCTCCTAGAGAAAGTGACAACAATTAAAGTGACTTTTAAACACAGTAACAGTATTAGATATGAGCCTAGCTATCCATAGTTAAAATGCACTGTTTCTTTTCTGAGTAGAACACTGTTACACTGTACCAGGACTGCCAGATGGTTATTTTTCACTATGACAAGGCTAATCTTGGCTCTGTGCAATGTAGTGCTTGGTGCTAAGATGAAGGCCACAGTTACAGGGATTTTGAAGAATGTAGGAAGGAGGATAATTTAAAGGGCCTTCTGAGTTTAATAATTGTTCCAATAGTTTTCAGTTACACTTCCCACTATTTCAAGAGAAATTGAAGCCTTACTCATACTGCAGTGCGATTCCCTGTTGAATTGTGTAGGGATATAGCCAGGCCCTGAGCTGAGGCCATGGTTCATGTGGAGATTTGGGACTTTTGACAACACTTGGGCTTAAGCACTTGGTGAATATGTAGTTTGGTGTTATGCACTCCAGCTACTGGTACAACAAAAGTGGAGAGTGAGGCCCATGGAGAACTCTAGAGAGAAAAAAGAGCTGCCTGATCCTGGACATAGGGAAATTTCAGGACAGTTGATGTCCTAACTTCTATCTCAGTCTTCTGCTTAGTTTTGGGATTGAGGGGATGTGATTCTCACAAGGAGCATCTACATCCACAGCTCAGGACACTAGCCTTTCCCTTAGGCAGTTGGGAAAGCCAGAGTCTCTTAAGTGCATTGGTGGAATAGAGGGGAGACAGAAGGAGAATTTCATTCCCTGTTTTTCCAGCATAGCACTGTTTCAGTTGAGCACCAGCCATCAGAATTTCAAATCTATTCTCGTGTGAGTATACTTTTTTTCCTTCTTTGCTCCAGCATATGTAAAAGGTCTGTGTGCTACCATGTTCACAGGTTTTAGGGTGGGAAGGAACAACTTTTTTTCCTTTTCAATCATTTAGTTATGAGACGTCACTCTGTGTGTATACTGGGCAATTATAAATAATTAAAACAGTCATGTACTTCAGAAGTAATGAGGGACACCATCACGCTTTCAGTGAGAAGCTTGAATTGGAGTTTCTTTACTTCTTTGGACAAACAGAATTTCCACTCTAATGTTGCTGTAATGTTGCTTTCAAGTGTCATTCTTATACATATTTCAGTCTACCTTGCCATTCTTGGAGTAGATTAAAAAAGATTCTAGCTACATTTCATCTTCTACAAGTATTTCTGCACCTTCTAATGAAATACTATTTCATAACCAGAGCAGCATTTCTTGGAAGATGTGTCTTACTCTTCCACAAATAAGAATATAAAGAATATATTTCACCAGACTATTCTTGTTCACATTGGCTCTGGTCAACAAACGAACTATTGTATCAGAGCTGGTGAGCTGTTCCTGTCTGAAATATTATTAACAAATTTTAGAGACTGCATTTTCTTATAAGCCTACTCATAAAACTTTGATGAGAAATCCTGTCCAGAAATTCCACATCTTCTTGCTAGAAACTAGCACTTCAGATCTTCGAGGATTTCACTAACACTAACTGTGGAGGTCCAGTTATAAAGGTAATGATGGAAATACTCTCCTCCAAAAAACATTGTTCAACTTTCTTAATGTGCTTGTTTATATTTTTCATGACTGCAGTATGAGCCAAGCAGTTGGTCTGCTTTTTAAAACAAGGAAGTACATACTGAAATCAAATCTAGTGTAAGAGGTATAATATCACTGCTTCCTATGGGGTTGTAGGAGGGCTGCATTTGCCCTGACTATGCAAACTTCATGTGAATCATCAAGGCACTGATGGACTGTGGATAGTTTTAAATCAGCTTTATCCTACAAACTGCATTTAAGTACTATCATTTCAATTAGTCAAAAATAGTTCCTCCTTTTTTATCTTGAAAGCATATTGCCAGCATTATAAAACTTGATTTTGTGAGCTTTTACACACTCTAATTATTTAATAATATTTTGTTAGAACAAGAAGCTGAAATGCCATCTGGTTCCACCAGTCTCGGTAAAAATCAGTGATTTAGAGGTTTTGTGACATATTTTTATTAATTATGTACTGATAAAATTCTTCCACTTCATCCAAAAGTAATCACACAGGACTTCTGATCCCATGGCTTGTGTTTTTCCACACTCCAGATTTAGACTGGCTGAGTATTTGTCCTATTACTACTGTGAACCATGCAATGCCTTACAATTGATGTATCTTATTTGTCTCTAATTGTTTAGGAATGACATTCCCACTGAAATCATGTGTTGCTCGATGTCTCTCCCCCTCTTTTTCCCCTCCCCCCATGGCACGCTGAAGAGGAGAACTGGAGACACTAAAGGTAAAGATCATGGGTTGAGATAAGAGCAATTTACTGGAAACAGCAATGAGCTAAGACAGGGAGCAGTAACAGCAACATAATCAATAATGAAATCTACAGGATAGGAAAACAATTAATGTGTGATTGCTTGGAACTGGGGTCCCCCATATTTACTCAACCAGAGGGACACTTCTCCCAGGAAAGGATTCCCTTTCCCCCATCCCTGGCAATAACACATAATAATAATATAGAATAACCTCCCAGTCCTGACTCCTCCAGGAAGAGAGGAGCCATGAAAGCTGCCAACAAGTAAGAGATCTATCATTCTTTATCTGATAGATGAGGAAGGGCATGGTGTAGAGTCCCTTCAGTAATATTAAAGGTGGGATTCATGGTGAGAACACTAATTCAGAATGAAGATTTGCTCCTGGAAATTTCCTTTTATAAAGCAACCTCCTCAGAAGCCTGTAAATTCAGTTTGCATGCCACTTTAAGACAAAGGGATGCCAGAACTGGCATGGCTCTTTTTTCCATTGCTGGTTTGCAAGTACAGGCTTGAAAGCAGGAATTCAAAGACGTAATAAAAGAAAAGAGCTTTGTTTCCAGCAAAATTCAAGATAATTCCATGAAAGAATAAAGATTTTTATTCAGAGGCAGTTAAACTGCCAATGAGCTCCCAGCTAAAATCCAGACAAAAATACTGTCAGCATCGACCTTGGATCAGAAGATTAACTTTAATGGCAAACTATTGTTCTGAATTTGTGCTTTTACTGGCCAATCCTATTAAAAAGCATTATATTACAAAGTCCATGTTTGCTTAGACCAGCATCTTTTATTATGTGGGATTTGCCTATTTTTTGTGGCGAATCTTTTTAACTGGTGTCAGTATCTGCTTGTATAGAGTCCATGAGTATACATTTCTAATTGTATCCTGCTTTATGAGTTACTTAAAGTTAATTCTGAATTTCTGTGTCTTTTGTAATGTACTTCTTTGGTTATCAGTGTAAAGTCTAGGATATACATAAGTGCGTTAGGATACAAAGAAGGAATTTTAGTAAGTTTTTAAAATTATACTATTTTAAAATAATATCATTACGCTTTCAGGTAGTTCTGTTGTTTTATGTGCAAGTTTTTGCTTAAATCATGTAATATTATGATCGTTTCTTCCCACTTCCCATCTCCTTAGGTCACAATATGCTGAAAGAAGCACCAGGCCCATTTTCCAAGAAGCAAGAACTGTGCAGACATCTGAAAAGCATTTTCAGTATTCCAAGTCTGAACCACACAAGTTCTTTTAAGTGCCTCATTATAGTTGTTCTGACAATCATTCACCAAAATACCATATGCTGCCAATAAATAAGTCTTCACTAGATAGCCATTGTCCCCTACAACAGACATAAGCACTTGTTAATTAAACTTAATTAAGCCAATAGCATACATAGTAGAAACACATGCTGACTAATTTGCTAGCCAAAGTTGAGTTGGGCAAGTCTTCAGCTTTTGGCAGATAGCTGGCATCTCAAAGCCATATGGACTAAGGAGAAAAAAAGTCAGGCCATTTGGGAAGAAGCATGTGAAAAGGTTTGTACACAGACACAACCCTCATGTCTGTACAAATTTTTTTTCTGTGTCCTGAGAGCCAGCAACAGATCCAATTGAGAGAATTCAGCCATAGAAAGTGTCTCAGAGAAAAGAGAAATCATTCTTCACCACTTTTTTGATGGCTATGGGGAAGAAACATCAGTGGGTGTACGACCAGAAGCACTGTGCCATTGCAAACTCACAGCCAGCCATGTTGCACCTCCCAGTGAGATGTCAGCAGCTCCTTCACTAAAAGTACCTACCCACAAATACTGTAACCCATTCAGAGAATACAGGGAGTTTCTATAAAACCATATGCTCTTGGTTCACAGGTGTGCTTTCAAGATCACTAGCAGGTCTCTTTAGTTTTTTCATAATTACATTAATACTGTAGGATCTGCATCCCACCTCAACACATTAGCAGGCTCCTTTGGCATGAGAAACAGCAGGGAAACAATGCATAAAGCTATGCCATAGTTATCATTTTGCTTTAGAGTTAGCACTATTGACACAAATACAACTCCACTTTATACTTGTTTTAGCTCCTCCACCATCCCGTTCACTATTTCAGATGGCTGGTTAATGTCTTGTTCACCTAGGTATTTCAGCTAGTACTTTTGCAGAAAGTCTGCCTGATGTCTGTCACCTGGAGCAGTCAGTGTAGAGAAGACACCTGCAGCCACCTGTGAGCAGTGGTGAAAAGGATGTCTTAAGCCATAGGGCCCGTTTATTAGCGTGTTAGTGTTTTTTTCTGCTTATTGATAAAGCTGCCTGATAGTTGCCATGAAACAGAGTTTCTTCCTAAGCATGCAGGACACAAAAGAGTGCAGTGGACTTATGTTTTCATGAAGTCATGTTCCTACTTTTAAATAATTCTTAAATTTGACTAGCAATTTTACTGGTCCCATGCCATACCTGCTGCCTTTTAGAAGCTGTGGGTTGCAATATACCATGGGCAAGCTGAGGACATACCTTTTAATGCAAGAGAGAGTCATGGAACAGAGATAGAACTAGAAACATTGGCATGAAAAATATGATTCTGTTTTGCCACCACCAATCATTGCAGTTTCTTACCCAGAGGTAAAATTTTATAGTAGAAGTTGTTAATAAGACTGAAGAAGAGCAATATGATTATGCATCTTCTGATATTATAGTTGTCTTCATTTTTCTGTGTGAATCCATTCACTTTTCCAATGTCTAGTACGACATTTTAAGCTTAATTCAATAAAATGAAGGATTTTTTTTTAATTCAAAGCAAAATTTAATTCAGATGTCTCATATGCAGCCAAATATTTGTATGAAATATCCTGGGTTTATGAATATTATATTAGGAACATTTATTAGTTGGCACTTTCAATTAGCCTATATTTACATATGCAATATTAAGCCACAAAATTGCCTAAGTTTCCAATTACTGTAAAAGAACTAAAATTATTTACAATGTTTAAAGTAACAGCAGGGAAGTTATTGCATTGGACTAATGGGAGAAAAAACTTCTGCAATAGCTAGGGATTCCTTAGAGGGCTGATTTACACATAATTCCCTTCACTCAGGAATCAAAAAAAATATTGGAGTCATTTAAAGTTTCTAATATGGTGCCAAGAGATGGTGAAGTTATGACCAGATGATGAATTTGATCACAATACCACCCCATACAGAGTGAAGGAAGTTTGCAGAAAAATGTGCAAGCAATTCTTCCTACTGAAAGTAATTTGAATTATTTTCCCTCCACATGCAAAAGGGAGATTACAACAGATCAAGGAGTTTCTGCTGCAGTTCTAGCTGTCTGGAAGTTTATGAGCCACTAAATGCATGAATATACTGCAGGAAAAGTTAATTACTAATTCTTTAATTATCCTGATTTTTGCAAAGCAGCAAATGAAATAAGTTTTCCAAACCACATTTTTTTCCTCTGGTGCAATTTGAATAGAGGTAAGGACAAGCTTAAGATTACAGAATATGTATTTAGGCTTTTAGTAAAAACATTAGTACACGTTTCTTTCTGATTTTTTTTTTTTTTTCTCATAAGGGTAATCGCAAGATAAATCCTTATCTCTAGCTGTGATGTTTTCTACAGATTATAGCACATCAGCATTTGACATAGATGATCTAAAATAGATTCTTTTTTATAGAATTAGTGGCTAGTTACAGAAGTCTGTGGTTTGTCATATTTTGGAAACAGGGATTCAGGAAAGTTGTGCTCCTCAGTTTTTCTAATGAATCTTCCTTGAAAAGTTCTCTCATTTACTTCATACTAAACTATACATTATATGTACGTTATTACACAAACTATTTTAAAACAAAATTTATTTGAAATAATTTTTAAAATAGGCTGCATTAGCTTGTATAAAGGCTCCATGTGTCTTTTGCAAACTATGTGTATGACTAAGTTTATGAATATAGAAACTGTTTGCAAAAGAACAGATTTTGGTTTGGGGAGTTTGCAGGTACAAGATATGCTTAAAAATATAAGAATTTTACTAACCTCTGAAGAACTTTTATAATATGTGCTCACACAAGATAATTTATTGCAAGGAGGTGCAGTTGAAATATAGTGGCCTTTATTGTGCCAATAATGTAATGTCCATTGCAAATCTCTGATGGATAAAATTGGATTGGCATTAAAGTAGAGGGTTCTTTCTCCTCACTGTATCATTTTCATTTTGGATCTAAACATCTTTCATCAAAACCTGACCACAGATTTCCTCAGAAATATGCTTATTTTCAGGTCAAAATGACCATTCAGTAGAAACCATTGTAAAGACACCACATATAATATATGGATGGAGAACCAGAGTAATAGAGCCTAATTTCAATATTTTGCAGATCAGTTCCTAATCTTTTTTTTTTTTTCTTTAGGTTTTCAGGTCATAAATGTTTACATAATTTCTACTTTTCCTTCCAAGATGAAGGCAAAAAGCAGTCAAAACTTTAAAATTCTTTTGGGAATTATCTTCCCTGCACCATGTAGAAATTATACTATTCTTCACAAGCATTTTCATCACTTTTCTTGAAAAATAGGTGTTCTAAGATTGGTTATTACATTTTTTCATGTTTTCATACTCAAGAATGCTATACCAGCCTTTTATCTCATAATAATCTACCTGAGGATGGTAAAAGGATCACTGCTGTATGATTAAATTTGGCTTGAGTAAAACAGCTCAATCTCCCTGCTTGTCAGCAGTTTCCTCTCTAAAAATCACTAAAATCCTAAAATAAAGCAGTCTTTATTTCATAGATGTTTGTAAAAGTCCGTTTTGGTCACTAACTCTTTGAAGATTTTTAGGAAATACTAATAGATCTTTGTACCCTGCATGGGAAACTTATTCATCTAGTAAAGCTCGGTCCTCCAAATTCCTGCCAGTGAAAGATTATTTGCTTCTATAAGAGTGTTTCTTTGATAAGAAGTTTAAAAAGGTTGGTTATAGAATCAAGTACAATAATTTTAAAAGTACAATCAGTCTTTGATTATTTCTTTCTTAAGATGAAAAATATAATCACACAAAAAGTCTGTGATTTCTGAATTATTAAGTCAGTACAGAAGAAGGCAGCCCCTCTGTGTAAGGGTTGGGGATGGAGGTGGGGCTAGAGGCATAAATTATCCAATAAAATTAATTTTCCTTAACAAAACTGTTTTATCATCTGTTTGGTTTTGGACCTGTGATGATGCATAGAATTATACAAGGATAATCAAGAACTTGATTTGACATGACAACCTTGATTACTGGGGCTAGAATAGCAAATAGCTTTCTGAAGAAGATCGTCTTAATTGTAGGCTTTCTGTTCCCAGCCACTTTCAACAGATTTGTTAACCATTTTAACATCTTGTTTAGGTAGGAAGGTCAATTTTCTGGCTGCCAGGAATAGGAATTTTACAAGGAGCTGAATTAAGATCTGTTTCCTTTCCAAATTAGGACAATGTTATTGTCTTATTGAGCTCCTGAAGTTGGCCAAGGAAAGACAGATACAGTATTTAATGTGATACAGTCCTTTAATCATTACAGTTTGGGTAACTGGCAGCAATCCTTGAACCAGACTGATAAAGGCTTATGTATTGCAAAGCGATATTTTGAAGAAGTTTTTTCAAGTATCGCTGCACTGAAGAAAACCAGAGTCCTTTTGAGTGTGACATATTGTATGACAACAATGTGTAAGTAACAATTGCTGATAAAAGTAATGCAACTGGATACCATTATTATAGAGAGAAATTATTTGAATGCATTGCACAGTATACCATGTAACTGCTTCAAGTTGTATAGGTCTGGCTGGGATGGAGTTAACTTTCTTGTTAGCAAGCATTATGGCGCTGTATTTTGGGTTTATGATTAAAATACTGCTGATGACACAGCAATCTTTTGCCCATTACAAAGCAGTCCTTGCACAATGTAAAAGCTTTCCCTTTTTTTTTCTTTCTATAACTCCACAGTGAGTAGGCTGAGGTCAAGCAAGAAATTAGAAATAATCACATTCAGGCCATCTGACCCAAACTGGCTAAAGGGTCATTCCATACCATGTATTGTCATGCCCAGCAATAAAGCTGAGCATGAAGGAGGTGTTGTTTGGGGGTTTTATGTTTTTTGGGATACCTGCTGCTCAGAGAGTGGCTGTGCACCAGTCTGCTTGTGGCAGGTGGTGATCACCTTTGCATCTCTTGTTTTTCATCTTTCCTTCATTTATTAAACTGTTTTTTCTTCAACCCATGAGTTTTGTTGATCTGGTCTTTGTGCTGTCTCCCCTGGCCCGCTGGGCAGGGAGCAGTGAGCACATGCAGGTGCTTTACTACCTGCCAGGGACAGACCAACACAGAGTTATACCTGCAAAATTGTTTTCTTGCGCTCTCAGTGGCATTTGTTTTTATTGGAGAAATAGCAAATGCTTGTCTTTTGAAAACATGCAATGTACTTCTGATATAAGTCATGGCACATGAAGATTACCTGATTCCTTTCTCAAATTTGAGCCTATGTGCCCTCTCCCCAAACCTCACTCACATAAACATATGAATGTATCTGCAAACAAACTATTTAATCATGCTGCTCATAATTCTTACATCCTTGCTTTGAAGTTTCATCAGAAAAGAAGAAGCTTCTGGGCCTACAACAATAACCCTTAATCCTGTGAGCACCTTGATTGATGCAAACTTACCCATGAAAAATCTCTGAAGCTTGGTAAAGGATTACCTGTCCTTCCTGGGGTTTTGGGGGGGTTGTTTTGGGGTTTTTTTTGGGTTTTTTGGGTTTTCTTTTGGGGGGGGTTGTTTTGGTTTTTTTTTCTAGCTAATAAATTGACACCAGAACATTTCCCCATATTTAAGAAAACTCACATGTATTTTCCTTGACATCAGGAACTGTTCTAAGCACGAAGAACATTTATTTGATTTAGAGATTTTATTGACCATAACTAGTTTGCTGTGTTTTGTTTGGCACAACAACCTTGGTGCAGTGGCTTTGTGGTTGAATTCAGCAGACTTTGTGCAACAAGATCCGCACTTAATGATTTAGTCTGGCGATATTTCAAAAACAGACAAAATGTATGCACTTTTATTTTAAAGTTCTCTTTTCTAATTTGTGGCTTTCATTTGGGAAGCATTTTTTTTTTATTGACACAGTATGCCCTTTTACATACAAATAGCAGAAGGCTGCAAAGAACGAAGGCTTTTTTGCAGAATTTGATGTCAAGAATACGTTTACATGTTGTAATAATTTTTGAATGTTGAGAGTACTCTAACTAGGGACGCGGCAGAGTAGCAACAATTTTTGCCTGATGTCTGAACACTCAGGATTTGGGAGTGTGTAAACACAGTGGGATGATTTGTTGATTTTCTTTTACACAAAGAGATGCAAGCAAGCATCAAGAGCAAGATGCAGTTCACCCTAGATGGCTCATGGTGCAAGTGTCTGGGTCTTAGCTGGGAACCTCTGAGGGACCAGGAAGGGAAGCTGGAACTTTTAAAATATGAGTCATCTAAATTATTGCCAAAAAAAATGTGTTAGAGTGAAAGGAATGGCAACCTAGACTTGCCTTTCTGTGCTGTCTCTATGGGAAGCACAGGAAACTAACCTATCTGTAGACATGTTGGACAGAGTAAATCCTTCACTACAAGATCCCTGTAGTTATTTCTACCATATTTTTAGGCATCTGGACACCTTTTAAAAGATCTGGCCTACAACACCCAAGGAGTTTGCTTAGACAACTAAACAGGCATTAGACTAACACCCAAGTACCATGACTTCTGTCCTTTTAAAACTAAAGAAGCTGGGACTTACTGACAGGTAAATGCCTCAGGTGATAATATCAGAGATCATTGATGTCAGTAGTGGAACATAGTTAATGAAAATGAAAATATAAACTAACATAACATAGTAGTCTGGGTGTCCAAACCTGGCCAGGAGAAAAAGATTTGAAAAATTGTGGCATAGTTCATGGTTTTCTCAAATACTCAGCGCTAAGTCCTAAGTACAATTCACTACCATTTCTGATATGAGCAGAGTTGCTTCTTTGAATTTAGGTTTTAGTTACCATGAATAATTACCATGTATGTTCTTTAAAAGTGGCTGTGTGATGACCTTGAAAGGAGAAGGTATCTTGCAATTCCAGTGTAATATTTTTAAAACTAAAACAATTGATGAAGAAGCCTGGTGTTCTGTTTTAAAGAAAGTCTGATTTCATGATAATTTACATTATAAAAAAAGTATTTTTATCGCTATAGAACATGAAATTTTACTGGGTTTTATACCCTATTACTTTCATATGGAGAGATAGTAAGCTATGCAAGGACAACCCGTGACATCAAAGGCGTGTTGTGCCAACACAGCACAATATGATGTCTCTCAAGATAACCTGCTTATTGACAGGCTGTGCTGCAAGGAAGTGACAGCGCTGCATCAATTCAGTTCCAGCTGTAATATCGCTGCTTGTCACTGCTTCATAATTTGCAGCTCATGATTTGCCCTATCCATTGCAATAAACTGGTGTGCAGCCATAGGTGAGGACAGAAACCTTCTGGATAAAGTCAGTACAGCTGGAAAAATACCTAACACTTCTGCACTTACTTCTCATACCTTTTTCATCCTTAGATATTGCCTTCAGCTAGTCATTAAACAACGATGACTGCTATCTACTATCTGTGGTTTTCTCTTAACCTTCATCCTATATGAAAAATGTAGCCTTTGGTTTTGTTAGGGTTCTATTTCTTTTTAATGTACCCATATAAAAGTGCAATCAAAACACTTGGTCTTGGAAGCAGGAACAGGAAATGGTAAAAATTGTGAAGACTTTTAGTTTCCTTTCCTACTCTTACACTACTTTATACAAGGAGGATTTCTATAACGACTGATAGACTTTAAAGTTGTCTTGTTTTGGAACACTGGCTGTCAGTCATGGTCTTTATTGTGGCATATTTCTCTTAGATACAGAGAGACTGTGCAATGAACATGATAAAGGTCTAAACATTTATCCTTTCTTCACAGTCTCTGATAAATCAGCTTTATGAGTAGAGTGTGTTTGCTATCTTTATGTCAGCTTGTGCAGCTAAGTATGCATATTTACCCACAGACTGGTATTTTTAAAACCTTGGTATAATTTTGGAGTGTAATGCTCCAAGTAACATTTGGCTCCCACACCAAGGCAAAATTCTGGATCTTCCTTCATCCCATTTGCAGTAAGCTAAGAGGGAAACCAGCTACAGGCAAGCATCCAGTCCCATTATTGTCCTTCATGGGAATATCAAAAAAGATCTGATTACTATGATTCTGAAAAACATAAAAGTGACATAACCATGCAGTCATGCTGCACCAAACTGTTACAAACATAGTGTTAAAAATCAGCATTTCTGTCTCCCTGGAATTTTCGAAAAATAAAAGCTATCCCTGAAAACACCCACACAGAATTCAATTTGTGAACTGTAAAATAGATAGGTTAATTTTTAAAAAAAGAAAAAAAAACCAAAAAAACAAAACATGGATGGGATAATAACCCGTAAAGTCATACTATTTCTGAATTAGTCAAAATATTTTATATAGAAAATGTAAACGCAAAGGAAGTTGTAGTTTAGTTCTGTAAGGAAGCATGGAAGTTATGTGAACAACAGCTCAAGGTTTCATTCTTGAGGTCTCCAAGATTCCTGCTGAGCTGCTGGTTTCCAGGCCCTGGTTTCATAATACTACAAGGTTCACAAATGGAACTGTCTATAGAACCACAATCCAGCACCTAAGGGGAAAAGGGTACAACAGATATGCTATCCAAACTTGTTGGGCTTTAGGCTTTAAAGAACCACAACAGTTTTGATAGCAAGAGAAGAAGTGCTGACTATTACGTTAGAAGTTCATTAAAATTAACTTTTGTGCTTCCCATGACACAATAAAGCCTCAATCAAAAGTGTTCTGAAAAAACTGTTTTGTTGGAAAATGTTAAGCCAGTGTCATCAAAACCTCAAACTGGCAATCATACAACAATATTTCCCAGAATTATTTCCAAAATTTAGTGGCTTTTTTGTGGCTACTTGGATGAAGAGGGATAGTGAAAAGTAGTTCTCATATGGTCACATACACAAGTCTGTTCTGTTAATTGCTGATTTTGAAAAATCCAGTTGCCAAATGGAACAGTATTTCTGAAAAAAATTTAGGAGTAAATTGTATAAATCAACATTAGATCCCAGTGAATTCCAAGCACAATACCAACAAAATTAAGCCCCCTATTGGAGCACCTGCATAGTACATAAATTTTATAAATATTGTTTAATTGCTAGGAGAATATTTCCATCAAATTAATTTAAGAAGGTACACAGGGTTTCGTTTCTTGCTTGGACTTTTTTCCAGAAATCACCCATGATTAGCCCACAATATGTTTGAATTACTGTGATTGGTTTTCAAATGATCCACACATCAAAACTCTCACCAAAGTTGTCCATAACTTTGCCATCATCACTGCTTAATATGAAAATCAAGTGAATACAGAGTAAAGAAGCCTCTGGTGGCTAGTGATTACTACTAAGCAAGAAAGAGAAGTTAAAGGCCCCTTAAATGGTAGCCCCATGATATTAACCAGACAAAAAGCATTGTTCCTAGGAGGTAAGCAATTCCATATGTATCGAAGAAGACTCCATTTACAGGAGATTTTTCCATTTATTGCTATAATTTGAAAGATTCAAATGAACTCAGCTAGACATATGCAGTCTGCAAGCCTTCCTTAATGCTTCTTGATTGAACTACAGATAAAAGAATTTGCAATTGACCTTAAATCCTTTATGGAGATACTTTGAGTAGTCTTTATAAGTAAGGTAATTTATAAAGTAAGAGAATAATTGAATTGTGTTTAAAGATCATAACTATATTTGAATTTAAAAAATTGAATTTCAGATATGTTGGCTGAAAATGAACTACAGCTTCAATAATTTTAGAATTTCTAATTGATCTAAGATCTGAGCAATATGAGATACTTTGGTTAGACATCCATTCTCATTTATAGCAATACTGTAGAGTAACCTGAAGTCTTAAGAAATCCAGCAAGGAGCTTTCTGACAGTAGATAACTGCATTCAAAAGAAGCCATGAATTTAATAGCTACATTTAAAATTGGTACTATTTAGCACCTTTATTACAAACCCAGGTTTTGATATATTTTGATAAATATGTTGGCAGAAAAACTAATTATGAAACACCTTCCATGTCTCCTTAAAACTAACAAAACTGTTGAATTCATGCTTACATATATTTCAGGTGAATCTAAATTGATATGTATGTTTGCATTGTTAATACTTTTTGTTTACTGTTTATGAGTCTTCACAACTGTGTAAAAGGACTTACTGAACTTAATTTTGAGGTGTTGGATAAATGTTAAACTTGCTCAATGAAATCCCAAAGACATTGGCCACACTAACTGGCTGTACAGCAAAACTGCCAGATTTTTTAAGGACTTCTTCATGGGTGTAAAAAGCCTGGTTCCCATGTCTGCTAATGATCTTTTTCACTGTTTCAGCTGAATCCCTACAGATCTATATGGGGCATGGTGGGATTCATCCAAGCATCCTCAAAGAGGTAGCTGGTGTCATCACAAAAGCTCTCTCAATAATTTTTGAGCAGTCCTGGGAATCTGCAGAGGTCTCAGGTGACTGGAAGCTGGAGAATGTTGTCCCAGTTTTCAAGAAGTGCAAGAAGGAAGACCCCAGAAACTACAGGCCTATCAGTCTCACTTCAATGCCAGTTAAAGTTATGGAAAAGATTATTCTTGGAAATATTGGATATTCTGGAAGACAGCACAGTCATCGGTGTAACAGCCAGGACAACAGGACTGGAAGGGATTCTAAGCCAGTTTGCAGATGATACAAAATTAGGAGGAGCTGTTGACTTCCTCGAGGGCAAGGGAGGCCTTGCAGAGAAACCTCACAAATCAGGGGTCTGGGCAATCACTCACCATATGAAAGTCAACAAGGGAAGGTGCTGGATTCTGCATCTGGGACAGGACAGCCCTGGATGTATGGACAGAATGGGGAATGAGAGGCTGGAAAGCAGTGCCATGGAAGGGGACTGAGGGTCCAGGCAAGCTGAACATGAGTCAGCAGTGCCCTGGCAGCCAGGAGGGCCAACCCTGTCCTGGGGGGCATCAGGCACAGCCGGGCAAGGGAGGGGATTGCCCCACTCTGCTCTGCACTGGGGCAGCCTCACCTCGAGTGCTGGGGGCAGGTCTGGGTGCCACAATGTAAGAAAGATATTAAACTGTTGGAGTGTCCAAAGGAGGGCAATAAATATGGTGAAGGACCTTTGGGGGAAGACTCACTTGGTCTGCTCAGCTGGGAGAAGAGGAGACTGAGAGGAGCTCTCATCTAAGTTACAACTTATTCACGAGGCAGAGAGAAGGGGCAGGCACTCATCTCCTCTCTGTGGTGACCGGTGACATGATCCAAGTGAATGGTCTGAAGTTGTGTCAGGGGAGGTTAATTTGAATATTAGGAGAAGATTCTTCACCCAGAGGGTGGTTGGGCACTGGAACAGCTCCCCAGGGAAGTGGTCACAGCACCAGCCTGACAGAGTTCAAGTGTTTGGACAATGCTCTCAGGCACATGGTGTGACTCTTGGGGATGGTGCTGTGCAGGACCAGGAGCTGGACTCAATAATCCTTGAGGGTGCCTTCTGACTCAGCTTCTTCTGTTTAGTGTTAGACCAAATGTTAACGGCTATGTGATTGTCCTTTTGGTACATGGAAAATAGTAGTAAAACTCTGTTTGTCTGAAGGACTGTGACATGAAAAGGTGTAAGGGCTAAACCAACCTCACGCAGGATCCATTTTTGAAATGCTACTGCTCTTGAATTTCAAAAAAAGTCGATTCTCCTGTCAGCATCAAGGCATCCCATCTGCTCATCCATTCACTGTTAGTAACCACCTGCAATGGAGAGTTGAAATACCAGGCCAGTCTGTGTGATGTTGCTACCTGCCTAATTTCATGCCAAGAGCAAACTCAGGGATTTTTACAGGGACAAAATAATGCAGCTCCTACAATGACCACATGTTTTCTATCATGCAGGGGAAAAAAATAAGGTCAGTGTGGGCTTGAATGGTTGTAAAGCTTTAGTCTGCCTGAATTATTTTATGCTTGTGAAAGTTAAGCAGATGAGAAACACATTAAATAAGATGACAGAATTTAGATTATACCTCCTCCCCTTCTCGTGCCCCTTCCAAGTCCTTAGCTCAGTGGATGAATTCCTCCCCCCATTCCTTTTTTCCTTTTTTTTTTTTCAATTTGTTAAGATGCTGAAATCTGCTTTGTGTGATTTATGAAGGAACTTGAAGCGATTAGTTTCACAGTGCATGAAAATTCCTCAGGTTCAGAGGGATGTCCAATCTGTTACACCGCGAGCCGTTGACTGGATGAGAACATGAGCAGCTCGGAGCCATAAGGAGATTGTGTTGAGTTATTAAACACTTGTGGTAAAGCTGCTTATTGTTAATTCCCCAATGTCCTGCTGAAGTGATCGGATAAGATCAGATCGGATTAGATCAAAGAGCCTGGGAACCAGCCTTTCGAGCAGATTCATTTAATCAATAAAGAGGGTCTCCAAAGAGAGAGAGAGGCAGTACCAGGATCACGAGAGATTAGAGTAGGGAAAATAAGAAACAACAGATTATTTTCCTCTTATTTTTAAAATGTAATTCTGTAAGCCAAAGCATGCTTTTGTATGTGTGTGTATGTGTATGTGTATATGTATGTGTGTGTGCAAAAAACAGCCAGAAAGGATGTAAGTGCTCCCTTAAAACTTCATTACCAAGCAGACAGTTTTAAATGAAGTATTTTGCAATACAGTAATACTTAATAAGTCAAGAGACTGTAAAAGTATTATTAAAGCAATCAGTACCATGAAATAAAAGTGAAAAAAAAAGAACCATTAACAGCATTTCAGCAGAAGCAATTTTTGCTTTAATGATTCCTTAAGAATAGGGGATTCTGGGTGGGTTAATCTGCACAATTTCTGATCTTGCTTTCATCTAAAAGAAAAAATGGGAGCAAAACTCAATAACACCACCATCAACAACCCCCACCCACCAGTATCACATCAAGATCGGTATGTATTAAATTAATAACACTGGCAGATGTTGTGGAATGTGCATTGTTATAATACATGTAATTACAGTACAACTGCTGCTGTCAATGCTTGTACAGCAAATAGACTTGTGTATAAGTACTTACAAAACCTTGCTAAATCTGTACTAAAAGCTAGAAGCTGTTAGTAAATGTTTAGAAAGTTAACCCAGAGAAAAAGGAAAAAAAAAAGGAAAATACGGAGAACAAAGAATCATTCACTCTAACAAAGCAAAGATATAACTCCTTTTCATTTCTAGAGTAGCAGAATCTAGCCCAAAATAATTTGGTGAGAGCGACACACCTCCTTCAAAGATTATTAACCCTAATTGTTTAATAAAAATTTACATCAACTTTTACAGGTTTTAATTTATATTCAGAGTCAGATAAGGATACATATCTATTAATCCCTTCTATAAAATGTAATTTTCTATTTAGATAGGCTGATGACTTTAGGCCCTACACACCTTTAGCAATTGTTAATTACTATGGGATGGTTTAACACTATTTTCCAAATCAGCATGCATGCATAAAATGACTGCAATCTAATTTGACATATTATTAGTGATGATTATTGTCATAGATAAATTAGATTGAACAGAAAATAACCTTCATCCTTAGCATGTTTTAGCTCTCAGAATTAATGTGATTTGGTGAACACATATAAATAAAAGTCTGATGAGTCCCTGCTGACTGCAGGGCCTGCTGGTACTGAAGTGTATCAATTTCATGCAGATGATGAATTCCTTAAGCATTCAATGATAATCATGCTTGATTTGACAAGACTTTCTCATGCTATTTTAGGGCCTTAATTTTCTGTGAAGTTCTGTCAAGTGCTCATCAAGCACCCACTTATCTCCCTATCTTAACCTGGCAGCCAATCCAAAGGTTGCCTACCAGTTCTGCTACCAGTCCCAGTGCATTAATATTCCTGCCACGTGACTGTCCATGGAGAGAAGCCAATCAATGGCTGATTAACATTCAGGTCACATGATGCCCAAGGAGAGTAAATGAGTTACACAGTAAGACATCAAACAAATTTTCATCTTGAAAGAGTGATTGCTTTTTCTGCTGCTGTGATGTTTGTCAAATTCACTCTAGCCTTGTCCAATTAAGCTCCATGAGCTGAATGACTAATGAAGAGAAGGGAACGCTGTGCCAGCATGACAGCTATGAGAAGTATCACTGAATAAGAGCTGCTGAAGAAATTTTTTAAAATTAAAAAAAAAAAAAAAAAACACTAAATGATTGAAAAATCATGTCTGGATAACTGGTGTAATTGCTTTCAAATTTCAGATGCTGTTTAGAAGTCTCTAGTGAAAAATATAAATTGCATCCTGCTGTATAGGACATTTGTTTTCTGTCTAACTTTACAATAGAAAATGAGCTTGTATTTTCTCATAATAAAGTTATTTTATAGATTTTGAACAAATGTACATTAACTGGATTATTGCCAGCATATGTGCTAATGAACTTTTCTCACAGGCTGCTAGAGATATACTGATAACAGAAGATCCCACTTTTAAGCATCAGCCAGCATGGATAAAAAAATGCTTACTTTAAGCCACTGAAATTCATGAAAAAAGGGAAAAAGGAAGATATTTAGAAGATGAGTTGGAGAAAGGAAGCAAGTTTGTTCTCTGAATTTTAGAAGGAAGTAGCTTTACAGAGCACTGAAATATTGTCTTAAATAATGTGACACAATTCTTTTTCCATCATTTAAGGGGCTGATCAAGTATGGACTTAATATTTTCTCCTTTCCTTTCCTTTCCTTTCCTTTCCTTTCCTTTCCTTTCCTTTCCTTTCCTTTCCTTTCCTTTCCTTTCCTTTCCTTTCCTTTCCTTTCCTTTCCTTTCCTTTCCTTTCCTTTCCTT
>JACBWW010000026.1:2847800-2868877 GCA_020086605.1 Lanius collurio
CCTCTCCTTTTCTTTTCTTTTCTTTTCTTTTCTTTTCTTTTCTTTTCTTTTCTTTTCTTTTCTTTTCTTTTCTTTTCTTTTCTTTTCTTTTCTTTTCTTTTCTTTTTTCTTTTCTTTTTTCTTTTCTTTTCTATTTCATTTTATTTTATTTCATGTCACTGATACATACTTATTGTTAAACTAAAACTGACCAAGGAAAAAAAAAATAAAAGTTTGAATAGAATTATAATCCTGTTTAGCAGAAAGATTTTAGAGTGGATATCTGAAACATTCTGGGACATCACTGAAAGTCTATTTAGTCGGAAAGTCAGAAATTTCATTTTAGTGCTGATACTGTACTAATTCAGCTGGTGTGTTTGGAGTAGAGACCCTATGACTAATAAAGCTTTCATCCAGTCACTCAAAGAAGTTACAGTCACCTAATGGATTACTGAAGATATGAAAGAGTGTCAGATCCTACTTATTAGGTTCTAGCATGAAATTAGTTATATTCCCAAGGCATTCTGAAGCAATATTTTCAAGTTGGCTTAATAAGGGTGTTAGAGCATGCCAATTAACTGGCAGCTGAAATAAACAGTAGTTGGAGGCACAAGACAGTTTTTATATCTGCAAAGCTAATAACATTTTAAATGGGACTTGTTGGTACGGTGGCTCAAGGTGCTGGAAGGAGGCAAGATGTGGAACATACTGTATTCAAAAGACTGTAAGTCAGTTCTCAGCACTGCTAGTCAAGGATGGAGACTGCAAATAGAGAAGCAATGAATTTCTGAGAGTCAGTGAGAAGGGAGAAAAGGAGGCAGGGGGCTAGCAGTTCACTGGAGGTAGAAATGGGGTGTCAAGTGGATACTGCTGAAGCAACCTGTGGTGAGTGATTTAACCAAGTGCCTGCCTTTAAGGCATCACCATAAAGGCACATGATGGAAGAGATTGTGTAAAAGGATCAAGGTAGAAAAGGGAGGAATACATGGAAATAGCAATATAGCACACTGCTTTTGTGAGGCATTGTTTGTAGTAAAGTAGCACCGTAAACTTCAACTTTCAGTACTGCCTCAAAATGAAATATTAGCTGTTAGATTACTGTTTTGCTTGTTCCTATTGCAGCCATGCCACAGAGAATTCATAGGCTCTGACCCATTAGCTGCTCAGATGTTAACAAAGCAAAAAATGGTGAATATTGTTATAAGCAACACCACTTGGTGAAATATTTAAATCAACAGTGGAGAAGGTGTCTAACTTTCTGTCAGTCACATTAGGTGATTATGAATAAAAGAGTATTCTACTTTCTGCATAACTTTGCATAATTAATAGTTTTTCATGCAAACTATTGTTTGCCTTAATTGTTGTTTCAACAGCTGTTTTCATTAAATTGTAAAGCTCTTTGTGTCTAATCCTTTGAGCTGCACTATTGATAACAAGAACGCACTGGAGCTAGCTTTAGAGGAAGAGAGTCCCTGCCAAGCTGGAAAGCAGTCATGAAGTTACTTGAGAAATAAGGCCCTACAGTGGGACTGGTTGTGTAGCTAATCCATTAGTCTTTTCAAAAGGACCTTGCTCTACGCCCTTATGGCTAAATTGACCCAACAACCTATCAATGCCTTTATTTGCTGAGTGGTTGTCCATGAAAGGTCTCCGTGCTGGATCCAAGCTGTAATCAAAGCCTCCATCAGTACCAGGGCCCTGATGACACAAATGGCCAAACTTTCAACGAGGCTGGCTGGCTTCCAGCCACGCCATTTTAAAGATACAAAGAGGCTGTGTTGTGCTGTGGAATTCATTTTCTTGTTTACTTCCTACAGAAACAAGAGCATAATCAGCACTCAGTGCATCGGATCAGACCGCTGAGTTGTTGACAGAAGCTTGGAGAGGCTTGCCAGCTTTCCACATGAAACACTGGCTTTCTTCTAATACACCCCCCACTGTCTGTGGCCCTGCCAATTGTAGCACATCAGAGCAACCATTGAGATAATGACCGTGAAGTCTCATGATACACTTTGATGAAGTGTAACATTTTTTAAAGGATTTTTGTCTGTGCCAAAATGATAGAGACAGCTGACTAAAAATCACCCCATCAAAATCAAGGCTGATGAACAGCAGGCAAAGACATGTGCTTCCACAGAGAAAAGGGAGGAGAATTTACAGCCAAAGACTCTCAATGACTGTGTGCACCACAGATTCCTTTATTTTGCTTTTAAATGATCCTTTGTTTCAAATGAATGTATGTAACTTTGCCAAGAGAGCAATTTCCCCAAATATTTTTTTTTTATTCCGCATCACAAAATGATTCAGCATTTAGCATTTAGAATGTTAAATAAATACCTTTTCTATACAAGCTAACTTTGTTTCTTAACATTAATTTTTTGCAACCTTGGAAAGTAATATTTTGAAATAGCTGGGGCTTAAAACCTTCTCAGCCATTTCAAAATTGTCTAGTGGCAACTCATTGAACTGACTTAGCTTATGGTAAAACAATTGGAGATGTGTTTTCCAAGCAAACCACAGGGAAAAGAAACAGCAAGACTGTCACTTAGACTTTTACCCTGCTTGCTACAGCCGTTAAATATTTTTTGTAACAGAAAATTCATTACTAGCAATGGATTCATTGATACACAGCAGTGCTAAAGAGCCTGGTTTAGGAGGTTAGAGAAAGTCTGCAGAATTTCTTGAACTGGCCATTTACTATGGATCTAGACCACCCCACTGTGCTGATGGAAGTGCGGTTAGGAGGTCTTCGAGCTGAATCCATTTGAGTTGGAATTTTCCCAGTGTATCACAGTTACATAAACACCTGTGCAAAATATCTTTGAGCTGAATTAATGGCATAGGGGTGCCGGTGGGGGAGGGGAAGAAAGGAGAGAAATGGAGCAGGAAAGAGAAAGCTGTTTTCAGTCGTTTTCAACACTTCTTTCTTGCAAAAAGTGGGTCTAGAGGACTGTGTTTTAAACTGTCTTTACTGTAACCAATACAAGAGTTCATGCATGTTTATTTTTTTGTCTCCCCAGTACTGTAAGCCTAGAACAATGCTTTTTAAAGTCTCTTTTTCTCTCTCTTCTGTAGTTGTATTAAATTATATTTTTTTCCAAGCTCAAATTTACACAGCATGCTGGAGATATACAGTGGCAAAGAAGGATGCAGTAGTCTTCTGGAATAGATCAAAAGTACTGGCAAGAGAACAAAAGTACAAACTTCACTTTGAACCCAGGTACACAGCATGCTGCAACCAACAGTGTTATAAGTGTGCAGAATTCAGCTCTTTCCACAAGATGGAGAATACACATAGGTTTTTTTGCTTCAGTTTACATCTTATATCTGGCTTTGAAGAAAGAGGAAAGAACTGGAAGATTAAAAAAGGTGGAGACGGGATCTATTTTGCAGTGGGGATTTGTGGATATCTCCGCAGTCCTGTCTGCTTTACTAGAAATGCTTAGTTAAAGGGGGAGGCAGTGCAAAACACTTCAATGCAAAAGGATACTTCTTCCTACTATGACTCAGCCTCTGTAGTAGAGTTAAAAAAATACGAGCACTTTGTTTTCTCTGGAGATACCTCTATGCTTTGCAGTCCTGATATAAAATAAGATAGACAGTATACAGTTGTTTTCTGTATCTGGAGAAAAAAAATGAATCAAACTTGAGCAGATTTCATGTGGTTTGTGTATAACAAAAACAGGTAGAAGTTTTTCTGTTAGCCTCCATCTCAACAAATACAAAGCTGTTCAAATTTGACAAGTAGCTGCACAAACTCTATTGATGTGCTTGCAGGATTGAGATTCTCTTTCTTTAAGTTTCAATAAACCAGGTTTTCATACCTCTACTTCACTTGCAAGTGGAGCCTAGGTTGTGACTTGCAGCAGAGATGCCCATTCTCCTTCTATGAACACACAGAATCATAAAATCATAGAATAGTTTGGGCTGGAAAGAACCTTTAAATGAGATCAAGTCTGATCCCCATGCAATGAGCAAGGACATCTTCAACTCTGTCAGGTTGCTCAGAGCCCTGTCCTACCCATCTGTGAATGTTTCCAGGGATGGAGTATCCACTACCTCTCTGGGAAACCTGTGCCAGTGTTTCACCACCTTCACTGTAAAAAACTTCTTCCTTATAGCTAGCTGGAATTTACCCTCTTTCAGTTTAAATGCATTACCTCATGTCCTATCAAACAGGCCTTGATAAAAAATTCTGTTCCCATCTTTCTTTTAAGTTCCTTTAGGTCTCTCTGGAGCCTTTTCATTTCTAGGCTGAACAATCCCAGCTCTCTCAGCCTGTCTTCATAGAAGAGGTGCTCCACCCCCCCTAATACTCTTCATGGCCCTTCTCCAGACTCTCTCCAATCAGTCCAATATCCTTCCTGAGCTGGGCATCCCAGAGCTGGATGCAGCACTGCAGGTGGGTCTCAACAGAGCAGAGCAGAGAGGTAAATTCCCCTCCCTCGCCCTACTGGCCACACTGCTTTGGACACAGCCCAGGATACAATTGGCTTTTCAGGCTGAAAATACATATTGCTGGGTTATGTCCAGCTGTTTGTCCACCAGTATGTCCAAGTCCTTGGGAGAGCTGCTCTCAATACATTTCTACCACTGCCTGTATTGATAGCAAGGGGTGCAGGACTTTGCACTTGCTCTTATTGAAGGGCTCACTTCTTGAGCTTTTTCAAGTCCCCCTCTGGAATGGCATCCTGTCTTTCATGAGTGTCAACTACATGACTTAGCTTGATGTCATTTGGAAACCATTCAAACCCACTCTTTATGTTAGTGATGAAGATATTTAGCAGATATTAAGATATCCCAGTACAGGTCCTTGAGGGACACCACTTGACTCTGATCTCCGTGTGGCTCTAAAGATCAATGGAATATTGAGCCACTGAACTCTACTTCTCTGAATGTGACAATCCAACCAATTGGCATCCAGCAAACAGTTCATCAATCAAATCCAACCCTCTCCAATTTAGAGAGAGAAGGATGTTGTAGAGGACCATGTCAAAAGTCACATGTCATTGAATGCTGGGGAGACAGTCCCTTTCCAGTTATTAAGTGTTTTAGCATGAATAACTGTTTAAGAAGTCCGTCTATTCATATTTGCTGGCAACATGGTGAATGTTCTGTACATCCAATGCAGGTATCCAAGCACAATCCACAGTCATAAATGAGCAGAGGGCAGAGGTACATCCACCCTCTTGATTTCTCAGAGACAGAAGTCATGTGCAAGCTTTCACCAGCATGTCCCAAATGCCTCACCATCTGTTAATAGCAACAGGTCTTTTGACATTAGTATCACACTTGAAACACTGCATCTGTGTAGTGATGGCCAAATTTTCAATAATGTGGTTTAGTGATGCTAACAGTAGAAGCACTTTCCCATCTTTACAGAAAAAAATAGAGGAGGCAAAAAAGAGAATCCATCACTAGAGGAAGTGCTGGGATTGCACGGGGTGGGGGGTGTGTGTGTGTGTGAACATGAGTGAACCAAGAACTATTCATACAGTTTGAGAGTGTTATTTCCCATCTCCTTCCTGTTTTTTGAAAAAATATCCTTAGAGTATTAATTTTGGAAAGCAGTTCAAACAATGAGGTTATTCAAGCTGGCCTTATTTTTGCTGGCTGGTGAATGCCAGCACACATGAAATAGGTAAACTTCCAGCAGCCTGGATCAGAATCAAAATAATTAGAACATTTAAGAGATTTGTACCTTAGAGGCAAAGGTTGTCATCCTCCCACGTCCATTTTCATTCACATATCACAAAACTAGGTAGGAAGGGGAGGACTGAGTTAGGCAGTTTTGCATCTCTGAGTGGGCATCTGTCAGTGATAAGCAATTTTGATGGAACTTTGCTGCAGGGAATATTCAACAGTAATATATTCCTAGCTGTACCAGTGAATTTATTCATTATGAATGCCAGCATGAGAAAGCTGAATGAAGTCAAGGGAAATGAAGAAAAGGTTGTGTGGAGAAGATAATGAAAGGAAGAGGCGGAGGGTGGGGGGAAAAACAGTTAGCAATGTAGACACATATGTTTCAAAGCTTCTCAGATTTCCTGAAACTCAGCCTAACTGAAATGAGTAATAGCTGGAATTCAAACACAGTATCATGACAATCCAGGCATTTTGGAAGCCACTTCCCCACAGGGTCTTTAAGGACTACTTGATGTTGAGGATTATGGTTGGAGGAACTAACATCTTCTGTATTCTCCCAAAGCCATGTATATGATTTAATTTTTTCTCCTGTTTTTTAATGATAAAGATTTTACTCTTTCTTTCATTGTTTTGTTTCATTTTCTTATGTTTTGACTTGTGGAATCAGAGTAGATCAAATTAAAAAACAAAAAAAAAAAAAGAAAATTCAATGCATTTGTTTTTTCTAGCTTTCTTTGTATAAATAAACTCACAAATTAGAAGAAAATTGAATTCTTAAGAGGAAAATAATTAAAAAATAATGCTAAGTGCTTCCTACAGAAAAGACTGGCATCCAAACATATGGTTTAAAGTTAGTTGTTGAACTATTGCATTATGTGCCCATGAGTATACACCTAAGCCATGAAAATCTTAACAGGAAATAAACCAGAAATATTCATGTGAAAATTGTTAATTTTTTTAACATATATTTTTATTTATATTTTTTAATAATTGATTGATTTTTGTGCATGGCAGTAATGAATAATTTGAAAGAATTCAATGCTAACATCAAGACAAGCAACAAATTAATATTTATTGCAGGAAAATAAAAATTATTTTTAAAAACAAAGAAAAATCTATGCTACTGTATTCAAAGAGGGGAGCAAAATATGTTCTTCAACTTTTCCCATCCCACTGTATGAAATTATTTGTCAAACAAAATACTGGGCTATTAAAATACAGTTTTGTAAAAAACAGTATGATTTCAGCAGTGTTTACCTTGTAATGTACTCAAAACCTAAGATGGACAACATGGAGTAATGAAGAAAACTTAAATGCTTTTTTTTAGCCTTAGTGGCAGAACCTGGTAGATTAAAGTTGTAGTAACCTGACCTTTTCTCATGCTCTAATTTCTTATAAAGTATGTAGGCATTTTAAGCTAACTAATGGATGATATTATGTCATTAATATAAAAAAAAATATGGATGCCTGCAAGATCAAATTGTTTTAATCACAGATGATGTAGTGATATTTGAAGAAGAATGAGGAGGAATTATTTAGTCATCTTTTACATGAATTACATTTACATTTAAAAACTTACATCAAAGGATGACTGGCCAATCCTTTCTGCAAAATCTAAAAGAAAAAAATTTATTGAGATATATGTTCATACATCTTTTTCCAGACTATCAGCATCTATAACCAGTCTAAACAGTCATTATGGACTTATGGGAGACTGCCAGTGTCTCGGATCTTGTGTTTAGTGACATTGGGAATTATGTATTTTTTAATTTGTTCACTTAGTCTTAAATCATTATTGATAATTTTAATATTTTTTTAATTAAATTGAAGATATTAAAAAAAGGCAAAGGACTTTCACAAAGAGAACTAAAATCTTCATCTCTGTGATTAAAGGAAGTTTCACTGGTGTGAAGTGGAGAGAATAGTAGCATCAGATTCCAAGACAACATTTATAACAAATCACCTAATGGCATACGTAGGAATAGTAGCTCTTGGCTGAATGCAACAAACAGGTTTTTGTGATCCTAAGAGAGATTACATTTCATATACACTAAAAAGTCCCTTAAGATACAGTGAGAAAGAATATTTGCTCTTGTTCTCATTGCACTGAAAGATTTTTACCTGCTAGGAAATAAATGGGGTTTTCCCTCTTGTTCCGTATTTTTTTAAGAATTATTTTTCTCTGGAGGACTGCTGGCCTCTGGCAAATTCTGAGTTTTAAAATACAGTGTCAGTAAATTAAATTTGGAGCCCACTGAAGTCAGTTGAGTTTTGCCATTGAAATCTGCAGAGGCAGGATTTTGCCTACTGTTTGGAAAACATTGCTTGCAGCAGTCAAATAGCAACCATTGCTGACATCTAGCAGAGAAAACACTAACTACTCACCTGTCAGTAGCACTCAACTGTTGCTTCTTCTCCCTTTGCAGACACCAAGCTTTTGTGATCACAACAGACAAGTGTTTAGAAATAATCTGTGCTCAAATTAGCAGAAATCCTATGGCCAAGCCCTTTCTCAGCTTTAAGTTAAGGGACATTACCTCCCTATGTTTTCTCCTTCAGTCAGACGCCTTAAACTGGACATTGACAGAATCTATTCGGCATAGGAGAGTAGGGCTTAAAAGTCTCAGGACAGACTTCAAATAATTACTGGTATGGTGAAAAGCATGAGCATTCTTGTGCAAAGTTATGTAGACATGGTCCTGGCTTTGGGACACACAACTAGATAGATTAGCTTTGACGGGATAGCTCAAACACTTACAAGAAATCTATTCTTGTGAGATTCATTTATTGCCATTAAAGGAAAAGCACTAAATCCAGATAATTTCACTTTCCTTTATCATATCAGAACTGGAGAATATAAGAAATTTTTCATCAGAGATTCAGACTAAGGAAGGTGTGAAAACAGAGGCTTGCTTATGATGCTTTTTTACCTTCTTTGTACTCTGTCTACTCCTCTGCTTAGGTGAAACATCTAGTTTCTGCTTCCACTGCACTGTGGCCTCTAGGGGCTCATAGCAGTTTTTTAGAGCATGTTCTGTGTATTGAAAGCATTTTGTGAGAGAATGATTGAAATAGTTTAGTGAGAGGTCTTTTAAGCTTACTGAATTTAGGTAGCCTTATCCATAACAATACTGCTCTTCTTTACATCATCTGTCCTTGAGAAATCCTGTATACACTGGGGTTGCTGTGAGACATAAAGATGCACAGAAACACAACTGCAAAGATAGAGGTCCATTTTTATGAGGTAAGTCTCTGTTTTAGAGAGTACTATGTGTTGTGTGAAGTGATTATTCAGAGATTCTATGAACCCTGAAGTAAAATGATGAAAACTTGGTTTTCCTTCAGGAAATTATTTTAAATTTCAGTGGTTACATTGGAATTTGGGACCTTCACTAAAAAACTGGATATGGTTTCAGTGAAAGAAAATAATATTTTAAACTTTAAATCAATATCCAAACTTGATTTATGAAAATATGTTTTTCTTCACAGCTCTGGAACACTGGTGAAGTGTTCCTTTTTCTTATTTTTTTTCATGTTTATATTCTACTTAAAAACCTTACGGATTTAAGAAAAGTTATATTAGTCCATGTATGCAAATGTGTATCTGTGTGAGTACAGGGATAAGTAAATCACTCTGACAATGAGAATGGCTTTAAAACAAAGAGACTTTTGAAGTAATCAAACTGAGGAATTTTGAATCTCCAGCTCATAGTTAATTTGACAACGAAAATGTAATTCTTTGATATGGGCTGCCCTGTCTGAATGAGCAGTGCAAGACACATCTGTGTCTGTGAAACAACATTTTCAGTCACCTCTTGCTTAGATCTTCAGTGAATTTAATTTATCTAGCAAAGGTAGACTGATCTTTTCAGCTGTGGATTCACTTCACAGCTGAGCAGTATACTAAAATTTAGTAAAGACACCTGTCTCACTGCCATTCATTCAGTAAATTGCAAAACTGACATTTTTTCACAGGAACTGGACAATAATTTTATTCTTTATATTGTAATGAATCTTAAGTTAGGTACCATGGTCTGAGGAAAATCTTCTATTTATTTACCCTAAAATTAATATTCCAGTGTTTCATAACCTTTCATTAAACCCCATGTATTTTTCTCATCTTTTGCCATGTTCTAATCACATATAAATTGGTACAGTGCAGTGTTTGTCTTGCTAACTGCTACTCACTCAACAGAAATTAAGTGGTTGCTTTCCTTTGTGATTTGTAAGCTCTTCCAGGCATAATTTTCCTTTCTGCCAACCACCCATATTCATTTGTTAACACAACTCCTTTTGCAGAATGACTATTTATTTAGAAATTCCCAATTAGAAAATGTGTATCCCCACTTTGTTTTATCTTGCATGTGACTGTGGAGTGACTAATGTGCTGAAATCATAGCATCAGGTCATATAATTTATTAATCCATAATGACACTATTCATCTAGATTAAGAGAGAGGTAGGGAATATTTCTGTTGACTCAGACCTTCAACTACTGGCAAACAGTATTCTGTAGATTGTCTTCTGTCACAGCATCACATTTAGCAATGTGGCTCAGCATCTTATATCTGCAGATCTATTTTTTTTGCCAGAGGCTCAACAAATCCTGTTCTTCCATTGAATATGTACTGTACTGACAGATCACAGTTCAGCAGAAAAATCTTGGGGGGCATTTATCAACAGCCAATGAGTACATGTCAGGCAGGCTGGAATGACAGCCAATTGGCTTAAACCATCAAAAAGGTCCTTAATCCGCACCTCCATTAGAAAAACTTGGTCCATGATACCAGCTGTGTGAAGGGCTGAGGACACAGAGAAAAAATGAAAGAACTAAAAGACTTGTCACTGTCATTCTCTCAGTTGCAGGTTTTTACATATTGGCGCAAGAACTTTCCTTTTGTTAGTGTTCATTATTCTATGTGTGCAAAGAATCTTATATTCTCTGGATTGAGTCCTTTAATTTCCCATCATCTGGTCTTTGTGCACATTAGATATTATTTTGCTCAGTTAGCTTGAGGCTAGTTTCAAAATGAGGAATGGCTATTAACAAAATGCAAGACTCAACAGATGCTTTCCGTGAAGTTTTATTCTGAAGGGAAAGAGAATTATGCTAATGTGAACAGCTTTACCTCAAGCATCAGCTCTGGTTTGGGAGATCAGGTATGAAAGGCTATTTCTTTTGTGTCTAATTTTCTGGGAGGGACATTTAATAAGGAAAAGAAACTTAAATGGAATCTACTCTTTTGAATCATCTTTGCATGGGGAGCAGAGGCAATCCAGCTGGAGGAGGTTAGTCTTCTTCCTTGGTTTTGAGTTTGGTTTTGGTTTGGGGTTTTTTTGTCTATGTGTTTGGTTTTTATTGTATTGTTGTTTTGTTTTTATTTTTGGGTTTATTGTGTTTTGTATCTCTAAGTCAGCATTGATCGTACTCTTACAGATATTGAGAGGAGACAAACACACTAGATGAATGGGACTACTTCTCTGGAAGCATGTTATGGATGTGTATTGTCTGAGAAAGTTTAGAGAAGTATAGGTGAGGGAACACTGGTAGCATTCATGGAGCTAAGCAGATGTGCATACTCTTTGAGGCTCCAGAAATTCAAGCAGAGTACTCTGAGACAACTGGCTATATTTTCCTGGTTATATTCATTGTTAACAAGGACTTAGAAGGGAAAGCTTGGCCACTGGCCACCCTCCATCTTTCTCCCACGAGATAGGACTGAGTATTGACTGCATGAAGCTTTTCTCTAAATGGCCCAACATACAGAGGTTGGAGACACTTGAAACTAATCTGGTAACACCAGAACATGACACAACATTTTGGTTCCCATAAATCCCATATTTTGGTAGACCATTTCCATATTTCTCCTTTTTAAATGTTAGTTTGCCATTAGAGCAGTTCATTTATTCAAGAAGGTTGATATGAAGTATTTAATTAGTTTTTGCTGTACTGCACTAATTTTTACATTTCATAAAGTACCTTTTGTTGTTATTTGAATTAATAAATTTAGGAAGGGGAGCACTCATTCAGGTTTTCCTCCTATACTAATGTAGGAGCTTCTTATAATGAAATCCAGTCTGAGTGTTTCACAGAACTGTATTGTCATATTTTGGCCAGTCATTTTTCTCATAGTTACTAACAAAGTGAAATCACCATCAGCCCAGCAAGCAAAGTTCAAACAAAGGGAACTGCTCCATCTAGAGTTCCGTCTTGCACATAAGCTTATTAAATATTTTAATCAATGATTTTACTGTCTGTCATGGCCTAAACAATTAACTTTCTCTGACTTTGTTATTCCAATGGTTTAGGGAAAATGAATCTTCCAACTACCTTAAAAAACAGTGGTTCATGTGACTTGGTAATCTTAAACTAATTTTAAATATCTGAAGGAAAGGTATGCACATAACGAAAGATAACTAATTTTGCAATAGTTTACCACATGAAAAAGTGTTTTCCAGAGATGAAGTGCTCAAATTCCAATTTAAAACATGAAGATGATATTCCTGTGATTATTATTCCTGTGATGATAATTCCCCTAATTTTATCAACGCTAGTCTAAATCCAGTGCAAATTTCTGTAAATACTTATTTCACAAGTAAATTCTGATGGGAATGAGTGACCCAGCAAATAAAGGTATTACCAAAAATTATACTGAAATATATATGTATAATTTGCTTTTAATTTATTCAAAGTTCTTTAGGTTTTGTATTCAAATATCATCCTTGTATTATCCTTCTCCTGATTTGCTTTATTCTGCTCAGCATACCTGAATATCTTTCTCATTAATTTATTTGATTTTCCCAAATTGAGACTACAGGAAACAATTCTTTTTAGATTTCTGCTCTCACTGTACCTCTCCTCTACATGTTTTTCTCTTCCTTTTCCTTTTTCTCCAGTACATTTTTTCAAATTAGATTGTCAAAACTGAATGCATTCACTAAAGTGAGGAAATTGGTAATTACATTTGAATTAGTCAAATCTTGTGCAATGCTGCATCAAGACAATAATTTTAGAAGAAGTCTTTGTACAACTCAGAAAGCTAGTAAGTAAAAAAATCTCACTAGAAAAAAAAATCACATGAAAATACATCAGTGTTCAGGACATGTTGAGAAGTGAGGGGTGGGAAAACACGAGGTTTATGCCAGCCAAGCCATGACAGCCACCTTTCTGCCTGCTGTCAGCCCATGCAAACAAGAGTGGTCTAAGCCGATTCAGCCCAATCAAGCTGAACTGAATTACTCTGCAGCTGCAAAGAGCTATCTGTGTGTGAGCAGTAAGCACAGAGCAGCTACAAACGAGAGCTTGTTTGAGTTTGTCAATCCCAGTGCTAAGTACAGCAAAGGCAACTTCTCTGCTGAGCCAGCTCCCCTGCTGCCTGCGCTGCTCTGCTCTCGCCGCACTGTTGCTGCTGTCCCTGGTTTAGGGCTCACGTCTATCCTGATGCTACACAGCACTTCCCCAATCCTACATCTCCTCATCTGACAACGATACCTTATTTGGTTTTATCACAGTGTGACTGAGGTTAAGGGCAGAGCTCTGAGTCCATTCTGGAGGTAATAGTCTTTCTGGAGGAAAATAGTCTTAGTAACATCCAGAAATAAAGCCAAAAAAGACTGTGAACTGTCCTCAGTGGAACAGTAGAAGATGAACCATAAACACACCTACCGGAGTAAGTCTCCTAAATTTTTGGGCCTGGATGTTTAAGCAGAGAGATATCAAAATGTCTGTTAATTTTTCTAAATGCCCAAGGCCTGATACAAGCCAAAATGATTATTCTGAAACTCAGTACACAATGTTATTCAGACCAAAGAGATCTCGTCTTAGATTTGTAGACTCTTGAAAAGATATATAGGAGATATACAACTAAACGTGACACAGCACTTCTTATGCTTTTTAATCCTGTTCTTAATTGAGCTCAATGAATTGGATACCTATGCTGGTTTTAACACCATCAGGAAATCAAACTCCAAATAATCCATTCCCATTCCCCTTCCCCTTCTGGTAAGAGAGGGTCAAAAATTAGAGACTAGATGTTGACAGTTTACATAAAGCACAAATCGGAATAAGACACAATTACAGCCGCAAAATTAATAGAAAAAAGTAGGTGTATATATATATTCTGAGGGTAAATATATATTTATATGTTCTGAGGGCAAAACACCTTACATATATATATTTACCCTCAGAAATATATTCACCACTGCGAACAAAACCAAGATGACTGAAGCCCCTTCAGGTCCATGTCGTTTCCCCAGACAGAGGCATTGTGGTGACCACACAGTGCTAAACTCTGCCCCTTCTTTGTAGTCAGGACAATGCCCTGCCCATACCCACTGAATAAATCTTGGATGCCCCATCCTTTGAAGTGTTTAAGGCTGAGCTGGATGGGTCTCTCAGAAAACTGATCTAGTGAAAGTTGTTCCTGCCCACAGCAATCCTGTTGGAACCAGATGATCTTCAAAGTGTCTTCTAACCCAACCCATTCTATGATCATATGATTCTATGAATTATACCCCAGGCAAGCAATTATCTGATCAATCTTTACAATATTTCCAAAAACAAAGTTGAAAATGCCTTAAGTTTTGCTTTTCTCTTTTAGTGTCACTGGTTAGTAAAACAGAATGCAGACTGATCAAGATAAAATGGCAAAGATTCAACCAAAGACTGAAATATATAGGTTGTTCTTCAATGTTTCCATGGAATGTTTATCTGGAAATTATATTCTGTCTATTTTATATGCTGAGTAAAAATCAAGTATTAATTTTATTTCAGTACACATTTTCTAATGCAAGAGTATGTATGTGCGGATTCCAGAGGAATTAAGAGAAAAAAAAAAAATCTTCCCCACTTCTGTTTAATTCTATTTAAAAAAAAAGGCCAAGTGGAATGTGCATGGTTTTTTGGAATTATTCTATTATGGATAACCCTTAACATTTTTACAAAGGAATATGTGCAAATCAGTAACCATGAGCAAGCAGAAAAAATTAATGTGACACTTTAACAGGACTGATATAACAGGGCAAGTCACGCTTAGATGCCCAGGCAAATAGCAGCAGCCAGAATTTATTTTTTTCTTCTTTTAAACTTAGCTTACTCTGCACTAGATCAAAACACTGCCTGGAAAAATTCCAGCCTGTGGTCTTTTACAGATAATGTCATTGATGTTTCAAAGAACTTTTGCAATAAAACACAAAATTTATCTCCAGTGAGCCTACTTGCATTACATTTGCCTCATGAAGTAGTGCCACAAGTGAAGGAAAGTACTCACACACTAGTTGCAATTTATTGCCAAAACTGTTCTGAGGAACCCAGATGGCAGACTGGGTTTCTTTAAAGAACAAAAAAGAACGGTGTGTGTAAGGAAGAATCACATAAGCACAAGAAGAACCTCTGTGAAGTTGCTTGCAGTTGTAAAATATGCCTGGTTTCCTGGCTCAGAGACAGGGTCCAGGCGAGGAGGACCACATTGTCTCTCTGGTAGAGTACTGCTTCCCCTGAAAATAGTTTGTATGACTTTTGAGAATATGTTCAAATTGACTGGAAGCTGCTTTACCAGTTAAAATTTCTAGTTTATAAAGAACACTTAAGGCTTATCTTAATTCTGAAATACATCCACTTCAACCATCCTATCATTCCACAAAGCATCTACTTCAACTTGACACTGAGATAGATACAGGGCATGTTTAAAGTGACACTTTTCAGTAATTTAGTTCTAAATAAAGTCATTATTATGGGCAGTGAACCCAGAAGGAAAGTTTACTATAATTTGATCCTTCTCTTCTAATCAAATTCTCTTTTTTCAACTATTCATTTAATCTTTTATACTTATTTTTGATATTACCAGTGGGGGGGGGGGTGAAACCCTCTCCCTGCTCAGGACCAAACAAGCCTTTCAAAGATATTTCACACTAGCACATTCTCTAGTAATAGCCAATAAATATACATAAAATAAGTGGTAATGAGCCTGAGGAAATATAGGCATGGGCTGCATTCAATCTCTGGATCTCAAGTCCCCCACCTTTGTGGTTCATGATAGAGAAAGAATTATTGATGATTGCTACTGATTGGGCTACTAAACCTACAAATTAATCCCACTTTGAAACTCATTCAGTATTCTGTAGGTAGGCAGGCTTAAGAAAACAGAATTTATAAACATAAAGAAGGAAATGTACAATAGATTGATGTATCCACAGTGGGAAGCTACAGTGCAAATATCAGACCAGTTGAGTGGGAGTGTTCATCTGCTGAAGATTGAGAAGGGTCTGCAGAGGAATCTGGACAGGCTGGATCAATGGCCCAAGACCAATGGTATGAGGTTCAACAAGGTGAAACCCTAGGTCCTGCCCTTGGGTCCCAACAACCCCATGCCAGACTACAGGTTGAGGGCAGAGTGCTGGAAAGATGCCTGAAGGAAAAAGACCTGAGGGTGCTGGTTGACAGCAGCCAAACGTGAGCCAGTGTGTGCCCAGGTGGCAAAGAAGGCCAATGGCATCCTGGCTTGTGTCAGAAACAGTGTGGCCACAAAAACACAGGCAGTGGTTATCCCTCTGTACTTGGCACCGGTGAGGCAACACCCTCAAATCCTGTGTTCAGTTCTGGTCTGCTCAATTCAAGAAAAACATTGAGATGCTGGAGCATGTCTAGAGAAGGGCAACAGAGCTGTTTGCAGTCTGGAGCACAAGTCTTGTGAGGAATGGCTGACAGAGGTAGTGGTGTCCAGCTTGAAGAAAAGAAGACTGAGGAGAGATGTTACTGCTTTTTACAAGTACCTGAAAGGAAAGTGTGGCAAGGTAGAGGTCAATCTCTTCTCCCAGGCAACTAGAGACAGGGCAAGTGGAAATGGCCTCATTCTGTGCCAGGGGAGGTTTAGATTGGAATTCAGGAAGAATTTCTTCACTGAAAGAGTGGTTAAGGATTGCAATGGGCTTCCCCAGAAGGTGGTGGAGTCACCATCCCTAGAAGTGTTCAAGAAATGATGGGACATGCTACTTAGTGCTACGGTTTAGTTGACATGGTGGTGTTTGGTGAAGGGTTGGATTCAATCATTTTGATGACCTTTTCCAACCTTAATGGTTCTGTGATTCTATAATAATATTCCCTGTGGAGGTGGATCCTTGTCCCTGTCCCCAGGTCACGTGTGCCCCATATCTGTTCCTGATTGGGTGGTTTGGGTGCCTGGAGCTGGGGGTGGGGAGAAGGTCAGAAGAGTCTGCTCGGGAACTCCGGCCATGCGGTTGGAGAAATAAAACTATCCCTGAACATCTACAAAAATACCGCTTCATCTGTCCTTCCAACCCCATCGTCGTCATATATATTGTTGCAAGATTCCCCTCACTGCAACAATTCCCTTTCATGCTATGAAGAGGATAAAAATGTTCACTGGATGTGTGTCCAGATACTGTTTTAAAAAGTGAATGACAATAAAGAAGATAGAAGTTTTTAGCAAAAAGAGTAGGTATGTGACTCAGATGATACCAGTATTGCATGAGCATTCCCAAAAGAGACAGATATTTAGAACTGTCACTGGGAATGTGCTCACAGGTGTCCTTGGGAGGACCCCAAGCACTCTGTGTCTCTCAGTAACCTATTGCCATATCAGTTCTGGTGAGCTATCACACTCCTGTGGTTTTGTTCACACAGCTTTGCAGTGAAAAGCTGCAGGTTATGCATGTATAGCATTACCAACTCATTGCTAAAATATCATCAGCTCATCAGCAGCACAGTTATCACTAGTACTGTAATGCAGTCGGGGCCTTTTAAACACCATATAGGTTGTATCAGAACCATGGCTTAAAAATGTAACAGGTTAATAGCCTTTTAGGTTTATGGATAAAAGTTCAAAAAGCTAATGTTAGAAGTTATGAGTCAAAAATAAGGAAAGATGTCAGATTAAACTATTTAAGGATCTTTAAGTAGAATTTATTTTGGGGTATCCTAAGAGAGGGGTAAACAATATAAAATGAAGCAATATTGAATTCACTGCAATTCTGGATTCATTACCCTGCATAACGCTTGATATCTTTCTTCTTTACATTCCTGAATTTCCTGGATTTTCAAGCCAATTTAATCAGGTATAGATTGAAGAGGAAATGAATGTCAGCCTCACCCTTTGAGCAAGGATAACAAATAATCTGCTGCCAATATTTTGCACACCATGTAACATTTTTAGAATTTGTTCCACACTGATGTACAGTTGCATTTATTCACCCCAACTTAGATCACCTGTCGCATATACCAAGTTTTACATTTATGTGTCCACAGCCCAAGACTGCCAGTCTTTGAGCAGCCTCTCTACTGTAAAAGAAGACTGATGAAAATGCCTGCCAGCAATTAGCAGGACTCTCTATTCATGGTATCAGCAACATCAATTCTCTCAGTGCTAGTAAAAAAACTGAGTTTGATGTAAACTGAACAGGAACTGTGACTGCTCAGCCTTGCACTAAATGGACGTTAAAAGTATTATTATTATAACCTAGGCATATGCATCAAGGTCCCTGTGCAAGGCAACTGTGAATGCAGTACTAGATTTAAATAAATGGTATACTTCCCGATGTCAGTTAATCACTTTGCAGTTCCTTGCAGTTCTGCCTACTGTAATGTTTTTCAGCAACAGCTAAAATTATAAATTCATACTCTCACCTTTTATTTGAAATATGTCAGACATCTTGTAGGCCTTCTTGAGTCAAATTCTGGTGTAATCATCTCACACAAACTAGTCTGAGTCATTTGTTCTGTTCAGGAAAAACAAACACATGTATTGATGCAGCATGTTTGAAACATTTTAACTTGTCATCTTAAAGCAAATTATAGCAATTGCTTTCCAAGAAAATAATGAAAAATAATAAAAAAAAAAAACAACTAAAACAAACAGCAAACCAATTGCAAAAGATTTTTGTTGAACAAGTAGAACAAGGTAGAATTTGATTTCACAAAAATGACATACTAGTGCTCCTGGGAGGCCAGATGACATCAAAAGTACCAAGCCTGTAATACCAGACTTTCTGAACATTTGTAAAATACCAAGCAGAATACCTGCATAATTAAATATATCACCCTTGGAATCCAAATTGATAAACTAAAAATTAAGGATAAGCTTGACCCCTGTATTGGGTTTACATGGCCAAGCTTCAGTAATGGTGGGACTACAGGGGTGGTTTCTGTGAGAACCTGACAGGAGCTTCCTCCATGTCTAGCAGAGCCAGTCCTTGGCAGTTCCAAACAAGGACATTCCTCTGGCAAATGCTGGGCCCAATTAAAAATGGTAATAACACTTCTGTGGTAACATATTTACAAAAAATCAGCAAAAACCCCCTATTACAGTTTAGATGTAATTGCAGGCAGTGAAGAGCAGAGTGGAATGAATATGTGAGAAGAGCAACCCTGCACGCACTGAGGTCAGTGAAGAAGGAGCTGAGATTTCCCTTCACCATTGTGAAGCAGCTGTGCCCCCACAGCCCATGAAGACCATAAGGATGCAGAAATCCACCTGCAGCCCACGGAGGAGTCCCATGCTGGAGCAGGTGAATGCCTGAGACAAGGCTGTAAACCTGTGGGAGGCCTTTGCTGAAGCAGAGTCCTGATAGGCACCTGCACATCTGTGGAGAGAGGAGCCCATGTTGGAGCAGGTTTCCTGGTAGGACTTGTGACCCTGTGGGGGACCCAAAATGGAGCAGCTTGTCCTTGGTCCTTAAAGGACTACACCCTGTGGAAGAGTGACTCGTGTTGAAGTAAAGAAGTTCATGAAAAACTCTCACCCATTGGATGGACTCACAGTGGAGAGGTTCATGGAGAACTGTCTCCTGTGGGAGGGAACCTACACTGGAACACTGGAAGGATTCCTCTCCCTAAGCAGTGAGAGAAACAGTGTGTAACGAACTGACCATAACTCCCATTTCCCACCTCCCTGCACCACTGGGGGTAGGAGGGAGAGCTGGGAAGGAGGGAGGAGTGGGGGATAGGTGTTTTGATGGTCTTATTTACTTGTCATTCATCCACTCTGATGATGTTAGCAATACATTCAGTTACTATCTCTAATTCCAGCCTTTTTTGCCTGAGTGATTTATCCCAGTCCTTATCTCAGCTCATGGACTCTATATTTGCTCTCACCTGCCCAGCTGCAGAGAGGAGGGATAGAGAGGCTTTGGTGGATGCCTGGAGTCCAGTCGGGGTAAAAACACTACTGCCTCTTTAACTCATCTGTTGCTAATGTTTCACTTTGACAACATTGTGAACCAAATCCTTCAGAAGTTTGTCTGGATAACTTAAACATTAACCCAAATTCAGCTGAAAGTGATGATACTTTTGCCTAATATTGACTGTCTAGTCTATCATGCCTTTACAGGGTATGAGAGAAGGTAAGTGCACAGCTGTCAAGGAAAGAAAACATTATTTCCCAGCTCCATATGGGGACAGTGATTGTGAAAGGTATGGTCTCCACAGAGGTCATTAGTTTAAAATACTAGTGGTATACACCTGGAACAATATTACATTTTAACTTTTGGTTATGGGATCAGAAATAGGAAGAGCAAAGCCTGACATAGTTGTACTCTCTTCCACTCAGTTTTGATATTGCTCCCATCCTCCTTTCAAAGACCCTTTACTTATCATTTCACTGGAGCTGGACATAAACTAGTCTACCAGTGATCTCTCACCTCTAATAAAAAACGCCTATCCCAATCTTCTTTCTTCCTTTCAGAAGTTTTGATCTGTACAGGGAACATACCTGGGGTAGGCAAAATTACGTGTCTTCCACCAGTATATTGTAAAATATGCAAGCAACAGCTTCACTTTTTCTGGAGGTAAAATTGTGATAGTTACAACTCAAAATAACAAAGTGATTATTCATCAGGAAAATGCTTTCTAAACTGAATTTATGGTAGGAAATACTGAAAAGAAATATTATTAATCCATCCCTATGAATTCTCTGTCAAATGCACACGGAGTTATAAACACATGTAAGTGTGGCAAAACCAGCTAGCATTCAGGAAGCCTAAAATGTTGCTTCCCACTAAGGTGAGTATCCATCCTCTCAAGTTTGATGATTCACAAACTGAGAAAATACTTTCTGGCTTATCTGCAGCATTAGTCTTGCTCCTGCTTCCTTCCATTCACTGCTGAGTAATAAAGTATACATATCCTTTTCGTCTTATAGTTTTGTAAATCAAGCCAGAACCAAATTGGTTTAGACATGCAGATTTTGGCTTTTGCACTATAATTCCAGAGGATTTCAGTGTTCATTTCTGTACTAAAAAAAAAAAAAAGAGAAAAACTGTGCCCTCTTTTTTTTGCTATGACTGGCAATGTTCATTCTCTTTTTCACTCTTCTTCTTCTTCTTTACCTGATACAAGTAGACAAAGCCCTCTTTCAACAATTATAACTTTATGACTGATAAAACTGATCAGACAGGGTGAATGATTTCACTGAAGTTTGATATGATCTCATTTTTTCTCGT
>JACBWW010000026.1:2868882-2880466 GCA_020086605.1 Lanius collurio
TAATTTGAAAAAAATAATCTGGATGAAACCTGTGCACATTTATGTCTTTGGTACCCAAAAAACCCAACAAAAAATTTAAATGGTTATATAATGGCAGAACAATTAATGAAATGGTATCCAGTAATGTCATAGCCACAGGGGAGGAAATGAAGTTGCAAAACTAAATACGGCGTTGGTCAAATGTTCCTGCAGTGGGAAGTTCATGCATATGACCCAGTAAACAGATATTTTCATATTTTATTTCAGTATCTGAATTATAATAGCTTCATATAAATGCTATCTCTGCAAAAAACAGCAATGAACTTCACATTATCCAGTGTAGCTTAAGTATATTTCCTTTAACTCTGTTTTTATTGTTATTCAGAGCTTCTATACTAAGCCTTCAGCATGTCATGTCACCTGAGATCTAGAAAAAACATAGAAATAGATTTTGCACAATTTTGAGCATAACCACTCCTTAAATCTGTGACAAATAGAGAATTGTTGTTATTGATGTATATATTGGTAAATATATTTTATATATTTAAACAGCTCATACACCAAATACAGTACCATGTACATATAAGTAACAATATAATACTACTCTAATTGTACATAGCTATGTATTACATATGTATAATGCATCAAAATGCATACAATGTAAGAATTGTAGAGGGCAAGAAAGATTGTGTAATACTTCTCATACCTTCCCTCCAACAACCTTTGGTTATTTAAAACTCAGGAGCAACTGTAGACTTGAATTCCAAAGGGTCGCATCATCTTTATGAATGTCCAAAGGCATAGGTTTTTTAACTTGTAACTACTAGTAGACATGCTACTATTAAACTCAGAGAATGATAGCTGGAAAAAATCATGAGGAAAGAAAAATGAAAGAAGCAGTTATTATTAGCAGTCATTATTAGCAGTCTGCAGAGCATGAATGCATAAGGAAAAAAATGAATCTCAACATCAGAAGGGAAGTCAGGGAGAAAGAAAATCAATAAGATCTGTGATGTCCTTGATTATTTCCTTTCCAGTTATTCCTTAAGTAACCTAAATTCTGGCAAACATATGAAACCATTTAAAGTAGGACTTGAAAACTAGATTTAACGACTTCAGCTCTCATACAAATCCCTTACTCACCTTCACTGTATCAGAAAAATGCAAGCATAATAAAAGCACACTTCTCCCCACTAGCTAGAACTTTTAGCTCTTGATCAACTTCCTTGAATGACATAACAGGAGAAAAAGTGAGATTTTTCCACTCACTTTGAAGAAAACATATACTTCTATAGAGTTCAGTGAGTTAATGATGTTTCTCTTTGAAAAAATGGCAACCCTGAACCACAGTCAGATGTAAAACACACTCATTGCATACAGAAATTGACCACTCTTTGTTCTCAAATTTTTAAAGCTTTTAGTTTTCAATTACTTGTTCAATATGAAACATTTATTCTTCCTTCACTATAGTGGCAGGACATAAATGTGGCTCACAAGGAGTTTCACACTTTGGCTAAAGCTAAGCAAAATCCATTGTTTTTTAAAAATTAATAAAGTCTGGGACAGATGTTATTTCTCCTTGAAGGTTGTATCCAGATTATTTAAGTGTTCATTCTCAGTGTTCACACAGGAAGTGGAAAATATCAGTGTGATATGCTTGACAGGAGCGCTCCTGAAATATTCAAAACAATATTATGTAATAAGTAGATGAAGAGTTGGAAAAAAATTGGTTCAGAGTGTATGAACAAGACAAATGTGTTAATTTTCATATGGATGATAATTTTTTGAAATGCATTGCAGGAGAAATATATACTATTCATACTTACCTCAACAGAAAATTTAGACACCAAAATTCCTAGAGAAACATTTATCAGAGTGCTTTAAAGGAGTGAATTTCAGCGGGTTGTCACAGATACTGTATCAGAATTCTACTTCAAGATAAAACATAAGAACAAATAACTTTGAAATAATAATAACTGAGAAATGTCTTGGTTTAGCACTCTGAATTTTCAATTTTTATTTTAATTTTGCAATGACCTATTTTTTAAATGCAAAATATACGAACTCCAAGAAATCAGCATTAAAACACAGTATTTTCAAGAAACTTTAAGCAAGGTGAAAGGTTTATTTAATTTCAAGAATAGAAGGGAACATTTTTTCTTAGCTACGAAATTTTAGACATCTAATTTTCATAAGAACACCTGGGTTTTAATTATAAAGTTGTTTACCAAACAAACCTTCCAAGCTTTCAGCAATCCTATTACCAATTAAAGAAATATGATGGATAGGCTAAATTGTTGCAGCTGTTTGCTATCTATTGTTTTGATTTGAGGATGTATGTTTTAATGGATGACAGTGACAGAGGTGGAGGGAACCTGGGAAGATCTGCACAAAAAATTCTCTACTGAGGCTCAGCACCAGACCCCATATATGTGGAACATAATGTAAAACACTGAAGAAGGCAAAAAAAGTGGAAGCCTTGTGTTATCCCATTGTTTTCAAAAATGACAACCTAGATTTCAGCTCACAGATGATACACATTTCATTTACCCTGGCTTCTAGGACAAAAGTAAAGCACCTGTAATTTACCAGCCTGGTAAAGCAGTGTGAGGATAGCAGTCAATTGGCATGGAAGCCCAAGTGCATCAGCTCCCCAGTCCAAGTATGGTGTCACGGACATGCAGCTGGCGGCCCCGCCCTGCTCTGGGAGTAAGGAGAGGGTGTTCCCATTGCACGCCTTATACTTCACTTGTCACACTCAGCAGAGCTCAAGAGAGGGCTATGCATGCATAGTTTTCACCTCCAGTAGGTAGGAACCAGTGTGAAAATTCTGAATTTTCATCTTCAGTGATAACCTCTTACACATTTGGTAGCATCCCCCACCCTTCTGTATGCTTTCTAAACACCAGCACTGTATGTGAATATGAGCTGGCAGCTGAACTACTTACACAAACATTTCCTACCATCCAATAAAAACAAATTTTCAATTTTTTTGGTGCATGGGGAGGTTATGTATCAAATTTATCCCTTAGATCCAACTGTATGGACTTATCAGTAAATTTTCCATGGCTTTACACCTAAAAGTAGAACACAATCTGTTAAATTTCTACCTTTGCATACTTATTTAAGAAACTAAGAGACTTGAATGAACTCCAATTCTTTTATCAGCAATTATATTCTGTACATCTAATAGCAGGCCTGTTTCAATCCCAGCTAGTATTATTCCCCAGAATAGCAAGGCTCTGCCAAACTGAACTTATCATCAAAAAACATTTTAATGTCAGCACTCCCAAAAGCATGCCCTAAAAATAAGGCTTCAAAACTTCCATATATTTTGTGGTGTTCTTCATTGAGCAAGCATAAACAATGAGCAGGAGCATATTTGCAAGATATCTTTCACTTTTCAGTCTTGGAAAAAACCGTCATATTGCTGGAACATGTCTGGAGAAGGGCAGCAAGGCTGGTGTAGGGTTTAGAGAGTCAAATCTAGGAGGAGCTGCTGAGGGAGTCGGGGATATTTACTGTGGAAATGAGAAGGCTCAAGGTAGAATCAGGTAGAATCAGAATTCTACTTCAAGGTAAAACATAAGAACAAATAACTTTGAAATAATAATAACTGAGAAATGTCTTGGTTTAGCACTTTGAATTTTCAATTTCTATTTTAATTTTGCAATGACCTATTTTTAAAATGCAAAATATACAAAGTCCAAGAAATCAGCATTAAAACTAAACCTTACTGCTCTCTACAACTGCCTGAGAGGAGAGAGTAGCAAGATAGGTGTTTGCCTCTTCTCTAGGGCAACTAGAGACAGAACAAGTGTAAATTACCTCAACCTACACTACAGGAGACTCAGACTGAACATTAGGAAAAATTTTTTAATTGAAAGGGTGGTTAGGCATTGAAACAGGCTTTCCAGTGAGCTGGTGGAGTCACCATCCCTGGAAGTGTTCAAGAAATGACTGGACATGGCAGTAGGTGGTTGGCTTTAATTAATGTACTGGTGTTCAGTCAAAGGTTGGACTTGGGGATCCTGGGGGCCCTTCACAACTTTAATAATGCTGTGATTTTTACTTTTTTATATAAGGCTGCTTTGACATTTTCCTGTATAGGGATCTAATTGACATTAGTGAAATATTAAAGAAGATTGGGGATCAAATGCTTCAGAAATTGAAGTGCATGCATAATTCTAAGAAGTTGTTTAATTCCCTTAAAGTTAGTAACACTCTTATAAGAAAGTAGCATTAATACATATAAAGAACATAATTACAAAATTTTAGGCAGAAACACACCTCCATATGTGATAAAATCTTACAGAAAGTGGCTGAAAAATCTCCGGTTTTTCTCCTGGGAAAAAAGAAAACCAAGGCAATTCCATTCTCAATTCCAATCCTGCTCTATCAGTACTGTGCTGCTCCCAAAATTTCCACAGTACAAATAGTGCAGTGTTTCAGCGGGTATTGGACAATGTACCCTAAAATAGAATGGTCTGTGAGTTGGGTGGGGTCCTGAGATCAAATCTGCTTCTGATATAGTAATATCACTTCTGCTCTCTGTGTTTCACTTAATAAAAACCACTTATGATCAATGTCTCCCTTAAAATCAATTGATACAAAGACATATTTTAGACTGGTGCTATGTAAAAGTAGCACCATGTCACTGTGTAGCACAGCAAGCTGAAATCTGTACAAAAAGGAATAATCATAATATATAGTTAATTGAAAATACTACAGAAGCTACCGATGAATATAAAAGCTGCCAGAAAAACAGAATTTAAAAACCAACGAAAAGGAAATTTCTACAGAATCTTGATTTTATTTAAACTAGTAAATTATATTTATTATTAAATAAATAAAACCTTTATTAATGAAGAATTAATCCCAATAAATTATAATCTTCCTAATTTTCAAATGAGAGTTTTATGTACCCTTCCCACTTATCAGACATCAGTAATACTATCTGGATAAAGGACATGCAGAATTTGGGAAAAAAAGAAAGACTTTTTAAAAAGAGAAAGTGTAAGAAAGGCAGAGATGAAAGCAGGAAGAGTCTCTGCAAGTAGCATCTTTTTTTTAGAAGAGTAATTGTCAAGTAAATAACATTGCACATACACAGATATTCACAAACTAATATGCATCATATGTATATGTGCAGTTTGAAAAATCTTATAAAATATGCATTTATATTACGCCAATTACAGCACACTATTTAGAAGTTCATTAGGTCCTTTGAAACAGCAGGAGTCAAAATTTTCAACACAAGTTTGCAGGTAAAAGTTGTTTTGCTATAATGCTGACACGATATAATGTGAGAACTTCATCCTAGGAAAATGTTTTGTACCATTAAAAACATGCTATTCACATTCCAATTAAATCTTTATGAATACATTGTTTTCTTAATTTTTTTAAGGAATACATATACTTTTTTTTTTTAATCTAGTGTTTTTGAAAGAGGGTAACATGCAAAAAGTGTACATAGAAAATCTGTCACCTTTGCTTTAAACTTCTTTGAAATTGAAGGATCACTGCCCTCTATAATGATATATGCGTATAGATGTCAAATGTGTTCACAAAAAAATTTAATTACACATTTAAGTATGTTCAAAGTTGCCCAAATAAAAACCTGTCCTACACTGTCAAAAAAGTCTTCTGTTAACAATGTTGGTACTGACAAGGAATGGAAAATTTTATCTGTTCCATGTATTCTCACATGCTAACTAATCTTGATACATATTCACAGCAGATTAAAAGTGCATTAATTCTCAATCAATAAAGATAGGACTGCTAAATTCTTCTTTCCTATTTTATGAACTATCTCCTTATTGCTGCATAGCAATTCATTTTTTAAGTTTGTGTTTTTAGTGAAGTAAAGGGGGCAATGTTCCATAAGGTCCTAAATGACTATGAAATAACAGATAAATTTTCAACATTACTGGAAGTTGACTGATTGGGAGAAAAATCATATCTTGTGCATCTGTAAGCAGACACACACCCAATATTTCTGAAAAGTCTACCTTTTCCTGAAGACCCAGTTGTACATTCTAGGAACTGATAAAGGAACTGTTGAGCACAACCCCATTTTCTATGTACTTAATAAACCCCAGCAATATCAGTAGTTAAAAAAATCATTTCAACGGTAAAGTCAAACACACAGCAATGCTGTCCCAGATTTAGAACTATGTAATCCTTATCTATACTGCTTTAAACTCCTAATAGAAGAATTTGCCTTTTTCATGGTATAGCAAGCATTCTGGAATCCCAGATTCAAGTAACTGCTCCAAAAAGCAGACATTAGAGATTCTCAAAGGGAAGGTTAGTCATTCTTTTAAAGCAGAAAGATAATATGTCTCCTTTGAAACAATGCAAATGTCTGAATGTCTTTCAGAGCAACTATGAGGAACAAACCATTGAGAGCAGTCTGTAATGCACATTCAGTTTGTAATATTTCAGCCCCTGTGGTTGAGTTTTAACAAATGTATAAGCAAATAAGAAAAGCTCAGAATTTATGGGCAATTTTGTCTATAAAGCATAGTATTTTCAATCCCATGAGTAAGGTTAAGCTTCTGAAATAAATGAACATGGGATCAAGATTTAATTTAAAGTCCATTGTGAACAAAAAATTTCTGCTTAAACTCTTTCTTTGGAGCAATGGGACTTTAATGAACTTTATTTATAAGATTACATGCATTACCCAAATCCAAGAGTTTAAATATAACCAAAAATTTCTGTAAGATTAAAATCTGATTAATCTGTGATAACTCTGACTCCTGCAATATTTTTTTTTCTTCTGTAATGTGTCAGATCACCAAGGCCAGCTAAATTCTTATTATTTTCTCAAGTTTCATGTGTTTTTATCTAATAAATAAAAAGAAAGCTGTTTGTTTCACTTGGAGTTGGATCTCTTGCTAAAGATACCATTTGATTATTATTTAATTCTGAGTACAAATTGCAGAACAAGAGATCAATTAATTTAAGTGAAGAAAAATAAATCCTATATAAAAAGCAAAACTTACGTTGAATGAAGAGAAGAATAGCTGAGCTTGCCCTGTTATGATTACTGAGTGTCACTCTCTTCAATCCCTGCCTGAGGACAGTGAAGGTACTGCTCATGCTCTCGTGATATAGGCCACTGTGTTTTTGTCTGCTGACTCTTTCTGTTTTGCTGTCCCCTGCCATTTTTTGCAGACTATGTGAAAATATGAAGTGCATTTTCAATATCAGTAGAAAGAGAACTGGTCTATCCACAAAGTTGCTATTCCATATCCATAAATTCAATGCTAAAACACTTAAGTATTTCTTGGAGTCCTGAGAGAAAAGCTCAAGTGGAAAGTTTTTTCCTCATTTTATGTACTGGATGTAAATGTCTTCTAACCCCACTTCCAAATGACCAGTCCCTCTGAACAGGACTTCAGTAATTCTAATTATCTCAGCAGTGAATGTCTGATTTGTGCTACTGTCTTCTTGTTATCTTATTAATTTCTCTTTTATATTCGAGGAATAAAATCTAAACTACAGAGGGAATTCATGCATCTGGGATAGCAATCCAAAAGAGACAGGATGAATTTCCTTATGAAGAGGTCTATTTCTTTCCCTTGAACACAGAGGAGTCTAAAAGACATAAACTGCTGGTTTAAGGTACAGAAATCAACCAGTCTTCTGGGAGAGGATTTCATTGGTGTAATATTAAAAGATCCAGAGTCACACTAAAGTATATTTTAGGTCTTTTCAATCAGACTTCTATATTCCATACATTTTATATAGCAAAGCTTACTTACAGTGAATTTGGGTTTTTTGGTTGGTTTGGTTTTTCTTTGTTTTTTTCGTCCAATGCTATAACCTTATTTTCATTATATAGTGCATGATTCATAAGTAACCATCCTACAGTACCTAAGTGCAAGGTAATTCTTTCTATAGATTTCCAAGACAAGTATTTCAGTTACCATCTTTCAACAGGATTTTTGCAGAAATTGTTTTATGTTAGAAGTCACAGCATTACCTGGGCTTATTTTCCCTCAGTATCCAGATAAATCATCAAAGAAGACTAACAATCTGTCAGTTCTTTCTTTTGTAATTTCTGCCTTTGTTCAGACAGAAGATCTGTAGTGAGGTATTCTTCAGCATTCTGGGAAATTATGTGTCTGTCTGAGACAGCAGGATATCAACTACTATAAGTAGAAATAAACCTGGAATTGCCCACATACAGAAGTTATTCATAACTTTGCTCTTTAAGGAGATCATTGCTTAGTTTAGGTGAGAGGTAAACAATTGTTTTGCAGAATGCAATGGTTTTCTGCCAAAAAATGTAGTCTTAGTGAAGTCAAAACATTCCAATAGACAAAAGTTTTGGTTTATAAAAAAAATTATTTGTTTTCAGTCTTTTCATTTTTAATGTCAGAAAGAATGGTTTCCTCACTGTAAATGAGTTAATTTAGACTTAAAAATCTCGTTTCCTTGTCTTTACTCTTCTACTAAAATTTTTAATATATTTAAATAGTTTAACATCGGATATGTATTTTTTAATGCTTGGCATTATCAATACTTCCCTACCAAAATTTTTCAGAGTGCAGAACTGAGGAAAATTTTAACACAATCTTTTGTTCCAATTAAGATCTTTAAGAAACTCATATGCTTAAATCACACAGAAAAGGAATTCTAAGTAAAGAATTAGAAAATACAGGAAAAAGGACAAGTGCTCCCATAATCTGAGTTTGTAATGTATCCAACTTATATAACAGAATTAAGACTATATTCTTATCTTCAGCTATTCAGTCCCTCCCCATAGCACTGTCTTGTGCTGCATTATTGTATTCTTTTGAGGGAGTTTTACACTTCAGTTTGCAGCTATACTTATTTTTATTTAAAGATATATCTCGTAGAATTAAGTTCATCATTATCAAAATTCCTATGTGTATTAATTGATAGTAAGTCCTACTGCTAGAATCAGTCCAGTAAATATGTATGCATAAATAAGTGCACTAGTAGATTAAGAATGAAACATACATGCCTATTCCTGCATATAAATATCTTTTTATGTATACAGAATATATAAATATTTTAATATAAAAATTTTGAAGAAACAAAAATGATTGTGAACTGAATGTGAAACTGAATAAGTTTTAGGTTAAACTCATAAAGAGGTCGATATTGAGGAGAGATTATTTTTAACTGATACTCATATTTCATGGGGTGTTTTTGAGAAGATATCTATAAAGATATTGAGAAGATATTCTATAAAGCAGCATACTGAACAAGTGAAGTGCAACAGTTTTGAACTGACAGTGGTCTATACGATTTCTGTAAAAAATCATAACAACCCGTCTTTATATGGCCAATTTCACTAGCAGTTGTTTCAATAAAGTGTAAATATGCATCATGAACACCATCATATTTCAATTACTCTAATTTTGTCTATGGTATTTAAGGACCAGAAGGTCTGTATAAAACACTGAACTCTGATTTTTTAAAATGTATGGGATAAATTAAAATGCAACAGATGTATAAATTAAAGGTATTTTCATTTCATACTGACATTTTCTTACAGACCATTTGTCTTTCCTTCATTATTCCTGACTGTGTGCACATGGAAATAACTGGAAAAGATTTAAAAAAAAATACACATTGTGCCCTGTAAATGCACCTTGCCAGCTTTGAGCTTGTCTGTTTGTCCCAAACCTCTCTATGCCAGTTCAACAATCATTTCAAGCCAGGTTTGGCTTTCAAAATTAACATATTTTGTATATGACATATGTTTGAAATTAGCACAAAATGCAGCCAAGAACTGGAAATTAACAAGGAAAAAAGTTATTTTAGCAAACATTTGGGAGCCAGGAAATACTTTGTTGGCTTAAAACATTGGGACAGGCTATTGTCTATTAAATTAAATAAATTCAATATGTAGCCTACAAATTGTCAACACCATACTGTCTGTTTTGTTATACATGCATCATTTCTTCTCTCTTTCACGTGTACATTTGATGTCTGTGTGTACTTTTGAAGCTAAAGACGAAGAAAAACATCACATATGCTTCTCATGTTAAAAGTGGTTGTAAAGTCTTGAAAATCTTGCAGTATTATTAGAGCCAAAAATTTCTGCTTCTCATTAGGATCTGGCATATTGTTCGTGTCACACATATGCACTAAGCACGCCACTACGGTCACTGGGCTCTAATCTTTCTTGCTGCTGCTCATTTGGAAACAAAACAGCATTTTCTTTTGTTTGTGCAAGACCTCTAGGCATAAAAACTTGGATCCTTCCCCTCCATCTTGGCTGAAAATAATATTACATGCCTAAGATATTGTCATCTCCTGAATGGCCACAGTCATAGGGACCTCCTTGGGACTATGGCTAAAGGAGAAATGGGGCTTGTAGCAGGATGTTGCCTCTGCCTCCTGAGTGCCATGAATGGGGCAGAAGAGGATCATGACTGATGGCACACCCAGAGCACCCAAGCCCACACTGATGGGCTGGCAGCAGCTCTAAACAGCTTGACCAAAGCTTCTGATCTTTGCAGAGGCGGGTTTATCGTTATTTGGGGTATAAAAGACTATCCTACCGTCATTAATAAGTGGTTAGGCTCTTTAAAGAACACCATCAGAGGTAATGGCAAAAAACAGAGTTTACTCTAAATTTGTGAAAGTGTAACTTTAACAGAGTTTGATGGAAATGTTAGCTCTGTTGCTTATGACATTTATGAACCATACAGAAGAAAATCTGATTAGAGTCAACTATGAATGATTTACATAGAGACAGGGGTTGCAAAAGGTTAAAGGTGCAAAGGATATGGATGCAAAAATATGAGGGTACAAAAGGGTTTAGGAGCACTTAGTCATTGACTAATTCAATAGTTACAAACTGATTCAATAGGACTTACTACTGTTATGAGAATGACTTAATTATAGATCCACAGTGACAACATTGATACCATAATTCACACACACAGAGGCACGGAAATGTCTTCATCTATATGTGTATGTACATAAAGGTACCCCTCAAAAATTTCCCTGAGGTTCAGTGAAACACTCATGTCAAATGCCTTGATGTTTCTCTGCTGGCATGGGTTGTGCCTGGAAGACTCAGTCTACATCTCCCTGTCAGTGATGGTCTTTCACATATCACAAACAAGAGTGATGCTGAGCTCCAAGAATCATCCCACTTAGAGTTACTGTGCAGCCAAGGAAAACTCAAAGGGCCTCACTTAAGACTGCTCTTCACAGAGTCACGTGGTGATTGGCTTTAGTCACCCTTAAGTTTACATCCTTGCCCTATCTCAAGTGAGTAACTACTGGAGGGTTGGGGTTTTTTTACAAAAAAAAAAAAAAAAAAAAAAAAAGTAACAATGATGCCATTTCACTTGGGCTATGATTCAGGTAAATGATTTACCAAGGCTAACAAAGTTAGCTGCTTATCCTTTTTACCCCATCTTGCTCAGGCAGCTAGCTGCTGCAGTCAGAATTGTTCCTACATTTATCATGCAAAAACTTCTGGTACATGAAAGAAGTGCTCAACTTGTTCAGTCAAGGCTTTTCAGGAACTACTGAGGTTGTAGAGCAGGCCTGAGGAGGAGGGGAAGAGGATGCACCCCACGACTAAAGTCAATCCATTGCATTC
>JACBWW010000026.1:2880475-2901324 GCA_020086605.1 Lanius collurio
AGGGCCCAGGAAGAGAGCGGGGTCCCATGACTGAGCAGTCTGCCTGGGAATTCCAGCCATGCAGCTCGAGGAATAAACATCTCTGAACATCCATAAAATATCTCTTCATATTTCCTTATAGCGTTCATCACTATCTTATGTATGTTGTAAAGATTCCCCATTACAACAAATGGTGGAGAATGCAGGCAAACGATTCCTGGAGAATGTGATTTGCTGATTCATGAGTAAACTCTGGATGTCCCTTCTTGCTTTCATTTTGCTGTCCCATCTCTGAATGATAGAGAACTCATGGAAAGATTCATAGCTGTCTGAGCCACCAAGAGACATTTGCTTTAAACTTAAAAATATTCTTGAACAGCGATATATAGATTTTATCTTAATTCAAGCTCAAAAAGAACTAAGACATTTTCTGTCATGGTTGTTTAAAAACTTCTTTTACGTTTCTTGGGATTTGATTCTTACCAAAGATTTTGTGAGAATGTTTCGACACAGTTAATTTCTGAATAAAAACATCTGCCTATTTCCATGAATATTACCTAATTACAGAGACTGCTGAGCAGTGTTGGCTGTGTCCCTCTCCTGTTCTAGCAGCGAACACGTGGTCGAGCAGCGTGCAGGTTGCAGGGGGCTCCTCCATGGCCCCCGAGACCGCGCGGCCCCAGCCACGGGCGCCCAGTGCACTGCGGGTGGCAGCGAGGGAGCTCCCGAGTGTGGGAGAGCCAGCGAGGCTGGGCACGGCGGGGGCAGGGCCAGGGCAGGCTGCAGCGGCAGCAGGAGTGGAGCCAGAAGCGGCGCGGGCCCGGCACTGTTCGCCCTGAGACGCACGAGTGGTGCGGCGGTGCTGGCGAGGGGAAGCTGCGTGGGGCCACTGGAGCAGCCCGGTTAATGGGATGGTGCAGCGCAGGGCCGTGCCGAGCTCGGGCAGCCACGTGGGAGCCCAGCAGAGGTGGCGGCATGCGGGCTGTTATAAATAAGGGACCAGATTATCAATTTAACAATTATCCATTTATTTTGTACTACATTGTAGCTTTGTTTGAATGTAATTTTGTGCTTTGTTGTAGCTTTGTAAGTTAGGATCTCTCTTGCAGTTTAAGAAGGAAACCCACACTTAGTTGTGAAGAAACCAGCTTCTTATCAGGGCTTGCATTCCAATGCAGGAATTTACGACCCCCTCCTTACCCCTTTCGAAGCTGGCCTGCCTGGAGAGTAGTAGATAAGAAAAAAGACAGAAAGAAAAAAAAAAGAGAGACGAAAAGGGGCTGAATATGCAAACTAGAGCTGAAAAGACCCTTGGGAGAAAAAAATCCCTAGACAATAATAATTTAAAACGAGCCAACAAACTTTTAAGAAAAATGAACCAGGTTGCTCTATAGGCGACTACTACCTGGCCAGCTTTTGAGTTCTCCAAGAAGTCACCGTAACAAAAGGTCTATTGGAGCCACTGCCCTGAGGACGGCAAATTAGCACCAGGGCCTTCGTATACCCTTTGGTATACAGCCACGCCTCGTGAGGAACACTTGAAGGCCCGGCTCTATCACAGGGAGTGATAGATCTGAAGTTCCTCCTCCTCCAAGTCGAAGCTGGGGGCAACGAAGCTGGCCGGAGCCCCCACCCGAACTGATCACTTTTAATAAAGGCTTAAAAAGGACCATCAGTCCTGCCCTTTTTATTTCACGGGCTGTGGCCAGAGGAGGAGGAGCCGGCAGAGCGAAGCAGCGCGGCCCAGCCTGCGCAGCCCCGAAGGCGGCCCCGGGAAGCCAGAACCACGCGGTGGGAGCGCTCAGACCCTACAGCGGCAGCCCCAGCGGGAGAGTGAGCCAAACCGAAAGTGAAAGCAAGAACACAGACAACAAGCAGCTGCTACACAGAAAAAAGAAAAAAATCATCCTAGATAAAGTTTTGGGGACTGTGAAGTGGTACAACGTAAAGAATAATTATGGTTTCATAATTTAGGAATGATACAAAAGAAGATATATTTGCGCATAAATCTAGCATTATAAAAATAACCCCGAAAGGCATGTTCTAAGCTTAGGAGAGGGAGAAAAATTAGAATTTAAAATTGTACAGGGAAGGAAGGGCCCACAAGCAGCATGTGTTACAGGCCCTGGGGGTGTTCCTGTGAAAGGTAGTAGATATGCTCCAAATCGCAGAAACCCTAGACAGTATCCCCATAATCACTACCCTTTTCCTTATCCCACCTTCTCTTCTTATCCCATGCCCCTTTTTTCCCCATATATGCCCATTCTAAATTTCCCTTTCTGGGTCTCCTCACAAAACCAGGCTTTTCCATTTGCCATGAACCCCTTTGCAATGCCAATGGAAGGATAAAAGGGAGGGAGGGAAGACATTAACTGTCATTTTCTGATATTCCAACAGGTACAGAACAGAAAAACCCTCTCCGGACTCAGTTTCCATCTGAAGCATGCTCAAGTCCTGTCTCCCTTTCTGATTCTCCAAAGAAAATCTGTTTGGACACTTAGAGACTCAAAAAAGGACTTATTTTCTTTTAAAATTGTGTTGTTATGTTTATCCAGATGTTATCCAATGCTTATTTCATTTAAAAACAAAGTGTGAAATGTTGGGATACCTCGCCCAAAGTCCTGGTGGGGGGGGCTCTGGATGTACAGGTTGCCCCTGCCCCTGTCCCCACGTCACGTGTGCCCCATACCTGTTCCTGATCGGTTGGTTTGGTGTCCAGGTCCTGGCAAGAGAGCGGGGTCCCATGACTGATCAGTCTGCCTGGGAGCACCAGCCATGCGGCTGGAAAAGTAAATATCTCAGAACATCCAGCAAAATATCACTTCATATTTCCTCCCAACGTTCATCGCTGTCGTATACTTGTTGTAAGGATTCCCCATTACAACAATCTTGATTTTTTAAAATTTAAACAGCAAGTTTAGTAACTGCTCTATCTTATTTTCAGAGTATATAGACATTGTGAATTTTCCTAATGCAATACAATGGTTTCTAATACATTATGCAAAGTCATGTTTACTTTACTTCCTGAACTCAAATGGCATGCTGAATTTTTGGCTTCAATTCATTGAACTCCTATTTCTACTTAGAAAGATTTATCTTTTCATATGGAGCCTTAATCAAGACAAATTCTACCACAGCAGTTGCCACACAATTTTTGCCATGTGCTATGTATTTAGTTCATCCAGAGCCTACTTCAAAGAACTATAATTTGAGCATTACATCACTTCTGTCATTCTGGAATTATCTGAGGCCTGTTTTATTTTCCATTTCTTTTCCACCCACCCCCACTAACTTATTAATACATAGGAAAGTGCATATGTCTGTTTTATGCTCTGATTACCATCTTGCTTGCACTGCTGGTTTTGCATATACAGTAAATTCTAAGAAGATGGGCTTAGCAAAATGTGAAAAGGCAGAATGACAGTGCAGGAGATGTTTGGATAGATTCATAAGAAATAGTCAGATTTATTGGCTCCCCAATATTTCTCATATTGAATTTATTTAAATCTGTGACTCATATATCACTTATGAAACAGTGACAAGCAGCTTATGAATCAGCCAGTTTGCTATCAACAAACTGTTATGAGCTCATTATCAAGTTGATTTGGGGTCACATCAAACAGATTCCAGCTGGATTGCACAGAGTGGATTAAATGCTGTCCAAAGGCTCTGTTAAAATGTTATTCAAGCGGCTGTCTGCCCTCTTTGATTTGCAGTTGAACACTGGGAAGAGCTTTTTATGCTGTATATTGTTCCTATTTTTTTTATCCTGAGAAAGAAATCTCAGTAGCTGGGAAACAAAAAAAAAAAAAAGAAAAAAAGTGGGAACTCCATTTCTGGCTGAAGTTGAGGATATTTGCACCCTGTGGAGTAGCTGTGCTACCCTGCCCACACAGATGCAAGTGTCTGGGATTGAACTACTGCAATCTGTGTATTAAGGACTGCAATGCAGCACTAAGGTGCTCCTGATGGCCCATCATATTCCAGCATTTACAGTCTATCTCCATGCATGTTTTTCTCAAACAGCTGTCAGTCTCTCTTATGGGATTCAGAAGATATCAAATACTCACAATTACAAAAAAACATATTTTAGCATAACAGGATCTCAGGCATAAGATTCAATGGATTTGAGTGCATGACAATGGCAGTCCTTTGCAAGGGCTGCAGGGCACATTTGATAAAGTATAGAGCAACTGAAAACGGGGCTTGTGGGCAGCTGTTTGCTTCATGGCCTGTAACAAATGAAGTCCCTCTACATTCATGCAAAGAAACATAAACCAAAGTCAGACAATTGAGTGGCCATTTCACGCCAGTGAATGTTCTAGAGAGGCAGGTTTGGAGACTTTCTTCAATATCAGATGCCACAATTTAATTCTTGAAATTAAAATGTGGTCTAAGTTATCATGTAGATGCAGCCCAAGAGTAGCTGTACTGAGCCTAATTGAGCAAATACTCTCTGTGGTACAGTTCAGGGCAGCTTGGAAAAGGTACAGCTTATCTCTAGGCATGCTAGGGAACATTATCAGTGCAGCTGCTCTGAGACACATTATCCCAGTCTGACTACCTCTGACATGGCACATCACTAGACAAGACACAGGAAGACAGACTTCCAAAAATATCTAAGTACCTATGGTACCAAATGGGATTTTCTAAAATTTCCTCAGACCCTCAATGACATTAAAAGTACTAAGGCACTTGTCAAACTCCCACTAAGAGACAACTTGTGTCTCAGGTCTTAGGCTGCCTTGTACCTTTGAAAGTCAAGCCCTTCTTTTTGTCTCAGCTAATCCTTTCACATGGGAACACAATATTTAGATATCACAAACACTTTCGTCAGAATTAATTAATGTAACAAGATTTTAAAGACTAAGTAGTCTCTGGTAACAGACATAATGTTGCTTTTCCTAGTCCTCAGCTAATTGGACTGACTTCTGACCTCAGGCAATGCTGATTATCTGCAATATTTCTTTTTGTTCTATGCACCAATAATGTATTACTTTTATCAAATTCTCACCAATTTTGAAAAACCTTATTCCAAGACTTTAGAAAAACCATGATCAAAGGGATTAAATGTCTTGAGCTGTACCATTTACTGTGAAAGTTCCATCAAAGAAGGTGTGTGAAATACAAATACAGCCATTATGGGAGACTTGTTACTGTCGTGCTCCAGGTTTTTTGCTACTCTGTTGTGTCCCTTCAAATGCATTCTCTTTCCTGTCCCCATGAACCTGCCAAAATTAGAGATCTTTGAGAGCTTTCTGTAGGTCTGACAAAAGGGAGAAAGAGCTCAACCCATGATGAAAACAACAGCTAACATCTTCACTTTATGGAAGTGTGTTCTGAAGTGAACGCTTAACTTTTAATTGGTTCAATTTCAAACATAAATCTATATTCAGTTTCTCCCAGTCCACTGCTCTGTTTCCCCAGTTGTGGCAGGATGGAAGATACATCTGTAATTTCTCTTCATACGGACCTCTTTCAAGTGACAGACCAGCACATTTCCCTGGAATCCCACTACTCATCTAGCTTTTTTTGGATAAGAGAAAAAAGGCACTTTGAATTTTGGGGACAGCCTGTGTAATAGTTGGAAGAAGGGAATAAAGAACATATCTGGAGAAGCCGAAATTATTTTATACAAAGTAAAGAAATAGCAGTAAAAGCATTGACCCATTTAAGACATCTCAATTTTGAGGGTCCAAATTTAGACCCTTTTTGAGACTATCATGAACTTCATCTGCCTCATAAATAATAAAATGCTAAACCTCAGAGCAACCAAATAATGGGTTGAACTGTCCTCTGACTTTCTTCCTCAGCATATCTCTGTCTTGATTCTTACACTGACTTGTCACACAGCAGATATTTTGATCATCTAGCCCTGAATACTTCTTAGTGATGGAGCACTAAGTGGTAATCAGCTGCCTGAAGGTTTCAGCATCAGCTAAAAAGGGAGAACGACCACACATCTTTGCTACTTTGTTGTTCTAGTTTTTAGTTCTACTGTCTGCTCCCCATCCAAATACACTCCTTGAACTTATGTCCCTTCATCTCACTGAAAATCCTCAGATCCTGGATCCCTCCGGTCCTGCTCCTATCATTCTCAAGGGTTGCTGTACTCTTTGTAGGCTTAGGCAATGGCTATCATATCAGGGCTAAATATGTTCCATCAAAAGATAATGGTCTGTGATGGGGAAGAGAAAAGAACAGCAACCAAAGAACTGCCTCAGGGTAGTTTCCAGGAAGTGCATTTAAAAAATGAAACCTAAACAAACAACAAAGAACGCCTTCTTAAAAAGTTGAAACTACTGAAATAATTCAGTGGGATGAAGGAATTCAGAGTGAGGATCTTATTCCCTAGTAAAATAAATGTGAAGAGAAAGCATTTCACCAGCCAAAATTTCTACATCTTGTAAAGGAAAATCCTAATAGAAGTGAGATAAATAGTGTTTATGTGAAGGTATAGGCTTTTTCTTTTATATACTAGCTAAATTAACACCAGCTAGACTGGCAGCTTTCCCAGATCAAAGGCTGCTAATAGTATACTCTATTCCTTTAACCAATGTATTTTTTATTTTTAAATTATCCACTGTGCACTGATGTGCAAAAGAAAAACATAAATTCCTAATAAAAACTGCCTGATATTAATCTAATGAGTGGAAGCTAGAGGTCATCTTGAGAATGCAATATTTAATAGAAGTCTTAAAGTAGTGAAGTAAATAAATATCCTTCATTGTGGTAACCTCATGACAATATATATTTCTAATTGCTGGAATAAATGATTTCTGCTTAGATGGTTTAAAAAGATATGTTAAGACTTTTCTAGGTTTATTACTTAGTGCAAGTGCTGATGTGCAAAATGCAAGACTCTGAAGCGTATGCATAATCAATAATGCATCTAGCTGCTCTCTGACCGAGTTCAATTGTAGTATCTATTAGACCTAGCCTTCCAATACCTTGCCTTGAAACAATTATTCAGGCATACCAGGGCAAGCTGTGCTACATTAACTTCTTTCTGGTAGTAACAGGAAGGAAATACTGCTTGCAGTAGAGGTACTGTGCGGTACTTTGTCTTCTTTAACAAAATAACCCACCAAATTATTGTCATTCACTGGTAACAATATTTCTATACTCTTCTTTGAGTTTATACAACATTTACATTACCCAAATTATTTAAAAGATTTATTGTCCCTTCTATATTTTCACTTTTTAGAGGCATTTGCAGAACAGAGAATATTCTGTACCCAGGGGGTCTCTACTTGCTTGGACATTTCTCCTTGGTTTTTAAGACTTTATTCAATTTGTATTTACATTTAGGAGAAGAGGATGAATAAACTAATATTTGTTGGGATTTGTTGTGGTTTGACACAACTAAGTGTCAAGCATCTAAAATATCAGTTATTTTATAAGGAAAACAAAATAAAAAAATACTGAGTAAAACTAGATAGCTGTGAGGCAAAAACAGGTTCAAACTTAAATGGTTGCAGTACAAGGAGAAAGTTTTATTACTAACAGAATTAAAAGTTAAAAGGTATAACAAGAAATAGAAACAACCACACACCCTCCCCCTCCTTCTCAGCACTTTACTCTTCCTTTTTAACTAGCACAAAAGATAACACAACATAGGATTCTAGTCATTGTTACAGTTCTCAAAAAGTCTGTCTCTTATGCTTAAGGAAAAAGGATTTCTTCTTCTTGCTTCACATGGTTTCTCAAGCTGCCCCCAACAACAGACCCACCCAGAAAGAAACAATCTGCTGTGGTGTAATACATCTCTTCTATGGAAAAATATCAGTTTTTTCACACTGCTGCACATGGGCCACCACATGGGGTTATCAGCCTTTTAAGGATGGGTCATTTTGGCCTGAACACAAAGGCTTTTTCTGCTACAAATCCTTAAATACTCTCACTGTTTCTATATATCCTGGCATAGGCATACACATATATATATCTCCTTCACAATCTTCACGGGCCACACATCAGTCTTCCATCCCCCCATGCACTCCAAATGGATTAAAGAGACAGTTTGAGATGTTGCAGTTTCTTACCACCACATGCCAGAAGCATTTTTAAGCTCTGCGCCAGGAATGCAGCACCGCCGTTTTTCTCTGTCACCATTACCAGCTCCATCTCACATGGCTCACTCTCTCTCTCTGACTCCAAAACTTCTATGTGGAAGAATGTTCTTGTTCAGGCTTTATGGTGAAGAAAGCCTTGCTCTTTTTGTGCTGCTGACTGCATGGTGTTTTCTTCAATTCAGCCTGAAGTGTGCTGGCTGTAGAAAGGAGGCTCTTCCGGCTCCTGCTGGCTCCATGTGGAGAATGGGGAGGAACTGCTGGTACTAAGAAGCCACTCTGGAGAGAACTTAGCTGTGTGCCAGTCCATGGCTGGGTTTAGCTGTGCTAGCCTATGGCTGGGTTTAGCTGTGTGCCAGTCCATGGCTGGGTTTAGCTGTGCCAGTCCATGGCTGGGTTTAGCTGTGCCAGTCCATGGCTGGGTTTAGCTGCCTGGGCTCTGGGATGGGTCCCTCCCCACCGACCCAGGATCTGGGCTGTGGCATCAGGGAGAGGGGAAGGGGCCGGGGCCTCGGCCCGGCGGGGCCCGGAGGCTCCGAGGCCTCCCCACCTCCCTCAGGCAAGCTGGAACAAGAGGAACTCCTGCCTTTCTGTGTGGTTTAAATGTGTAAATTGTAAGAAGCGTTATCGGTCCAAAAATCTGTTTATCAACTCAGATTCAACCCACTACAGATTCCAGACACATATTGAAGAGACAAGATAGCTTTTTGAAATCAATAGAAAAATTCCTTCCCTTTGGGTCTAGCATTAAGAGACAAAGAAGATCCACAAAGGAGTTGCTAGCTTTCAGCAACTGTAGAGCAAATGTGGACCTTTGGCCTGCTAGTCACCTTTTATGGGTGGAAAAATCATCTGGAAATGATGAAGGGAAGTAAATGGGAATGATAAATTAAGACAATAAGCATGAGAGTAATTCAAGAATTATGGGACTGTCTGCATATTCCCAGAGTTACACAAATATAGCTAAGGGCAGAATAGGGCTGATGACTTTTTAAAATGCTGTAGTACTGCATCTTCTCTTCAGTCAATGAACAGTCAATTGACAATCACTCTGGACTGGTTTCTTTTAGTTAAGGCCTTTCAATGACCTTGTGTTCACACCAATCACTCACTAGTTATCCAGTCTGAAAAGTCAATACAGTTCTCAAAAGATGACAGATCCATGTTCTGCTCTTTCTCCATTACAGAAAAGTCATTTAAGTGTATCATGCACTATCATATCTGCAATAGTTAAACTAAAAGATGAAGGTCAATTTGCCAGGTACTTTACATCTAGGTCAGCCTCACTCCTGACTGGTCGCAGCGCTCACTGTCATTGTGATGTTTGCAGTACAAGAAACCTATATGTTGATTCTTTCATTCTATTCCTATCTTTAAGATGGAGCCTGCAAAACCTAATTTCAGGCTGGGTTAATTCTTAATCTAGCAATGAGTAGAGGCATAAAACAGTATTGAAACATGCATAAATTATCCTACAATAAATTGTAATGATCTGGGCATAGCTATTAAGATAATGATGCAGAAAACAACTACCATAAATTATACAGTGATAAATAACACTTTTAGGTGGTAAGCCTCTGACTGTAATACACTGAGCTTAAGCATAATTCCACTGTTCTACAGCAGTGCATTTGAAGCCTTTTAAAAATCTATTTGAATTTTTCTACTTTACTGGTCTATTTTATAATCACTTCTTCCTAATCAAACCAAATTTACAATCATAATTCATATGTGCTCTAAGAAATTGTTTGTATCAGACTCTAGCTTCCATTTTTTTTAATTGTTTCTTCAGCGCTTCCTCCAAGGAATGCTTCTCATCCCTTCTACAATGGACTGTGAATGGCATACAGAGCTCGGTCTCTGTCTTTTCTTACTTCTGCACTTGAGGTACACACAAGCATAAATTCACAAAAATTCTCTATGCCAGTAGCTCAGACATCTGTTTCTCCTCCAGTATGTGTACTGGTAACCCTTCATGATCAGCTATTGCCTTAAGACTGTGCATTTCTCAATCATCTCCCATCTCTTATCATGCTTTCCTTCATTTCTGATCAACCCTAACCACTTTTCAGCCTGCTGGGGACTTTTGCAATTACAAAGATTCTCATAACCAAACCATGCTTCAGTTTTATTACTTTCTTTTTGGAAGCATCAAAAAATAGTTTTATTTCACAGTTCTATTTTCAACATCATTTGAACTCTTCTCAATCTCAGAAACAACAGATCTGTGGCCTTGATGAATGCAGTATTGTCATTCCTGTGGATATTTGACAAGTTGTTTTGCAGTTCATTTTCTCATCATAGCAAACACTCTTTCCCTCTTTATCTGTTCCTCTAGTAATTTTTACTGTAGTTTCACATTTAAGACCTGTAAGACTTGGTTCCCACTTATGTATTTTCTTTCATTTAATATGAAGCAATTGAGTTGCTTGTTTCATCTGCTTGTAACACTAGCCTTGCTGACATTCTTGTTAGATTTTCATAATAAAAAGAAAAAAGATTGCCATTTCTTCAGTTCTGGGTCAAATGAAACATGTTAGACTCATTTCCTCCAGAAATGTAGTAAATATATTAATGCATATATAGATACATTTTAATGGAGATCATCAGACATTTTTTCACTTCTTTGTGTAAAAAAAAAAGCAACATTTCCTTTACACATTGCACATCTCCAAGAATTTTACAAGTTAAATATTTACTGCCTTTTATTGGCTAATGGAAATTATTAGTGCAATAACTGCCAGATAATATTAGTGATATTTTTTCAGAGAAACTGCTAGAAAGAGCAAGAAAATAATCTCCTAACTGTGCTCCAAGAAGGTTTGAAAATCTATGCCGTGTCCAACTAAAATCAGTGGGTAACCTGTATTCTATTTGATTCTAAAAAAAGAACCATCTAGAAAAATATATTTTTAAAATGAAACCATTCTGCTCACTTCTTTATTGCTAAAATTTAATAGGTTTTTACTGAAATAAAAACAAAATAATGGTAACAACAAACTCAATAGGAAAGCAAGACTATGGTCCCCTACATGATGTCAACATTTTCTTTGTTTTGTTTTTTTAGGTTGAACCAATCAAAGGAAATGCAATTGGTGCAAGTAGACATAAATCTCTTTATGCAAATATACATATACACATTTTCAGGCTGCGGGTTTTTTTTAGACTCTAGTAAAAATGACAAAAGTCTCTGACACACTACAAGTTATGACTAGCATGAACAGTTTCCTCCTATCTTCTGGATTAAGCAGCTCTTGAGCCCAAATTCTCTGAAACTTTCTTCCAGTTATAAGCTGTAATGAGCCTAATCATTGTGAGGAGTCAAACAGCTTTTTCTAGTGGCCTGGTATTTTAATAGCTACTTCAGAATATTTTATTTTTATGGATTCATTATATTTCTATGAAAAAGAATTATAATCTTATGGCAACTGAAGTTAATAACAAGTTTTAGTGACTGTTACTAAATAGGTTCTGAAATAAGTACTAGTTGATAAAGTGGAACATTCCCTTGTTAATATGGCACAGGTTGCACATAGTTCAATAGAATCTGCAGGATACCTGTTCTATGAGTCATGTAATGGTGCTTTTTCCCTTCCTAACTCATATTTTTCAGACAGTATACTGTGCTTAATTTGACCTGAAAATGATGCAGGTTTAGTACTTAATAAGAAAGAAGGCTACATTGTTGTTGTTGGGTTCTGGGGTTTTTTACCACAGGGAGACTTGAAAATTGCCTCTCATAGCACCTGCTGACTCAGCTAATTGGTACATCTCCTTGCGTCATAGCATTCTTGGATGCATGTGTTTGAATACAATTTTGATTCTAAGCCCTCAGTAACGTAGCTGGTGGCCTTCAATTATTCCTGTGAACTGCAAAAACGTAAGTCAAGCCCAAATACTTTTTTGAGGAGGCAACAGATAATTTCTTTGAATTGGTACTATATGATATTCTGCTAACAACATCTCACCAGCTGTACTTGTGTGCAGACCTGAGCTTTCACTGTGCAAGTTGGGCTAAGCAAGCACAGTAAAAATCAAATATAAAAATAAGTTAACACTTGTAGCTAAGCCTGTTAAAATTAGCTAACCAAATTATATTAAATCATCCATCTGTTTGTTACATTATCCTGACTATAATAGTGGTAAACCAAATTTATTGGCTGTATTTTATAGAGTGTGATGCCTATAATTTTAGTTTTTAATTTCCATACTCTAATTTATAGTTATTTGTACTGCGTTATTTTATTTACACAAATACTTTTTCTCCACCATCACATATTTAATAATCAAGTTATTAGTTTTAAGATGACTTCTAAATAGCCAGAATGATGTGGTAATTATCCTTTTAATCAGGATATTAATTCTATATTTTTTTCATGGTAAAGAGCTGTAAACTGTAAGTCCTCTTTAGTTTCTTCTGGCCCTATCAAAAAGAGAACAGGCCCTTTTGTCTGGCCTGTATGTATTGCCTTGAAAGATGAAGGTCCAGATCACAAAGGAAGGCTTGTCAATGAAATGTTTGTCCTTCCATTTTTCCCCTTTAATTGCTCATTTCAAAAAGTCATGACATCAAGCCATCTACAAACCCTGCACAACATACGGGAAAAGTCAGATCCCTAGAGTGCAATCTGTTAACATGGTTGTTAATATATGGAAACACATGAAGTACAGCTCACAGAGAAGATACTCAAGGTTTATCTTATTCCTTTGTTCCAGAGAGGCTGCTCATCACCTACACTCACAGGCCAAAGATTCTCATGCCATTCATTCTGGAAGCAGAATGGAAACAGGAATGACCAGGAATGGAACTGATCCACTTTCTGCATTGAAAAGATGGCAGGAGCAGTGGTAGTTGTTGAAGTATGAGGAAGTGAAAAATGTGGCTTCTAGACTTCTTTCATCCTGAAGCCTTTCAAAGCACATTTCTTGCCTCCTAGAAATGTAGCAATCTAGTTTTCAGGGAGTCAGAAAGGCTGAGAATATAGGGAGATCTATTTCCCTGAGGAGACCTTTTCCTTAAGATATGAGTACCCGAGGTTTCTAGTCTTGGCTCTAGGGATTGCTTACTCATCCTGCATTAAAGAGTCATACAGCAATGTAAGAAAAAATGCTTGAGAAAAAAGAAATAAAAGCCAACCAAACTCAAAGAGGCCTGTACCCTCATAGGCACCTAAGTGCTTGGGTGAAGCTTTATAGGTAACTCATGAGGACTTGGAAATTTCCTTTGGTTGCACTTAAGGCACTTATATCTTTTAGTTCTGTATTCAGCACCTAATGGACATAATTGAGCAATTTATGAAAACACTTACATAAATAGCCTGTAGAACAGGGTTTATATAACAGAGATTAATGCCAAATCCCAAATGATTCCCCTAAAAACAGAGGAAAAAAATTCTTTTGAAAGAGATGTTGGGTTCTATTTCAAGCTTCTTCTGTCAAAACTCAACTCTTTTTAATACAGTTGACCACAGATTCCACTAGAAAAAACGTCCTGCAGCTCAGCAAGGTACTGTCCCCATGTGCTGAAAGACAAGATGGTAGGGAAGAAGACCAGCCTGATTGAACAGAGAGCTTTGGCTGGAACTCAGGGTAAAACAGAGAGAGGATCACTTTTGATAGGAGGGGCAGGCAACTTGGGAGTACCGTAAGGAACAAAAGGAGGGGTAAGGAGAATCTCCATCCTTTATTGAATGCAGAGAGAATCACAGTGGCAAAGGATGAGGAAAAGATTGAGGTGCTTCATGCCTTATTTCCCTCAGTCTTTAAGGGAAAGGTGGGTTATACCCAGGGTATGAAGTGCCCTGAGCTGGAAAACAAGAAGGGGTGCAGAAAGCAATCCCCACATTCCAAGAGGAAATGGTCAGTGACCTGCTGCAACCCTTAGACATACACAAGTCTAAAAGGCTGAACAGATCCATCCAGTGGTACTGAGGGAGCTGGTGAAAGTGTTCAACAAGCCACTTCTTGTCATTTATCAGCAGTACTGGATAACTGAGAGGTTCCAGTTGACTGGAAATTGGCAAACGTGACCCCCATCTACAAGATGGATTGTAAGAAAGATCGAGGGAACTACAGGCCTGTCAATCTGACCTTGGTACTAGGAAAGGTCATGGAACAGATCACAATCAGCACGTGCTATCCCTTGTATAGCACATACAGGACAGCCTGAGGATCAGGCCCAGACAGCAAGGGTTTGTGAAATCCAGGTCCTGCTTGATCAACCCAGTCTCCTCCTGGTTCAAGGTAACCTGCCTACTGGATGAGGGGAAGGCTGTGGATGTTGTCTACCTGGACTCCACTAAAACCTGACTGTCTCCCAAATATTCTCCCAGAGACATTGCCTTCACATAATTTTAATAGTTGTGTTGCTAGCTGGATTGAAAGCTGTCTGAGTGCAGGGCCTGGAGAGTGTGGGTGAATGGAGCTACATCCAACTGGTGGCCAGTCAACAGTGGGGTTCCCCAGGGCTCAGTGGTGAGGCTAGTCCTATTTAGATGTTTATCAACAACTTTGATGAGCAGTTAACTGAGTTTCCCCTCAGTCAATTTGTAGATGACAGCAAGTCAGGTGGGACAGTTGATCTGATAGTGGGCAGAAGGGCTCTGAAGAGGGATCTGGACAGGCTGGATTGATGGGCTGAGGCCAACAGTATGAGATTCATAAGGTGAAGTGCTTAAGGTGATCCTGCCTTTAGGTCACAACAACCCCATTCAGCACTACAGACTTGGGACAGACAGTCTGGGAAGCTGCCTGAAAGGAAAGGGCCTTGGTGTGCTGGTCAAAAGTAACTGAGCACGAGCCAGCGTGTGCCCAGGTGGCCAAGAAGGCCAATAGCATCCTGACCTCTATAAGAAACAGTGTGGCTAGCAGGACTACGGAAGGGACAGTCCATGCATACTGGTGAGGCCATACCTCAAATCCTCTTTCCAATTTAGAGCCCCTCATAACAAGACAGACACTGAGGTGCTGGAACCTGTCCAGGGAAGGACAATGGAGCCAGTGAAGGGTCTGGAGAGCAAGTCTGATGAGGAGTGCCTGAGGGAGCTGGGATTGTTTAGCCTGGAGAAAAGGAAGCTCAGATCTCAAATTGCACCAAAAGAGGTTTAGGTTAGATATTAGGAAGAATTTCTTAGCTGAAAGGATGGTCAGGCTTTGGAAAAGGCTGCCTAATAAATTGTGGAATCACAATCCTTGGAAATGTTAGAAATTCATGTGGATTTGGCATTGTTTAGTAGTGAACATGATGGTGTTACATACACAGTTGATCTTAGAGTGTTTTCCAACCTTCACTATTTTAGACTTCTGTGATTCAGAAGCTCATTTTGTTTTAAGTCAAATGAGAGTGGAAGAAAACTAGCTTGGCTGAACAGGTAACTCCTCTGTTATAGTTTATAATCCATGGAAGAGTTTAGGCATCGCAGAAAGACTACAGTGATGTGGTTCACATATCCAGAGAGAAGGCAAAAGAAGGGCAAATCTCAGATGGAGTTGAAGCAGGCAAGAAGAAAATCTTTTTTAGATGTGTTAATAGCAAGAGAAAGTCCAAGAAAGCCATTTAGCCACTATGTGTGGGAGGAAAGAGTGGAAATATCCAATGAGGCTTTTTGCCTTTTACTGACAGACCTTGGGCTGTACCTTCCTTCGAGTTCAGCCTTGGTGCAGCCTCACCCTGAGGCTTGTTTTGCAGTTCTGGTTCCCACAATGTGAGAAGGATGTTGAGGTCTTTGAACTGTCCAGGGGAGGACAACAGAGCTGGTGGAAGGGCTGGAAGGTACATCCTGTGAGGAGCAGCTGAGGACTCTGGGTTTGTCTAGTTTGGAGAGAAGGGGGCTGAGGGGTGACCTCACTGTTCTGTACAGCTTCCTTAGGGGGGATGTGGAGAGGGAGGTGCTGATCTCTTCTCTCTGGGATTTAGCAACTGGATGACTGAGACTTGTGCAAAGTTGTGACAGAGAAGGGTTAGTCTGGACATTAGGAATTGTTTCTTTGCCAAGAGGTTTATCAAACAGTGGAACAGGCTTTCTGGAGAGGTGGTTGACACTTAAAGCCTGTCAGTGTTTGAGAAATATTTGGACAATACCTTTAATATTGCTATAACTCGTGTTCAGCCCTGAAGTAACCAGGCAGCTGGACTAGATGGTTCCAAATGAACTATTCTGCTCCATTCAGAGAACACATCTCATTTAGTGTTTGATAGACATAAAATATGAACATCCGAGAAGTAACCAAATAACTATTTTAAAAATATTTACATCTCAAAAGCATCAATATTTTTAAAGCTTAATTGACTGTGCATGCTAATGTGGTAAAGTGAAAAAGAATGGGTGACTGTCAGTCCTCCTAAGAATGCCTTCCATTTATCTCCATCTATCAGTCATTTCATAATGCCTGTATCCTGTGTTTGGCATCACATTGGGAAACCACAGCATCCCAGGTCTGGTGCAGCAGTATATGAGACTGGCTCCAAAATGGAAGAAAAACCTGCATAAAACTCCATCTAGTTAAAAATATTTAAAGGCCTGAGGGAGAATTACAATAATCTGATTTTCTAACAAACTTTTCTGTTCAATAAGTTTTTCATCCCTGTAACTTGTGCTTAATCACAAAATATTTCAGAAAGGTGGTAATTTGATATCAGAATTTCAGATGATAAAAATTTGCTAAGTCTGAAAAAGATGTTCAAGTGGTGAACTACTAATAAAACAAAAATAACTCCATTTTAAAAATCATAATTGAATTTAAAGAGTTGCCCATTATTAATTTTCCTGTCTTTATTATCCAATAATTAGGATTCTGTGGCTTGTCCTGATAAAATTCAGGGTCATTCACTGTAAGAAAACTTATATGCATGTAGACACATTGAGGAAAATGAAGACTTTTCTCAAACTTTTTTAGATAAATGTAGCACATGGAGTATCTTAGTTGTCTTTCATCAATAGACAAGTTTTCTATTCTGAAAGTTTTCTATGGCTATTTCTAAAATCCTTTCCAATGTCTTCATGTTCCCTTTTCAAGCAGAGTTGCCAGTATTATTCTCTAGGCGCAGTGAAGAGCTCATACCATGGCTGCATTCTGTATGGTAATTGTCTCTACATCTAGGAAGACTCTTTTGTAGATGTATAGACTGAAAAGCTCATGTTTATTTGATTATTTGTGGTAAGACATTCCAATGTAATACACTATATGATACAATCTCTTATCTAGTAATCACAGTCTTTTCTTTGTACACTGTGTGACCTTGCATTTGGCAATGTTAAGCCTCGTGTTGATCAAATGAGCCAACTCCACTCCATGAATCAGATCAGCCTGGTTTGTAACTGACCTATGACCATTGTAACTTCTCTCTTCACCAGTTTTTGTATTATCTGCACATTTTACAAGCAATGCTTCCATATTTTATTCCAGCTCATTTACAAAGGTATTGAAGATCAATGGGGTGAGGACAGATTCCTGAGTACTTGAACTAGAAGCAACCTCAACAGAAAGATGAGTCTTCATTTATGGGTTACATTTTGAGGTCTATTGGTTAGCCAAATTTTAATCCCTTTAATATAGGGATTATTGTATTTTGTGATTGCATTGATTTTGTGAGTGCTTTTTTTTCCTTCCCCATTACACTGTGGACTCAATTCAAATATCACACAGAAGTCTATTCCTCAGCACATTAACAGTATTGACTGAGTGTTAGTTTTTTAACAAGACTATTTTTAAAAATATCTTATCAGATAATTAGAAAGGTAGTAGAACATACACTATGTTTCTCATACTTACTTAGGTGCCGGCTTGTGGGGTTTTCTCATTAGTTTTCTTCCAGGTCTTTGGTGGTTGCTCTTTTTATTTTTGATCCAGAGACCACTTTTTGTATTTTGTATTCTCTTTCTGAAACTCTACAGCCATTGTTATTAATTATGTAAAAGCTCTTATCTTTACTCTTTGTATTCCATATCAATACTCCAACACATTTACTCTGAATCAATATCAGTGATAAATAAACCCCTGAATTATTAAACTGGGGGAGCACAAGTGGGAAGAAAAAGCAGAACATTTTTTATATTTTTGAGAAACCTATCTTTTGACTTTTGATATGTAGGTTTTATAAAACACTAAATTCTTGTTACTGCAAGCTACTAAGAAAGTAATGTTCTTAGGTGGCAAACAACGTACCTAACACCTTCAGTAGTCTTGTGAAGCTTTTGCTCCATCAGTCTTCCCTATTTACAAATTCTAAATGTTTTCCACTACACCATAATTTCTATAAAAATGAGTACCAATATATATGAGATCCTATCCAAATCCATAATTCAAACAGATATTGTTGGAGTGTTTAACTTTTTAAATGTTATAACAGTTTAACTTTTAAAACTTTTGGGGATTTTTCAAGTTTTTAAATAAACATTATTAAGAAACTCAAAAATCTAACATATACCACAATAATTGTAGTATGATACATCAATCTGCTTTTCTGAATGCAGGGAAAGAGTATTTCCTGTACCCTTGCTCCTTCTAAGCCTCATGAGTAATCTTCTCTTCCATTTCCCTTGTATTATGCTTCTTCCACTCTTGAATTTCCCTGGTTTTTGGTAGATTTTTATGAATGACTTAATATCTTCTGTTTTACTGGTCATATATTGCCAGCAGATGCACAGGTTTTCTGTTGATTGTTTGCTTTTGCAGTATTTCTGGCTTGTCCTCATTGTTTTTGAGATCCCACTGAATATCTACAAAAGGAATTTAAAGAACTCATTCAGAGTATATAAAGTTAAGTAAATACACATATTTTTACAAGGAGAGGGCCTTAAGCTTAATTCAGTCTTTTTGTGCAGCCAGCTAAGAATGCTAGCAAGTGTTGAAAATAAAGTATTTCCATAACGGACACAAGTATTATTCTACTTTGGCTCTGTTCATTGCTGTCTCAAGATGCAAAATTGGCATACCTTTACATAAATTGGAAGATAGATAAGTAAATATTTTTATTTTTATTATCATCAGATAATAAGAACATAGCTACTCTTTTCTCTTACCCTCTAGAGCAAACTATTTCATTAAATATTTCAACCAGATTACAGACAGTTAGAAACTCTTTCATGCCAATACAAAAATTGGAACAGCTTAACATATTTGCTGTAAATTCTTCCACTTTAAAAAACATTGAATATTTTAGGCATAATGGCCTGCATATACATGTTATTGTCTGTGTACTAACAGGAAGAAAAAAGAGTTATATATATTCTATATGTCTATGTTGAAATACTTTCACTGTACGTATTTGTGACTTTTTATCAGAAGTACTATAGGGGTTTGGAGGGTTTAGAGGAGTGGATTTTTATTTTTCTTTCTAGTGCTGGTTCTTGTCATGTTCCTTACTTGTGAGATAATTCCACATGTTATACAGAAATCCACTTTTTAATTTTTGCTTATGAAGAGTGAGTTGGGATTTATGAAGGGCAATTTAATGCTTCCGCTAAAAAGCAGATAAAGAACTAATTTGAATCCATGGAAAAACACAGAACTACTCCTTATAAGACACTTGCACTTACAGTAATGTTATAATATGAAGTTACAGCATCAAATTTACATCGGAGAAATTGAATACAACTCTGCTGATGTCTGTGTAACAGCTCTGCATACACCAGTTCTGAAGTATACTTCCCAGTGTACTTAAGTGTATTTTATTTGGTGTATGATTTATTTGTCAAAATTTGGATTGTGAGTTTTCAGAAATGTGTTGAAAAATCCTGACTAAAAAATATCCAAATGTTTAATTTAGTACCTGCAGGTAAGAAGATTTGGTTCTTTTAAAAGTTAGGCTTGTGACAAAGGTAGGCACAAGTTCTTCCTTGGTGCTTGGATGACCTATTCCTCTGTTGGTCTGTTGGGTGGCAAGGATGGTTTCCTGGAAATCAGAAAAGGTTTGAAACCTATCTTAGCTTGCACCAGGGAATAGTTTTGAATCAAAGTCTTTTCTACCTCAGGAGGCTATGGCATACCCAGGTACTAGATATTTGATGCAGGGTCGTTGCAGTATTTTCATTGCAGGTGTTCCAGTTTAGGGGAAAAAAATAACTTTGGGCTTGGTCAGCTGAGGACCTGGAACTGAAGAGATACAGTCATACAGCTTCCAGGTCAATGCTACTGTTGAGATTTAACTTGCTCTGTGATGGGATTCTCTAAGCATGTCATTCTGAGGCCGTGTCATGACCTACTGATGCCTACAGCTAAGTCACAAAACTAGTTCCAATGTTTCTCTCTGTTGTAACAATCATCCTCTCAAACAGAGGTCTGATAGACACAAAGATGTCACCATAGTGTTCTACAAACATTTTTCAAGTTGCTGCAAAATGGAGTAGCATTGAAAATTCAGTAATGATTTTTCTATTCTCTCCAGCCTTGGTGGAAAAGATTTGCTGTGAACACAGCAGCTTCTAAAGCTGTTTAGGATAGAGGTGTAAACCTCTCTGTTCTACTCCACACAGAGCAAATTTCAAATACAAGCAAACCTGAATTTGAAGAAATACCAGAAATAACGCCCCAAATTTATATTAGTAAGTACACTTTAATCAGTTTATGTATATATATCCAGAGTCAATGAATCAGAAACAAAAGATGAAAACACTTATTTCATGCATTTAGCTCCAAAGTCCACTTTTTTCCCCCCTCAGATTAACAAAACTCAATTAAATTTCAGTTCTCATGGTCGTCCATGAGCCAAATTAGAGAATCCTTACTTTACTTATTACTTCTGCATCTTATTACCCAGCTGGTTTATGACAGATTAAAATAGTCACTATTCTCTATGTAGAG